>CM046876.1:141158152-141813152 GCA_025667525.1 Glebionis coronaria | reverse complement strand
TCAATACCTAGAATAATCATTACTTGCTGAACTGAATGTGTGATTAGATTGCTTGTAGCTTGAGTGTGTTGATTTGATAGAGTAATTGTAGTATTACAGCCTTCAATTCAGTTTCACTTAGTTAAAAATTGGTTTTTACATCAGTCATTTACCATTAGTACTCATTTAGTGGTTCAACCAGTTAACTAGCTTGTTTTTGGTTCAAAACCGTTTCAATTTATCACTAGAACAAAGTTTGATAAGCCTCTTAATTAGTCATTCACTTGTGCTAAATAAGTCTTTGTAAAAGTTCAATTACAGATTTTAAAGTGGTGTTTGGTTTTGGATGATTTTTGGTAAAACAGTTTGCAAAACTTGTTATAAAGTGTTCATTTACACTAAGTCCATTAGTGTAAACATTTTGGTAAAGTTTAGAAGTCAAAAGAAAAGTCAAAAGGCAATTGGTAGTATAAAACTTTGGGTTAAGTTTCTTTGATAAAGTTCATCAATAAACTAGTGACTTTTGATCCATTAGCATTTTCTTTTTTCTTGATGAAATCAGCTGAATCTTATTTACATTTGTAGTTTAACATCCAAACTATCAGTCTTAAAAAGGAAATAATACAGTTTCAGCTTTTGAGTGAGATATTAGCTTATTGATAAGCACTTGATCAAACTTCAATTTCTGTGATAAAGTGCATTCTGTTTTGCTAGATCTCATTATCTACTTCATAGATTCATTGATTTTCTTTCACAAATCAACTTACAAACATGTCTTGAGTAATTCCTAAGATTTTCAGCTTTTTGAGTTTTTGGTCAAACTTTGGTCAAATAAGTTGTTTTTGGATTATTCAAGTTTCTAGCTTATTTAGTTGACCATTTTCAATTCCAAAAGACATTCTAAGCTTCTTGAAGCTTGATTAATCAGTTTTTGCAATAAAATTGTTTTGTGGATGATTAGATTTCAAATGAGCTTATTGTTGGCTTATTGAGATAAGCTAAGTTGAGAATTACTAGCTTTTAAGCAAAATCCTTTTGCAAGGCTAGCTTATTTTCAATTCTAAGCATTTTAGTGAAAACCATATTGATTTTGGTAGAATAATAAGCTCTTACCAGTTTATTCGAGTCATTGAACCCGTTTTTGTGAAAACTTCCCTTTTAATTGCAAAATGGTCCTTGGTTTTTGTTAAACTTTGTAATCAGTGCTAAACTTTCATACTTTTTAGGTTTTGCAAAAGTTGGTCCCTATATTTCAGTCTGTTACAATTTTAGTTAGACAGTTTGAAAGTTTGTTAAGTTGGTTTGACTAGTTTGGTATATTTTACATATTTGGTCCCTTTAGTGTCTGATTTTGCACTCAGTCCCTATACTTTCATTTTGTTTAAATTTCAAGCATTTTACTTTTAATGCATTAGAAATTTGTACTTTGTGAATATTAATGGGTACTTGCACTTTGTTTTACGGATAAATAGTTAAATAATATTTTCTCTTTTAACGTGCTTGTTTGAATTAGACCTAGAATCCAAATGACCCTTAAAAACCCAAAAACAATTTAAAGCTTGATATTAGTAGGCCTTTCAATTTGTCTTGAGTCGAGAATAAACGAACTTGAAAATACTTAATATCAAATGGCGCCGCTGCCGGTTCATGACATTACGAGAGACTATTGATTGACGATTTCGATTGGATTTTGGGATTCGTTTCCCGAGTGGACGTTATTTTTACGTATCATAAATCCAAAAGATAAAAAATCAAAAATATAAAAATGTAAAAACTAAAAAATAACAAAATCAATTCTTTTCCTAAAGAATTGAACCAAAACAAAATAAAAAATTCAAAAAGCAATATTTTTCCTAAGAGATTGCAACCAAAAATATATATTATTGGTTTTCATCGATTTTTATGTACATATAGTATTTTCTTTAAAAACCCAATAAATACAAAAATATTTTTGATATATTATTATATGTAGATACGTATACGTATACGAACACTCAATACACATACTTCCATAAGTATTGCTTTTGTAATACATCGTGTTCGGGAGCGTTCTGGTCTTTGACACGTGTATCGATCAAATTTAATTAAAGCAAGAATAGATAAATACTTCCAATAGGAAAGAATTTGAAGAATACAAACTACAAAGTGAATAGAAAGGCGACATGCTATAAAATGCAGTCTAAGGGTTAATAGGTACTTAAGTGCTTCGTGCCACCTAACCCCCCGTTCACTAGTGCGTATTCTAAGAAGGAAAGCTTGATTGGGGGTCTTGCACCCAAGTATTACTTACATATACTATACTTTCTTGTGGATATTACTAATTGAACCTCGGAAAGGATAATCCCTTCTTTTCCAAAGTCGAACGAGAGCTTCTCTCTCACTCCTTGATTTGCGTTGCATGCTCACCCACGGGCGTGCACAAATACCTTTTGGTGTACAACCCCTTCCTCCGAAAAGGAAGAAAAAGAGAAAGAGTAAAAACAACACCGTCCATCAAGCCGATCCCGAGAATCATGCTTTGAACAACACACAAGAAGCCATGGCCGCCGTTGACAATCGACCTTTGATGGAGCACCTTCAATCCAATGTGCAAGGATATGCCGCTGCTATTGTTATACCCGAGATAACCGCAAACACCTTTGAGCTTACGAAATCTATGATTACCTTGGTTTCAAACACATCATTTTTTGGGAGACCTAGTGATGATCCACATGATCATATCAAGAAGTTTCTATCTCTTTGCAATACCCTTAAGTACAATGGAGTTCCCCATGATGCCATTAAGTTGATTCTAGTTCCATTCTCATTAGAGGGCAATGCTAAGTATTGGCTTGATAAGAAACCACCTAAGAGTATTCGTACTTGGGATGACTTTAGAAGTTTTTGAACAAGTTCTTTCCTCCATCTAAGACCACGGCTTTGAGAAACCTAATTATTGGATTTCAACAAAAACCTAGTCAAACCTTTAGTGATGCTTGGGAAGAGTACAAGGAGTTATTGAGAAAATACCTCAATCACGGATTCAATGAAGTTCACCAAATCAATACTTTCTAAAATGGATTAAGACCACATCATCAAGATTCCCTCAACTCCTCCGCGGTTGAGAATATTCTTCCCAAATCCATTCAAGAGGCATGGGAAATTATTGAGACTAAATCCATAGTGCAAACAAACACACAAATTGATGAGAGAGTCCATGTTATTCAAGAGGGTGTTTCCAAATCATTTGAGAGTCAACTCCTTTTACAAATTTAAGAATGGAACCAAGCCCAAAAGGCACAACAAGCAATAATGCAAGATACCCAAAAGATGCAACAAACAATGATGCAAGACTTTATGAAAGTTTCCTTGGGCAACAATTCCACCAATAATGTGAATGGCATGGCTATTTCATGTGAGACTTGTGGAGGTCCTCATTCTTACCTACAATGTGACAAGGTTAAAAATTACCAAGGTGAATGTTATGCTTATCAAGATGAACATAGAGAGCACTTCAAACCTAACATCAACCCAAACAATCTCTCTTACAAATCAAATAATTACCTTGCTCCACCCGGCTTTCCACCCCATCCACCCACCCAAAATCAACCTAACCCTCCCCAATTGCTACAAAGAAATCAAGGGCCTAGGCCAAACTACCAAGGGAACAACTATATAGCACCCAACAACTTTCAACATCAAGGAAATAACTTTCATGCAAACAATCAAGGATTTAACCAACCACCTCCACCCTTTCAAAATCAAGGATACCATCAAGGTTATAATCAAGGATATGGGCAAAATGATACCTTTGAGCTACTTCAAAAGATGAACCAAGAAAACGAATGAAGAATTCGTGAAAGTGAAAAGAGAACACAAGATCAAATGAGAGCTATGAATGAGGAAACTACTAAGAGGATTTTGGTGATGCTTAATCAAAGGCCACAAGGGGCTCTACCTTCATATACACAAACAAATCCAAGGGCTAATGTGTGTTCTATCACAACAAGAAGTGGAAAGACAACTAATGATCCTTCACCTCCTACACCTTCTATGGTTAAGCCTACTATGGTTCCACCTTGTGATAAGCCTTCAACATCAAACTCACCACCTTCAAGCTCTACCACTTCAAAACCTACACCTTCTCATCCTACACACATTTCTCCTTTCCCTTCCACACCTATCAATGAAGAAACCAACAAAGAGAAACCTTCCACCACAAAAACTACTACTCAAACTACACCAAAACCAAGCTTACCATATCCATCAAGATTGAGAAAGGAGAAATTGAAAAAAAAGGATGATATTCAAGTCTCTAATTTTTTGAGGATGTTCAAGCAACTTAACATTAACATCTCCTTTGCGGAAGCTCTTGCATATATGCCAAAGTTTGCTAAAATGTTCAAAGATCTCCTCTCCAACAAGGAAAAATTGGTGGATTTGCCTAACACATCACTTAATGAGAATTAATCCGCCGTGTTGCTCAAAACCTTACCTAAAAAACTTGGAGATCCGGGGCGATTTTTGATCCCGTGTAATTTTCCCGGGGTGGAAAATTGCATGGCACTAGCGGATCTAGGGGTAAGCATTAATCTCATGCCTTTATCGGTTTGGCAAAAACTCTCTCTTCCCAAGCTCACTCCTACTAGGATGACCCTTGAGTTAGCCAATCGTACCATAGTTTATCCGGTAGGCATTGCGGAGGATGTGTTTGTAGGGGTTGATAACTTTACCTTTCCCGCGGATTTTGTAGTGGTTGATTATGATATGTACCCGAGAGTTCCTCTTATCGTTGGTAGACCATTTTTGAGGACGGGTCGTACTCTTATAGATGTGGCGGAGGGAGAACTAATTATGAGAGTTGAGGATGAGAAAGTGGTGTTTAAGCTAGGAAAAGTAACTAATAAGTCTCAAGGTTGTGAAACAATTAATATAGTGGATGTTCTTGATGAGGTGTGTGATGAGCATTTTCATGAAGCTTGTAAGAATAATAGTAAAGACATGCCTCATGTAGAGACCGTTGCCTCAATTTATCCCTCCTTAACACCTTTTGGAGAGAGTGATTTCCTCTTGGAGCAATTTGAGTCCAACTTCCTTGGTAATGACGATTCTTCCATCAATCGGGAAGAAGACATTCTCACTATACAAAAGTTGCTCAATGAGGATCCCATTCATTCACCTATTCCACAAGAAGTTACCATAGATGATCCATCTATAGTGAAACCTTCCATAGAGAGTCCACCTTCCCTTGAACTTAAGGATATTTAATCACACCTTGAATATGCTTTCTTAGAGGGGAAAGACCAATTACCCGTGATCATAGCAAAAGACTTGAAAGATGATGAGAAGGAAAAACTCATAGAGGTGCTTAAGAAACATAAGAAATCCATATCATGGAAAATATCCGACATAAGGGGGTTTGATCCAAATTTTTGTACACACAAAATCCTTATGGAGGATGATTACAAACCCGTTATTCAAAGCCAAAGAAGGGTTAACCCAAAAATCCATGGGGTCATTAAAAAGAAAGTTATCAAACTCCTTAATGCGGGTATGATTTATCCCATTTCCGACTCTCTATGGGTTAGCCCCGTACATTGTGTTCCTAAGAAGGGTGGAATCACCGTAGTGCCTAATGAGAACATTGAGCTTATACCTACTAGACTTGTCATGGGTTGGAGAGTTTGTACCGATTATAGGAAGCTCAATGATGCTACTATGAAAGATCATTTCCCATTGCCTTTTATGGACCAAATGCTTGAACGTTTAGCGGGAAATAAGTACTATTGCTTTCTAGATGGATTCTCGGGTTATTTCCAAATTCCCATTGATACAAAGGATCAAGAAAATACCACATTCCCTTATCCCTATGGTACATTTGCTTACAAGAGAATGCCTTTTGGCTTGTGCAATGCACCAGGGACATTCCAAAGGTGTATGATGGCAATCCTTCATGACATGATTGAGCACACTATGGAAGTTTTCATGGATGATTTCTAGGTCTTTGGAGATTCATTCACTTCTTGTCTCTCCCATTTGGAATGTATGCTTAATAGGTGTGAAGAAACACATCTTGTTCTTAATTGGGAGGAGTGCTATTTCATGGTCAAAGAGGGGATAGTCTTGGGACATAAGATATCTAATAAGGTTTTAGAAGTGGATCATGCTTAAACTGATGTTATTGCTAAGCTTCCCCCACCTACCACGGTGAAAGGAGTTAGAAGTTTTTTGGGTCATGCGGGATTCTATAGACGTTTCATACAAGATTTCTCTAAAATTGCAAGACCGATGACCCACCTCTTGGAAAAAGAGGCTCCTTTCATTTTCACCCAAGAGTGTTTAGAATCTTTTGAGATACTTAAGGAGAAGTTGACTAAGGCTCCCGTTTTGGTCTCTCCAAATTGGGATTTGCCTTTTGAGATCATGTGTGACGCTAGTGATTATGCCGTGGGGGCCATGTTAGGACAAAGAGTGAATAAGCATTTTCAACCTATACACAATGCTAGTAAGACCATGACGGGTGCTCAACTTCACTATAACACCACAGAAAAAGAGTTGCTTGCTATAGTCTATGCCTTTGAGAAATTTAGACCTTATCTTGTGCTCTCCAAAACCATAGTATATACGGATCATTACGCTCTCAAGTACCTCATGACAAAGCAAGATGCTAAGCCAAGACTTTTGAGATGGGTTTTGTTGCTACAAGAGTTTTCCATTGAGATTCGTGATAAGAAAGGAGCCGAGAATTTATCGGTGGATCACTTGAGTAGACTTGAGCATCCTTTTCAAGGTGAATTGCCTCATAAGGAAATTAATGAATCCTTTCCATTAGAGGAGCTCATGTCTATCTCTTCTCAAGAGGATGGCACCCCTTGGTTTGCGGATATTGCAAACTATCTTGTGGGGGATGTGCTAATAGAGGGTCTCACTTCACAACAAAAGAAGAAGTTTCTTAAGGAAGTGAAATACTACTTTTGGGATGACCCTTACCTCTTTAGGCAATGTGCGGACCAAATCATTAGACGGTGTGTAGATGGGCCCAAGGCATTTAAAATCTTAGAAGCTTGTCATAAGGGACCCACGGGTGGTCATTTTGGGCCCAACTACACCGTCAAGAAAGTCTTTGATTCGGGTTACTATTGGCCTTAAATATACAAAGATGCCCAAGAGATGGTGAATTTTTTTGATGTATGTCAAAGACAAGGGAAAATTAATCAACGAGATGAGATGCCACAAAACTTCATACAAGAGTGTGAGATTTTTGATGTATGGGGAATAGATTTCATGGGACATTTTACATCATCTAAGGGAAATAAGTACATACTCATAGCTGTGGACTATGTTTCAAAGTGGGTTGAGGCTAAATCCTTGCCTACTAATGATGCTCGAGTTGTAGTGAAATTTTTGAAGCAATTATTTGCTAGATTTGGTGTACCTCGGGCTATCATAAGTGATCGTGGGACTCATTTTTGTAATGATCAATTTACAAGAGTTATGAAGAAGTATGGTGTTAACCATAGACTTTCTACCGCGTATCACCCTCAAACCAATGGGCAAACCGAGGTCACAAATCGTGGTTTAAAGGGAATTTTGGAAAGAACGGTGGGAGAGCATCGAGCTTCTTAGTTGGATAAGCTTGATGATGCTTTGTGGGCTTTTAGGACGGCTTTTAAGACACCAATTGGTTGTACTCCATATAGGCTTGTCTATGGAAAAGCATGCCACCTCCCATTCGAGTTAGAGCATAAGGCTTCATGGGCTCTCAAGTGGGAAAACTTTGATTTAAACCAAGCCGGTTCACACAGAAAGGACCAACTCAATGAGATGGATGAACTGAGAGCCAATGCTTATGAGAACTCATTGCTTTACAAGGAAAAGACTAAGCAATTACATGATGATAAGATCAAGAACCGTGAGTTCAAAGTTAGAGAGCCGGTTCTCCTCTTTAATTCAAGGTTGAAACTCTTTGCGGGCAAGCTTAAGTCAAGATGGTCCGGTCCATTCACTATTGCTCAAGTGTTTCCATATGGAACTATTGAGTTGTCACAACCCAATGGCCCAAATTTCAAAGTGAATGGTCACCGTGTTAAGCACTATTTTGGGGAGGACATTTCCGTTGAAATGGTCCAAGAGATCCCCATTTTCCCCATGAATTAATTCATTGTGGGAAGAGTCGAGCTAGAGACTCCATAAATCAAGCTTGAATAACTAGGTTTAGAGTTTTTAGACTTAGAGTGTGGTAGGATAGAAATAAGGATATAGAGTTGAGGATAAGTGTAGGGGGAGACCTTCCTTTTGTCTTCATGTTGTTTGTAGGGTTGCTCTCTCTCATCACGTGCATTGGAGCTTATGGGGGAGGCCCTTGTATCCGGTTCACTTTGTTACTATTGTGATTTTTCATAACCACATTGTGCTTTAAAATGAATTCACTATAGTTGATATTTCCTTAGCTTGGGTTAAGCAAAGTTGTCAATGTAATAAGTTTAGGGGAGTTTACTCCAATACTCTTAAACATTGAGGACAATGTTTATCTTAAGTATAGGGGGTCTTCTATCGAAGTGACCTTACCTAACCTTTGTCATTGACCTTCATGATAACTTGGAAATTAAATTTTCAAACATTTTTCAAAATTTTGATCTACTTTGGCCACCAAATATATGCATTCATAATTTTTGCATTAAACATTTTTCATTTGCATAACATATTTGCATTGTATATATTTCTTCTTTTTATTTTTCATCAAAAATATATAAAAAGGAAAAAAATATAATAAAGGATATGGTTTAACAAATTTAGACTTCTTTGACATATTAGGCCCGCCATGGATACTTTGACTCAAACCGAGTTTGCTTATCTAAGCACTCTCTAGCTAGTAGCCTTAACCATGTAGACCTTTATTGGTTTATTAGGCTAAGCATCCACGAGTCTCATTATTTGAGATTTTAAACTGTGGAGAACAAGAGATGATAGAGTTTGAAACAAGTGTTAAGGGCTAGATAAACCTCATATTCATTAATTTTGGCTTTTATATCCCCTTTCGTAACCTTTACTTTCTTATCAATGCATGTATATATGTTAATAAATAATCAAGAACGGTTTTAATCGGTTTGTAGTCTCTTATGCATTTTTGACTAATCATTCATGGTTGGTATAAGTACGTCTTAAGATTCTAAGTTAGAACATTTTATGTGTACTAGACTTATGTCATGCTTAATACTTAGCTGGTGTTTTTCCTTTTATTCTTTTCAACTTTCTTTGTGAGGAATAAATAAAAATAAGAGCGGCTTATGAAAAAATGAGTGGCTAGAAAAAAAAAGAAAAAGAAAGAAAAATAATAATTATACAAGACTCCCAAGAGGGGCAGTGAAGTGTTAATTATAGTGACTATTGAATTCCAATATTACTCTTACAAGGGTTACGGGGATTTGATAGTTGCTCCAATCCAATATTACCTTGACGGGTTGCGGGACTGAAGATCCAAGGTCTCAAAAAGGCGGCGGATGTAAATTATTCGTGAGTTTTATTTTTCTTTCCTTAGCAAGTGTGTAGCTACTTATTAATGCATGACATAAGGATCTTACACATAAGGCGAATGACTTATTACACTTGAGTCGGACTTATATCAATTGTGGGCGGTTTTTCGAGTAATGGATAAGATGGTTACTTAGGATTAAAACCGTGCTTCCTTATTTTGAGATTTTCCATTTCTTATATTTCACGCTTTAAATAATGACAAATTTGCAAGCAATTTGCTCAAATAATAACATGTCTTAGAGGCCTAATAAGTAGGGGTATGGGAGTAACACACTTAATCAATATGAATAAGTTGACGCACTTTCACTTGTGGATAACAATGATCTTGTTTTTAAGCTTGGTATGGGGAAAGTGAAACTTGAGGGTGATAAGTGTTCATGGTACCAAAAGCCCTAATCTAAGTCATTGATTTCTTTATGATTTATTTCCATCAAAACCATTTCAAGAAAATCCAAAAATGTATAAAAAGAATTGCTTTCCTTGCATTGCATTGTATAAAATCAAAACCATGCATCATGTAGTATAGAGTAGTGTAAACGCATTTCATATTGGCCAAGGTGGGTTAATCATGAGAAAGGTGTAAATTGGTGCTTTAAAATATGGCATTGCATGAGGTCATGGCAATGATCAAGTGTAGGGGATTTGGTATGAGTAAAATCTCATATCAATAAGTCAACAAATCACCCTAAAACACATAACAAATACCTAACTTTTATACAATAAAGCAGTATATGTGGTATGTTTTGTGTTTGTGCTTGTTTAGGTAACAAGGATACAAATTTGGAGCAAACAAGTGAAATCAAGCTAAAAGATGAAGAAAAGACAAGAGAATGATCAATAATGACAAGCCATGAGAAGACAAATGACCTATCTTGACAACATTCAAAAGATGAAGGACTAAAGTGCAAATTTTGGAAAAAGTCAAGATCATAGTAAAATTTGGTTAACATTCAAGTCAAAGAGTCAAAGGATGCTTTATGAACAATTTTCAAGTTTAAAGGATCAAATATGCCAAAGAAATAAAGATTGGAGCTCAAATGAAGATTTTGCCGAAGTCTAGGGACTGAAATTGTCAAGTTTGATATTACTTTTGGGCTTGATCCAAGTTTACATGAATCAACCAATGAGGTGCGAGTAAGGCTGATGGTAGTAAAATATAACCTTTTAGGAAAAAGGCGTAAAAGTGGCAAGTATTAAGTGTCGGTTTAGAAAAACCAAGCACTAATGACCCTTAAAGGTGAAAAAGTTCGTTTCCCAAGGAGGATAGTGTGTTGTGTAAGAAATGATTAAGTGTTTGTGATTATAATTATGGGAAAAGAAAATAGAAAAGGATGACGGTTACGATTATGAATTAAACTAAGACGAAAAGTCGTGCACGTCAAACCGTAAAATATGACTAAATTTAAAAATTAACCTAAAAATTCCTAGAAAATTGCTATAAATCCTAAAAATGTAAATCAAAAATCACTCAAACCTTTTATTTAATTAATATTAATTTTTTAATGCTAATTAAAGCCCACAAAATCAATTTAATTAATAAAAAGCCCAAAATGAGATTTTTTTAACTTGTAAACCTCTAAAATAACTTAACTAAAATTAAAAACTATTTTTGAAAAATTTAAAATTAATTAAAACTATTTAAAAATGATTAAAAATGATAAAATCTTAAAATAATTCTAAAAACTATTTGAAAGACAATAAAATTAATCTAAAAGTTTTAAAATTCCTAACTTAATGTATTTAAACTAGGAAAAATGAAAAACTTACAAAAATCTAAAATTTAATTTTTAATAATAAAACACTGATAAAAATTCAAAATTTATAAAAAATTCTAAAAAGTTGCAAACTAGTTTATTTTAACCTAATAAACACAAAAATGAACTTGAAATTACAAAATACCCCTATTGGGCCTTCAAATGGGCTAAAATGAAAAATAGTCTACTAAATTAGGCTTTTTGGCCCAATAAGAAAAAAGTTGTCCAAATAAGCCCAAAATCACCTACTTGACTCAAAATTTGATTTTAAGAACAAAACTTTAAAGACCCAAAAACTGAAAGTGAGCTTATCACAGCTTAATACTCAACAGCTTATTCTTAATGGGCCTTTTGGCCCATTAAGCCATAAGCTAATGCCATAAGCTCTAATTTGACACACAAGCTTCTTTTGGGATACTAAAGAGATCTATGAAAAGAAATTTTGAAAAAGCCCAAGAAATAAGCCTGAAATAAGAAAAAGCTCACTATAGAAAACGAAAAAATAGTCGTTTTTGAGTTCTAGGCTACCTCAAGTGTTGATTCAAGTTGCAAAAGGTTTTAAATGACTTAATTAAGCAAAATCAACAAAAAGTTTTCAAATAAGCACAAAGAATAAGCTGGAATAAGCATATAAGCACTTATGGGTCAAATAAGGAAGATTAGTTCAATGGGTCAAATAAGGAAGATTGATTACAAAAAATAAGTTGTTGCAAGTCTGGATAAGCTAAAATGGCTTATGAATAAGCTGATTAAGAATTAACACTAGCAGTGGCTTGTTTTTGGTGTCCAACAGTGGGAAAATTTGCCACTGCTTGACCAACTTGACTTTTTGTCTTATATGGATTTTTTTGTATTCAAGCCACACAAAGGCACACTTATAACCAGTGGGTTATAAGGAGTCAATATCAATCACAAAATCACAAAAACAACAAGCCAAATGATACAGTTAATTCAAAAGATCACCACATATCACACAGACATGAACAATAAGCAGATTTCAACAAATAAGCAGTTTTAGCAAGAATAAGCCAACCAAATTGAACCAAATGCACACAAAAGCTTAGACAAATTCAAATGAACATAAATCAACTAGTTTCATGCAATGATTTAAAGTTTAGAACAAGATTCAAGATTAAAAAGTTCCTGATGAACAAAGAACAAGCAGATTATGAACTTTGCTGATGTACTTGACCACAAATCTGATTTCAAACCCTCAAATCTCTTAAACAGGTTATATAAACTTTGTTTAATCACTTGTTAGCCCTAAACATGCATACACTCTAGGTGTTTCCAAAATCTTAGGTCAAAACAAGCAAAATTCAACAAGTTATAGCACAATCAAGAAATTGATGTTTAAAAGCTTATATATCAGCACAATATCACTTTATAAACAGATAACAACACCAAACAACACTTAGCACTTACTCAAAATCAAATAATGACCTAAAATCAATAGACCCAAACACCCCTTTCACTTTTTAATCCAAGATTTAACAAAGCAATTGTGTGTTTCAGTTTTACCCAAGCCTAATCTAGCATCATAACATCAATATCATGCAGTATTAAGCAGATTTAAGCCACAAGAACGCCTCTTATAACAGCAGAACACAAAAATCACAAAATATCATTTTTTCAACTGATTTTTGGAAAAGAGACTTAAACCTCATGAATGTACATCCACACTCACGAATTTTTGAGCACATGTGTCTAGCTAAACAAGACACAATCTTCCAATAACACCTGCTAAGATTCAACAAGGTTAAAGGCACAATTTATATAAAACAGAAAAATGAAAAATGAAAGCTTGATTAATGCAACCTTGTTCCCACTCCTTGATTATCCCCAAACCACAAGCTCACTACACCTTGATAATCTTCTTATCAGGGTGTTATGAACACTTGTAATCCAAAAATTCCAAGGGCTTGAACCAAGAACTTAGCAAAATATCAAGTTTTGGAAAATTATGCAATTTCTTGCACAATCTTTGAAAACAGGTTTTGAGATTCAACAAACACAAACATATAACATAAACAAGCAAAGATTAAAGTTTGCACTTGGATTTCTTCAACAATATCAAACACTTTTTCATAAAATAAAAGAAGGATTTACAATTTGTGAATAAAGGAAAAACCAAGAGCAGCTGAAATGTAATGAGTCCAATGCCTTATATAGGCTACAAAGATACTAAGAAAGCTGAAAATAAAGTGTAAACCCTAATGGTGAAGTCCCAAAATTGCCCTTGCATTTTGAATTTTGGTTGATCATGTGAAGTATCTTGGCTGCTTGTGAGGGTGTAAAACTGGTTGGAATTTGATCAATGGTCCATAGTGAACTTAAGTTTGAAGCAGCTATGTGGGGCGTTGGATGGCTGGCACCTTTTGGCATCTTTCTCACAAACGTATGCATGGGATAGAGCATGTGAACTTGTGGGCGATGTGGCATGCAAAGTGAGAGTTGGGTTGTGATTAGGGATAGGTTAATCACAAATCTGGAGGGTTTTGGGTTTTAGTTCCAAGTATTTAACAAACCCCCAATTTTATTCTTAAGTGAATAGTTGTGAGTTTGATCCGGTTTATGATTTAAATTTGTGTTAACCGCCCAATTAATTAACTAATAAAGATTAGTTAAATTCGTTGGTGAGTGAGAAGTTACATGGCAAGATAGTGGGTTCTGATTGGTGGAAGAGATTTGGTGGGTGAGGTGTCACTCTATGGTTGGTTAAGGTAAGTTTTATGTCGGACAACTTTAACCCCCCTTCTTTCTATCTTCTTTCATTCTTGTTTAAATAGCACAAAAACTGAATTCCTTTGTTATTGAAGTTTCAGTTTTCACACTTTTGCCCCAAAACGTTTCCAAAAGTATTTTCAGGGGTATTTCTTGCCAATTCATGATATTTGAAGGGGTGTTTTTGCATTTTCTTCATTCTTCAAGGTGTTGACTTATATTGTTGACTTCTTGGAGGACTAATATTGACAAGGCTTTATTTTTAAGGGACCATTCTTGCTAATTCTTCAAAGTGGAGGGTCCTTTTTGCAATTTGACAAACTTTAAGGACCAAACTTGTAATTATGAATAAATGATGTAGTGTTTTTACTGCTCTTTAGGAAAAGAGCGTAAAAGTGGAAAGTATTAAGTGTCGGTTTAGGAAAACCAAGCACTAATGACCCAAAAGTGGGGATCGTTCTCAAGGAGGCAAGTGTGTTGTGCTAAGAAGTGATTAATAGTTTGTGATTATATTGATGAGAAATGAAAAGAAGAAAAGAGATTAGAAGAGAATGACGGTTACGATTATGAATTAAACTAAGACGAATAGTCGTGCACGTAAAACCGTAAAAAGTGACAAAATTAAAAATTTACCATAAAAATTCCTAGAAAATTACAATAAATCCTAAAAAATGTAATTAGAGTTTACAAAAAATCAAAAATCACTCAAACCTTTTATTTAATGAAATAATAATTTTTAATGCTAATTAGAGCCCAAAAAATCAATTTAATTAACAAAAAGCCCGAAATGAGATTTTTTCACTTGTAAACCTCTAAAATGACTTAACTAAATTTAAAACTATTTTTTGAAAATTTTAAAATTAATAAAAACTATTTAAAAATAATTAAAAACTATTAAAACTTAAAATAATTCTAAAAATTAATCTAATGACAATAAAAATATTCTAAAAATTGTAAAATTCCTAACTTAATGTATTTGATCTAAGAAAAATGAAAAACTTTGAAAAACCTAAATTTTAATTTTTATTAATAAAATAATAATAAAATATTAATAAAAATCTAAAATTTATAAAAAGTTCTAAAAAGTTTGCAAACTAGTTTATTTTAACCTAAATAAAACAGAAATGAAGTTGAAATTACAAAATACCCCTATTGGGCCTTGAAATGCGCTAAAAGTCCAAACAGTCCCTTAATGGGCTTGAAATAGGCCAAATTAGAAAAATGTTGTCCAAATAAGCCCAAAATCTCCTATTGACTTAAAATTTTGTTTTTAGAACAAAACTATGAAGGCCCAAAAGCTAAAAATGTGTTTAATCTAGCTTATTTCAAAGCAGCTTATTCTTAATGGGATTTTTGGCCCATTAAGCTATAAGCTGATCCCATAAGCTAAAATTTGACACACAAGCTTCTTTTGAGTTACTTAAGAGAGCTGTAAAAAGAAAATTGGAAAAAGCACAAGAAATAAGCCTGAAATAAGCCAAGACTCTCTTCACAAAACGACAAAATAGTCGTTTTTGAGTTCTAGACCACCTCAAGTGCTGATTCAACTTTCAAAAGCTTTTAAATGACTTAATTAAGCAAAATAATAAAAAAGTTTTCAAATAAGCACAAGCAATAAGCCAAAATAAGCCGATAAGCACTTATGTTAAAGTCAAAGTAAAATTCTAATAAGCTCCAGATCAAATAACTGGGTCAAATGAGGAAGATCTATCACAAAAAATAAGTTGTTGCAAGTCTGGATAAGCCAAATTGGCTTATGAATAAGCTGTTTGAAGATTTACACTAGCAGGGGCTAGTTTTGGAGGTTGAGCACTGGGAACTTTTCCCCCTGCTTGACCTTTTTGACTTTTTGTGTTTTGTGGCTTTTTTGTGGATTCAAGTTACAAATAAGGCACCCTTGTGATCAGTGAACCACAAGGAGTCAAGAACAACAAAGAAATCACACTTCCAATCAGCCAAATGATACATTAATTCAATTAAGCACCAGATCAGACAAAGACTTGAACACTAGCAGTTATGAACTTAATAAGCTGTTTTAGCAAGATTCAGCCAACCAAATTGCACCAAAAGCATACACAAGCTATATTTAATTCAAATGAACATAAATCAACAAGTTTCATGTAAAGGTTCAAGGTCTAGATCAAGATTCAAGCTCACAAAGGTTTCTGATGAACAAATAACATGCAGACTTTTTAATTTTCTGATATACTTGACCACCAAGCCAATTTTAAACACTCAAATCTTCAAATTAGGTTACACAAACTTTGATTTAACACCTTTTAGCCCTAAACATGCATACACTCTAAGTGTTTCCAAATTCTTAGGTCAAAAACAGTAAAATCAAGTGAGATATAGCACAATCTTTAAATTGATGTTTCAAAGCTGAAAACTTGCAGGTTTTAGCATACAACCAAGTGAGAAGCAGATACAAACAACCAACAACACTTTCCAATAACACAATAACAAGATATGCACTTAAACAGGTTAACCCAAACACCCCTTATCTTTTTCAAATCGAGATTTAAACAAGCATAAGTGTATTTCAATGTTACCCAAGCCCAATCAAAAACAATAACAGATTTATTATGTAGTATCAAGCAAGATTAAGCCACAAATTCAACAAGAACACAAGCAGAACTAAAAATCACAAATTCCAAGTACTTTGACAGATTTTTGAGAAAGGGGTTCAAACCTCATGGATGTACATCCACACCCACAAATGTTTGAGCTGATGTGCTAGCAAGAACAAGCACAAGCTTCCACAAACAAGCTGCTAAGATTGAACAAGGTTAGAAGCAATATTATCAAAAACAGAAAGGTGACGAATTTTGATTAATGCAACCCTTGTACCCCACACTTGATTATCCCCAAGTTATAAGCCTCACAACACCTTGATAACACTTTATCAGGATGCTATGATCCACTTATAGCCCAAGAATTCCAAGGTGTACCAAGGAACTTAGCAAAATATCAAGGTTTTAGAACTTTGAGCAATTTCTTGCACAAAGCTTGAGAAAACGTTTTGAGATTCAAGTTTAGCAAACATGTAACATAAACAAGCAGAATAAGAGATTGGCAGTCGGTTTTTCTTCACAAATTAAAACACAATTCATTAAACATGAAAATGGCTTTATAGAAAAGTGAACAAGGAAAAATCAAGAGCAGTTGAAATGTAAAGCCTAAGTGCCTTTATATAGGCTACAATGTTCATCTAGAAAGCATAAAAGACGTATAAACCCTAGTTGTGAAGTCCCAATATTGCCCTTCAAGGGTTTGAATATCTTGGAATCATATGACTGAATTTGGCTTCTTGTATGAGTTGTCAAGGTGGCAATTGCATCCAAAGGCTTCAAATAAGCTTAGAATGTAAGCAGAAATCTTAGGCGTTGGATGGCTGGCAAAGTTTTGGCAGTTTCTTCCAAAGAGTAGCAGGGGAATCTTGTGTTGGGTTGTTGAGTGACATGGCAAGGGTTTTTGAAGTTGGGATGTGATTAAGATGACCTTAATAACATTTCTGGATAATTTGGTGGTTTAATTTCAAGTAGTTTAAGAAAAACCAATTGTGTACATACGATAAACAGTGCAAGTTTTGATCTGTTTTGGGTTTAAATTTTTGTGTTAGGCGCAATTTATTTAACTAATCAGAGATTAGTTAAATTGGTTATGAGTGGATTGTGAGGTGGCAGGAAGATGGGCTCTGATTGGTTGAAATAGGTTAGTGAGACACTTGGCACAATTTGGTTGGCCTATGTATCTATTATGTCTTGGCAAAACAAACCCCCAGCCTTTTATACTCTTTCCATTTGTGATTAAATAAGCCAAATCCGGATTCCCTTTGTTATGGAAGTTTTCATTTTCACACTTTTGCCCCAAATACTTTTCCAAAGTATTTTATGGGGTATTTCTTGCCATTTGTTGATTCTTGAAGGGTTGTTTAGGCATTTTCTTCATAGACAATGGTCTTGACTTGTATGATTGACTTTTTAGAGGACTAAAACTGACAAGTCTTCATTGTTGAGGGACCATTCTTGCCAATTCTTCAAAGTGGAGGGCCCTTTTTGTAATTCTGACAAACTTTAAGGACCAAACTTGTAATTATGAATATACAAGGGTTTAAAGTGTCAAATATTCAATATTGGAGGACCCTTCTTGCATAATCTTCAATTCTTCAAGGGTTTTTCTTGGAAAATCTTGATAAGGGCTTGGTTCATTGTGCGGCTTCGTTTCCCGTGTTCGTTTTTGCATGTTTCTTGTGATCTTTTGTCATTTTCTCAATATCCGTACCTAAAATACACAAGTAACAAACACAAGCATATATTTGGCATTTTTGATGATATTTAATGCATTTAAAGCCCGTTTTGGACGATGAGACTATGTATAAAAGAAGTCTCATCACTCCCCAATACTAAACTATTGCCGTGCCCTCATGCAATGCTAGAATAAAGTATCGTAGCACCTCCAAAATTCATTTTTATTCACTTTTATCGAATGATAAACTAGCTACACTACCACTATTACTACTACTTGTGTTTTAGACATAATGTATGATTTTCATCGCAAAATGGGACGTTTAGGTTCATAGAATAAGAACACATGAATGCTTCGTTAGAAATAATTTCATCATCCTCGATTTTCACCCCAATTCCATGCTAAGCGTGCAACGAGTCATTGTTATCATAAGTTAGTAATGCTAACACTACTCATATGCCCTAATCACGTACTTATCCTCCCATTTTCCTAAGTTGTATCTCTTATATTTTATTTTGTCTTGAATGTTTCACGAGGATACATTGTTTGACTTATGCGATAATAGAGATTTAGGTCTAAAAATAGAGTCCTAACGGTGTAACCAAGACCGTCGAATTAATAACCCCTCCTAATAGACAACGATGTCAAAAAATTAAGTCAACAAGAAGGATCGATAAACACGGTTTTATAACGGTTTTGAAAATGAGAGTTATTACCAAGACTTTTATACGCCCCCTAACGGAAGGGCCTTATTATCATAGGTTTACCTCCATCTTTTATTCAACTTCGCCATGAAGCTTTTATTATGACTACGGTCTTGCCTTGCCTTTTATTTAACCTCACCATGAGGTGTTTATTGTGGCCAAAGACGTATATCCTCACGCTAAAAGCGAATTTTGGATCTTTAAAGCTTCAAAGATTAAGGCTTGATTCACTTTCAATTTTCGCATAGATTTTTCGGCCTTGTGAGCTTCAAATTGTTTGCTTGATTTAGGTGAGCACTTGAAATCTTATTATTGGGTGAAGCTTTCGATCATTTGGGTTGCCAATACTTCAAAACCGTGACACTTGCGATACCTTAATGTCTTCCCAATTTAATTACATGGAAGCTACTAGAAAAGACTAGAAACCAACAATCAAGACTAAACCGCTAAGTCAATATTTATTAAGCAAAAAATATTTACAAGCGAAGGAAGAATAAGCAAACTACGAGAACACATGAGTTTTTGAAAGAATACGAGTACTCTACGTTTAGCGTAGTAACTTATAATTAACTCTATCATTTCTCATCCTCATTTAAGAGACTTAGCGTAATATAAAGTTAAGGAATCGAAGCTAAGTGCTCAACACGCACGGTCGAGTCAAAAATTACTCTTATTCTCGCCATCGGAAAACCTACATTCGTGTCTTCAAACACTTATAAAACATGAGAAAAATTTAAAATTTGGCCATTTTTAGCCTTATTTTGCAACAAAACAATAAACAAAAAGATAAACTTTGGAAAGCGTGAAGGTTTGGCAAGGCAAGTATCTATTCACCCCCCATACTAAAGTTAAACATTGTCCTCAATGTTTCGAGTCTAAGGGTTGGAAAACCCCCATACTAGAGACGTAGTCGAATGTATAATCTAGCATGAAAAGGGTGTAACCGCTAAATTTAAATCCGTTTATAAAGTGTGCTAAAAACCTAAGGTTAGAACATCAAAGGATATATCATGGATATTGAGAAAGTCTTCAAAGCAAACGATCGAGTGCTCCCAAAAAACGAACACGAGAGGCTCCAATCGTGAAGATAATGATCATCTAAAATCCACAATTCACAAAAAACCATAGAACAAAGGTTGGAAGGGCACTGATAGGTGTGAAAACACCCATCCTTTTACCACTTATTTCTTACTAAAACAAGACCAAAACGCGTATTTAATGTCATTTGTTTGGAATTATGTGTGGTTTTTGTGTTTATTGTGTTTTTCAGAGTTAACCGGATGAATATTGAAGAAAACATGGGATTGCACGGGTTTTATGGAAGAAAAAGACTCAATACGAAGTCTATTGTCCAAGAGATGCAAAAGATTTGAATTTACTGGGCCTATTTGAAGATTTATCGAAGAAAAGGACCAAAGACGGAAGATTTACATATGTCGAAGGAACTCAAGTCTATTAAACGAAGAAATTAAAAGACGAGTTGAATTTAATCGTCGACAAATCCCGAATCAGAATCGAAAACGTCGACTTTTCTGAAAAGACGAGAAGACAAGAAGAAAGGGAGAAAGTCCACTTCACCAACCAACCACTAGCCTATAAATAGAAAACCCCTCACACTTTTTGTGCGAGTTTTTTCCCAGTCATTTTTCTTTTCTTTCGTAGGAAGCCAACACCATTAAGGTGTTGGTGATTTTTCATTCTTGTTGAATCTTTGATTTTGTAAGTGTTTAATCTTTCCTTTTGTTTACTCTACATTAATCTATCAATACAATCCTTCCATTAATCTTGTTCATCTTCATCTTTTTGGTTTAAAGCTTAAAGTTCTTATTTGGTTGATTTTGATCTTCAAAAGTTATTGGGTTTTGTGTTTTTATTGATGGGATTTGATGTTTATGGTTAGTAGATGATTGGTGATTAGTTTTGTTTAAGTTTTGGTTAAAAATTTGGTTGATTGTTGGTAAAATCGTGTTCCCCTGTTTTTCTGTTACCTACTGTTCTTCGTTTCCCAGATTCCGAATCAATAGCATGTTCCGAATCAATGCTTTTGTTTGAAGTTTCGATCCATATTAATTTCAAAAGTTTCGAACCAGATTTTTGTTTAAAGTTCTGATCCCGATTTAGCTTAAAGTTCCGAACCAGATTTTTATGCAAAAAATTCCGAACCTGATCTTTATGCAAAAGTTCCGAACCAGATTTTTATTTAAAGTTCAGATCCAGATTCAAAAGTTCCGAACCAGTGTTTTTTTAGAAGTCCCGAATCAATAGTTTTTAGAAGTTCCGAACCAAAGGTTTTTAGAAATTCCGAATCGATATTTTTACAAGTTCCGAATCTGTTTCTTGAGAAAGTTCCGAACCAACTTCTTGAGAAAGTTCCGGACCGATTTTTGCTAAAAGTTCCGAATGAAGGGTTTTATTTGTTCCAAATCAGTTTGTTCCGAATCAGTTATATTCCGAATCAGTATTAAGTGGTAATTTACTGTTTACTGTTTTATTGTTTAATTTTTAATTAAAGCTTTATTTTATTGACTGTTTGGGTTTAAGTTTTTATCATTTTACGCTTTTAATCCTTTTAGTAGAATAGAAAACCAATCCCTTTTTAGCAGCCAAGAACAATCATTCCACTTTGAGCCGTGATCAATTCGAGAAGATTCCGAGACATAAATCTGAACCCCATCCAAATATTCATGTATCAAATGGCGTCGCTGCCGGCTCTTCTCGTAAGGATTAACAGTTTTTGTGAGAACTTGGATTTTGGGATCCGTTCACCGTGAACGTTACTTTTTCATAAAAACTTTCAAAAACCCTAAAACATATAAAATTTTCAAAAATCCTAAAAAGTAAAAAAAAAAAAGACAAAAATATTTCTTGTTTGCTTTGTTAGTTCTTTTGCAGGTGCATGCGTACACGATCAACGTCTTATCAAGAGCCCGAGCCTCTCGAAGACTTAGACATGGCCGGTGTACACAACAACAATAACAATCCACCTCAAAACAACAATAATAACAACAACAATAACAATCCACCTCACAACAACAATAATAACAACAACAATGAACCTCTACCGGACAATCGCCCTATGATTGAACTCTTACAAGCACATGTGGAGGGCAACAATGATCCAATTGTCATACCCGCGATTGCAGCCAACAACTTTGAGCTCAAATCCGGCTTTATTCAGATGGTCTCTACTCAACCATTCTTGGGGCGTATCATTGATGATCCTCATGACCACATCAAAAGATTCCTGCAACTCACGAATACAGTCAAATTTAATGGTGTTCCACAAAAGGTAATCCGTTTACAAATTTTTCCCTTTTCTTTAGAGGTACAAGCCCGGCATTGGCTTGCAAAGGAACCGCCACAAAGTATTCTGACGTGGACGGATTTGGAGACCAAATTTATCAATTACTTTTTCCCACCCTCTCGTACTACCGCTTTGCGGAAGGAAATCATTAATTTTGAACAAAAGTACGATGAGTCTTTTAGTGAATCTTGGGACCGTTTTAAAGATCTTTTAAGAAAGTGCCCACAACATGGTTTTACCAAAGTGCACCAAATCAATACTTTTTATAATGGTTTAAGCATGAATGACCAAGATTCACTAAATTGTGCCTCAGGGGGTAATATTTTGGTTAAGACTTCTAATGCTGCTTGGGATATTATTGAAAATAAGTCTCGTGTGCAAACCAAGAGTGTGCGGACCAATGCCGCTAGTGCTAGTACTAGTGACAACGACAAGCGACTTGACAAAATTACTACGCTTCTTGAATCGCTTGCTACCCAAACCGCTAGCAACACCAACAGCATCAACGCTAAAAATGCTCAAGTCAATGATGTCAGCCAACCATGTGAAATATGCGGGGGTCCTCACTCTTACACCACTTGTACCACCACCCAAGACTACCCTTCTGAGAATGTTAATGCAGCATACGGTACCTATCCTCCGGCCGCTTATCAAGCTCGTCCTCAAGGAGACCACAACTTGCTTAGCTACCGCTCTAACAACTTTCTTTCCCCGCCCGGTTTTCCTCCAAACAACAAAACCTCAATCGCCCTCCTCAACAACAACCTCGTGCCCCATACCAACCACCTCAAAGACAACCATATCCACCTCAGAGAAACAACCAAGTTCACCAACAACCTGCTTATCAACCACCCGCCTACCATGCTCCTCCTCCCAACCAACCCACCGCATTACACCAAGATGTTGAAACCTACATGAGGACTAATGATGTGATCGTGGAAAATCTCCAGCGGGAAGTACTCAACTTGAAAGCAGACATGGTGAAACAAGGGAACGATCTTAGAAACGATATGCGAAATTCTTTGAGTAGTCAAACGAATGACTTAAGGAACATGATGGCTGGTTTCTTCCAAGGTAATCAAACCTCTTCTTCGGGTACTCTCCCGAGTAACACCGTTGCGAATCCAAGAAGGGAGATGAAAGCAATCACCACTCGCAGTGGCAAAGGTACCAAGGAACCCGAGGTTCCTATACCTCCACCAGTGATTGTGACTAAGGTAAACGAGTCCCCTATTCCTATTCCTCAATCTTCTACTTTCCCAATTCCTCCACCTCTTACTTATACCCCTCCTCCACCCAAGGATGTGAGTGATCCTACTATTCCAAAGCCTTCCTCTTCTTCCGATATACCTTATCCCTCAAGGTTGAGGAAAGAGAAGCTCAAAAGCAAGGACGATATTCAAGTTTCGCACTTTCTCAAAATGTTTAAACAATTGAATTTCAACATCTCCTTCGCTGAGGCTCTCGCTCACATGCCTAAATATGCGAAAATGTTCAAAGATCTTGTTAGCGACAAGGAGAAGCTTCTTGATATCGCTAACACCCAACTTAATGAGAATTGCTCCGCAGTGCTCTTAAGGAAATTGCCAACCAAGCTTGGTGATCCGGGTCGTTTCTTAATCCCTTGCAACTTCCCGGGAGTAGAGAATTGCATGGCCCTAGCCGATCAAGGTGCTAGTATCAATTTAATGCCTCTAAGCGTTTGGAAGCAATTATCTCTCCCTGAGCTAGTCCCCACCAAAATGACTTTGGAATTAGCCAACCGTACGGTTGCTTATCCAGTGGGGATAACCGAAGACGTTTTTGTAGGAGTCGACAAATTCACTTTTCCTGCCGATTTCGTCGTCGTCGACTACGAGATGGACCCTCGGGTGCCATTAATTGTTGGTCGTCCATTCTTGAGGACCGGTCGTACTCTCATTGATGTAGAAGCGGGTGAGCTTATCATGAGAGTGGGTGACGATAAAATTGTCTTCAACATGGGAAAGCTTTCTAAACAGCCTTATTCATACGAGAGTGTTAATTGTATCGACGTTCTTGATGAGGCTTGTGAAGAACACTTCAAAGATGCTTGCAAAAGTATTCCTACCTCTCCTCCCAATGTTGAGACCGTTTCCTCTATTGATTCATCACTATCTCTATTTGGAGAAAGTGATTTCCTTTGGAAAGATTTGGAAGCCACCATGGGAGATGTGAACTTATAACATGACGATTCTCCCACCGATTGGGATGAAGACATTCGTCTCATTGAGAACCTTCTCAAAGAGGACCATATTTCTCCACCATCTCCCAAGGTTATTGCTATTGATGAACCGAATTTGTATACGCCTCCCATCGAAAATCCTCAGGATTTAGAACTTAAGGAGTTGCCGCCCCATCTCGAGTACATGTTTCTTGAAGAAAAGAAGAAGTCGCCCGTCATTATCGCGAAGTACTTGAAAGAAGAAGAGAAATCTCGCTTCATCGCCGTGCTTAAAGATCATAAGAAGGCAATTGCTTGGAAAATTTCCGATATCCGCGTTGATCCAAACTTTTGTACTCACAAGATTCTCATGGAAGATGACTTTAAACCCGCAATCCAGAGCCAAAGAAGGGGTAATCCTCGCATTCACGACGTCATCAAACAAGAGGTTATCAAACTTCTAGATGCCGGCTTGATTTACCCTATTTCGGATTCGCCATGGGTAAGTCCCGTCCATTGTGTGCCCAAGAAGGGCGGAATAACCGTTGTTCCCAATGAACACAACGAGTTGATTCCCACTCGTCTCGTTACTGGGTGGAGAGTTTGTATCGACTATCGCAAACTAAATTATGCCACGAGAAAAGATCACTTTCCTCTTCCTTTCATGGATCCAATGCTCGAGCGTCTCGCTGGTAATGACTATTACTGCTTTTTAGACGGTTTCTCCGGGTATTTTCAAATCCCCATCGATCCCAAATACCAAGAAAAGACCACATTCACTTGTCCCTATGGAACATTTGCTTACAAACGCATGCCTTTCGGTTTATGCAATGCTCCTGGGACGTTCCAAAGGTGTATGATGGCTATCTTCCATGACATGGTTGAAGAAACTATGGAAGTATTCATGGATTATTTCTCAGTTTATGGCGATTCTTTCTCTGCTTGCCTTGCCAATTTAGAACGTATGCTTAAGCGGTGTGAAGACACTCGCCTTGTTCTTAATTGGTAAATATGCCATTTCATGGTAAAAGAGGGCATCGTGCTAGGACACAAAATCTCCAAAGCCGGTCTTGAAGTGGACCGTGCTAAAGTCGATGTTATTGCTAAACTGCCTCCACCTTCAACCGTGAAGGGTATGAGAAGTTTCCTCGGTCATGCGGGCTTCTACCGTCGCTTTATCAAATATTTTTCTAAAATCGCTCGCCCGATGATCCACCTCTTGGAAAAAGATACTCCTTTTATCTTTTCCACTGAGTGTATTGAAGCCTTCAACCTGCTTAAGGATAAGCTAACTAAGGCACCGTTCTTGGTTACCCCTAATTGAGAGCTTCCCTTTGAATTGATGTGCGATGCTAGCGACTATGCTATTGGAGCGGATTTGGGCCAAAGAGTGAATAAACACTTCCAACCGATCCATTATGCTAGCAAGACAATGACAGGGGCTCAATTGCATTACACGACAACCGAAAAAGAGCTTTTAGCTGTTTTCTATGCTTTTAAAAAATTTCGCCCCTAAATTGTCCTTTCTACCACCATCGTGTATACCGATCATTCCGCGTTGAAGTACTTGTTAAATAAACAAGATTCCAAACCAAGACTTCTTCGCTGGGTTTTGCTACTTCAAGAATTTAAAATCGAAATTCGTGATAAGAAGGGAGCTGAAAACCTAGCCGCGGATCATCTCAGCAGACTTGAGGATCCTTATCAAGGGGAACATCCAAACAAAGAGATCAATGACTCTTTTCTCCTGGAGACCTTAATGTCTATCAATTCGAATCAGGAAGAAACCCCGTGGTTTGCGGACATTGCAAACTACTTGGCGGGTGGAATTCTCATCGACGGGTTAACATCCCAGCAAAAGAAAAAGTTCTTCAAAGACACTAAGACTTACTTTTGGGATGACCTGTATCTATTCAAACAATGTGCCGACTTGATTATTCGCCGATGTGTTGATGGACCGGCAGCTTTAGACATTCTCGAAGCTTGCCACAAAGGACCCACCGGTGGTCACTTTGGTCCCAACTACACCGCCAAAAAAGTGTTTGACTCGGGATTCTATTGGCCCACCGTTTATCGTGATGCTCACGAGATGGTTAAACATTGTGATGCTTGCCAAAAACAAGGCAAGATCACACATAAAGACAAGATGCCTCAAAATTTCATACAAGAATGTGAAGTCTTTGATGTTTGGGGTATCGACTTTATGGGGCCATTCCCTTAATCTAAAGGAAACAAATACATCCTTGTAGCCGTTGACTACGTTTCTAAATGGGTTGAAGCCAAAGCTTTACCCACTAACGACTCAAGGGTGGTTTGTAACTTTTTGAAGTCGCTATTCGCTAGATTCAGTGTGCCTCGTGCCATTATTAGTGATCACGGGACTCATTTTTGCAATGATCAATTTGCAAGAGTCATGGCTAAGTATGGTGTAAATCATTGTCTTTCCACCGCCTACCACCCACAAACTAATGGCCAGGCTGAAATCTCTAACCGAGGGTTAAAGCGAATTCTAGAACGAACCGTGGGAGAGCATCGTGCCTTATGGGCCGATAAACTTGATGATGCTCTGTGGGCTTTCCGTACCGCATACAAGACTCCGATTGGTTGTACACCATATCGTCTCGTGTACGGGAAAGCATGCCACCTCCCTATTGAGTTGGAGCACAAGGCTTATTGGGCCTTGAAGTGGGCTAATTTCGACATCAACAAAGCCGGTGACCTACGCTAGATCCAACTCAATGAGCTGAATGAACTCCGGAATGAGGCTTATGAAAATTCTTTGATCTATAAGGAAAGGACTAAGCTCATTCATGACTCTAAGATTAAAAACCGAGAGTTCCAAGTTGGAGACAAAGTTTTACTCTTTAACTCTTGGTTGAAAATCTTTTCGGGCAAGCTGAAATCTCGTTGGTCCGGCCCATTCACCATTGCCCAAATTTTTCCATATGGTACTCTCGAGCTCGCTCAACCTAATGGACCTAATTTTAAGGTCAATGGCCAACGAGTGAAGTTGTACTTTGGTGAGGACATCTCTCATGAGATGATTCATCCCTCACCACGTTTCCCATGAACTAGTTTTGGGTCAAGTCAGGCTCGTGACTCGGTTATAAAAAACAAGCGCTCCTCGGGAGGCAGCCCGAGTATCTATCCTTTTCCGTTTAACCTCCTAAGTGTAGGGGGACCTCTATAGGTTTCTTGTGTTTGTGTGGTGATGTGATTACTGGATAAGTGCACTTTTGGAAACTTTGAAGAACCGTGCTCCCGTGTTATCCGAAATCCGGTTCTATCTCTCAACTATCGTGATTGAATTTTCTTCATACTCACATTTGAAATTGATCACTTTAGTCGTCTCTTCCTTAGCCTGATTTAACCAACGTGCACAATGTCATAAGTGTAGGGGAGACTTTTCCCACATGCTTAAACATTGAGGACAATGTTTATCTTAAGTGTAGGGGGGACTTCTATCGAAGTTTTAAGTGGACTTTTCCATGAAAATGCCTTCATTTAACCGGAAAATCATCTTTTTCAACATTTTTCAAATTTTTTATTAACTTTGGCCATTTAGTCGTAATTTTTAAATTTTTATCGTTGCTTTCATATGTATATTTCCCGCAATAAAGTCAAAAATATTAATAAAGTGGTGAAGCTAGTTTAGAAGTCTTTGACATATTAGGCCCGTTGCGATTATTTTGACTCAACCCGAATAGACTTATCCAAGTTTATTCTAGCTAGTATCCTTAACCATGTAGACCTTAATTGGTTTATTAGGCTAAACATCCACGAGTCTCATTACTTGAGATTTTAAATTGTGGAGAACGAGAAATGATAGAGTCAATTATAAGTCGGTATTCTTGCACAAGCACACTTGGTGTAATTATCTGCCTATTCTCCCATCACTTGCTAATAATTTATCTGCAATAAGTAAGGTCGTACGATTTGAAAAGTTACTTAGCTTCTAGCCCAAGATCGTTTAAAAGTTGCTCGGTAATGATAAGAGTTCATAGCCAAGGCATAACTTATGAAGCGGGGCGCGAAGATTGGCGAGTCCGAAAAGGCCCTAACAAGGCATGAGGATTCAATTTTATTGCTAAAGATCCAAGGTGATGTGAAAAGCATTATTCCCAAAATCAATATGAAGGATCAAGACTCACGACGAAAAGCAATCAACTCCCGTAAAGATCATGGAGAAGTCTATCCGAAAAGACCCTAACAAGGTATGAGGATAAATAGATCCAAGTCCGAAAAGGAGGCGGATCGTTGTATCTCAAAATCCCAATTAGCGATTGAAGAAATAATGATGAAGTCGTGGTCAACAAAGTTGGAGTACCCCTCAAAAGTCTCCAAGTGAAGAAAATCTATTAACGAAGAGAAGACCATTATCTCATGAACGTCTCTCAAGATATGAAGTATGAAGTACATGCCAAATATCGGCCCGAGAAAGGTCTCAAATCGTGAACCGAGTTATGCCAAGATATGAACTTTTTGATATCCCGAGAAGCAGTTTTAAGAGATTTTTTCCTTTAGCTAACTATTGATCAAATCGTCCTACTTTGCTTTCAGCTTAAATAAACTATCGCAATAAGTCCAAAAATGCATCTTCATGATCATTCTAGGACAAAAATAAAAAAATAAGAGATACACCTAGGAATAAGGGAGTTTAAGCATATAATTAAGCCATGTGTGTAAGTGTTTGATTTTCTAACTTATAATAACAATGATCTCGTTTTTAAACTTAGTTTGGGGAACGTGAAACTTGAGGGTGATAAATCTTCGCAGCACCGAAGCCCTAATGTAAGTCCTTGATCTCTTTGCAAGTTATTTCCATATAGCTATTTTCAAGTGAAAATGGTTTTCTATCCTTTTGTCTACTTTAAAGTTTTAATTTCTCTTAGTATTTTAATTTTTTATTAGTAGTATGTTAATAAGGCTAAGGTTGATTGATTATGAGAAAAGTGTAAAATTGCTTTATCACTAAGCATTGCATGAGGGCATGCCAATGGTTAATTGTAGGGGATTTGATAGGTGTGAAAATACCCATCCTTTTACCACTTATTTCTTACTAAAACAAGACCAAAACGCGTATTTAATGTCATTTGTTTGGAATTATGCGTGGTTTTTGTGTTTATTGTGTTTTCAGAGTTAACAGGATGAATATTGAAGAAAACATGGGATTGCACGGCTTTTATGGAAGAAAAAGACTCAAGACGAAGTCTATTGTCCAAGAGATGCAAAAGATTTGAAGTCACTGGGCCTATTTGAAGATTTATCGAAGAAAAGGACCAAAGACGGAAGATTTACATATGTCGAAGGAACTCAAGTCTATTAAACGAAGAAATTAAAAGACGAGTTGAATTTAATCGTCGACAAATCCCGAATCAGAATCGAAAACGTCGACTTTTCTGAAAAGACGAGAAGACAAGAAGAAAAGGAGAAAGCCCACTTCACCAACCAACCACTAGCCTATAAATAGAAAACCCCTCACACTTTTTGTGCGAGTTTTTTCCCAGTCATTTTTCTTTTCTTTCGTAGGAAGCCAACACCCGTAAGGTGTTGGTGATTTTTCATTCTTGTTGAATCTTTGATTTTGTAAGTGTTTAATCTTTCCTTTTGTTTACTCTACATTAATCTATCAATACAATCCTTCCATTAATCTTGTTCATCTTCATCTTTTTGGTTTAAAGCTTAAAGTTCTTATTTGGTTGATTTTGATCTTCAAAAGTTATTGGGTTTTGTGTTTTTATTGATGGGATTTGATGTTTATGGTTAGTAGATGATTGGTGATTAGTTTTGTTTAAGTTTTGGTTAAAAACTTGGTTGATTGTTGGTAAAATCGTGTTCCCCTATTTTTCTGTTACCTACTGTTCTTCGTTTCCTAGATTCCGAATCAATAGCATGTTCCGAATCAATGATTTTGTTTGAAGTTTCGATCCAGATTAATTTCAAAAGTTCCGAACCAGATTTTTGTTTAAAGTTCCGATCCCGATTTAGCTTATAGTTCCGAACCAGATTTTTATGCAAAAATTCTGAACCTGATCTTTATGCAAAAGTTCCGAACCAGATTTTTATTTAAAGTTCCGATCCAGATTCAAAAGTTCCGAACCAGTGTTTTTTTTAGAAGTTCCGAATCAACAGTTTTCAGAAGTTCCGAACCAAAGGTTTTTAGAAATTCCGAATCGATATTTTTACAAGTTCCGAATCTGATTCTTGAGAAAGTTCCGAACCAGCTTCTTGAGAAAGTTCCGGACCGATTTTTTCTAAAAGTTCCGAATGAAGGGTTTTATTTGTTCCAAATCAGTTTGTTCCGAATCAATTATATTCCGAATCAGTATTAAGTGGTAATTTACCATTTACTGTTTTTTATTGTTTAATTTTTAATTAAAGCTTTATTTTATTGACTGTTTGGGTTTAAGTTTTTATCATTTTACGCTTTTAATCCTTTTAGTAGAATAGAAAACCAATCCCTTTTTAGCAACCAAGAACAATAATTCCACTTTGAGCCGTGATCAATTCGAGAAGATTCCAAGACATAAATCTGAACCCCATCCAAATATTCATGTATCAGGCACAAATCCCCACACGTTACTACATTAGAAAGCGATAATATGTACATAGGATAAGCATGGGACTCCCCCACGAGGCACCTCGTTTTTGATTACCGAGTCGTGAGCTCGACTCGATCCCCTCAATACTAATTATACTTGGGGAAGGTGATTTGGTCGAGGTAGTTCGAGGATGAAACTTCCCTGCCAAAGTAGTGCTTCAACCTATGTCCATTCACCTTGAAATTAGGGCCATCATTTTGAGCTAGCTCGATGGTCCCATATGGAAAAACTTGAGTCACGGTGAATGGACCGGACCAACGGGATTTCAACTTACCGAAAAATATTTTCAAACGAGAGTTAAAAAGCAACACTTGATCTCCAATGTTAAAAACCTGGTTTTTAATTTTTGAATCATGAAACTTTTTAGTCTTTTCTTTATAAACCAAGAATTTTCATAAGAAATGTCTCTCAATTCATCCAATTCATTTAATTGCATTTTCCGGTGTTTTCCCGCGGTCTCCATATTATCATTACAATGCTTAAGGGCCCAATAAGCTTTGTGTTCAAGTTCAATTGGCAAGTGACAATGTAAAACCCGCATACTTTTACCATAAATAGTACCCTTAAGATCGTACGTATATGATTAGAACTTTCCTTTTATAACATGTTTACGTTTCACGTATAAGAATTACGAGTATTACGTACGTGTTAGAACAAGATAAGTATTTATTACGTATGAACACACGATAATTATTCCAATAATAATTTTAATCACAAACATGCGATCATGAAATCATGAACGTAATCTAATCACGAGCAAATAATAATTACATATATATATATATATATATATATATATATATATATATATATATATATATATATATATATATATATATATATATATATATATATATATATATATATATATATATATATATATATATATATATATATATATATATATATATATATATATATATATATATATATATATATATATATATATATATATATATATATATATATATATATATATATATATATATATATATATATATATATATATATATATATATATATATATATATATATATATATATATATATATATATATATATATATATATATATATATATATATATATATATATATTTATCACGAGCACGAATAAATATATTAAGTCACGATCGATAACTAAATTAAACACGTAAAACACGAACACGAGAACACACTATAATATTTAGACTCAAGAAATGTACGGGTTACCCTTATGTGGGCCCCTACCCACGAAATTAGGAAGAAAAAGGGCTAAGCCCATTGTTTTTTACTAAACAAGAAAAATTAGGAAAAACATATTCATTTACCAAAAATCAAGAAAATAAGAAAAAACCTAATTCTTCTTCCTTCTCCTTCTTTTGGCCGCCACTTTTAATAACACCAAAGTGGGTGTTCGGTTGATTTTTGATTTTGGAATTTGTGCAAGGATTCGTGTGTGTTCATCCTTAATTGATTCACGTATTCGGTATAACCTTTTTAACCTTTTTCTTTTATGTTTGATTTGTTGAATCACATAAAATCATGATGTTTTTCAAAACTAATTAAAAACATTTATTAAAATATGTAAATGGTTATGGGGTAAATCAAAACAAGGGTTTTTAGGGGTGTTTGTTCTAGCCGACGCCTAAACCGAGCCCTAAGGGGTCTCGGCTTGCCGTATGAACCACCACCGAGACCTCATGGTCTCGGTATGGTGGTGTGGGTCCCACGGCAGCAGCAAACAAGGGGTACCCCAACCTTGGTTCGGGGTATGGTGTTGATTACGGGTCCGGTTCATGGTTTCTAGTCACGATCCGGTTCATTGATTATGTTAAGGTTTATGATTTTAATAGTTATATGTTAAAAATTAAATTAATAAAACATGACATAATTAATTTAATTAACATGACTTAGGTTATAAATTTAATTATTAGATCATGAATTTTAACCTAAGTATTTATTTTAATTAGACTTTATAATTAATTAATTATTTAAAACCATGACTATAATTAATTAATCAACATGACTTAGGTCATATTATTAGTAATTAATAATACATGTTTTAACCTAAGAATTTTAACTTATTTAATTAAAAACTTGATATATTTAATTAAATACTTTTAACCTATAGTTTAATTAATTTACATGTATTGATTAATAAACTATACCTTATATCAATATGACTTAGAGATAATCAGAAAACACTTAAGCTTATATAATTAGCTTATTAAGGCAGCTAATCTATTTATGGAAACTTTCTATTTTCAGAAACTTATTTAACTAAGGCAGCTAATCTATTTATGGAAACTTTCTATTTTTAGAAACTTATCTATTTTAAACAGTAATTCTATTTTTGGAAACTTTCTATTTTTGGAAACTTTCTATTTTTGAAAACTTTTTATTTTTGGAAACTTTCTATTTTAGGAAACCTGCTATTTTTAGAAAATTACTTATTTTTACACAGTAAGTATAATAATACATGAAATGCAAGTAATACTTAACCAGAACAGAGAGAATATAAGATAAACACAGTTTAAAGCTTAAAACAGTAAAACATGACATGAACGTATAAAATAAGCTAAGACATGACATAAAACCAGTTACGTATTTAGTAATCAGATACTTATACACGTATGTATTTATGTAGAATTAGTGATACCAAAGTAGGACTCTCTTCCGTTCGTCTTCTTCGTTCACTGGACATAAGGTACGGATTCCCGTCCTTTCAGTATGGACATTCTTTCCTTATTAGGATTTCCCGTATGCAGCCAACTGTTTTCCTGTAGTATAAGTTATATGTTTGATTTGCTTATGGTTAATTTAGAATACCTATAGCCATATACATGCATGACCAGTTTCACCTAGTTATGGAGGTACCATAACCATAACACTAGAGGCACTGGTGTTATGACTTCCCCACGACGGAGTGATTGCTCGTGGTGTCCCTTCAGCTTTTGGCCATATTATTATATTTATCATGTGGGGCGTATGGGTGCATCCTAGTTACATGTTTTTAGCAGATTACGCAGTGTGAATGTGGTGTGTGCCTTGCATCCTTCACAAGGAGCTGATCCCTCCTAACCCAAACCAGTATATTAAATTAGAGGCAACCCCTCTAATTTGCATGATGAGGTCACCCCTCCAAGTATTCATGCACGGAGGATTTTCATGACCTATATTGGCTAATGGTAAAATATGTTAAATAGTTTTCATAAGATAAACATAAGGCTTTTCAAACTATAAAACCAGTTTTACTAAGAAATAACCAGGTTTTCCAGGACATATACATTTCCGCTGCTATATGTTATTCATACTTATATTATTCATTTCATGCTTGTATATCTGTGCACTGAGCGTTATGCTCAGCCGTTACTTTCCTTTCCATGTCCCAAAACGGCAGGTACCCTAGGAAAGACTCTAGCATTTGGAGGACGTGCATAGGATGGAAGCTGCTAGAGACTTCTTTTCCTTTTTTCCTTCATATATTCATGCTGCTTAGTCTTTCATTCATTTCTTTTTCTTTATTATGTTTTGGGCTTATGTTTGGGAATCGATGTTTGATTCCAGTTTACCCTATGGTCATGTAATGTTTTAGACATTTATCCTTGTATGCTTTGATGACACGCCATAATTACGCGTAACGGTCCACTTACCAAAATGGGGTGTTAAAATTATGGTATCAGAGCCAAGGCTTCGACCTGTAGGCTCTAAAACTTGACCTGTGACTAGTGGGTAGTCACCAGGAGCTTCCTAAGCCAACGTTTGTTATTCTATATATTGATGTTTTCAGCGCATTGTTGTTTGAACCATGATGTTTTCAGCACCTTGAGGTTTTAACCTTGATGTTTTCATCGATATTGTTTTACTAATATGGATGGACAACCGTCATTCATATTTAGTTATGTGTCATTGTTTCATGCATAATGTTCCTCTGAACTGTGGCTATGTGGACTGAACCCCAGTAGTTCATAACTAGTCACATATTTTTTTTTCTGATAAGTTTGACGGATGAGTTTCATTTATTTATGTTTCATGTATCATTGTTGCAGGAATTATGACTAAGTAATGGTTGGTACATGACTGGCCCTATTTAGTCGCATGTGCTTTTATCGAAACTTTTAACTTTGGGACCGACCCATAGGCATCCCCTCGCCTTGTCTTTTGTTTTGGGACCGACCCATAGGCGTCCCATCGCACATATAAAGGTTTTTATAAACTACATTACGCATTCATGCACTATTTTTCATGCATAATATTTTTCTCATGATTTATTGGCATAAATTTTTTTTCATGTCCCCTCATAAGTTAATATGTTTTTATGTCAAGTATGTTTTCATACTGTCATGGTTAACTTCAGTTTCGTGTTGATTATGTTATACACTCCTTCATGATAGATGGTTTCATGTTTCTTCATGATAATTCCGTCTTCATGTTGATTACGTCTTACGCCTCTTTTGTTATTTATGCTTTCATGCAAGGCATTGTTGGATTTCATTGAATCCTGCTTTCATGATAGTCATGGTTGGTTTTCATTGATCATGCTGTCAGGAAAATCATCGTTGAATTTTGTGTAATCACACTTTAACGTTTCTCGATACGACCAGAATGATGTCTATGCTGCCAGATTATCATGATGGTTTTTCTAACCGTTTAACCGATTATTTTACTTAAAACATGACAAATGATCGACCCCATACCGATCACTTCATGTGCATTTCATGTGTACTCCATGTACTGTATTCCATGTGTATTACACGTACCTAAACCCATGTGTATTTCACTTGCAATACTTCACGAGTATTCGCTAGTCGATTCTGAATCATCTCAGGCATATGTCAACTTGCTGATATTCTACAAAATTGTTGATGCCGCTCATAGCTTGGAGATGTTACTAAAGGTTGATGCTGCTGATGTTTGGAGACGCTACGAGATGCTGATGCTGTTCACAACCTGGAGATCTTACAAGATGAAGACAAAGGCGTTAGATCAAAGCGATCAGACGAGAAGATGCTTCACCACCAGACGATCTCCATCTGTTCATTGTCCCAAATTCTTAGTTACATGTCACACGTCATTCAGTTGTCGTTTCAGTCATATGAGTGGAGAATCGGTACCAGCCGGCCACTCAACTGAATAGTTACATGAATCACAGTCATGAGAATGATCGTCATGGAACTGACAGACAAGACGATAGTAACCACTACTATGACAGCAACTATCCTAGCAATCGCAACCGAAGCTCTGGCCCCGGATGTGATCAGAAGTACAAATGATCAGTATTCCAACCGATCCGTCAATTCTGGCATAATAACCTAATATCCATAGCTCTAATTGTTTCACACCTTGAGACACATGTCAAGACATCAGTCAAGACACATGTCTCATGTATGCTTTCAGAAGACACATGTCAAGACACCAATCAAGACACATGTCATGCATACATTTCTCAAGACACGAGTCAAGACACATGACTCATGTCTAATTATGGAACATTTCTAAGAAATTCAAGGTACCCTCCAAGGGTATACCCATTTTGTTGTGTCATGTATTAATCAGGCCACAAGAATTTCAGTACCATTACCGGTGCATCAATGAGAACTATCACGTTTCTCGATGACACTTTCATTTCTTGTAACCATAGCTCATAGATTCATGACCATGAAGGACGCCTTTCGTATTCCCACATATACGAAGGTTTTCCTTCAGCTTAATGATGCGATCCCAACTGATAACGCATTACCTCAGACATATGCGAGTTGAATTTAATCCTAATTATGGACTATGAACCGCACACCATGCTACGATTCATGAGTATGTACGGTGATGTTCAGACTCCTAAATATATTCAGCATGATTTTCCATCAGGAAAATATGTACAAACCATTTATGCTTTACAAGCACGTGCTTGGTTAGCCATGACTGCTAAAATTTTTAGCTGTCAGTTAAGACATGACCACCGAAGTCCTTTTACACATAACCAGACGAGTATTCCAAAAGCTTTCCATAAATTCTAGAAGAACCTACAAGGAGAAGGACGGTACCATGAGATTATGTGTCGACTACCGTCGATTTAAACAAATCACCATTCATGACCGTTATTATCCTCCACGTATTGACAACATGTTCAATCGACCTTATAGTGTTAATCAATTTTCCAAGATCGAACTCATGATCATGCTGCCAACAATGACGAGTGAAAGAGCAAGACATGTCCATGACTGCTATTCGTACACGACTCGGTCATGCTAGATTTATGATTTTGAATTTGTCCCATCAATGCTCCAGCAGCATTATAAGAATGGGTTTCCATGAACTCATAAGCAAATTCATCAGTGCTTTCATTAAGGATAACCTGATTTCCCTCTAAGCCTAGAGAAAAACAGGAAGACCATATTGGCACCATGTTACAAATTCTATGACAGGAGAAATTCCACCCTGGAAATTTCCAATATCAATTCTGGTTTATTACAGTGACACGCTGGATCACATGGATTTGCATGGTTAATCTTACCATGACTTAGCTTATGCGTAAAGGAGATAACCCTACATTACACTAGGTGCTCTAGAAAATCCTACGCTAAGAAAAGTTTAGATTCATAGACTCGGAGTTTAGCAAACTCCTATGTATCAAGTTCGATGAAGCAAGATATAGTTACGTTCATATCTTCACACCTGTCATACAAACATGCTAAGATAGGACACCAACATACTGGGTGTTTTCATCATCTGAAATTGTAAATTGAAATGGGACAAGATCTCCATAGATTTTGGTTACCAGATTAACGCAAACTTAGAAGAAACATGATGCTATCTGGGTTATTGCAAACAGTTTGATCAAGTCTGCAGAATCCTTACATCCGTAAGGATTTTCAGAACCAACAGATGATCGGACATGTTCCAGCCAAGGCTCATCCGATCACTTGGCAATTCCTCAGTTATCGAGTCAGACAAATATTCATAATTGCGCTCCTTATTTACTTCACGTCCTTGTTATACTTTCACGACTTGCTTTCGCGCTCGCGTTCATGACACTATTCACGTTCATGATGGCATCTCGGCTTACGATTTTACGTTTATTTTTCTCATTCTGGGAAGTTTTGCAAGAACTTGAGAGACCAGACCCAAGTTTAGTATAACTCCCAATCCTCAGATAGACGTTTCTCGTCATATTCTATGTCTCACCTTGTAACGTTTGGCGTTACCGCCATTATATTCTATGTTCATGATATGTTTCACATGTCATGTTCATTCCACGTTCCTCATATCATGATCAAGATATGTTACACGTATCATGGTCACGATATGTTTACTCATACAACACTCATCATATCTCAACGTATCACGTTCAAAATTTTTCACGTGTCACGTTCAAAATTTTTCACGTACTACGTTTCTTTGTGTCTCGCGCATCGTTGCTAATTATCAGTTAAGTTAGAGTGTTTTGCACGATAACATTTTAGTTGCCTTTACACGTTAATTCTTATTCCCTCGATCAAATTTAGGGGATCTACCTTAAGTTGATAACCAAGAACTTCTTCGTATTCCAAGTCAAGGTCAGGAGGACCAAGATTTATGATTTATGTCAAGATCTTGTGAAGGAACCGTTCCAAGAGGGAAGCCACTTGGAAACGGACAAGTTCATCCGGACTTCTTATCCGTTTGTCTCTTATCACTTAGATATGTCCTTTCAGTCACGTCACGTTCCACGTCCTTTCAAGACATGTCACGTTCCGCGTTCCTTTTTCCAGGTCTCCTGGACGTTCATTTATCTTACATACCCTCTCAGTTTGATTCGGGTATCTTTCTCTTTCAGTTACGTTATCTATAATTCGGGGACGAATTATTCATTTTAGGGGGGAGGTAAAACGCGCATACTTTTACCATGAATAGTACCCTTAAGATCGTACATATATCATTAGAACTTTCCTTTTATAACATGTTTACATTTCACGTATAAGAATCACGAGTATTACGTACGTGTTAGAACACGATAAATATTTATTACGTATGAATACACGATAATTATTCCAATAATAATTTTAATCACAAACATGCGATCATGAAATCATGAACGTAATCTAATCACGAGCAAATATTAATTACGTATATATATATATTTATCACGAGCACGAATAAATATATTAAGTCACGATCGATAACTAATTAAAACACGTAAAACACGAACACGAGAACACACTATAATATTTAGACTCGAGAAATGTACGGGTTACCCTTATGTGGGCCCCTACCCATGAAATTAGGAAGAAAAAGGGCCAAGCCCATTGTTTTTTTACTAAACAAGAAAAATTAGGAAAAACATATTCATTTACCAAAAATCAAGAAAATAAGAAAAACCCTAATTCTTCTTCCTTCTCCTTCTTTTGGCCGCCACTTTTAATAACACCAAAGGGGGTGTTCGGTTGATTTTTGATCTTGGAATTTGTGCAAGGATTCGTGTGTGTTCATCCTTAATTGATTCATGTATTCGGTATAACCTTTTTAACCTTTTTCTTTTATGTTTGATTTATTGAATCACATAAAATCATGATTTTTTTAAAAACTAATTAAAAACACTTATTAAAACATGTAAATGGTTATAGGGTAAATCAAAACAAGGGTTTTTAGGGGTGTTTGTTCTAGGCGACGCCTAAACCGAGCCCTAAGGGGTCTCGGCTTGGCGTATGAACCACCACAGAGACCTCATGGTCTCGGTATGGTGGTGTGGGTCCCACGGCAACAGCAAACAAGGGGAACCCCGACCTTGGTTCGGGGTATGGTGTTGATTACGGGTCCGGTTCATGGTTTCTAGTCACGATCCGGTTCATTGATTATGTTAAGGTTTATGATTTTAATAGTTATATGTTAAAAATTAAATTAATAAAACATGACATAATTAATTTAATTAACATGACCTAGGTTATAAATTTAATTATTAGATCATGAAATTTAACCTAAGTATTTATTTTAATTAGACTTTACAATTAATTAATTATTTAAAACCATGACTATCATTAATTAATCAACATGACTTAGGTCATATTATTATTAACTAATAATACATGTTTTAACCTAAGTATTTTAACTTATTTAATTAAAAAACATGATATATTTAATTAAATACTTTTAACATATAGTTTAATTAATTTAGATGTAATGATTAATAAACTATACCTTATATCAATATGACTTAGAAATAATCAGAAAACACTTAAGCTTATATAATTAGCTTATTAATGCAGCTAATCTATTTATGGAAAATTTCTATTTTTAGAAACTTATTTAATTAAGGCAGCTAATCTATTTATGGAAACTTTCTATTTTTAGAAACTTATCTATTTTAAGCAGTAATTCTATTTTTGGAAATTTTCTATTTTTGGAAACTTTCAATTTTTGGAAACTTTCTATTTTAGGAAACCTGCTATTTTTAGAAAGTAACTTATTATTACACAGTAAGTATAATAATACATGAAATGCAAGTAATACTTAATCAGAACAAACTGAATATAAGATAAACACAGTTTAAAGCTTAAAACAGTAAAACATGACATGAACGTATAAAATAAGCTAAGACATGACATAAAACCAGTTACGTATTTAGTAATCAGATACTTATACACGTATGTATTTATGTAGCATTAGTGATACCAAAGTAGGACTCTCTTCCGTTCATCTTCTTCGTTCACTGGACATAAGGTACGGATTCCCGTCCTTTCAGTATGGACATTCTTTCCTTATTAGGATTTCCCGTATGCAGCCAACTGTTTTCCCGTAGTATAAGTTATATGTTTGATTTGCTTATGGTTAATTTAGAATACCTATAGCCATATACATGCATGACCAGTTTCACCTAGTTATGGAGGTACCATAACCATAACACTAGAGGCACTGGTGTTATGACTTCCCCACGGCGGAGTGATTGCTCCTGGCGTCCCTTCAGCTTTTGGCCATATTATTATATTTATCATGTGGGGCGTATGGGTGCATCCTAGTTACATGTTTTCAGCAGATTGCGAAATGTGAATGTGGTGTGTTCCTTACATCCTTCACAAGGAGCTGATCCCTCCTAACCCAAACCAGTATATTAAATTAGAGGCGGCCCCTCTAATTTGCATGATGAGGTCACCCCTCCAAGTATTCATGCACGGTGGATTTTCATGACCTATATTGGCTAATGGTAAAATGTGTTAAACAGTTTTCATAAGATAAACATAAGGCTTTTCAAACTATAAAACCAATTTTACTAAGAAATAGCCAGGTTTTCCAGGACATATACATTTCCACTGTTATATGTTATTCATACTTATATTATTCATTTCATGCTTGTATATCTGTGCACTGAGCGTTATGCTCAGCCGTTACTTTCCTTTCCATGTCCTAAAACGGCAGGTACCCTAGGAAAGACTCTAGCATTTGGAGGACGTGCATAGGATGGAAGCTGCTAGAGACTTCTTTTCCTTTTTGCCTTCATATATTCATGCTGCTTAGTCTTTCATTCATTTCTTTTGCTTTATTATGTTTTGGGCTTATGTTTGGGAACCGATGTTTAATTCCGGTTTACCCTATGGTCATGTAATGTTTTAGACATTTATTCTTGTATGCTTTGATGACACGCCATATTACGCGTAACGGTCCACTTATCAAAGTGGGGTGTTACAGACAATTCTTCCCCATACACAAGATTATAAGGAGTGCACCCGATGGGTGTCTTATGAGCGGTCCTAAAGGCCCATAAAGCATCGTCCAACTTATCCGACCAAGATTGTCGGTTCTCCCCAATAGATCTCTCCAAGATCCTCTTCAAAGCTCGGTTTGAAACCTCGACTTGCCCACTCGTTTGTGGGTGATAAGCCGTAGAAAGACGATGTGTAACCCGATATTTCCTTAGGACCGTTTCGAATTGGTCGTTAAAAAAATGGGTTCCACGATTGCTTATGATCGCACGAGGGGTTCCAAACCGAGAGAACAAGCTTTTCAAAAACTTGACTACCACACGAGCATCGTTGGTGGGTAAAGCCTTAGCTTCCACCCACTTAGATAGGTATTCAACGGTGACAAGGATGTATTTATTACCACGAGATGATGGGAACGACCCCATAAAGTCAATGCCCCAAACGTCAAAGATCTCACACACTTGGATGATATTTTGTGGCATTTCATTGTTTTGTGAGGCTTTTTCTTGTCGTTGGCATGAGTCATACGACTTCACAAGTGCATGTGCATCTCAGTAAATAGTAGGCGAAAAGAAACCAGCATCAAAGACCTTCTTAGCCGTGAGATTAGCACCGTGGTGACCACCCGTGGGTCCCTTAGTGACAAGCTCTAAGGATGTTAGAAGCTTCGGTACAAAAGACACAACGTCGAATGATTTGATCCGCACAATTTCGAAACAAGTAAGGGTCGTTCCAAAAATAGAACTTGACGTCGCGAAAGAATTTTCGTTTTTCTTGAGTCGTCATACCCTCGATGATGAAGTTCCTCGCATGGTAATTTGCGATGTCCGTAAACCATAGGGTAGAAGAATCAAGCTTAGAATTCACTACACCAAGTGTCTCGAGCGGAAATGTTTTGGTGATTTCCTTGGGCTCGTAAACACTTTGGTGAGGATCTTCCAAACGAGAAAAATGATCGGCCGCTAGATTCTCGGCTCCTTTTTTGTCAACGATTTTTTGATCAAATTCTTGAAGGAGGAGAATCCAACGAAGTAATCTCAGCTTTGCATCTTGTTTAGCCATAAGATACTTGATAGCCGAATGATCCGTATACACTATGCATTTAGTCAAGACGAGATAAGGTCGAAATTTCTCAGATGCATACACCACAGCAAGGAATTCCTTTTCCGTTGTAGTGTATTTTAGTTGAGCCTCGGTCATCGTCTTGCTTGCATAGTGAATAGGCAATAAGTACTTATCATGACGTTCCCCCAATACGGCCCCAATAGCGTAGTCACTAGCATCACACATGAGCTCAAATGGGAGGTTCCAATTCGGAGCAACAAGAATGGGAGCTTCGGTAAGTTTCCTTTTAAGGATTTCAAAGGCTTGTACACAATCTTCGTCAAAGACAAAACGTGCATCTTTTTCAAGGAGATGTGTAATAGGTCGTGAAATCTTTGAAAAATCCTTGATGAATCGACGATAAAAGCCCACGTGGCCTAGGAAACTCCTAACTCCCTTAACGGTTTTGGGATGAGGTAATTTGGCGATGACGTCTACCTTAGCTTGATCTACCTCAATCCCCGCTTTCGAAACCTGGTTCCCTAAGAATATTCCAATTTTGACCATAAAATGACATTTTTCCCAATTAAGCACAAGGTTGGTTTCCTCACAACGCTTCACATTCTCTCAAGATTCGACAAACACGAAGTGAACGAACTACCAAACACGGAAAAGTCATCCATGAAAACTTCCATCGTCTTCTCGGTCATATCATGAAAAATAGCCATCATGCACCTTTGAAAGGTTCCCGGCGCATTGCAAAGTCCGAATGGCATTCTACGATAGGCAAACGTTCCATATGGACACGTAAACGTAGTTTTTTCTTGATCACGAGGATCGATGGGGATTTGGAAGTAACCAAAAAAACATCTAAAAGGCAATAGAAACTGTTTCCCGCAAGACGCTCCAACATTGGTCCATGAAGGGCAAGGGAAAATGGTCTTTTCGAGTGACGTCATTCAACTTACGATAGTCAATGCACACTCTCCATCCGGTCACGAGTCTAGTTGGAATTAACTCGTTGGCATCGTTTGGCACAACGGTCATTCCTCCTATTTTAGGGACACAATGAATAGGACTCACCCAAGGGCTATCAGAAATATGGTAAATCATTCCCGCGTCAAGGAGTTTGAGGACTTCCTTTGTAACACCCCATTTTGATAAATGGAATGTCACGCGTGATTATGGCGTGTCATCAAAGCATGCAAGGTGATATGTAGTAAAACATACATGACCATAGGGAAAACCGGAATCAAACATCGGTTCCCAAACATAAGCCCAAAACATAAATAAAGGAAATGAACTGGATAAGGACTAAACAAGCATAACTATATGAAGGCAAAAAGGAAAAGAAGTCTCTGGCAGCTTCCATCCTATGTGCGTCCTCCAAATGCTCGAGTCTTGGGTACCTGCCGTTTTGGGACATGGAAAGGAAAGTAACGGCTGAGCAAGACGCTCAGTGCACGGATGTACAATATAGCATGAATAGGATAAGCATGTAACATATAACAGCGGAAGACTAAGTTCTGAGTAACCTGGTTAAGTATCAAGAAAACTGGTTTTATAGTTTGAAAAGCCTTATGTTTAACCTGTGAAAACTGTTTTAACATATAAATATACTATAGCCCATATAGGTCATGAAAAGGTCACGTGCATGATTACTTGGAGGGGTGACCTCATCATGCTGATTAGAGGGGATGCCTCTAATCAATATACTGATTTGGGTAGGAGGGATCAACTCCTTGTGAAGGATGCAAGGCACACACCACATTCACCATGATAAACTGAATAAAACATGTAACTAGGATGCACCCATACGCCCCAACTGATATAATAAATATGGCCAAACTGAAAAGGGACGCCACGAGCAATCACTCCGCCGTGGGGAAGTCATAACATCGGTGCCTCCAATGCTATGGTTATGGTACCTCCATAACTAGGTGAAACTGGTCATGCTTGTATATGGCTATAGTTTATGCTAAATTAACATAAGCAGTTCAAAACAATAAAACAAATGCTGGGGAAAACAGTTGGCTGCATACGGGGAAATCCTAATAAGGAAGGAATGTCCATACTGAAAGGACGGGAATCCGTACCTCAAGTCCAGTGAATGAACGGAAGAAAGACTCCTACTTCTGGATCACTAACGCTACATGAATACACACGTGTATAAGTATCGATTCACTGATTACGTACTGGGTTTTGTGTCTCATATTAGCTGATTTGGTATGTTTTAGGTCCTGGTTCACTGTTTAAAGCCTTAAACTGTGTTTATCTAGTATTCTGATTAATCTGATTAAGTATTACTGGTGTTTCATGTATTAATATACTTACTGTATAATAATAAGTAACTTTCCAAAAATAGAAAGTTACCAAAAATAGAAAGTTTCCAAAAATAGAAAGTTTCCAAAAATAGAAAGTTTCCAAAAATAGAAAGTTTCCAAAAATAGAAAGTTTCCTAAAATAGAATTTACTGCTTAAAATAGATTAGTTTCTAAAAATAGAAAGTTTCCAAAAATAGATCAGCTGCCTTAATTAAATAAGTTTCCATATATAGAAAGTTTCCATGATTAGATTAGCTGCCTGAAATAGATTGATTTCCATATATAGAAGGTTTCCATAATTAGAATTAAGCTGGTTACATAAGCTAACATATAAGTCTAAGTGTTTATAAGCTGATTTCTTAAGTCATATGATATAGTGTATAGTTTAATTATTATTTCATGTATTTCAATTAAACTATAGGTTAAGCATTTTAATTAAGGTATAACATGTTTTAATTAAAATGAAATGAAAATACTTAGGTTAAAATGTGTATTATTATTATTAATAATATAACCTAAGTCATGACTAAATTAATTAATTATAGGCATGTTTTAATAATTAATTAATTATAACTTATAACATAAAAATACTTAGGTTAAATTAATGTCATGTTAAACTAATAATTAAAATAACCTAAGTCATGATTTAATTAATATTTCATGTTATTAATTAATTATATCCTAAGTTCATGATTCATAAAAATTAACATGTAACATAGATCATGATTTAACCAACGAACCATGAATCGGGCTTGAATTCGACACCGTACCCCGAGCCAAACCCGGGGCACGTGTGCCTCCTTGCTGCCGTGGGTCCCACATGAGCCAACCAAGACCAAAAATGGTCTTGGTGGTGGCGGCAATAGCAAACCAAACCCCCCCTCGGGTTTGTTTGCTAGGCGGCCAAAACTAACACCCTTATAAATCCTTCTTTGATTTTAATTAATACCAAAACATGTTAGATCAATGATTAATTACCTTGTTTTAATAAGAAAAATAATAACATGTTCATGAAAATAATCAAAGATTAAAAGAATTAAAAGAATTAAAAAGAAGGGTTAGAAAGGTATACCACTACGTATCTTGAAAGAGGATGAACAAACACGGTTTCTAACTCTTGAATTTATGATGAAAATCAACAAACAACCACCTATGGTGGTGTTATAGGTGGCGGCACAAATGAAAGAAAAGGGGAGGAGGAAGAACAAAATTAGGTTTTTTGGTTAATTCTTTTGAAAAGTGAAAAATGACTAGCTAATTTTCCCTTACCCCCTTTGTTTAGTAAAAATGATGGGCTAGGCCCATTTCTCTTCCTTAATTCGTGGATATGGGGCCCACAAGGGGTAGCCCAAATGTTTTCTCGTGTCCCGATGTTTCGTGTTCGTTCGTGGTTAAACGTGTTCGTGTCTGAAGCGTTTCTGTTTATTTTATCATGTAGTTTACCGTAATCTTAACGCTCGTAATTATATTATATGTATTTACGTAATTATTCTAGTTCGTATTTTAAATGGTGATCTTGATTTAATTACGTTCACGTGACATATTTATTAATTGTTTATCATGAGTTCGTACGTAATCGATACTTGTCATGTCATACACGTATGCACTTGCTTGATTATTAGCACATGAATGTGATCAATACTGAATAAGGTAAGTTTTAATCTAGGACGTACGATCTTAAGGTTACTGTTCATGGTAAAAGCATGCGGGTTTTACAATTCTTCCCCCCTAAAAAGAATAATTCGTCCCCGAATTATAGATAAAGTAACTGAAAGCGAAACATACCCGAATCAAACTGGAAAGGTATGCAAAATAACGGAAATGAAGGTGACATGGTAGAAGGGAACGTGGAACATGACATGTCTTGAAAAGACATGGAACGTGACGTGACTGAAAGGACATATCTAATCGATAAGAGAAAAAAATGGATCAGAAGTCCGGATGAACTTGTCCGTTTCCAAGTGGCCTCCCTCTTGGAACGGTTCCTTCAGAAAATCTTGACACTAATGATAAATCTTGGTCCTCATGACCTTGACTTGGAATACGAAGAAATTCTTGGTTATCAACGGAAGGTAGATCCCCTACATTCGATCGAGGAAAATAAGAGTTAACATGCAAGGGTAGCTGAAACGTTACGATGCAAGACCATCTGACTTAGCTGATAATTAGAAACGATGCGCGAGACATAAAGAAACGTAGTACGTGAAAAATTTTGAACGTGATACGTGAAAATTTTTGAACGTGCTACGTGGAGATATGGCGAGTGTAGTATGAGTAAACATATCGTGTAACATATCTTGATCATGATATGAGGAACGTGGAATGAACATGACATGTGAGACATATCGTGATCATAGAATATAATGGCGGTAACGCCAAACGCTACAAGGTGAGACGTGGAATATGACGTGAAACGTCTATCTGATGATGGAGAGTTATACTAAACTTGGGTCTGGTCTCACAAGTTCTTGCAAACTTCCCAGAATGAGGAAAGAAATGAACGTAAAATCGTAAGCCACAATACAATCATGAACGTGAATAGTGTCATGAACGTGAGCGCGAAAGCAAGTCGTGGAATTAGAATGAAGACGTGAAGTAATTTAGGAGTACAATTGGGAATCTTTGTCTGACTCGATAGCTGCGGGATTACCAAGTGGTCGGATGAGCCTTGGCTGGAACATGTTCGTTCAATCCGTTGGTTCTGAAATCCGTACGGATGTAAGGATTCTGCAGACTTGATCAAACTGTTGATAATAACCCAGATAGCATCCTGCTTCTTCTGAGTTTGCTGAAGTCTGGTAACCAAAAATCCGTGTAGATCTTGTCCATTTTAGTTCACAATTTCAGATGATGAAACATCCCCGTTTGTTGGTGTCCTATCTTAGCCTGTTGGTATGTCAGGTACACAGATATGGACGTAGCTGTATCTTGCTTCGTAGAACTTGATACCTAGGAGTTTGCGAACTCTGAGTCTCTGAATCTAGACTTCTCCTAGCGTATAATTCTCTAGAACACCTAATGTAGAGTAGGGTTCTCTCCTTTACGTATAAGCTGAGTCATGGTAAGATTAACCATAGAAACCCATGTGATTCAGTGTGTCACTGTAATCAAACAGAATTGATATTGGAAAAAAAATTCCAGGGTAGAATTTCTCTTGTCATAGAATTTGCAACATAGTGCAGATATGATCTTCCTGTTCTTCTCTGGGCTTACAGGAATCAGGTTATCCTCAATGAAAACGCTGATAAATTTGTTTAGGAGTTCATGGAAACTCATTCTTATAGTGTCGTTAGAGCATTGATGAGACTAATTCAAAATCATAAATCTAGCATGACCGAGTCATGAACGAATGGCAGTCATGGACATGTCCTGCTTTTTCACTCGTCACTGTTGGCAGCATGATCGTGAGTTCGATCTTGAAAAAGTGATTAACACCATCCGGTTGATTGGACATGTTGTCAATATGTGGAGGAGAATAACGGTCATGAATGGTGATTTGTTTAAGTCGACGGTAGTCGACACATAATCTCATGGTACCATCCTTCTCCTTGAAGGTTCTTCTGGAATGTATAGGAAGACTTTGGAATAATCAACTGGCTATGCGTAAAAGAGTTAAGTGGTTGTGTCTTACTGACAGCTAGAAAATTTTAGCGACCATGGCTAACAATGCTCATGCTTGTAAGCATAGATAATTGCATAGATTTTCCTGATGGAAATCAAACTGAATGTATTCAGGAGCCTGAACATTACTGTACATAATTATGAATCATAGCATGGTGTGGTGTTCATAGTACACAATTAGGATAAAATTCATCTCGTGTCTTTCCGAGGAAATGCGTTAGCAGCTTGGGTCTTATCCTTAAGCTGAAGGAAAACCTTCGTATGCGTGGGAATACGAAAGGCGTCCTTCATGGTCATGAATACATGAAATATGGTGAAAGAAATGAAAGTGACATCGGCAACGTGACAGTTCTCACTTATGCGCCGGTAATGGTATTGAAATTCTTGTGGCCTGATTAATACATGGCACAACAAAATGGATATACTCTTGGAGGGTACCCTGAATTTCTTAGAAATGTTCCATAATTAGACGTGAGTCGTGTGTCTTGACTCGTGTCCTGAGAAATGTAAGTGTGACATATGTCTTGACTAGTATCTTGACATGTGTCCTCAGAAAGTATACGTGAGGCATGTGTCTTGACTGATGTCTTGACATGTGTCTCGAGATGTGAAACAATTAGAACTACAAATATTAGGTTAAAATGCCAGAATTGGCGGATCGGTTGGACTACTGATCGTTTGTACGTCTGATCACGTCCGCGGCCGGAGCCTCGGTTGCGATTTCTAGGATAGTTTCTGTCATAGTAGTGGTTACTATCATCTTGTCTGTCGGTTCTCTGACGGTCATTCTCATGATCGTGACTCATGTAACTATTTAGCTGAGTGGCCGGCTGGTACTGGTTTGCACTCATATGGCTGAAATGAAAGCCGAACGACGTGTGACATGTAACTATGAATTTGGGACAATGATTGATGGGAATTGTCTGATGGTGAAGCATCTTCTCGTCCAATTGCTTTGCTCCGACGCCTTTGTCTTCATCTTTTAGGATCTCCAGGTTGTGAACAGCATCAGCATCAGCATCTCGTAGCGTCTCCCAACATCAGCAGCATCAACCTTCAGTAACATCTCCAAGCTATGAGCGGGATCGACAATCTTGTAGAATATCAGCAAGTGAACATACGCCTGAGGTGATTTAAAATCGACTAGTGAATACTCGTGAAGTACTACAAGTGGAATACACATGGATTAAGGTACATGTAATACACATGAAATACGGTACGTGGAGTACACATGGAATGCACCTGAAATGATCGGTATGGGCTCGATCGTTTGTCATGATTTAAGGAAAGTAAACCGGTTAAACGGTTAGGAAAACCATCATGATAACCTGGGAGTATTAGCATAGACATCATTCTGGTTGCATAGAGAAACGCTAAAGTGTGGTTACACAAAATTCAACGATGATTTGCCTGACAGCATGATCAATGAAAACCAACCATGACTATCATGAAAGCATGATTAAAGAAATCTAACAATGTCTTGCAGGACAACGTAAAAATCAAAAGAGGCGTGAAACATAATCGACATGAAGAAGGAATTATCATGAGGTAACATGAAACCATCTATAACGAAGAAGTGTATAACATAATCAGCATGAAACTGAAGTTAACCATGACAGTATGAAGGCATACTTGACATAAAGACATAATAACTTATGATGGGACATGAAAAAAAAAATTTATGCCAATTTAAATCATGAGAAAAAATTTTATGCAAGAAAAACAGTGCATGAATGCGTAATGTAGTTTATAAAACCTTATATGTGCGAGGGAACGCCTATGGGTCGGTTCCAAAACAAAAGACATGGCGAGGGGACGCCTATGGGTCGGTCCCAAAGTTAAAAGTTTCGATAAAAGCACATGCGACTAAATAGGGCCAGTCCTGTACCAACCATTACTCAGTCAAAATTCCTGCAACAGATGACATATGATATAAATGCATGAATGCATGGAACATAATAATTAAAAGTCATTGTCAAAACTTAACAGAAAAAAAATTTTATGTGAAAATTATGAACTACTGGGGTTCAGTTCACATAATCACAGTTCACTAGGAACATCATGCATAGACACTGACACATAACTAAGTATGGATGACGGTTGTTCATTCCATATTAGTAAGACGATACTGGTGAAAACATCATGGTGAAAACAACAAGGTGCTGAAAACGTCATGGCTAAAACAAAAGGTGCTGAAAACATAATGGTTAAAACAACAACGCGCTGAAACATCAATACGTGGAATAACAATCGTTGGCTTAGGAAGCTCCTGGTGACTACCCACTAGTCACAGGTCGAGTTTTAGAGCCTACAGGTCGAAGCCTTGGCTCTGATACCATAATTGTAACACCCCATTTTGATAAATGGAATGTCACGCGTGATTATGGCGTGTCATCAAAGCATGCAAGGTGATATGTAGTAAAACATACATGACCATAGGGAAAACCGGAATCAAACATCGGTTCCCAAACATAAGCCCAAAACATAAATAAAGGAAATGAACTGAATAAGGACTAAACAAGCATAACTATATGAAGGCAAAAAGGAAAAGAAGTCTCTGGCAGCTTCCATCCTATGTGCGTCCTCCAAATGCTCGAGTCTTGGGTACCTGCCGTTTTGGGACATGGAAAGGAAAGTAACGGCTGAGCAAGACGCTCAGTGCACGGATGTACAATATAGCATGAATAGGATAAGCATGTAACATATAACAGCGGAAGACTAAGTTCTGAGTAACCTGGTTAAGTATCAAGAAAACTGGTTTTATAGTTTGAAAAGCCTTATGTTTAACCTGTGAAAACTGTTTTAACATATAAATATACTATAGCCCATATAGGTCATGAAAAGGTCACGTGCATGATTACTTGGAGGGGTGACCTCATCATGCTGATTAGAGGGGATGCCTCTAATCAATATACTGATTTGGGTAGGAGGGATCAACTCCTTGTGAAGGATGCAAGGCACACACCACATTCACCATGATAAACTGAATAAAACATGTAACTAGGATGCACCCATACGCCCCAACTGATATAATAAATATGGCCAAACTGAAAAGGGACGCCACGAGCAATCACTCCGCCGTGGGGAAGTCATAACATCGGTGCCTCCAATGCTATGGTTATGGTACCTCCATAACTAGGTGAAACTGGTCATGCTTGTATATGGCTATAGTTTATGCTAAATTAACATAAGCAGTTCAAAACAATAAAACAAATGCTGGGGAAAACAGTTGGCTGCATACGGGGAAATCCTAATAAGGAAGGAATGTCCATACTGAAAGGACGGGAATCCGTACCTCAAGTCCAGTGAATGAACGGAAGAAAGACTCCTACTTCTGGATCACTAACGCTACATGAATACACACGTGTATAAGTATCGATTCACTGATTACGTACTGGGTTTTGTGTCTCATATTAGCTGATTTGGTATGTTTTAGGTCCTGGTTCACTGTTTAAAGCCTTAAACTGTGTTTATCTAGTATTCTGATTAATCTGATTAAGTATTACTGGTGTTTCATGTATTAATATACTTACTGTATAATAATAAGTAACTTTCCAAAAATAGAAAGTTACCAAAAATAGAAAGTTTCCAAAAATAGAAAGTTTCCAAAAATAGAAAGTTTCCAAAAATAGAAAGTTTCCTAAAATAGAATTTACTGCTTAAAATAGATTAGTTTCTAAAAATAGAAAGTTTCCAAAAATAGATCAGCTGCCTTAATTAAATAAGTTTCCATATATAGAAAGTTTCCATGATTAGATTAGCTGCCTGAAATAGATTGATTTCCATATATAGAAGGTTTCCATAATTAGAATTAAGCTGGTTACATAAGCTAACATATAAGTCTAAGTGTTTATAAGCTGATTTCTTAAGTCATATGATATAGTGTATAGTTTAATTATTATTTCATGTATTTCAATTAAACTATAGGTTAAGCATTTTAATTAAGGTATAACATGTTTTAATTAAAATGAAATGAAAATACTTAGGTTAAAATGTGTATTATTATTATTAATAATATAACCTAAGTCATGACTAAATTAATTAATTATAGGCATGTTTTAATAATTAATTAATTATAACTTATAACATAAAAATACTTAGGTTAAATTAATGTCATGTTAAACTAATAATTAAAATAACCTAAGTCATGATTTAATTAATATTTCATGTTATTAATTAATTATATCCTAAGTTCATGATTCATAAAAATTAACATGTAACATAGATCATGATTTAACCAACGAACCATGAATCGGGCTTGAATTCGACACCGTACCCCGAGCCAAACCCGGGGCACGTGTGCCTCCTTGCTGCCGTGGGTCCCACATGAGCCAACCAAGACCAAAAATGGTCTTGGTGGTGGCGGCAATAGCAAACCAAACCCCCCCTCGGGTTTGTTTGCTAGGCGGCCAAAACTAACACCCTTATAAATCCTTCTTTGATTTTAATTAATACCAAAACATGTTAGATCAATGATTAATTACCTTGTTTTAATAAGAAAAATAATAACATGTTCATGAAAATAATCAAAGATTAAAAGAATTAAAAGAATTAAAAAGAAGGGTTAGAAAGGTATACCACTACGTATCTTGAAAGAGGATGAACAAACACGGTTTCTAACTCTTGAATTTATGATCAAAATCAACAAACAACCACCTATGGTGGTGTTATAGGTGGCGGCACAAATGAAAGAAAAGGGGAGGAGGAAGAACAAAATTAGGTTTTTTGGTTAATTCTTTTGAAAAGTGAAAAATGACTAGCTAATTTTCCCTTACCCCCTTTGTTTAGTAAAAATGATGGGCTAGGCCCATTTCTCTTCCTTAATTCGTGGATATGGGGCCCACAAGGGGTAGCCCAAATGTTTTCTCGTGTTCCGATGTTTCGTGTTCGTTCGTGGTTAAACGTGTTCGTGTCTGAAGCGTTTCTGTTTATTTTATCATGTAGTTTACCGTAATCTTAACGCTCGTAATTATATTATATGTATTTACGTAATTATTCTAGTTCGTATTTTAAATGGTGATCTTGATTTAATTACGTTCACGTGACATATTTATTAATTGTTTATCATGAGTTCGTACGTAATCGATACTTGTCATGTCATACACGTATGCACTTGCTTGATTATTAGCACATGAATGTGATCAATACTGAATAAGGTAAGTTTTAATCTAGGACGTACGATCTTAAGGTTACTGTTCATGGTAAAAGCATGCGGGTTTTACATCCTTTTTGATAACGTCGTGAATTTTGGGGTTCACCCTCCTTTGACATTGGATTGCGGGCTTTTAATCCTCCTCCATTAAGATTTTGTGGGTACAAAATTTGGGATCGATCCGCTTAATGTCGGATAACTTCCACGCAATTGCCCCTTTGTGATCCTTTAGAACATCCAGAAGTGCGGTTTTTTCATCATTCGAAAGATCTTTCGCAATAATAACCGGCCACTTGTCGTCCTCCTCCAAAAATACATATTCAAGGTGAGGAGGTAAATCTTTCAACTCCAGGATAGGTGGTTCCTCAATTGAAGATTTGGGCTCGATACTCATAACCTCCTCGGGTGGAGGAAATGGGAAATCGTTAAGAAAATCCTTGATAATCGAGAAGTCCTCATCATTGTTGAGGTCTTCGTCACAAGTACGTGGAACATCGAATTCTTCCAACGTAAAACCACCACCTTCAAATGGAGTGAAGGTTGGTGTCGAGTTATCAAGAATGGGATCTAGCATAGTGGGATTGCCACTATTTTCATCATCACCAAAACCTAAAACTTCTTGTGAAAATTCTTCGCAAACAACGTCAATCATATCAACGAGGTTTACGGTTGCAACAGAATAAACATGATAAATTGGAGAATTTTGAGTTGCGTTTATAACAAGTTCCTCGTCGTTGAAACGTAAGGTGATCTTTCTAGCATGCACATGAATTAAAGCCATAGACGTATCTAAAAACGAATGACCTAAAATGAGAGGAACTTGAGGATCCGTGGGAATATCGACAACGATAAAGTCTACCAGATAATAGAACTTTCCCACTTTCACAAAAATGTCTTTCGCCAATCCACATGCGAGAATCGTGGAATGGTCGGCCAACTCGATAGACATTAGTGAAGGAGTAAGATTAGGAAGATTGAGCGACTTGAAGATTTCAAGTGGCATCAAGTTAATACTAGCACCAAGATCGGCAAAGGCATAGCATTCTTCCATATCTTGAATTGCACAAGGAATCAAGAATTTACCGGGATCACCGACTTTTTGAGGTATGCGGTTAAGATAAACCGATGAACAACTAGACAATTGTTGCAATTTCTCCTTGTTTTTCAACATACTCTTAAAGTTAGCGGCAAATCGAGGCATCATGACCAAAGCATCGACAAAACTCACATTAAAATGAACGTCACGAAACATTTTCATAAAAAGCTCAAATTAGTAATTATCACGCTCTTGACGTTTCTCCTTTCTAAGTCTCGATGGATAGGGCAAAGGTGGTGTGGGTTGAGGCATAGGCATAGCCTTTGGAATCTCGGGTTCCAAATGTGGTAACGGGTCAACCGTAGGTGTGGCATGAGCGGTACTTAGTGGGATTGGGACATGCTCCTTTTCGACCACCACCTCGGGTTCTTCCTCAATTGCATCCTCCGTAGGAGCAACTGGTTGAGGAGTCGGTTCCTTAAGTGTCATACCACTACGTGTGGTAATCACTTTCATCTCTCCCTTAGGGTTTGATATGGTGTTACTAGGAAGACTACTCGAAGACGGTTTGCACATTATAGCCTCAAACATAGATGAAATTTTATCCTCAAACATGGATTGCCTCTTCTCGGCCTTAATCATCTCTTGTTTTATTTCATGTTGCCCTTGTTCGATTTTTTGTTGGTTTTGTTGTAACCTAGTTACATTTCCCTCTATTTTGTTTGTATGGATTTTAAGCTCATTTGCTAACTCGTTTTTCAACTCCTTTTTCAAGTCATTCTTAAACTCGGATCTTAGGATAATGATTTCTCTTTGAATGTTGTCAAACCTAGCATCGTTTCCATTAGCGTATTCAACAAATTCATTTGAAAGATATTTCAAAGTTTGCAAACCCTTGTTGTTGTTTTGAAAATCATTGTTTTGATTTTTGTTTGAAACTTGATTGTTATTAGCCCCTTGATTCCCATAGTTTCCTTTGTAATTGTTTTTAAAACCAACTTGACTGTTTCGATAGTTGTTGTTAGCATTTTGATTGGGAGCAAAACCCGGTGGAGTCAATTGATTGGAGCGGGTAACTTGACCGTTTTGGTTGTAAGTTCTCGTGGCCGCGTAGGCACTCGAAGTGTTACCACCGTTGGTAACACTCGGAGAAATCATGACCTCCACCACAATACATACATGAAACCTCAACCGCTTTAGCCGTAGCGAGAGCACTTTGTTCTCCAACTTTGAATTCAATTAAAAGTCCTTTAAGGCTATCAAAGATTTTGTTTTCCAAGTTCGCCTCAATTTGGCAAGCATCGATGGTATTGGAGAAAGAAGGTGAAGCCGAAGACGAAGCCTTACGAACACTCGATGTGTTACGAGGACTATACACCTTAGATCTATTCTCAATTATCAACAATGCTTCCTCAACCGTTTTACACAAAAAATTACCACCCGCGACGGCATTTAGATAATCCCTTTCATGATCATTTAATCCATTGTAAAACGTGCCAATTTGATGCAAGTCGGAAAAACCGTGATGAGGACACTCATGTAACATTTCCTTAAACCTATTCCAAGTCGTTGAAAAACTCTCATTAAATTCTTATGAAAATTTTGAAATCTCGTTTTTCAAATGTGTAGTCTTAGAGGGCGGAAAAAATGGTTCACAAACTTAGAAACGAGATCCTTCCACGTCAATATAGAATTGGGTGGCTCTTTCTCTAACCAAATTTTAGCGGGCCCCGCTAAGGAATACGGAAAAAGCATCATCTTAATCGAGTCATTAGCAACATCCTTGAATTTGCAAGTGGCGGTAAGACGATTGAATTGGCGGATATGGTTGTGCTGGTTGTCCTTCTCATCACCACGAAATTTGTTGTTTTGGATCATCGACAACAAACCCGTTTTCACTTAAAAATTCTTCGCAAGGATAGTGGGAATTACAATAGCCTCTCCATAACCCTCGGTGGGTGCTTGTAGTAACTCCATCATAGTTCGATTCGCCATGGTTGGTTCTTCTTGTTATACGATAGGTTCGTCAATAGGAGACTCCTCACTAGAAAGATTAGGAGTAGGTGTTAACTCCTTTCGTTTTTTTCGTTTACGTGCACGTCTTGCTTGATTACGAGTAAGCATAAACGTCACGTACAACGTGGGGATGAGCGAAGAAGATTCTTTTTGGTGTTTTTAATTTTTCCAATTTTTTTGTGGTTTTTGATTGTTTTTACTTTTTTTTTGTATTTTTTGTGATTTTATTAAGTAGACAAAAATCTACAAATCTCCTCCTTAATCAAATCTCTTGATTAAAGAAGCCCCAAGGAATGAAAACGATCACGTGAAGTGAACGCCTTTGATGACTTTAGAATGTTGGTGGAACACCAAAACGTTCAAGAGGGTCTAATCAAATGAAACCAAGAAAATATATATGATACTTAGATAATACTTTGGTTGACAAACCCTCAATTAGCCCTTTTTATCTAAACACGCACAAGCTAGCGGGAAACGAGGCGGCGCGAAGCACTTAAGAGCCTTTTTCCTTAGGGTATATTTTATAATACCCGCCTTATACCCACCTTATAGTTTGTGTTTTTCAAAATTAAGCTTCACGAAAGTATTTATCTATTTTGCCTTTTCTTTCTTGTTTGAGACTCGAATACAATGATTGGGTAATGACCTCCCAATCAAGGTTGTGTTTTCACACTTTTGGAGTACTTGTGAATTTATTGTTCTACGTATACAATATAGTAATAGTATTCACACAAAAAATGAAAACCGATAAAACGTATTAGTAAAGTGCTACTAATACAATTAGCTATTATGGCTATATAAAAACAACAATTGTTCAAATCAAAGCACAACACGCCTCCCCGGCAGCGGCGCCAAAATGATGTAGTGTTTTTACTGCTCTTTAGGAAAAGAGCGTAAAAGTGGAAAGTAGTAAGTGTCGGTTTAGGAAAACCAAGCACTAATGACCCAAAAGTGGGGATCGTTCTCAAGGAGGCAAGTGTGTTGTGCTAATAAGTGATTAATGGTTTGTGATTATATTGATGAGAAATGAAAAGAAGAAAAGAGATTAGAAGAGAATGACGGTTACGATTATGAATTAAACTAAGACGAATAGTCGTGCACGTAAAACCGTAAAAAGTGACAAAATTAAAAATTTACCCTAAAATTCCTAGAAAATTTCAATAAATCCTAAAAAATGTAATTAGAGTTTACAAAAAATCAAAAATCACTCAAACCTTTTATTTAATTAAATAATAATTTTTTAATGCTAATTAAAGCCCAAAAAATCATTTTAATTAACAAAAAGCCCAAAATGATAGTTTTTCACTTGTAAACCTCTAAAATGACTTAACTAAATTTAAGACTATTTTTGAAAATTTTAAAATTAATAAAAACTATTTAAAAACAATTAAAAACTATTAAAACTTAAAATAATTCTAAAAATTAATCTAATGACAATAAAAATATTCTAAAAATTGTAAAATTCCTAACTTAATGTATTTGATCTAAGAAAAATGAAAAACTTTGAAAAATCTAAATTTTAATTTTTAATAATAAAATAATAATAAAATATTAATAAAAATCCAAAATTTATAAAAAATTCTAAAAAGTTGCACACTAGTTTATTTTAACCTAAATAAAATAGAAATGAAGTTGAAATTACAAAATAACCCTATTGGGCCTTGAAATGGGCTAAAAGTACAAACAGTCCCTTAATGGGCTTGAAATAGGCCCAATAAGAAAAATATTGTCCAAATAAGCCCAAAATCTCCTATTTGACTTAAAATTTGATTTTAAGAACAAAACTCTGAAGGCCCAAAAGCTGAAAATGTGTTTAAGTTAGCTTATTTCAAAGCAACTTATTCTTAATAGGCTTTTTGGCCCATTAAGCTATAAGCTGATCCCATAAGCTAAAATTTGACACACAAGCTTCTTTTGAGTTATTTAAGAGATCCGTAAAAAGAAAGGAAAAAGCACAAGAAATAAGCCTGAAATAAGCCAAGACTCTTTTCACAAAACGACAAAATAGTCGTTTTTGAGTTCTACACCACCTCAAGTGCTGATTCAACTTTCAAAAGCTTTTAAATGACTTAAATAAGCAAAATAATCAAAAAGTTTTTAAATAAGCACAAGCAATAAGCCAGAATAAGCAGATACACACTTATGTTAAAGTCAACTTAATGAGTTTTCTAGTAAAAAGTCAAAGTCAAAGTCTAATAAGCTCCAGATCAAATAAATGGGTCAAATGAGGAAGATCTATCACAAAAATAAGTTGTTGCAAGTCTGGATAAGCCAAATTGGCTTATGAATAAGCAGTTTGAAGATTTACACTAGTAGGGGCTAGTTTTGGAGGTTGAGCAGTGGGAACTTTTCCCCCTGCTTGACCTTTTTGACTTTTTGTCTTTTGTGGCTTTTTTGTGGATTCAAGTTACAAACAAGGCACCCTTGTGATCAGTGAATCACAAGGAGTCAAGAACAACAAAGAAATAACACTTCCAATCAACCAAATGATACAGTTAATAAATTAAGCACCAGATCAGACACAGACTTGAACACTAGCAGTTGTGAACTTAATAAGCTGTTTTAGCAAGATTCAGCCAACCAAATTCCACCAAAAGCATACACAAGCTATATTTAATTCAAATGAACATAAATCAACAAGTTTCATGCAAAGGTTCAAGGTCTAGATCAAGATTCAAGCTCACAAAGGTTTCTGATGAACAAATAACATGCAAACTTTTTACTTTGTTGATATACTTAACCACCAAGCCAATTTTAAACACTCAAATCTTCAAATTAGGTTACAAAAACTTTGATTTAACACCTTTTAGCCTTAAACATGCATACACTCTAAGTGTTTCCAAATTCTTAGGGTCAAAAACAGTCAAATCAAGTGACATATAGCACAATCTTTAAATTGATGTTTCAAAGCTGAAAACTTGCAGGTTTTAGCATACAACCAAGTGAGAAGCAAATACAAATAACCAACAACACTTTCTAATAACACAATAACAAGATATACACTTAAACAGGTTAACCCAAACACCCCTTATCTTTTTCAAATAATTATTTAAACAAGTATAAGTGTATTTTAATGTTACCCAAGCCCAATCAAACACAATAACAAATTTATTATGCAGTATCAAGCAAGATTAAGCCACAAATTCAACAAGAACACAAGCAGAACTAAAAATCACAAATTTCAAGTACTTTGACAGATTTTTGAGAAAGGGGTTCAAACCTCATGGATGTACACCACACCCACGAATGTTTGAGCTGATGTGCTAGCAAGAACAAGCACAAGATTCCACAAACAAGCGGCTAAGATTGAACAAGGTCAGAAGCAATATTATCAAAAACAAGTGACAAATCTTGATTAATGCAACCCTTGTACCCCGCACTTGATTATCCCAAAGTTATAAGCCTCACAACACCTTGTTAACACTTTATCAGGATGCTATGATCCACTTATAGCCCAAGAATTCCAAGGTGTACCAAGGAACTTAGCAAAATATCAAGGTTTTAGAACTTTGAGCAATTTCTTGCACAAAGCTTGAGAAAACGTTTTGAGATTCAAGTTTAGCAAACATGTAACATAAACAAGCAGAATAAGAGATTGGCACTTGGTTTTTCTTCACAAATTCAAACACAATTCATTAAACATGAAAATGGCTTTACAGAAAAGTGAACAAGGAAAAATCAAGAGCAGTTGAAATGTAAAGCCTAAGTGCCTTTATATAGGCTACAATGTTCATCTAGAAAGCATAAAAAACGTATAAACCCTAGTTGTGAAGTCTCAATATTTCCCTTGAAGGGTTTGAATATCTTGGAATCATGTGACTGAATTTGGCTTCTTGTGTGAGTTGTCAAGGTGGCAATTGCATCCAAAGGCTTCAAATAAGCTTAGAATGTAAGCATAAATCTTGGGCGTTGGATGGCTGGCAAAGTTTTGGTAGTTTCTTCCAAAGAGTAGCAGGGAAATCTTGTGTGGAGTTGTTGAGTGACATGGCAAGGGTTTTTGAAGTTGGTATGTGATTAAGATGACCTTAATCACATTTCTGGATAATTTGGTGGTTTAATTTCAAGTAGTTTAAGAAAACGCAATTGTGTTCATACGATAAACAATGCATGTTTTGATCTGTTTTGGGTTTAAATTTTTGTGTTAGGCGCCATTTATTTAACTAATCAGAGATTAATTAAATTAGTTATGAGTGTATTGTGAGGTGGCAGGAAGATGGGCTCTGATTGGTTGAAATAGGTTAGTGGGACACTTGGCACAATTTGGTTGGCCTATGTATCTATTATGTCTTGGTAAAACAAATCCACAGCCTTCTATACTCTTTCCATTTGTGATAAAATAAGCCAAATCCAGATTCCCTTTGTTATGGAAGTTTTCATTTTCACACTTTTGTCCCAAATACTTTTCTAATGTATTTTCAGGGGTATTTCTTGCCATTTGTTGATTCTTGAAGGGTTGTTTTGGCATTTTGTTTATAGATAATGGTCGTGACTTGTATGATTGACTTTTTGGAGGACTAAAATTGACAAGTCTTCATTGTTGAGGGACCATTCTTGCCAATTCTTCAAAGTGGAGGGCCCTTTTTGTAATTTTGACAAACTTTAAGGACCAAACTTGTAATTATGAATATACAAGGGTTTAAAGTGTCAATTCTTCAATATTGGAGGACCCTTCTTGCATAATCTTCAATTCTTCAAGGGTATTTCTTGGAAAATCTTGATAAGGGCTTGGTTCATTGTGCGGCTTCGTTTCCCGTGTTCGTTTTTGCATGTTTCTTGTGATCTTTTGTCATTTTCTCAATATCCGTACCTAAAATACACAAGTAACAAACACAAGCATATATTTGGCATTTTTGATGATATTTAATGCATTTAAAGCCCGTTTTGGACGATGAGACTATGTATAAAGCAGTCTCATCAATAAACAAGGGTTTAAAGTGTCAATTCTTAAATATTGGAGGACCCTTCTTGTAAAATCTTTAATTCTTCAAGGGTTATTCTTGGAAAATCCACATTAGGGCTTGGTTCATTGTGCGGCTTCGTTTCCCGTGTTTGTTTTTGCTTGTTTCTTGTGATCTTTGGCCATTTTCTCAATATCCGTACCTAAAATACACATGTAACAAACACAAGCATATATTTGGCATATTTCATGATATTTTATGCATTTTAAGCCTATTTTGGACGATGAGACTATGTATAAAAGCAATCTCGTCACTCCCCCATACTAAACCATTGCCGTGTCCTCACGCAATGCTAGAATAAAGTATCATAGCACCTCCAAAATTCATTTTTATGCACTTTTATTGAATAATAAACTTGCTACACTACTACTATTACTACTACTTGCGTTTTAGACATAATGTATGATTTTCATCGCAAAATGGGACGTTTAGATTCATAGAACAAGAACACGTGAATGCTTCGTTAGAAATTATTTCATCGTCCTCGATTTTCACCCCAATTCCATGCCAATCGTGCAACGAGATCATTGTCATTATAAGTTAGTAATGCTAACACTACTCATATGCCCTAATCACATACTTATTCTCCCATTTTCCTAAGTGGTATCTCTTATATTTTATTTTTGTCTTGAATGTTCACGAGGATACATTTTTTACTTATGCGATGATAGAGATTTAGGTCTAAAAATAGAGTCATAACGGTGTAACCAAGACAATCGAATTAATAACCCCCCCTAATCGACAACGATGTCAAAAAATTAAGTCAACAAGAAGGATCGATAAACACGGTTTTATAACGGTTTTGAACATGAGACTTATTACCAAGACTTTTATACGCCCCCTAACGGATAGGCCTTATTATCATACGTTCACCTCCATCTTTTATTCAACTCCGCCATGGAGCTTTAACTATGACTTCGGTCTTGCCTTGCCTTTTATTTAACCTCGCCATGAGGTGTTTATTATGGCCAAAGACGTATATCCTCACGCTAAAGCGAATTTTGGATCTTTAAAGCTTCAAAGATCAAGGATTGATTCACTTTCAATTTCGCATAGATTTTTAGGCCTTGTGAGCTTCAAATTGTTTGCTTGATTTAGGTGAGCACTTGAAATCTTTTTATTAGGTGAAGCTTTCGATTATTCGGGTTGCCAATACTTCAAAACCGTGACGCTGGCGATACCTTAATGTTTTCCGAATTTAATTACATGGAAGCTACTAGAAAAGACTAGGAACCAACAATCAAGACTAAACCTCTAAGCCAATACTTATTAAGCAAAATATATATACAAGCGAAGGGAGAATAAGCAAACAACGAGAACACATGAGTTTTTAAAAGAATACGAGTACTCTACGTTTAGCATAGTAACTTATAATTAACTCTATCATTTCTCGTTCTCATTTAAGAGACTTAGCCTAATATAAAGTTAAGGAATCGAAGCTAAGTGCTCAACACGCACGGTCGAGTCAAAAATTACTCTTATTCTCGCCATCGGAAAACCTACATTCGTGTCTTCAAACACTTATAAAACATGAGAAATTTTTTTAAAATTTGGCCATTTTTAGCCATATTTTGCAACAAAATGTTAAACAAAAAAGATTAACTTTGGAAAGCGTGAAGGTTTGGCAAGGCAAGTATCTATTCACCCCCATACTAAAGTTAAACATTGTCCTCAATGGTTCGAGTCTATTGGTAGGATACCCTCATAATAGAGACGTAGTCGAATGCATAATCTAGCATGGAAGGGGTGTAACCGTTAAATTGATAGCCGTTTATGAAGTGTGCTAAAAACCTAAGGTTAGAACATACAAGGATATATCATGTGTGGATATCGAGAAATTTTTCAAAGCAAACGATCGATTGCTCCCATAAAACGAACACGAGAGGCTCCAATTGTGAAGATCATGATCATCTAAAAACCACAATGCACAAATAACCACAGAAGAAAGGTTGGAAGGGCACAAATCCCCTCACGTTACTACATTAGAAAGCGATAATATGTACATGGGATAAGCATGGGAATCCCCCACGAGGCACCTCGTTTTTGATTACCGAGTCATAAGCTCGACTCGATCCCCTCAATACTAATTATCATTGGGGAAGGTGACTTGGTCGAGGTAGTTCAAAGAGGAAACTTCCCCGCCAAAGTAGTGCTTCAACCTATGTCCATTCACCTTGAAATTGGGGCCATCATTTTGAGCTAGCTCGATGGTCCCATAAGGAAAAACTTGGGTAACGGTGAATGGACCCGACCAACGGGATTTCAACTTGCCGGAAAAGATTTTCAAACGTTAGTTAAAAAGTAACACTTGATCTCCAATGTTAAAAACCCGGTTTTTAATTTTTGTTTCATGAAACTTTTTATTCTTTTCTTTGTAAATCAATGAGTTTTCATAAGCAATGTCCCTCAATTCATCTAATTCATTCAATTGCATTTTCTGGTGTTTTCCCGCTGTCTCAATATCATCATTACAATGCTTAAGGGCCCAATAAGCTTTGTGTTCGAGTTCAATCGGAAAGTGAAAATTCTTCCCATACAAAAGCTTATAAGGAGTGCACCCGATGGGCGTCTTATGAGCAGTCCGAAAGGCCCATAAAGCATCGTCCAACTTGTCCGACCAAGATTGTCGGTTTTCTCCCATCGATCTCTCTAAGATCCTCTTCAACGCTCGGTTTGAAAACTCGACTTGCCCACTCGTTTGTGGGTGATAAGCCGTAGAAAGACGATGTGTAACTCCATATTTCCTTAGGACCCTTTCGAATTGGTCATTACAAAAATGGGTTCCACGATCGCTTATGATCGCACGAGGGGTTCCAAACTGAGAAAACAAGTTCTTCAAAAACTTTACTACCACACGAGCATCGTTTGTGGGCAAAGCCTTAACTTCCACCCACTTGGATAGGTAGTCAACGACAACAAGGATGTACTTATTACCACGAGATGATGGGAACGACCCCATAAAATCAATTCCCCAAACGTCAAAGATCTCACACACTTGGATGATGTTTTGTGGCATTTCATCGTTTTGTGAGGCTTTTCCTTGTCGTTGGCATGAGTCACATGACTTCACAAGTTCATGTGCATCTCGGTAAATAGTAGGCCAAAAGAATCTGGCTTCAAAGACCTTCTTCGCCGTGAGATTAGCACCATGATGACCACCCATGGGTCCCTCGTGACAGGCTCTAAGGATATTAGAAGATTCGGTGCCAAAAACACAACATCGAATAATTTGATCCGCATAAGTCCGAAAGAGGTAAGGGTCGTTCCAAAAGTAGAACTTGATGTCACGAAAGAATTTTCGTTTTTGTTGAGTCGACATACCCTTAATGATGAAGTTCCCCGCATGGTAATTTGCGATGTCCGCAAACCATAGGGTGGATGAGTCAAGCTTCGAATTCACTACACCAAGTTTCTCGAGAGGAAATGTTTCGGTAATTTCCTTTGGCTCGTAAACACTTTGGTGAGGATCTTCCAAACGAGAAAGATGATCGGCCGCTAGATTCTCGGCTCCTTTTTTGTCAAGGATTTCGACATCAAATTCTTGTAGGAGGAGAATCCAACAAACTAATCTCGGCTTTGCATCTTGTGTAGCCATGAGATACTTGATTGCCGAGTGATCCGTATACACTATGCATTGGGTCAAGACGAGTTAAGGTCGGAATTTCTCAAATGCATACACCACGACAAGGAATTCCTTTTCCGTTGTAGTGTATTTTAGTTGAGCCTCGGTCATTGTCTTGCTAGCATAGTGAATAGGCAAGAAATGCTTATCATGACGTTGCCCCAAAATGGCCCTATGGCGTAATCACTTGCGTCACACATGAGCTCAAAGGGGAGGTTCCAACTGGGAGCAAAAAGAATGGGAGCTTTGGTAAGTTTCCTCTTAAGGTTTTCAAAGGCTCGTACACAATCTTCGTTAAATAGAAAAGGAGCATCTTTTTCGAGGAGATGTGTAATAGGTCGAGAAATCTTCAAAAAATCCTTGATGAATCGACGATAAAAGCCCGCGTGGCCTAGGAAACTCCTAACTCCCTTAACGGTTTTGGGATGAGGTAATTTGGCGATGACGTCTACCTTAGCTTTGTCTACCTCAATCCCCGCTTTCGAAACCTTGTTCCCTAAGACGATTCCTTGCTTAACCATAAAATGACATTTTTCCCAATTTAGCACAAGGTTGTTTCCTCACAACGTTTTAACATTCTCTCAAGATTCGATAAACACGAAGTGAACGGACAACCAAACAAGGAAAAATCATCCATAAAGACTTCCATCATATTCTCGATCATATCATGAAAAATAGCCATCATGCACCTTTGAAAGGTTCCCGGTGCATTACAAAGTCCAAATGGAATTATACGATAGGCAAACGTTCCATATGGACACATAAACGTAGTTTTTTCTTGATCACGAGGATCGATGGGGATTTGGAAGTAACCAGAAAAACCATCTAAAAAGAAATAGAAATCCTTTCCCGCAAGACGCTCCAACATTTGATTCATGAAGGGCAAGGGAAAATGGTCTTTACGAGTGGCGTCATTCAACTTAAGATAGTCGATACACACCCTCCAACCGGTCACGAGTCGAGTTGGAATTAACTCGGTGGCATCGTTTGGCACAACGGTCATTCCTCCCTTCTTAGGGACACAATGAATAGGACTCACCCAAGGTCTATCGAAAATAGGGTAAATCATTCCCGCGTCAAGGAGTTTAAGGACCTCCTTTTTGATGACGTCGTGAATTTTGGTGTTCATCCTCCTTTGACATTGGATTGCGGGTTTGTAGTCTTCCCCCATTAAGATTTTGTGGGTACAAAATTTGGGTTCGATCCCCTTAATGTCGGATAATTTCCACGTAATTGCCCCTTTGTGGTCCTTCAGAACATCGATAAGTGCGGTTTTTCATCATTAGAAAGATCTTTCGGAATAATAACCGAAAACTTATCGTCCTCCTCCAAGAATACGTACTCAAGATGAGGAGGTAAATCTTTGAACTCGAGGATTGGTGGTTCCTCAATTGAAGATTTGGGCTCGATACTCATAACCTCCTCGGGTGGAGGAAATGGGAAATCGTTAAGAAAATCCTTGATAATCGAGAAGTCCTCATCGTTGTCGAGGTCTTCGTCACAAGTACGTGGAACATCAAATTCTTCCAACGTAAAACCACCACCTTCAAATGGAGTTAAGGATTGTGTCGAATTATCAAGAATGGGATCAAGCATAATGGGATTTCCACTATTTTCATCGTCACCAAAACCTAAAACTTCTTGTGAAAATTCCTCGCAAAAAACGTCGATCATATCAACGAGGTTTATGGTCGCGACGGAATAAACATGAGAACTTGGAGAATTTTGAGTTGCGTTTATAACAAGTTTCTCGTCGTTGAAACGTAAGGTGATTTTTCTAGCATGCACATCAATCAATGCCATCGACGTATCCAAAAACGAACGACCTAAAATAAGAGGAACTTGAGGATCCGTGGGAATATCGACAATGATAAAGTCTACCGGATAATAGAACTTTCCCACTTTCACAAAAACGTGTTCGGCCAATCCACATGCGGGAATAGTGGAATGATCGGCCAATTCGATAGACATTAGTGAAGGAGTAAGATTAGGAAGATTGAGCGACTTGAAGATTACAAGAGGCATCAATTTAATGCTAGCACCAAGATCGGCCAAGGCATAGCATTCTTCCATATCTTGGATTGCACATGGAATCAAGAATTTACCGGGATCACCGACTTTTTGAGGTATGTGGTTAAGATAAACCGAAGACCAACTAGACAACTGTTGCAATTTCTCCTTGTTGTTTAACATACTCTTAAAGTTAGCGGCAAATCGAGGCATCATGACCAAAGCGTCAGCAAAACTTACATTGAAATGCACATCACGAAACATCTTCATAAAAAGCTCAAATTAGTAACTGTCGCGCTCTTGTCGTTTCTCCTTTCTAAGTCTCGATGGGTAGGGCAAGGGTGGTGTGGTTGAGGCATAGGCATAGCCTTTGGAATCTCGGGTTCCAATGTTGGTAATGGGTCAACTGTAGGTGTGGCATGAGCGGTACTTCGTGGGATTAGGATATGCTCCTTTTTGACCACCACCTCGGATTCTTCCTCAATTTCCTCCACCGTTGGAGTAATTGGTTGAGGAGTCGGTTCCAAAAGTGTCTTACCACTTCGTGTGGTAATCACTTTCATCTCTCCCTTAGGGTTTGATATGGTGTTGCTAGGAAGACTACTTGAAGACGGCTTACACATTCTAGCCTCACACATGGATGAAATTTTATCCTCAAACATAGATTGCCACTTGTCGGCCTTAAGCATCTCTTGTTTTATTTCATGTTGCCCTTGTTCCATATTTTGTTGGTTTTGTTGTAACCTAGTTACATTTCCCTCCATTTTGTTGGTATGGATCTTAAGCTCATTTGCTAACTCATTTTTCAACTTCTTTTTCAAGTCATTCTTAAACTCGGGTCTTAGGCTAATGATCTCTCTTTGAATATTATCAAACCTAGCATCATTTCCATTTGTGTATTCAACAAATTCATTTGGAAGATCTTTCTAGTTTTGCAAACTCTTGTTGTTGTTTTGAAAATCATTGTTTTGATTTTTGTTTGAAACTTGATTGTTATTAGCCCCTTGATTCCCATAGTTGTTACCCTTGTAATTGTTTTTGTAACCAACTTGATTGTTTCAATAGTTGTTGTTAACATTTTGATTGGGAGCAAAACCTGGTGGAGTCATTTGATTAGAGCGGGTAACTTGACCGTTTTGGTTGTAAGTTCCCGTGGCCGCGCAGGCACTCGAAGTGTTACCACCGTTGGTAATGCACTCGGAGAAATCATGACCTCCACCACAATACATGCAAGAAACCTCCACCGCTTTAGCGGTAGTGGGAGCACTTTGTTCACCAACTTTGAATTCAATTAAAAGACCTTTAAGCTTATCAAATATTTTGTTCTCCAAATTTGCCTCAATTTGGCAAGCATCGATGGTATTGGATAATGAAGGTGAAGCTGAAGACGAATCCTTACGAACACTCGATGTGCTACGAGGACTATAGACCTGTCTATTCTCAATAATCAGCAATGCTTCCTCAACTGTTTTACACAAAAAATTACCACCCGCGGCGGCATTAAGATAATCCCTCTCATGATCGTTCAATCCATTATAAAACGTGTCAATTTGATGCAAGTAGGAAAAACCGTGATGAGGACACTCGTGCAACATTTCCTTAAACCGATTCTAAGCCATAGAAAAACTCTCATTAAATTCTTGTGAAAACTTTGAAATCTCGTTTTTCAAATGTGTAGTCTTAGAGGGCGGGAAAAATTGGTTCACGAACTTCGAAACGAGATCCTTCCACGTCAATATAGAATTAGGTGGCTCTTTCTCTAACCAAATTTTAGCGGGCCCCGCTAAGGAATACGGAAAAAGCATCATCTTAATCGAGTCATTAACAACGTCCTTAAATTTGCAAGTGGCGGTAAGACGATTGAATTGGCATATATGGTTGTGCGGGTTGTCCTTTTCATCTCCATGGAATTTGTTGTGTTGGATCATCGACAACAAACCCGTCTTAACTTCAAAATTCTCCGCAAGAATGGAGGGAATCACAATAGCCTCTCCATAACCCTCGGCGGGTGCTTGAAGTAACTCCATCATAGTTCGATTAGCCATGGTAGCTTCTTCTTCTACGATAGGTTCGTTAATAGGAGACTCCTCACTAGAAAGGTTAGGTGTTGTCTCCTTTCGGTTTTTTCGTTTACGTGCACGTCTTGCTTGATTACGAGTAAGCATAAACGTCACGTACAACGTGGGGATGAAGAAAGAAGATTCTTTTGGTTGTTTTTAATTTTTCCGATTTTTTTGTGGTTTTTGATTGTTTTTACTTTTATGGATTTTGTGAATGTATTAAGTAGACAAAAATCTACAAATCTCTCCTAAATTAAATCTCTTGATTAAAGGAGTCTCAAGGAATGAAAACGATCACGTGAAGTGAAGGCCTTCGATGACTTTAGAACGTTGGTGGAACACCAAAGCGTTCAAGAGGGTTTAATCAATTTGAAACCAAGAAAATATATATGATACTTAGATAATACTTTGGTTGGCAAAACCTCGATTAGCCCTTTTTATCTAAATACGCACAAGCAAGAGGGGAAACGAGGCTGCGCGAAGCACTTAAGAGCCTTTTTCCTTAGGATATATTTTATAATACCCGCCTTATACCCACCTTATAGTTTGTGTTTGTCAAAATTAAGCTTCACGAAAGTAATTATCTATTTTGTCTTTTTTTCTTGTTTGAGATTCGAATACAATGATAGAGTGATGAAATCCCGAATCAAGGTTGTGTTTTCACACTTTTAGAGTACTTGTGAATTTATTGTTCTACGTATACAATATAGTAATATTCACATAAAAAACGAAAAACCGATAATACGTATTAGTAGAGTGCAACTAATACAATTATATTTATGGATAATATAAAAACAACAATTGTTCAAATCAAAACACAACACGCCTCCCCGGCAGCGGCGCCAAAATGATGGTAGTAAAATACGACCTTTTAGGAAAAAGGCATAAAAGTGGCAAGTATTAAGTGTCGGTTTAGAAAAACCAAGCACTAATGACCCTTAAAGGTGAAAAAGTTTGTTTCCCAAGGAGTCTAGTGTGTTGTGTTAGAAATGATTAAGTGTTTGTGATTATAATTATGAGAAAAGAAAATAGAAAAGGACGACGGTTACGATTATGAATTAAACTAAGACGAAAAGTTGTGCACGTCAAACCGTAAAATATGGCTAAATTTATAAATTTACCTAAAAATTCCTAGAAAATTGAAATATATCCTAAAAATGTAATTATAGTTTACAAAAAATCAAAAATCACTCAAACCTTTTATTTAATTAAATATTAATTGTTTAATGCTAATTAAAGCCCAAAAAATCAATTTAATTAATAAAAAAGCCCAAAATGAGTTTTTTTTTAACTTGTAATCCTCTAAATAACTTAACTGAATTAAAAACTAGTTTTGAAAAATTTAAAATTAATTAAAACTATTTAAAAATTATTAAAAACTATAAAATCTTAAAATAATTCTAAAAATTATTTGAAAGACAATAAAATTAATATAAAAGTTTTAAAATTCCTAACTTAATGAATTTAAACTAGGAAAAATGAAAAACTTGCAAAAATCTAAAATTTAATTTTTAATAATAAAATAATAATAAAATACAAAATTTATAAAAAATTATAAAAAGTTGGAAACTAGTTTATTTTAACCTAATAAACACATAAATAAACTTGAAATTACAAAATACCCCTATTGGGCCTTCAAATGGGCTGAAATGAAAAACAATCCACTAAATTGGTTTTTTGGCGCAATAAGCAAAAAGTTGTCCAAATAAGCTCAAAATCACCTACTTGACACAATATTTGATTTTAAGAACAAAACTCTAAAGGCCCAAAAGCTGAAAGTGAGCTTATCACAGCTTAATACTCAACAACTTATTCTTAATGGGATTTTTGGCCCATTAAGCCATAAGCTAATGCCATAAGCTCTAATTTGACACACAAGCTTCTTTTGGGATATTAAAGAGATACCTGAAAAGAAATTTTGAAAAAGCCTAAGAAATAAGCCTGAAATAAGCAAAAGCTCTCTACAAAAAATGACAAAATAACCGTTTTTGAGTTCTAGGCTACCTCAAGTGTTGATTCAAGTTGCAAAAGGTTTTAAATGACTTAATTAAGCAAAATCAACAAAAAGTTTTCAAATAAGCACAAAGAATAAGCTGGAATAAGCAAATAAGCACTTATGAAAAAGTCAAGTCAAACCTAAAAGTCAAACCCTAATATGCTCCAGATTAGTTTAATGGGTCAAATAAGGAAGATTGATTACAAAAATAAGTTGTTGCAAGTCTGGATAAGCTAAAATTTCTTATGAATAAGCTGATTAAGAATTAAGACTAGCAGTGGCTAGTTTTGGGTGTCCAGCAGTGGGAAAAGTTGCCACTGCTTGACCAACTTGACTTTTTGTCTTATATGGATTTTTGTTGGATTAAAGCCACACAAAGGCACCCTTAAAACCAGTGGGTTATAAGGAGTCAATATCATTCACAAAATCATAAAAACAACAAGCCAAATGATACAGTTAATTCAAAAGATCACAAGATATCACACAAACATGAACAATAAGCAGATTTCAACAAATAAGCAGTTTTAGCAAGAATAAGCCAACCAAATTGAACCAAATGCACACAACAGCTTAGATAAATTCAAATGAACATAAATCAACTAGTTTCATGCAATGATTCAAAGTTTAGAACAAGATTCAAGCTTAAAAAGTTACTATTGAACAAAGAACAAGCAGATTATGAACTTTGCTGATGTACTTGACCACAAATCCAATTTCAAGCCATCTAATCACTTAAACAGGTTATATAAACTTTGTTTAATCACTTGTTATCCCTAAACACTCATACACTCTAGGTGTTTCGAAAATCTTAGGTCAAAACAAGCAAAATTCAACAAGTTATAGCACAATCAAGAAATTGATGTTTAAAAGCTCAAGACTTGCATATATCAGCACTATATCACTTAATAAACAGATAACAACACCAAACAACACTTAGCACTTACTCAAAATCAAACAATGACATTAAATCAGTAGACCCAAACACCCATTTCATTTTTTATCCAAGATTTAACAAAGCAATTGTGTGTTTCACTTTTATCCAAGCCTAATCTAGCATCATAACATCAATATCATGCAATATTAAGCATATTTAAGCCACAAGAACGCCTCTTATAACAGCAGAACACAAAAATCACAAAATATCACTTTTTCAACTTATTTTTGGGAAAAGAGACTCAAACGTCATGAATGTACATCCACACTCACGAATTTTTGAGCTGACGTGTCTAGCTAAACAAGACACAAGCTTCCAATAACACCTTCTAAGATTCAACAAGGTTAAAGGCACAATTTATATAAAACAGAAAAATAAAAATGAAAGCTTGATTAATGCAACCTTGTTCCCACTCCTTGATTATCCCCAAAACACAAGCTCACTACACCTTGATAATCTTCTTATCAGGGTGTTATGAACACTTGTAATCCAAAAATACCAAGGGCTTGAACCAAGAACTTAGCAAATAATAACTAGATTTTACTCAGTTAAATTGTTCTTTGATGTGTGTCTAATCGAATTGATTCCCGGCTTAAAGTACGACTCAGTTGAATTTGGTAAAACAAATATTTTTGGTTGTTTTTAAATTTAAATTTGCAAAGACGTAAATATAAATGGCGTAAAAGTAAATAGCGTTAAAATAAATCTAAATCTAATTAAACGAAAGGTGCAATATTTAAAAACATGACGGAAAGTAAAATAATTAAATGACTAAAAATAAAAGCGTGACGAGAATTAAAATTAGACAAGTATTAAAATGAGAGTGCAAAAATTAAACAAGACAAAACAAGAAAAATAAATCTAATCGGAATATATTCCGATCACCCCAATCGGAATATCACCAAACCTGTTGGAATGTTGCTCGGAAGATTCTGATTGGAATACCTGTCACTTACCCTGATCGGAATATCAAGAACCTACCTGGTCGGAATGATCGATCGGAATAACCAATCGGAATGTGTAGAAGATCTCTGATTGGAAAGCTGTCACCGAACACTGATCGGTATCCACTAGACTCCCCAATCGGAATATCGTTGACCTTTGGTCGGAATAACCGTCCTTACCCACGATCGGAATGAGCTGAATACCCCCAATCGGAATGTATTAAACCCTTTTCCGACCAAGCAAGAAACGCTGGTCGGAATATGCAAACCCTTTTCCGATTGTAAGATCAGAATAAGGTGGAAAAAGCACAAATTAAGCTAATCTAATAAGCTATGATTCTAATAAGCACAAGACTAAAATCCTAAGGTAATCCGAATGAAAATAAGCTATTAGACTGAAATTTAACAACTTTAAAGACACGAAAAAGATAAGCTTTAAGAAAAACAACTTTTTATACGAAAATAACTTTTATAAAAACTATATAAACTTGAAAATAACAAAATAAGCTATGCAAATGAAGGATTTAAAACAATCAAAAGCATAAAAATGAAATCTTTAAACAAATTAACAAGATCAAAGGCATATAAATCAAAGATTAAAGAAAGAAAGAATGAGATCAACAATATAAAGTAAAGGTGCGAGTAATTAAAGAAACACTTACTTGAAATTAAAAGGTAATTAAGGTGCAAAACATGTATTTAAATGTGCAAGTAATTAAAGGTGCAAGTAAATAAAAGTGGAAGAGATAGTTTGTCAAGCTATCCAACAAAACTAAATGAAATGAAATGAGAAGTATTTATAGGTGATTAGGGGGAGGGTTAGAGGAAGCTTCCTCCCCTCCTTCCCTTCTTCTTAATTGCGCCCTTAAGTCCTTCCTTCTTAATCTTTTTGTTAATCTTGGACTTTGATGACTTTTGGCTCGGGATTTCTTTGGACTCGTCTTTTAATTCTTCGATAAATAAGACTTGAGTTCCTCGGCTTTAAGTAAACTTCCGTCTTTTGACTTTTTCTTCGATAAATCTTCAGAATTGGTCTTGGACTTCCGTTCTTTTTACACTCTTGACTTCTTGACTTCGTCTTTCATCTTTTTCTTTAATAAAAGTCCGTAAATGCCCGTGAATTCCCGTGTTTTCTCCACTTTTCACCTTTTCGTCCTAAATCACAACAAAAACACAAACCACGCATAATTCCGACATAAAAGACATAAAATACACGTTTTGGTCCGGTTATTATTGTAATTAAGTGGTAGAAAAAGATGTGTGTTTACACACATATCAAATCCCCTACACTTGACCATTGCAATGTCCTCATGCAATGCATTAGTTACAAAGCAAGTATACATTTTTCATCATAATCAATCCATAGTGGCCTTTATTAAAGAGATAGAAAACTATAAATATTCAAAGTAAAGAAATCAAAAGCATACCTTGGGTTTTGGAAATGTTGTGAATGATCATCATCCTCAAGTTTTCACTTTCTCCAAACCAAGCTTAAAAACGAGATCATTGTTATTATAAGTTAGTAAACTATCACAAACTCATGCGGGCCAATTATTTACTTAGACTCCCTTATTCCTAGGTGTATCTCTTATATTTTATTTTTGTCTTGAATGATCACGAGGATGCATTTTTGACTTATTTCGATAGTTATTAAGTCTAAAAATAAAGTGAACGATTTAATCAATAGTTAGCTAACGGACAAAATCTTTTAAAACTGCTTCTCGGGACCTCATAAAGTTCATATGTTGGCATAACTCGTTTCGCGATTTGAGACCTTTCTCGGACCGATATTTGGAAGCGACTTCATACTTCAAACCTTGAGAGACGTTCATGAAATAATGGCCTTCTCTTCATAATAGGAATTTCTTCACTTGAAGTTTTGAGAGATTCATACTTGGACCACGACTTCTTCATTTTTTCTCCAATCTTTATTTTGGACTTTGATATATAACGATCCGCCTCCTTTTATGACTTGGATCTATTTATCCTCATACCTTGTTAGGGTCTTTTCGGATACACTTCTCCATGACTTTTGGGAGTATTTGCTTTTCGTCGTGTGTCTTGATCCTTCATATTGATTTTCGATAAATGATTCTTCACATCACTTGGGATATTTAGCAACAAAATATAGCCCTCATGCCTTGTTAGGGCCTTTTCGGACTCGCCAATCTTCGCATCCCGCTTCAATAAGTTATGCCTTGGCTATGAACTCTAATCCATACCGAGCAACTTTTAAACGATCTTGGGCTAGAAGCTAAGTAACTTTTCAAATCGTACAACCTTATATATTAGCAGATAAATTATTTAGCAAGCGATGGGAGAATAGGCTCATAATTAACTCACATAAATTCACGAAAGAATACCGGACTTATAATTGGCTCTATCATCTCTCGTTCTCTACAGTTTAAAATCTCAAGTAATGAGACTCGTGGATACTTAGCCTATTAAGTCAAAGTTTTGGGTTTTCGAGTCGCCTATAGGATCTTGCAAAATCTTAGACTTTTTCATTTTTAGAATTCGCATTTTAAAGTTCCCTTGATAAACGACTCTCTAGGATCAATTATAGGAACTTGCGAAAAGTTCTTGCTCTTAACCCGTGAGAGTTAAGACTTTCGCGTTATATAGCTCCCTACATAATAGCCTAACAAAACTCGACTTAAACACGTTAAGGATACTAGCTAGAGTAAACTCGGGTTGAGTCAAAAGATTCATAACGTTTGAAAATTAAAACCACTTTATTAGCATTTATTCTAATAAGGAAAGAAAATAACTATACAAAGGGAAAAACTAATAGGCCAAAATAGATAAAAAATTTTGAAAAATGTCGAAAAATTGATTTTCCGGTTAAAATGAGGACAAATACAAGGAAAAGGCCACTTAACTTCGATAGAAGTCCCCCTACACTTAAGATAAACATTGTCTTCAATGTTTAAGCATGTGGGAGTAAACTCCCCTACACTTAAGACATTGTGCACGTTGTTTAAATCTCGCTAAGGAAGAGACAACTAAAGAGATTCCTATTTTAATATTGAGAAAATATAAAATAGTGAATCGAAAAGAGTTTAGGATAGAACCGGGAAGAAGTGAACACGGAATCACGGGTCGTCAAGAATCATCAAGAGTGTATCATTGAAGCTCGAATCCCTGATTAGTAGAAGAGAGGAGAGAGCAAACACCAACGGGTCCCCCCTACACTTATGATAAAGAAAGTGAAAAGATAGATGCATGGGTTGCCTCCCAAGAAGCGCTTGATTTTTGTTAACCGAGTCATTAGCCTGACTCGACCTTGATCATCAACGGAAGAAACATGAAACATATCCACCAGGATCAAAGACATAGTTTTCGTCCATCAATAAGCACGAGCTTAAGGCGAACAAGGAAAGCCAAAGAAGAGTAGGCAAGGTTCCCTTAAGCAGCGATGGAGTATGGTGGAAGCAATGTTGAAGTGGTGCAAGCAGATTTCCATAAGTTCCAAAGATATTTCCTTTTATTTCATCAGGTGGATACTGAGATGGCTTAAAGATTGCAATACCGGGATCGAACACCTTTTCCTTTAAGGGAAAATAGCACTCAGGCTCAGCCGAGTGTGAAGAAGATCCGCGAAGAAGCACAACCTCGTCCTCAGAAGATGGACAAAGAGGTGTTAACTCATACGTGCTGCGGATTTCGGTGTCGATCGGTTTCTTCTCCTTTGAAAAAATGTGCTTCAAATCTAAAGTAGGATCAAGACGATAATCTTCAAAGTCCAAAGGAGGAGCATCACTCTCATGAGGGAAGTATGTGTTGAGAAACATAGAGAAATCTTCCTCGAATGAGTAATCGTCCAAAGTAGGATCGAGTGATGGCGGAGGATCTTCATCATGTGAAGAATCGCTCGAAAGAGTATCAGCCTCATCGAAATCATCATACGTGGGCAGATCGGGATACTCAGAAGTAAGGTCATCATAATCATCCGAATCTGAGCTAGAGTCATTATCATCATAAGCATCAAAGACCGGTGGAGAATCATAAATGGGAGAAGCGTCCAAAGTGGGGCGAGAATCATCCACATCATCTTGAAAAAGTGGATTATCGATGCAAGAGTCGAATAGAGGATTGTAGTAGACGGTAAAGTCATCGAGCACATTAATCATATTCACTGATTCACGGCCTCCAAAGGTTGTGCTTGTAAGCTTCCCCATTTTAAAAACTTGTGCATCATCCCCGACTCTTAAGATTAACTCACCTTCGGCCACATTCACTAAAGCTCGTCCGGTTCTCAAGAATGGCCGACCAAGTATTAAAGGAATACGAGGGTCCATTTCATAATCAACTACGACAAAGTCGACCGGGAAAGTAAATGCGCCAACTTTAATGAACACATCTTCGGCTATACCAACGGGGTAAGCGAGAGTGCGATTTGCAAGTTCAAGAGTCATCTTTGTTGGAGTGAGGTCGGGTAATGATAGTGTTTTCCAAACACTCAATGGCATCAAATTAATACTAGCCCCGAGATCAGCAAGGGCATTAAATTCTTCGGTTTTGTTGAACACGCAAGGCAACACGTGTTGATCCCAAACTTAGATCGATTAAGCTTTGTGTATACGAGATTAGATCAAGTACTACACGTAGAGAAACCTTTGCTTATGAATAAAGTAACTAAGTGTTATGCGGAATTAACACTTGATCTAAAACACAATGATGTTAAACAAACTTTCACTTGTATTAGAATAATCGTGTTGATTACAATGAAAGGTTTAACTTGCGAATACTATGAAAACTGATATTGAACATTAACCTAAAAGATCTTCTTTTATAGAACAAGAAGTCTTGTACAATAAGCTACGAATCAACTATTCTAGGTAAAGATAAACATAGAAAATACATTGTCGTTTCTATCCTTACTAGAAGTAATCTAGAATATAATATACGTGTAGCTCACATCTTCCATCAGTGCTTGTCTTCAATCTGTCAACGCTTGACTTTATCTTGTCAACGCTTATGCTGTCAGCGCTCACTTTGCTCTTGTCAACGCTTGAGTTGTTCTTGTCAGCGTTCAAGTGTTATGGCCTAAATTTATTCCCAACAATCCTCCCCTAAACTTGATATCCACTCTTATGATCAAGTTTCTGAATAAACATTAAGAACTTGGAGGAGTCTGACAAACCTTGTCATATTGATGATAAATAAATCTGATCAAATTCTTTGCCACGTCACTTGTGTAGTCTATCTCCAACTGGGTGTCCTTCATCTTCTCCAAAACAGCCTTGGATATGAAATACTGAGCATCTACAAGTAAATACTCAGCAAACTTTGTAGAACTCAAATGGTATACACCTGCAGCTGAATATAACCTCCATTGAAGACCACTGAGGTCATCTTCAAGATCCTTCCATATTTCAGGATCTTCTTCTTTTGTCCCACACATTCTTTTGAATGTGGTCCAAAGTTTTATTCCATTGGCTGAAGTTGGTGCTTCAGCCTCATACTTGGTCTCTAGCAACCTCCAAAGGTCTACCAAGTCTTCTCTGTCACAACTTGCAAATAAAGATATGAGAGTGGTAAAAGTGTGTACCTCCTTGCCAAATCTTCCAATTTTCCAGAATCCACATTCATCTTCCTCATAACTTACAATTGGATTCCTGGAATCTAATGGTAACACATGCACCATATCTGAAGCTTCTAATGGGGAGAGCTTAAGGCTCTTTCTAATGATTGCTTCACTTGGATACAGTTGAGACATATCTTTTGCAAACTCAAGAACAAATCCCTTCTTCACTGGTCTAGGGACTATCATAGCTTTCTTGATTGCCATCTCTTCTGCAAGTTGCTCCTTTCTTTCATCTGAAAGAAGTCTGAAAGTATTCTCTTCCTGCACTTTCACCCAAATAGGATAATCCCTATGTTCCAACTCATCAAATGTCAAAGCCTTCAGCTTCTGATGTGTCCATCCAACTCCATGACATTTGAGCAACATAAAATAGAGCTTCCTTCTATCCCTTTTCAATTCAGAGAGAATGTTGCTTGCCCTGTACTTCAACATCACCTTACAATCCTGCTGAACTCTAAGAAGAATTTCCAAACCCCATATCTGATCTGAAATGGTCAAGTCTGGATTATCCATACAGCTTTCTTCCCAAGAATTGTACATTTGAACTACCTCTGGCATATCAAAATCAATTTGCAACTTCAAATCTCTCAGCCTTTCCCTAGCAAGCTCATCACCATACTCAAGTCTTTCTGGTTCAACAATCATCACACTTGAATCTGAGCTGCCTCCATCACTTTCTTCCTCAGAAGTCACAACAAATGGTGACTTTTCCTTCTCACCTTGTTCCATCATTTGCTCAGCCAATCTTCTATCAAATTCAACCTGAGCTGCATTCTTTGGAACATTTTCTTCTACCAACTTACCCTTACCCTTATCTGTTGGTTCAATTGTTGGTAGGGTAGATGATAATACCTGAGTAGGAACATCTTTGATGATAGATGATGACTGGAATACATCACCTCCATATGCAGATCTGTCAACGCCCAAATTTCCTCTATCAGCGCCCAAAATACTTCTGTCAGCGTCCAAACTTGTCTTATCAACGCTTAAATATTTTCCCTCAGCGCCTTGTGTAACCTCTCTCAGCATATCTGTAAATGATAAATTTAAATTTGTTGGAGAGATTAAGGACGTATCAAAACCTTTTTGTTCCTTCAATGTAGTAAGAGCTTCAGCAATATCCAATGATTGACCATCTTGGCTGCTCTTATCACTCAGATTTCTTGCTTCCTCCCCTTTGGAAGACTCCTCCATACCTCCCCTTGAATGAGCACTCTCCAAAACAACAATCCTCTCCCTCAATTCATTGAGTTCAAGGCCTTGGTTACTGACAATTTGTACTAAGTCTGCATTTTGCTTTTGCAAGCTAATGCAGACAGCCGTCAATTCTAAAAGCGTCATTGGTTCCAGTCTGCCCTCTTCCAAAATGGGAATTTGACCTCCCAAGTTAGGTTCATTGGGCATGGATGAGGACTTAATTATGGTGGGACTGTCTTGGCCAGCTTCTAAGCCAGAACCAATAGTCTCAGCCTCATCCAGGTCACCAGCCACACTTGTGGTGATGGTTCTCTCTGCTACATGGCTAGGACCACCAGAGGAGAACACTCCAGCAGTCCTTTGGCGTTTCATCAACCTATATTCTGGTGGTGTAGAAGATGGTGTAGAAGATGGTGTAGATGTAGGTTGGTTAAGGGGTGTTTGGGATTGTGATGGTTGGGTGTCAGCGGTGGAAATAGGCATATCAACGCCCACATTAGATGTGTCAGCGTCGAAGGGATTTTGGTCTATTTGCATTTGGTCAGGTGAGGGTAAAGGTTCAGGGATAGGTTCAAGTTGTGGTTGAGGGTCAATATGAGGTTGGGGGTCTGGTTGGGGTTGTGCTGCTGCAATAACAGCAAGCATGGCTGGGGTTAATGGTAGGTCTCTATGAGGTGGTGAATTCATCTTGGTAAAAATAGCCTTCTTTTGTTCAGGGATCTTATAAAAGTCATTGTGATCCCTTGAACAATATCTTTGAGCATCAAAAACCATTTGCAGAAAACGGGGATAAGCTAAAGTCATTTTTGTCCCCTTGTTTTTACACATTCCTTCAAAAATCATTTTAGACCAATTATAATTTTGCCCTGTTGCAATACACACAATAGCAGATGCAATGGATCTATTGATCTCATTATGTGCAGTACACTTGGGACTCAAACATTGAAGGAGAATGTGAATTAGGTACTTCCAGGCTGGGGGAAATTCCTGCTTATGGTACTTATTTAGAGTACCTTCATCAGGAATAGGGTATCCCAAAGCCCTAAGCCCTTGTTCTATTTCAGATATGGGAAGCATGGTTATACCATCAGCATCATTAAGATGCAAGGCCTGGTGTACCAAGGCCTCAGTAACCACCAAAGGTCTCCCATGTACAATAGAATTCAATGTTGTCACTCCATTAACTGTTGAGGAACTGACAGTGTTCCAAAACTGTTTAATGTGTGTGACTGGAATGAGTGGGGCATGAGAAAGAGCATACCTTAATGGGGATGCATTCAAATACTCCACCATCTGTGTGTATTCAGGGAACAAAGTATTATCAGCAACAAGATAAGCAATCATGTTGTGTTGAGACTTGAACCCCAAATCCAATTCTGCTGAGTTAAATCTTGGTGCCATTGATGAAAGCTGTTAAGTTGATGTATAAAAGATGAAGGTTGATAAGAGAAAAAGTGTTAGACAAGAATTATAGATACCCTGTTTAAAATAGGAGCCAAATTTATAGGAGTGGATGAATGCACGTGATTGGCCCAAAAATAGGCAAAGATTTTCAAAAATCAATCATGAAAATATTGAAAAAGTTTATAAGTTATCCCATGCATTTAATGAAAGTAACAACTCCTAAAATTACGGCTTGAAAATATGTCAAAAAGTTACAACTGGGTAGGTCCCATTGTTTGTCAACGGTCAAATATAACCTATCAACGCCCAACGGCTATAATCCTGTCAACGTTCGCCTAAAGCCATGTCAGCGTCCATTTTGGTCACAACAACGCTTGGAAAAATCTTGTCAGCGTCCAAAAATAAAATTGTTTTAAAAAGTGAACAATGACCTTAACAAGTAATTTATCCTAGAGAAGATAACCAAAAGTTGATAATTATCATAGGGCGGCAAGCACTGTCCAGTTATGCACACTTGCATAAGCAAGATAGACATAACAGTCCTCTAGTGTCCCTTGCTAACCAAAAGTCTTAACAACCAAGTTACCTCATAAAATCCTTGTTACTCCCAGGTAAAACCCATATCAAAAGGATTCCCAAGCCTCCCATCAGACCATAACCAATTCTAAGTCAAAAATGTCTTGGCAGCATGCAAAGTTGATATACTATGCATGCTACAGTGCCTCATGGTTTAGTAAAACTAACCCATACTCACCAGTGGACACAATCTAGAATTGTGATGAGAGTATTCTAAGAATACCCAGGAGTCCTAAAGGTTCCTTAAACCTCCCCTTAAACTATGATACATGAGTTCTCAAAATATATATATGAACGTTAAAAATTTATGTCAAGATAGGAATATAAATATTCCAACCATCATCCATAAACAAAACATGTCCAAATAGCTCTTCAGAGTTCCATAAGCAACTCTGTATCCAATGGCATAAAGCTACCATTACCTGCACATTTAGATGAAAAACCACAAAACTAACATTTGTTGCTGACAGCATCCCGTCAACACTTATCAGCGTTGAAGGAACTCTTGTCAGCGTTAGACCAAAATATCTCCAACAACGGCAAAATAACACTTGACAGCGTTACATTTACCTTTGTCAGTGTTAGAAAAATAATGTGGAAAATCTAAATCATCACAAAGACCAATAACAATGCATCATCCTGTACATACTTTGACAAAAAAAAAATGTTCCAAAACACATATTAAGTGAGATTAACCATTCCAATATTTGTTACCAAATATTGAAATCTTCCAGCATCAAAAGGTTTAGTTAATAAATCAGCTACATTATCTTCAGTATCTACCCTATCTGGTTGTATTAAACCTTTCTCAAAGCAATCTCTTATAAAATGATGTCTAATTTCTATGTGTTTGGTTTTAGAATGATGTACAGGATTTTTAATAATGCATAAAGTACTGTTATTGTCTACAAAAATCTTGGTATGCATAAAATTATACCCATAATCCAACAGCTGGTTCTGAATCCATAATACTTGTCCACAACAAGCAGCTGCTGCAACATATTCTGCTTCAGTTGTAGAGTTTGCCACCACTGTTTGTTTCTTGCATTGCCAAGATATTAATCTGCTCCCAAGAAATTGGCATCCACCAGTTGTGGATTTCCTATCAAACTTGTCACCACCATAATCACTGTCTGAATATGCAATAAGGTCCAAAGGAGAATCTTTTGGGTACCATAATCCAAGATCTGGATAACATCTTAAGTACCTAAAAATTCTCTTCACAGCAAAAAGGTGACATTCTTTAGGAGTCACTTGATGGCGTGCACATGCACACACAGCAAACATGATGTCAGGTCTTGAGGCTGTAAGATACATCAATGATCCAATCATTGATCTATAGTGCCTAACATCCACATCCTTTCCAACTCCAATTTTTCCCCAAGGGTATTGCCTATCCATAGGAGTGGAAGCCTCCTTCTCATGTGGAGAAAAACCATATTTCTTCAAGATTTCAGCTACATACTTGTCTTGGGAGATGAAGATACCATCTTCTTTCTGCTGAACTTGTAAACCTAGAAAGAAGTTCATCTCACCCATTGCACTCATCTTGAATTTATCTGTCATGAGCTTGGAAAAATCCTCACTCATTTTTGGATCAGTAGAGCCAAAAATGATGTCATCAACATAGACCTGCACAAGCAACACATGTTTTCCTTTCTTCTTTGTAAACAGTGTCTGATCTATGGTGCCCCTCTTGAAACCATTTTCCACCAAGTAGGTGGACAATGTACCATATCATGCTCTTGGGGCTTGATGAAGGCCATACATTGCCTTCTTTACTCTATAAACCTTGTCTGGATTCTCAGGATCTTCAAAACCAGGAGGCTGCATTACATAAACCTCCTCAACAATTGTGCCATAGAGGAAAGCACTCTTCACATCCATTTGATAAACAGTGAAATTCATGCAAGAAGCATAAGCTAAGAAAATTCTGATAGCTTCAATTCTTGCAACTGGAGCAAAGACTTCTTCATAATCTATGCCTTCCTCTTGAGTATAACCCTGAGCTACCAAACGTGCCTTGTTTCTGACCACAATGCCTCTTTCATCTTTCTTGTTCCTTAGAACCCATCTTGTCCCAATTGGTCTCACATACCTAGGACAATCAACCAGCTCCCAAACATCCTGTATAGCAAATTGGTGAAGCTCATCCTGCATTGCTTCCACCCAACTTGGTTCTTTGAGAGCATCAAAAATCTTCTTGGGTTCTTCCTGTGACAGAAAACAGGCAAACAAACATGCTTGTACAAGAGGGGTATCAACCTTCTTGTGTATATTTTCAATAAATCCACCAAGACCTTGATGGGATCTTCTTGTCTGAACTGGAGCCATAACATCACCAATGATTTGAGATGTGGGGTGATCCTTTGCTGTGGAAGTGAGAACTCCTCCTTCAAAAAGTCTGGTGTCCTCAATTTCACGCTCCATGTTGCCAATATCTTCTTCAGATTCTTCTTCATCAACAGGAATCTCTTCATGGATATTGGAAGGTCCACCCTGTTCAAAATGGGAAGAGAAAAGCTGTGTAAAGGTGTCTCCAAAGTCTGATCCTTGTTTGTCAGCGTTTGGGCTAACAACGCCTGAACTGGTGTTGTCAGCGTTGGAGCCATCAGCGTCTGAATTGGTCGTGTCAGCGCTTGATTTTCCTTTGTCAGCGCCTGAAGAGTCATGCATGTTTGTATTTGGTGGTATTTGAACACCACCATTATCTTTCCTTGCAGCAGTAGCAGCAGTAGCAGCAGCATAATACTCATCTGTCCATATAGGAAGTGTAACATATTCTTGTGTGGGAGATGATTCAACTGCTGGTGGTCCATCCTCCTTAGCAACCTGTATACCTGAAACATTACCAATTCTCTTTTCCAAAACACTTGAAGTTACCTTCACAATGTCTGGATCAGTAACAGGCATATAATTTAAAGCTCTAGATAAAGGTTCTAAGTCAAACAACCAATTTGGACCACTCTCAGGATCACTAGGTTTACTTTCTAAAAACCTAACATGTACCTTTTCAAGTATACGTTTTTCCTTTTTAATGTAAACCCTATATCCTTTACTCTGCACTGAATAACCCATGAAGTAGCCTTCATCACCTTTAGAATCAAATTTACCTAGGGCCTCACTAGTTTCTAAAACAACTACATGACAACCAAATGGCTTGAGAAAGCCAATGTTGGGCTTCCTTCCCCAAAGTAATTCATAAGGTGTCTTATTATGTATCTTGTTGACCAATGCCCTATTTTGAACATAACAAGCTGTGTTAACAGCTTCAGCCCAAAAGGCTATAGGAAAGTGGGCATCAGCCAACATGGTTCTGGCTGCTTCAATAAGGGTCCTATTCTTCCTTTCAGCAACCCCATTTTGTTGTGGGGTTCTAGCTATGCTAAACTGCCTAGTAATCCCTTTCTTGGCACAAAAATCATCTAACAACTGATTTCTAAACTCACCCCCATTGTCACTTCTAATAATTTTGACCTCATTACCATTTTTCTTTTCAATTTGGGTAATGAAATTAATCAGACTTAGGGCAGTTTCACTTTTCTTGGCTAAAAAGAAAGTCCATGTGAACCTGGAGTAATCATCAGTAATGACAAAACAATATGATTTACCCTTCAAACTTTCTATATTAGTTGGACCAAAGAGGTCCATATGCAATAAGTGAAGTGGTTTAGAACTAGAGTGCACCTGTTTAGACCTGAATGAGACCTTGTGCTGCTTGCCCTTAAGACATGCAACACAAGAGTGGTCATTGTGGAAAGCCTTTTCAGGCAAACCATCAACCAAACCAAGCCTCACAAGCCTATTGATATTCTTAAAGTTTATGTGCCCTAGTCTCCTGTGCCAAAGATTACTTTCATCTACTGAGGCTTTAGCATACAGACATGACATTTTATTATTTACCTTAATTCCATTAAGATTCACATTATATATGTCTTTATGCCTTGGTGTTCTAAAATCTATGTATTTCTCCTCAGGGAGCTTATAATCTTTGCTTAACACCAAGCACTCAGTATCTGTGAAAAGAACCTTATTTTTGTTATCACACACTTGTGATACACTAAACAAATTATAATCCAGGTCTTTCACCAAGAAGACATTATCAAACCTTAGATTGTTGGTGACAAGGGTTCCTTTTCCTGTGATTGTGCCGTAGCCACCTCCAAAGTATACCTTATCACCATCTTGAATAGGAGAGAAATTGGTCAGATAGTCTTCCTTTCCAGTCATGTGCCTTGAGCATCCACTATCCCAGTATCCATAATCATTGATCTTCTTCTGAATGCCCTGCACATAAAGAAAACACATTAGTTTTCTTTGGGAACCCAAGCCTTGGAAGACTTGGATTCATTTGGTTGTTCAACAAGAACAGACTTGGTTCTCATAACAACCCCATTTTCATCCCTGTTTGAATGAAATTCCCAGTTAACCCCAATTGGTGTTGACAATGCCTTAGAAATATAATGAAACCTGTTGCATGTCATAGAAATACCAGTATTATTAGGGTTCTGGTCTTGTTTTGGTCTCCATGTTAAGCTAGTAGAAGCTTTAGACCTATTTCCCTGTGGTTGCAAATACCTAGGTTTGTCAGCGCTGAAGTTTCTCTTGTCAGCGCCCCGATTGCTCCTATCAGCGTTGTACCTAGGGTTTGCTACAGGAACCCATTGCCTATTTGACCAAGTATTTGACTTTTGAAAAGGTCTTAGGCCTTGTGTGTTAGACCCTCTAGAAAAGAATGGGGCTGGTCTAACAACTTGTGAACTTTTGTTTACAAAGGTATTGGGTCTGACAGTATTTGACCTATGTTGACTTTTGTCAGTGCTGAAATGGTTCCTGTCAGCGTTGACATTGGAAGCGTTGACACATTTGTAGGCCAAATGTGAAAAGCTCCCACATGTGTAACAAGCTTTTCTAGACATAGTCTTAGGTCTAGAAGCAAAGAAGCCTGTTCCATGGTTACTAACTTGGCTTTTTGGTGACCTAGAATTTCTATACATTTCTGCATATTTAATACTAGGTTTTCTAACATTTTGTGGGCCAAGGTCAACAGGTTTGCCAGTGGTAGGGTGTGTGATCTTAATAGGTTTAGGATCATCAATTGGTTTTGTGATTGGTGTGGGCTCATTTGGACTTTCACACAATAACCCTCCCTTAACAAACAAAGCGTGGTTAGCTTTCTTCCACTCTTCTAGGTCAGTCAGCTTTTGCTGATATTCCTCAACTGGGGAAGTCACTCTAGGTGGAGGAATGAACTCCTCCTCTTGGCATTCTGGCAAGCCAGTCCAAGATAAGTCCTTTGATTGGACACCATAGAAATCCCCAGCTGGTGGTGGAACAACAGTATAATTATTCATCCCAATCCCACTCATATCCTTAGAGTCTCTTTGTTTACTAACACACTCTCCTAGGGTTTGTGTGGCCTTATCAAATCTCTGGATTTTAAGACTCACATTATCTTTATTTTTGTTAGCCTCCTCTAACTGAGCTATCAAATCAAGATTAACCCTATTTACTATATCTTGCACATCTTTACTCTGAAATAACTCATGTTTTAAGATGTTTATTTGATCCTTTAAATCAAACTCCATTTTCTTATACTCAGATACTGTCTTTTCTGTTTGGGTTAGAGCAATTTGATAGTTAGATACTTTGCATCTTTCAGTACTTGCCTCATCTAATAATTTAACTATCTCTTGTTTTAATTTTTCAGTATTTAAACGGCAACCCTTAGAACAGAAAGCATCATCATATACCTCATTATCTGATGAAGAGGAGGAGTGTGCCATGAGAGCATATTCAGCATGCTCTTCTTTAACTTCAGCAACCAAAGCTCCGTCCTCTTCCTCATTCTTAGCCATCCAGCTCCAATCCCATTCTCCAACGCCATCAATTTGTTGAACAGCAACCATGGCCTTGGGATCTGGGTTCTTAATCATTTGGCTAGAAGGCTTCCCAGCATCAGATCTCCTTGGAGATCTACATTCCCTCATAAAGTGCCCCATCCTATGACAGTTGTAGCACTCTACCTTAGACTTGTCAAAGCCAGCAACATCCTTAGCATTAAAGGTCATCTTCTTCTTGGACCTTTTATTGAACCTGTTTGCTCTTAAACTTACAAGAGCCATAGTCCACTTGATGTCCATCTCTTCCAATTGTTCATCACTTATCTGCTCAAGATCTTCATAAGTAATCCTTGAATCACTATGCAAAGAAGCAATGAATGCACACACAGTATCAAGATCAAAACCAGCAGGTTTAATTCTATCAGCGCCATGATTGTGTGTGTCAGCGCTTGAGTACAAAGCGTTGACAGGGTATGATCCAGCGCTGACAGATTGACATCCAGCGCTGACACCTTGAGATCCAGTTGCTGAATGTCCATAGAAGTTCATGGAATCAAATTGGCCTTCACTTTGTGAAAAGAAAGCCATGTTGCTACTGGAAGATTTGTTATCACTCTCCAATTGCCATTCATTCTCCAACAGCCTTAACTTGTTGAAGATGTCATCAAACCTGGAAGTCTTGTGGGTGTTATTGACAAGAATAGATCTTGTCTCAATCTTCCATACATCACCAAGGCTTTTGAGAAAAGTAGCATTCAATTCAGGGTCATCAATCTGTTTTCCCATGAAGGAAAGTTGACTTGTGATATCAAGAAGTCTACTTCTCACACTGCTGAGATTCTCATTGGGTTGAGCTTTAAAGACAGCATACTCATCCAAGAGTTGCTTCTTCTTTCTTCTTTTGTGTCAGCATTGCCACCATGTGCTACTTCAAGAGCTTCCCAAAGCTCTTTTGCAGACTCAAAACGTTTGTACTTATGCTGATTCTCATGACCTAGGGCATGTTTCAAGATGTTCAAAATTTTCATGTCCACCCTCTTCTTGGCTATATCTTCAACAGCTACCGCTCTCCCATCATCAGGCTTTTCCACTTTATCAGCTTCAGGACAATTAGGAACAGCTGTTCTTGCAGCAATTGCAGCAGTAATCTTTGCTGCTTTGTCGAATGTGTTCCCATATTCGATAATTTCCCAAAGAGTGTAGTCATGAATAGCTATGTATTGCTCAAAATTGGACTTCCAAAGTTCAAAGTTCCTGGCATCAAACATGGGAATTTTGATACTAGGGTTTGAGAAGTTGTTTTGAAGCAAAGCAGGAGGTGGATTTGTGCCAGACATGGTGTTTTTAGGGTTTTGAGAATTTAGGGTTTTTAGGGTTTGGTGTTTTAGGGTTCTGCGTTACTTAAAGATCAAAAGTTTCTCAACAAGCTCTGATACCACTTGTTGATCCCAAACTTAGATCGATTAAGCTTTGTGTATACGAGATTAGATCAAGTACTACACGTAGAGAAACCTTTGCTTATGAATAAAGTAACAAAGTGTTATGCGGAATTAACACTTGATCTAAAACACAATGATGTTAAACAAACTTTCACTTGTATTAGAATAATCGTGTTGATTACAATGAAAGGTTTAACTTGCGAATACTATGAAAACTGATATTGAACATTAACCTAAAAGATCTTCTTTTATAGAACAAGAAGTCTTGTATAATAAGCTACGAATCAACTATTCTAGGTAAAGATAAACATAGAAAATACATTGTCGTTTCTATCCTTACTAGAAGTAATCTAGAATATAATATACGTGTAGCTCACATCTTCCATCAGTGCTTGTCTTCAATCTGTCAACGCTTGACTTTATCTTGTCAACGCTTATGCTGTCAGCGCTCACTTTGCTCTTGTCAACGCTTGAGTTGTTCTTGTCAGCGTTCAAGTGTTATGGCCTAAATTTATTCCCAACAACACGAAACGACCGGGATCTCCAAGCTTTTCTGGCAGTTCTTTAAGAATAACTGCAGAGCAGTTTTCATTTAAGCGTGTGTTGGCGAGTTCAATCAGCTTCTCCTTCTTGTTAAGCAATTCCCTAAATGCTTTAACAAATTTGGGCATGTGGACAAGTGCTTCAAGAAAGCTAATGTTGAAGTTCATTTGAGAAATCATCTTCACATAGCGTGACACTTCGGAGTCCTCCTTAGTTAGCATTTTGTTCTTGCCTAAACGAGAGGGATAAGGGATATTGGGTTTGGGTGGTGAAGGTGCAGGTGTAGGGAACGGTTGAGATATTGAAGGGTCATTCGTGGGAACTTCATCACGTCGAGGCGGAGACGGTAATGGTGTACTAATACTAGGTGTAGGAGGAGTAGGGATAAATGGTGGTGGAGGAGGTGTAGATGATGGGGGTGGGATTGGTGGTCCTACTATGGTGACTCCACTACGAGTAGTAATAGCACTCACATTCGCTCGCGGATTGGTGACGGTGTTTGAAGGTAGAGAACTCGAAGAAGAAGGTGGAGCTGCGGGCAAGAAACTAGCAAGCATATTCTTCAAATCATTGGTTTGATTGCTGAAGGAGGATTGAATATTATCTCGAAGCTCGGATCTAATCTCATTTCCTTGCTTGGTAATATCTCCTTTCAGATTGATAATTTGGCTCTGCAGATTCTTGATTTGCTCACCTTGGGTTCTCATGATGGCCTCAACATCCGGATTACTGGGTGGGGTTTGTTGGGCGGGTGGGTGATAAGGATTAGAAGCTCTTGGTGGGATTTGGTTGCTTCTAGTGTAGTTGTTGGCGGGGTTTTGGTTTTGAGGAGAAAAACCGGGTGAAAGGTAGTTGTTGGACCGGTAGCTCAGCAAATTTCTATCCCCTTGAGGTCGAGCTTGGTAATTTTCCGGTGAATAATTACCATAAGCTGCATACACATTTTCCGGATTTCCTTGTGTCGAAGGACAATCGGCGTATGGGTGTGGACCGCCGCATGTTTCACAAGGATTAGCAACAGCTTTAACTTGTTGTTGTTGTTGGTTTGAAGCCAAGAGTTGCATACTTCTGCTCATTTCAGTCAGCACACGGGTGAGTTCGGTCATATCAGGGTTTGCTGAAGTGGAGGAAACATTGACTCTCGGGTTGTTCCTTGAAGAAGCAGAGGAATCCCAGTTTTTGTGGTGAGTAGTCATGTTCTCAATTAACTCTCTACACTCCTCGGGTCTCCTTTTCATGAATGTGCCACCGGCGGCTGCATTAATCGTATCACGATCACGAAAAGTCAAACCGTTGTAGAAAGTATCAATTAGGGTCACAGGTAGCATGTTGTGGTTTGGACAACGATCAATCAAGACATTATATCTTTCCCAAGCATCAAAAAGAGATTCATCGGGATCTTGCATGAAACCGCTGATTTGATTGCGAAGGCTTGTGACCATGGATGGTGGAAAGTAGCGCGACAAAAAGCGTTGAGTCATGTCATCCCATGTATGAAGAATTCTTCGGGAGACGATCAAACCATTTCTCGGCATGATGTAATAAAGTATATGGAAAGAGTTGTAGGCGAAGTTCATCAATTGTGGCACCAGCCAACTTCATGCTTTGGGTGATTGTAATGAACTTGTCGAGGTGTTTGTTGGCATCATCATCAGGCAATCCACGGAATGGGTTAGTTTGCACTTGCTGAATCATGTGGTGCTTCAACAAAAACTCAGGAGCGTTGATTTGCATCGGCGCAATCGGTCCTCCTCGTCCAAACATTGTAGGTTGACAAAGCTCCTCCATGGTCCGAAGATCGGGCTGTGGAAGAACATTGTTGTTATTATTATTATTATTGAGGTGCGGTGGAATGTTGTTGTTGACACCTGACATAGCTAAATCTTCTTGAGGCTCGGGCTCTTGATAATTAGAAGATCTAGTACGCATACACCTGAAAATGCAAAAGAAAAAGAAACCAAACACAAAGACAATATATATACACAATAAAGATAAAATCTTTTTGGATTTTTGAAATTTTTAATTTTTATGGATTTTTATCAATTTTTAATTTTTATGATTTTTTGAATTTTTTATGCAAGAAAAATAACGCTCACAAGTGAACGGATCCCAAAAAGCAACGCATCCCTCACAGAAAACAGTTAATCTTTACGAAAAGAGCCGGCAGCGGCGCCATTTAATAACTAAGATTTTAACTAGTTAAATTGTTCTTTGATGTGTGTCTAATAGAATTGATTCCCGGCTTAAAGTACGACTCAGTTGAATTTGGTAAAACAAATATTTTTGGTTGTTTTTAAATTTAAATTTGCAAAGACGGAAATATAAATGGCGTAAAAGTAAATAGCGTTAAAATAAATCTAAATCTAATTAAACGAAAGGTGCGATATTTAAAAACATGACGAAAAGTAAAATAATTAAATGACTAAAAATAAAAGCGTGACGAGAATTAAAATTAGACAAGTATTAAAATGAGAGTGCAAAAATTAAACAAGACAAAACAAGAAAAATAAATCTAATCGGAATATATTCCGATCACCCCAATCGGAATATCACCAAACCTGTTGGAATGTTGCTCGAAAGATTCTGATCAGAATACCTGTCACTTACCCTGATCGGAATATCAAGAACCTACCTGGTCGGAATGATCGATCGGAATAACCAATCAGAATGTGTAAAAGATCTCTGATCGGAAAGCTGTCACCGAACACTGATCGGAATCCACTAGACTCCCAAATCGGAATATCGTTGACCTTTGGTCCGAATAACCATCCTTACGCACGATCGGAATGAGCTGAATACCCCCAATCAGAATGTATTAAACCCTTTTCCGACCAAGCAAGAAACGCTGGTCGGAATATGCAAACCCTTTTCCGATTGTAAGATCAGAATAAGGTGGAAAAAGAACAAATTAAGCTAATCTAATAAGCTATGATTCTAATAAGCACAAGACTAAAATCCTAAGGTAATCCGAATGAAAATAAGCTATTAGACTGAAATTTAACAACTTTAAAGACACGAAAAAGATAAGCTTTAAGAAAAACAACTTTTTATATGAAAATAACTTTTATAAAAACTATATAAACTTGAAAATAACAAAATAAGCTATGCAAATGAAGGATTTAAAACAATCAAAAGCATAAAAATGAAATCTTTAAACAAATTAACAAGATCAAAGGCATATAAATCAAAGATTAAAGAAAGAAAGAATGAGATCAACAATATAAAGTAAAGGTGCGAGTAATTAAAGAAACACTTACTTGAAATTAAAAGGTAATTAAGGTGCAAAACATGTATTTAAATGTGCAGGTAATTAAAGGTGCAAGTAAATAAAAGTGGAAGAGATAGTTTGTCAAGCTATCCAACAAAACTAAATGAAATGAAATGAGAAGTATTTATAGGTGATTAGGGGGAGGGTTAGAGGAAGCTTCCTCCCCTCATTCCTTTCTTCTTAATTGCGCCCTTAAGTCCTTCCTTCTTAATCTATTTGTTAATCTTGGACTTTGATGACTTTTGGCTCGGGATTTCTTTGGACTCGTCTTTTAATTCTTCGATAAATAAGACTTGAGTTCCTCGGCTTTAAGTAAACTTCCGTCTTTTAACTTTTTCTTCGATAAATCTTCAGAATTGGTCTTGGACTTCCGTTCTTTTTACACTCTTGACTTCTTGACTTCGTCTTTCATCTTTTTCTTCAATAAAAGTCCGTAAATGCCCGTGAATTCCCGTGTTTTCTCCACTTTTCACCTTTTCGTCCTAAATCACAACAAAAACACAAACCACGCATAATTCCGACATAAAAGACATAAAATAAACGTTTTGGTCCGGTTATTATTGTAATTAAGTGGTAGAAAAAGATGTGTGTTTACACACATATCAGCAAAATATCAAGTTTTGGAAAATTATGCAATTTCTTGCATAATCTTTGAAAACAGGTTTTGAGAATCAACAAACACAAACATATAACATAAACAAGCAAAGATTAAAGTTGGCACTTGGATTTCTTCAACAATATCAAACACTTTTTCATAAACTGAAAGAAGGATTTACAGATTTGTGAATAAAGGAAAAACCAAGAGCAGCTGAAATGTATCGAGTCCGATGCCTTATATAGGCTACAAAGATACTAAGAAAACTGAAAATAAAGTGTAAACCCTAATGGTGAAGTCCCAAAATTTCCCTTGCAATTTGAATTTTGGTTGATCATGTGAAGTATCCTGGTTGCTTGTGAGGGTGTAAAGCTGGTTGGAATTTGATCAATGGTCCATAATGAGCTTAAGTTTGAAGCAGCTTTGTGGGGTGTTGGATGGCTGGCACCTTTTGGCATCTTTCTCACAAACGTATGCATGGGACAGAACATGTGAACTTGTGGGAGATGTGGCATGCAAAGTGAGAGTTGGAATTTGATTAGGGATAGGTTAATCACAAATCTGGAGGGTTTTGGGTTTTAATTCCAACTATTTAACAAACCCCCAATTTTGTTCTTGAGTGAATAGTTGTGAGTTTGATCCGAATTATGATTTAAATTTGTGTTAACTGCCCAATTAATTAACTAATAAAGATTAGTAAAATTCGTTGGTGAATGGGAAGTGAAATGGCAAGATAGTGGGTTCTGATTGGTGGAAGAGATTTGGTGGGTGAGGTGTCACTCTATGGTTGGTTAAGGTAAGTTTTATGTCGGCCAGCTTTAACCCCATTTCTTTCTATCTTCTTTCATTGTTGTTTAAATAGCACAAAAACTTAAATTCCTTTGTTATTGAAGTTTCAATTTTCACACTTTTGCCCCAAAAAGTTTCCAAAAGTATTTTTAAGGGTATTTCTTGCCAATTCATGATATTCGATGGGGTGTTTTGGCAATTTCTTCATTATTCAAGGTGTTGAATTGTATTGTTGACTTCTTGGAGGACTAATATTGACAAGTCTTTATTTTTGAGGGACCATTCTTACCAATTCTTCAAAGTGGAGGGTCCTTTTTGCAATTTGAAAAACTTTAAGGACCAAACTTGTAATTATGAATAAACAAGGGTTTAAAGTGTCAATTCTTCAATATTGGGGGACCCTTCTTGTACAATCTTCAATTCTTCAAGGGTTATTCTTGGAAAATCCACATTAGGGCTTGGTTCATTGTGCGGCTTCGTTTCCCGTGTTCGTTTTTGCTTGTTTCTTGTGATCTTTGGCAATTTCTCAATATCCGTACCAAAAATACACATGTATCAAACACAAGCATATATTTGGCATATTTCATGATATTTTATACATTTTAAGCCCATTTTGGACAATGAGACTATGTATAAAAGCAGTTTCATCAAAGGCTTTCACAAGGATCACCAAATCACCCCACTAACGCCGCCAAGCATTAATGAGGCAATCTCAACAGTCTTCTCCACTCAGTTTAATATCAGCCAATAATAACACGCCATGCAATAATATAAATATCCATTTTGGATAATGATCCGTGTGAAATGCTGAGAGCCAATAAAACTCTTCCATGTTGCATCTTCAAAGTATAACGAGCCCAGGACCAAGAATTCGCTACACTTCATATCAAGAAAAGTTATAAACATGAAATATGCTTCATTCTAAGAGACGAATTCATTCATAACATCTAATTAAGCTGAAATTAATTGAATCAAAAACCCTCAAATGTGTTCTTGAGCTGGATTTTGCAATTAAGAGATTGAAGACATGTGGAGCTCAATGATTGGCTACAATACGTCATCATCCCAACAAACCTTCATTCTCACTCTATAAATAGGACATAGACGGTTCATTTGTAATAGTAGATTGTAGGTGTGAAAAAAACACACTTCACTTTTCTCTCCTTTCTAGTTCTTGAATTTAGTTAGTAACTACTCTTAGGTGCTTGACAACCACCTAAGAGTCAGTTAGTTAGTTAGCAACAACTTGTAACCGAATTTCCTTCCATTAATAAAACTCAAAATTCAGTTTCACTCAAATCTCATTCTCATTCCTTCATATCATTCTTCCGGTGATACTGTGTTGTTTCTGTTGATCTTCTATGATCAATGGAAGTTTGTTGATGCTGTGAAGACTTGTATCCAGTTTAGTTTCCATTTGAAGTTCATTTGTAGTCTAGTTCAGACCTTTGTAGCAGGGTAGTTGATCATAGCAGTACATGATGATGATGGGTATTGGTGGTTGAATCTTGGTGTTTTCAGTTGTACTAGAAGGCTCAGTGCCTCTCTACTCCTTAAGTGGTGGCATCAAGGCTAAAAAGTACCTAATATCTTGTTTTTGTTCCCCTAAAATGTCTCTGCATGCTCAATACCTAGAATAAACATTACTTGCTGAACTGAATGTGTGATTAGATTGCTTGTAGCTTGAGTGTGTTGATTTGATAGAGTAATTGTAGTATTACAGCCTTTAATTCAGTTTCACTTAGTTAAAAATTGGTTTTTACATCAGTCATTTACCATTAGTACTCATTTAGTGGTTCAACCAGTTAACTAGTTTATTTTTGGTTCAAAACCATTTCAATTCATTACTAGAACAAAGTCTGATAAGCCTTTTAATCAGTCATTCACTTGTGCTAAATAAGTCTTTGTAAAAGTTTAATTACAGGTTTTAAAGTGGTGTTTGGTTTTGGATGTTTTTTGGTAAATCAGTTTGCAAAACTTGTTATAAAGTGTTCATTTACACTAAGTCTATTAGTGTAAACATTTTGGTAAAGTTTTGAAGTCAAAAGAAAAGTCAAAAAGGCAATTGGTAGCATAAAACTTTGGGTTAAGTTTTTTGATAAAGTTCATCAGTAAAATAGTGACTTTTTATCCATTAGCATTTTCTTGTTTCTTGATGAAATCAGCTGAATCTTGTGTACATTTGTAGTTTAACATCCAAACTATCAGTCTTTAAAAGGAAATAATACAGTTTCAGCTTTTGAGTGAGATATTAGCTTATTGATAAGCACTTGACCAAACTTTAGTTTCTGTGATGAAGTGCATTCTGTTTTGCTAGATCTCATTATCTACTTCATAAATTAATTGATTTTCTTTCACAAATCAACTTACAAACCTGTCTTGAGTAATTCCTAAGATTTTCAGCTTTTTGAGTTTTTGGTCAAATAAGCTGTTTTCGCTTATTCAAGTTTCTAGCTTATTCAGTTGACCATTTTCAATTCCAAAAGACATTCCAAGCTTCTTGAAGCTTGATTAATCAGTCTTTGCAATAAAATTGTTTTGTGGATGATTGGATTTCAAGTGATCTTATTGTTGGCTTATTGAGATAAGCTAAGTTGAGAATTACCAGTTTTTAAGCAAAATCCTTTTGCAAGGCTAGCTTATTTTCAATTCTAAGCATTTTAGTAAAAACCATATTGATTTTGGTGGAATAATAAGCTCTTACCAGCTTATTCGAGTCATTGAACCCGTTTTTGTGAAAAGTTCCCTTTTAATTGCAAAATGGTCCTTGGTTTTGTTAAACTTGTTGTTCCCATTCAATCCATAACACAAGATTTAGAGAGAGAAATAGTAGAAAAGTAGAAAGAGAAAGTAGAGAGAGAAGTGGAAGGTTTACACTAAAACTAGGTGTTTTATGAAATGAACCAACACCCTCTTCCACATGTGGAAGAGGGTTATATATGCCACGTCCTAAGGCCTTTGTGGGCTTCATCTTGGGCCGGGCTTGGCTTTGTTTTGGGCTTACGCCCCTAACTTATACAATATTAGCTTAAAGTCCAAGTCCGGTTTTCCCGACTAACCTATTACAATACAAGACCATTTAACGACTGAGATGACCTATTACATTCTTGTTCGACTATATAAAATATAGGGCTAACAATCTCCCCCAATGTATCGGTTATCTTAAAAAGCTTAAAAAGCATAAGATGATTGAGTGAATACTTTCTTGTAGAGGAGATCTTCCTGCTTAGGTCTTGTATCTTGGTCTTGATCTTGTTTTGTAACAGCTTTGTTCCTTCATGCTTTCGTGATCTTTATCTTGAGCCTTTGTCATTTGACTTTGAGTGCTTGAGATCTTCATCTGTACTCCTTGTGACTAAGATGACCTATTACATTCTTACATTCTTAGGTATCTTGATTATCGCCATCTTGTGCTCTTGTGACTTCTGAATCGACATCGGTTGCACAGCTACGCCACCTTCTTAATATGCAGCAACATATATAGACACGGATGAAATGGCTTTGAACATTTCACCCTAACTCGGTAGCGTTTTACCTCCAGTCGGTGAAGACCGTTAAACGGTATTAAATACCGTACCTGTGATCAGATAGATTCGATTAAGAACCTCCTTGACAGGGTTTCCCGGCGGTAGTAGCAAGTTCTCTTTACTCGACCGTCTCAAAGCAGACTGCGAACGTAAAGAGTGAATCATAAGGATAAATTATCCGTCTGATTAGAGTCGTCAATTCAGATTTCCTGGAACAAGTTTGATTCTAAAAGAATCGCACCATTGTTGCTTTCCAGTTTGTCACAAGCTTGATTCATAGAGAATCTTGCGAGTTACCTACCGTAGTGCTGTTTGATGTTGACACTGGAAGGATTTCCATTCGTCACTGTGAACACTAATGAGTGTCACTCTGAATGTTCTGGCAAGATCACATGGATTTTGTGAAGAAACCTGGAATCAAGTTTGAATCAATTAAGAATCCAAACTTAGTTGCTTTCCAGTTCTCACAAGTTTGATTCGTGTAGAATCGCACAAGTTACCTACCATGAGCTCGTTTAATGCTGGCTCAAGCAGGATTTCCATCTTCATTGTGAATCGTATCACTCAGATGTTCTGGCAATATCACAAGGATAATGCGTAGGACTCGATTGTGTCCTAATGAGATGATAAATTGATCTCGTTTGGCTCTAGACTCAATAAGTGCATTTTGGTAATCGGAGGCTGGAGCAGACTGCCACCTTTTCAATATTAACTAACTCGGAGTGAGAAAGTCAATAGATACGTGTTGATCTCTATGAAAATGAGACAAGTTTCTTTTGAGAGAAACTCGAATGGCTGGGAAGGGTTGTGTATTGCATCACTGGGTCCATGATGACTTGTTCTTCAATAGATGTATTGACCCGGTTTCTGCCTAAGTTGCATAGAATATTCAACTCCTTCAATGCTTACCAATACGTCATCATTAGCACCTTGTTGTGATTGTTCTAGTGCTAACTTAAGTAATTGGTCCGCATTCAGCTTCATTCAACTCCATCTTTCCTAAGGACAACTATTTCTAGCTATGGAATGTCCTTGGGTAGATCCCTCTGGTTCTGGTTGGATCATAGGACTTAGTTTCCTATCCTAAACCACCTTTTGACTCCATCGTTCCGTCGTGGATAGTAGGTTGTTTTGGGTAAAGATCGTAACCATAAAACCATTGAAAACCATTCAAAGTGCTTGATAAAAATCAAAACATTTAACACTTGAAAGTTTTACATTTCTGATACTATGATTTTCAATGGATGTTCTATATTCTCTCGATATCCTCTCGAATTGATCTTGGTTCTAAGTGGAATGATTGTTCTTGGTTACTAAGAAGGGGGGTTGATTTTCTAATCTACTAAAAGGTTTAAATGCATTAACATGAAAACTTAAATCAAAAGCAATTAATTTAATAACAATTAATAAAACTAGAATTAAAATTAAAATATAAATATAAAATGAAGAAACAGTAAGTAAGAAGAAACAGTAAGTAAGACTTAAAAATGCTCAAAAGAAAATTGATTCGGAAGTTGACCTTGATTCGGAAGTTCACTCGGAACTTGGTTCGGAAGTTTTGATCCGGAACTTCGTTCGGAACTTTACTCGGAAGAATTGATTCGGAACTTTGCTCGGAACTTCACCCGGAACTTGGTTCGGAAGTTGGTCCGGAACTTTGTTCGGAAGATTGGTTCGGAAGTTGGCCCGGAACTTTGTTCGGAAGATTTGGCTCAGAAGTTGATTCGGAACTTTCACCCGGAACTTCACTCGGAACTTTTGAAAAGGAAATTTATTCGGAACTTTTAAAACTCATTCGGAACTTTTGAAAAGAAAATTCATTCGGAACTTTTAAAAAGAAAATTCATTCGGAACTTTTAAAAAACATTTTCATTCAGAACTTCTTTTGTTCATCCGGAACTTTTTGTTCATCCGGAACTTTGTGTTCATCCGGAACTTTGTGTTCATCCGGAACCTGGGAATACTTCAAGAACAGTAGAATACCGAAGAACAGGGGAACTCTATTTCAAGCCAAAAATCAACAAGTTTTGAACCAAAACTTAAATAAACTAAACACGAATCATATATTAACCAATAACAACAAATCCCATCAATAAAAACATAAAACCCAACAACTTTTGAAGATCAAATCAACCAAATAAGAACTTTAACTTTTAACCAAATAGATGAAGATGAACAAGATGAAATGGAAAGATTGATATATTGAATGATTAAGGTTTTAATAATCACAAGACAAAGATTAAACTACAAGATTCTTGGAACAATAAAAATCAAAATCACCAAACACCCTAGTGGTGTTGGTGATGACTACGAACAGAAAAGAGAGAAAAGAGGGGAAAAGAAAAAACTGAATGAAAAGTGTGAGGGGAACCCTTTATATAGGTGTTCCCTTTGGTTGGTGAGTGGGCTTTCTCCCGTTCTTCTTGTCTTCTCGTCTTTTCAGAAAAGTTGACGTTTTTGATTCTGATTCGGGATTTGTCGTCGATTAAATTCAACTCGTCTTTTAATTTCTTCGTTTAATAGACTTAAGTTTCCTCGACTTATGTAAATCTTCCATATTTGGTCCTTTTCTTCGATAAATCTTCGAATAGGCCCAGTGACTTCAAATCTTTTGCATCTCTTGGACCATAGACTTCATCTTGAGTCTTTTTCTTTGGTAAAACCCGTGCAATCCCATGTTTTCTCCATTATCCATCCGGTTGGCTCTGAAAACACAATAAACATAAAAACCACGCATAATTCCAAACAAATGATATTAAATACGCGTTTTGGTCTAGTTTTAGCCAGAATTAAGTGGTAAAAGGATGGGTGTTTTCACACCTATCAAATCCCCTACACTTAACCATTGCCATGCCCTCATGGAATGCTTAGTGATAAAGCAATTTTACACTTTTCTCATAATCAATCAACCTTGGCCTTATTAACATACTTCTAAACTAAAATTAAAGTACTAAAAGAGATTAAAACTTTAAAGTAAACAAAAGGATAGAAAACCATTTTCACTTGAAAATAGCTACATGGAAATAACTTGCAAAGAGATCAAGGACTTACATTAGGGCTTTGGTGCTGCGAAGATTTATCACCCTCAAGTTTCACGTTCCCCAAACTAAGCTTAAAAACGAGATCAATGTTATTATAAGTTAGCAAATCGAACACTTACACACATGGCTTAATTATATGTTTAAACTCCCTTATTCCTAGGTGTATCTCTTTTATTTTATTGTTGTCTTAGAATGATCATGAAGATGCATTTTTGTACTTATCTCTTAAAACTGTTTCTCGGGATATCAAAAAGTTCATATCTTGGCATAACTCGGTTCACGATTTGAGACCTTTCTCGGGCCGATATTTGGCATGTACTTCATACTTCATATCTTGAGAGACGTGTTTGAGATAATGGTCTTCTCATCGTTAATAGAGTTTCTTCACTTGGAGACTTTTGAGGGGTACTCCAACCTTGTTGACCACGACTTCATGATTATTCTTCAATCTCTAATTGGGATTTTGAGATACAACGATCTGCCTCCTTTTCGGACTTGGATCTATTTATCCTCATACCTTGTTAGGGTCTTTTCGGATAGACTTCTCCATGATCTTTATGGGAGTTGATTGCTTTTCGTCGTGAGTCTTGATCATTCATATTGATTTTGGGAATAATGCTCTTCACATCACCTTGGATCTTTAGCAATAAGATTGAATCCTCATGCATTGTTAGGGCCTTTTCGGACTCGCCAATCTTCGCGCCCCGCTTCATAAGTTATGCCCTGGATATGAACTCTTATCATTACCGAGCAACTTTTAAACGATCTTGGGCTAGAAGCTAAGTAACTTTTCAAATCGTACGGCCTTACTTATTGCAGATAAATTATTAGCAAGTGATGGGAGAATAGGCAAATAATTACACCAAGTGAGTTTGTGCAAGAATACCGACTTATAATTGACTCTATCATTTCTCGTCCTCCACAATTTAAAATCTCAAGTAATGAGACTCGTGGATGCTTAGCCTAATAAACCAATTAAGGTCTACATGGTTAAGGATACTAGCTAGAATAAACTTGGATAAGTCTATTCGGGTTGAGTCAAAATAATCGCAACGGGCCTAATATGTCAAAGATTTCTAAACTAGCTACACCACTTTATTAAAATTTGACTTTATTGCGGGATATATACATATGAAAGTAATGATAAAAATTTAAAAATTACGAATAAATGGCCAAAGTTATTTAAAAATTTGAAAAAAGTTGAAAAATATGATTTCCTGGTTAAATGAAGGCATTTTCACCGAAAAGTCCACTTAAAACTTCGATAGAAGTCCCCCTACACTTAAGATAAACATTGTCCTCAATGTTTAAGCATGTGGGAAAAAGTCTCCCCTACACTTATGACATTGTGCATGTTGCTTAAATCAATTTAAGGAAGAGACGACTAACGTGATGAATTTCAAATGTGAGTATGAAGAAAATTGAATCACGATAGTTGAGAGATAGAACCGGATTTTGGATAACACGGGAGCACGGTTCTTCAAAGATTCCAAGAGTACATTCATCCCTGTAATCACATCACCACACAAATACAAACACCCTATAGAGGTCCCCCTACACTTAGGAGGTTAAAACATAAAAGGATAGATACTCGGGCTGTCTCCCGAGGAGCGCTTGTTTTTGATAACCGAGTCACGAGCCTGACTCGACCCAAAATTAGTTCATGGGGAACGTGGTGAGGGATGGAATCATCTCCTGAGAGATGTCCTCACCAAAGTACAAATTCACTCGTTGGCCATTCACCTTAAAATTCGGTCCATTAGGTTGAGCGAGCTCGAGAGTACCATATGGAAAAATTTGGGCAATGGTGAATGGGCCGGACCAACGAGATTTCAGCTTGCCCGAAAAGATTTTCAACCGAGAGTTAAAGAGTAAAACTTTGTCTCCAACATGGAACTCTCGGTTTTTAATCTTGGAGTCGTGAATGAGCTTAGTCTTTTCCTTATAGATCAAAGAATTTTCATAAGCCTCATTACGGAGTTCATTCAGCTCATTGAGTTGTATCTTGCTTAGGTCACCGGCTTTGTTGATATCAAAATTAGCCCACTTCAAGGCCCAATAAGCCTTGTGCTCCAACTCAATGGGGAGGTGGCACGCTTTCCCGTACACGAGACGATATGGTGTACAACCAATCGGAGTCTTGTATGCGGTACGAAAAGCCCACAAAGCATCATCAAGTTTATCAGCCCATGCGGCACGATGCTCTCCCACGGTTCTTTCAAGAATCCGATTTAATCCTCGGTTGGATATCTCAGCCTGGCCATTAGTTTGTGGGTGGTAGGCTGTGGAAAGACGATGATTTACACCGTACTTATCCATGACTCTAGCAAATTGGTCATTGCAAAAATGAGTCCCACGATCACTAATAATGGCACAAGGCACACCCAATCTAGCGAATAGCGATTTCAAAAAGTTACAAACCACCCTTGCGTCATTAGTAGGTAAAGCTTTGGCTTCAACCCACTTTGAAACATAGTCAACGGCTACAAGGATGTATTTGTTTCCTTTAGAGGAAGGTAATGGCCCCATAAAGTCGATACCCCAAACATCAAAGATTTCAAATTCTTGTATGAAATTTTGAGGCATCTCATCTTTATGTGTGATCTTGCCTTGTTTTTGGCAAGCATCACATCGTTTAACCATATCGTGAGCGTCACGATAGATGGTGGGCCAATAAAATCCCGAATCAAACACTTTTTTGGCGGTGTAGTTGGGACCAAAGTGACCACCGGTGGGTCCTTTGTGGCAAGCATCAAGGATTTCCAAAGATGCCGGTCCATCAACACATCGGCGAATAATCAAGTCGGCACATTGTTTGAATAGTTACGGGTCATCCCAAAAGTAAGTCTTAATGTCTTTGAAAAACTTTTTCTTTTGCTGGGATGTTAACCCGTCAACGAGAATTCCACCCGCCAAGTAGTTTGCAATGTCCGCAAACCACGGGGTTTCATCAGTAGTCGAGTTGATAGACATTAAGGTCTCCAAGGGAAAAGAATCATTGATTTCTTTGTTCGGATGATCCCCTTGGTAAGGATCCTCAAGTCTACTGAGATGATCCGCGGCTAGGTTTTCTGCTCCTTTTTTATCGCGAATTTCGATTTTAAATTCTTGGAGTAGCAAAACCCAGCGAAGAAGTCTTGGTTTGGAATCTTGCTTTGTCAACAAGTACTTCAACGCGGAATGATCGGTGTAAACGATTGTGGTGGAAAGGACAAGATAGGGGCGGAACTTTTCAAAGGCATAGACAACAGCTAAAAGCTCTTTTTCGGTTGTCGTGTAATGTAATTGAGCCACCGTCATTGTCTTGCTAGCGTAATGGATCGGTTGGAAGTGTTTGTTCACTCTTTGTCCCAGAACCGCTCCAATAGCAAAATCACTAGCATCGCACATCAACTCAAAGGGAAGCTCCCAATTAGGGGTAACCAAGACGGGTGCCTTAGTTAGCTTATCCTTAAGCGAGTTGAAGGCTTCAAGACACTCTGTGGAAAAGATAAAAGGAGTATCTTTTTCCAAGAGGCGGGTCATCGGGCGAGCGATTTGAGAGAAATCCTGAATGAATCGACGATAGAAGCCCGCATGACCCAGAAAGCTTCTCACACCCTTCACGGTTGAAGGTGGAGGTAATTTGGCTATGACATCTACTTTAGCACGGTCGACTTCAAGACCGGCGTTAGAGATTTTGTGTCCTAGCACAATGCCTTCTTTTACCATAAAATGGCATTTTTCCCAATTCAGAACAAGGCGAGTGTCTTCGCACCGCTTAAGCATACGTTCCAAATTGGCAAGGCAAGAAGAGAAGGAATCCCCGAAAACCGAGAAATCATCCATGAAGACTTCCATGGTTTGTTCAACCATGTCATGGAAGATAGCTAACATGCACCTTTGGAAAGTCCCGGGGGCATTGCATAAGCCAAAAGGCATTCTTTTGTAAGTAAATGTGCTATAGGGACAAGTGAATGTTGTCTTCTCTTGATCTTGGGGATCGATGGGTATTTGGAAATAACCCGAGAAACCATCAAGAAAGCAGTAATATTCATTACCTGCTAAACGTTCAAGCATTTGGTCCATAAAAGGTAGAGGGAAATGATCCTTTCTCGTGGCATCATTGAGTTTGCGGTAGTCTATACAAACTCTCCACCCAGTAACGAGACGGGTAGAAATCAACTCGTTGTTTGCATTGGGCACAACAGTGATGTCACCTTTCTTAGGCACACAATGGACTGGACTAACCCATGGTGAATCCGAAATAGGGTAAATCATACCCGCATCAAGAAGTTTGATAACCTCTGTTTTGATGACTTCATGTATTTTTGGATTCACCCTTCGTTGGCATTGAATTATGGGCTTAAAGTCGTCCTCCATGAGAATTTTGTGTGTGCAGAAGTGAGGATCAATTCCACGAATGTCGGAGATTTTCCAAGCGATAGCTCTTTCATGCTTCTTCAACACGGCGATAAGTCGGGCTTTTTCTTCTTCTTTTAGGTCCTTTGCGATGATGACGGGCAACTTCTTCTTATCTTCAAGGAACACGTACTCGAGATGGGGTGGCAACTCCTTAAGTTCTAAATTCGGAGGATTTTCGATGGGAGGCGTTTTCAGAGTCGGAGCATCGATATCAATGACCGTGGGAGATGGTGGAGAAAGATTGTCTTCGTTGAGAAGGTTTTCAAAGAAATGCATGTCTTCATCCCCATCGGTGGGAGAATCGGCATTTGCTAAGTTCACATATCCCATGGTGGCTTCAAGATCGTTCCAAAACAAACCACTTTCTCCAAATAGAGACAGTGAAGAATCAATAGAGGAAACAGTTTCAACATTGGGAAGAGAGGTAGGAATATTTTTACAAGCATCATTAAAGTGTTCTTCACAAGCCTCATCCAGAACGTCAATACAATTAACACTCTCGTATGAATAAGGTTGTTTAGACAACTTTCCCATGTTGAAGACGATTTTATCGTCACCCACTCTCATGATAAGCTCACCGGCTTCAACATCGATGAGAGTGCGACCGGTCCTCAGGAATGGACGACCCACGATCAAGGGAACACGAGGGTCCATCTCGTAGTCGACGACGACGAAATCGGCAGGAAAAGTGAATTTGTCGACTCCTACAAAGACGTCTTCGGCTATCCCCACTAGATAAGCAACCGTACGGTTAGCTAATTCCAAAGTCATTTTGGTGGTGACTAGCTCAGGGAGAGATAATTGCTTCCAAACGCTTAGAGGCATTAGATTAATACTGACACCTAGATCGGCTAGGGCCATGCAATTCTCTACTCCCGGGAAATTGCAAGGGATTAAGAAACGACCCGGATCACCAAGCTTGGTTGGCATTTTCCTTAAGAGCACTGCAGAGCAATTCTCATTAAGTTGGGTGTTGGAAATATCAAGAAGCTTTTCCTTGTCACTCAGAAGATCTTTAAACATTTTAGCGTATTTAGGCATGTGAGCGAGAGCCTCAGCGAAGGAGATATTGAAATTCAGTTGTTTAAACATTTTAAGAAAGTTTGAAACCTGAATATCGTCCTTGCTTTTGAGCTTCTCTTTCCTCAACCTAGATGGATAAGGTATATTGGAAGAAGAGGAAGGATTTGGGAGAATAGGATCACTCTCATCCTTGGGTGGAGGAGGGGTAGGAGTAAGAGGTGGAGAAATTGGGGATGGGGAAGGATGAGGAATAGAAGCAGGTGACTCGTTCTCCTTAGTCACAATCACCGGTGGAGGTATAGGAAGCTCGGGTTCCTTGGTACCTTTGCCACTGCGAGTAGTGATTGCTTTCATCTCCCCTCTTGGATTCGCAATGGTGTTACTCGGAAGAGTACCCGAAGAAGAGGGTTGATTACCTTGGAAGAAACTAGCCATCATGTTCTTTAAGTCATTCGTTTGACTATCCAACGTGTTTCTCATATCAGCTGTCAGATCGTTCCCTTGTTTCACCCGATCTGCTTTCAAGTTGAGCACTTCCCGCTGAAGATTTCCCACGATCACATCGTTAGTCCTCATGTAGGTTTCCACTTCTTGGTGTAAAGTGGTGGGTTGGTTGGGAGGAGCATTGTATGCGGGTGGTTGATAAGCAGGTTGCTGGTAAACTTGGTTGTTTCTTTGAGGTGGTTGTTGTTGTTTGTGAGGAGGTATGTATGGTGTACGAGGTGGTTGTTGTTGTTGAGGAGGGCGATTGAGGGTTTGTTGTTGGTTAGGGTTATTAGGAGGAAAACCAGGTGGGGAAAGATAGTTGTTAGAGCGGTAGCTAAGCAAGTTACGGTCACCTTGAGGTCGAGCTTGATAAGCAGGTTGAGGATAGGTGCCATAAGCTGCATTCACATTTTCAGAAGGGTAGTCTTGGGTGGCGGTACAAGTGGTGTAAGAGTGAGGACCCCCGCATATCTCGCATGGTTGGCTAACAGCATTGACTTGAGCGTCTTTAGCGTTTCTAGCGTTGATGCTGTTGGTGTTGCTGGCGGTTTGGGTAGCAAGCGATTCAAGAAGCGCAGTGATTTTGTCAAGTCGCTTATCGCTGTCAGTAGTACTAGCACTAGCGACATTGGTCCGCACACTCTTGGTTTGCACACGAGACTTATTCTCAATGATATCCCAAGCAGCATTGGAAGTCTTAGCCAAAAGATTACCCCCCGAGGCACTATTTAGTGAATCTTGGTCATTCATGCTTAAACCATTGTAAAAAGTGTTAATTTGGTGCACTTTGGTAAAACCATGTTTTGGGCATTTTCTTAAAAGGTCTTTGAAACGGTCCCAAGATTCACTAAACGACTCATCATACTTTTGTTCAAAATTTATGATTTCATTCCGCAAAGCGGTAGTACGAGAGGGTGGGAAAAAGTAATTGATAAACTTGGTCTCCAAATCCGTCCACGAAAGAATACTCTGTGGCAGTTCCTTAGCAAGCCAATGTCGGGCTTGTCCCTCTAAAAAAAGGGAAAAAGTTGTAAACGGATTACCTCTTGAGGAACACCATTGAATTTGACCGTATTGGTGAGTTGCAAGAATCTCTTGATGTGGTCATGTGGATCATCAATGGTACGCCCCAAGAATGGTTGAGCAGAGACCATCTGGATAAAGCCGGATTTGAGCTCAAAATTGTTGGCTGCAATCGCGGGTATAACAATTGGATCAGTGTTGCCGTCTACATGAGCTTGCAGAAGTTCAATCATCGGGCGATTATCCGGTAGAGGATCATTGTTGTTGTTATTATTGTTGTTGAACGGTGGGTTGTTGTTGTTATTATTTTGAGGTGGGTTATTGTTGTTGTTTTGTACACCGGCCATGTTTAAGTCTTCGAGAGGCTCGGGCTCTTGATAAGACGTTGATCGTGTACGCATGCACCTGCAAAAGAACTAACAAGGCAAAAACAAAGCAAAAATATTTTTGGTTTTTATGTTTTTTAATTTTTAGGATTTTTTGAAATTTTTTTTTTTATTTTTTTTTTGTGTTTTTGAAAATTTTTATGAAAAATTAACGTTCACGGGGAACGGATCCCAAAGTCCAAGTTCTCACAAAAATCTGTTGATCTTAACGAGAAGAGCCGGCAGCGGCGCCATTTGATACTATGATTTTCAATGGATGTTCTATATTCTCTCGATATCCTCTCGAATTGATCTTGGTTCTAAGTGGAATGATTGTTCTTGGTTACTAAGAAGGGGGGTTGATTTTCTAATCTACTAAAAGGTTTAAATGCATTTACATGAAAACTTAAATCAAAAGCAATTAATTTAATAACAATTAATAAAACAAGAATTAAAATTAAAATATAAATATAAAATGAAGAAACAGTAAGTAAGAACAAACAGTAAGTAAGACTTAAAAATTCTCAAAAGAAAATTGATTCGGAAGTTGACCTTGATTCGGAAGTTCACTCGGAACTTGGTTCGGAAGTTTTGATCCGGAACTTCGTTCGGAACTTTACTCGGAAGAATTGATTCGGAACTTTGCTCGGAACTTCACCCGGAACTTGGTTCGGAAGTTGCTCCGGAACTTCGTTCGGAAGTTGATCCGGAACTTTGTTCGGAAGATTGGTTCGGAAGTTGGTCCGGAACTTTTTTCGGAAGATTTGGCTCAGAAGTTGATTCGGAACTTTCACCCGGAACTTCACTCGGAACTTTTGAAAAGGAAATTTATTCGGAATTTTAAAACTCATTCGGAAATTTTGAAAAGAAAATTCATTCGGAACTTTTAAAAAGAAAATTCATTCGGAACTTTTAAAAAACATTTTCATTCGGAACTTCTTTTGTTCATCCGGAACTTTTTGTTCATCCGGAACTTTGTGTTCATCCGGAACTTTGTGTTCATCCGGAACCTGGGAATACTTCAAGAACAGTAGAATACCGAAGAACAGGGGAACTCTATTTCAAGCCAAAAATCAACAAGTTTTTAACCAAAACTTAAATAAACTAAACACGAATCATATATTAACCAATAACAACAAATCCCATCAATAAAAACATAAAACCCAACAACTTTTGAAGATCAAATCAACCAAATAAGAACTTTAACTTTTAACCAAATAGATGAAGATGAACAAGATGAAATGGAAAGATTGATATATTGAATGATTAAGGTTTTAACAATCACAAGACAAAGATTAAACTACAAGATTCTTGGAACAATAAAAATCAAAATCACCAAACACCCTAGTGGTGTTGGTGATGACTACGAACATAAAAGAGAGAAAAGAGGGGAAAAGAAAAAACTGAATGAAAAGTGTGAGGGGAACCCTTTATATAGGTGTTCCCTTTGGTTGGTGAGTGGGCTTTCTCCCGTTCTTCTTGTCTTCTCGTCTTTTCAGAAAAGTTGACGTTTTCGATTCTGATTCGGGATTTGTCGTCGATTAAATTCAACTTGTCTTTTAATTTCTTCGTTTAATAGACTTGAGTTTCTTCGACTTATGTAAATCTTCCATCTTTGGTCCTTTTCTTCGATAAATCTTCGAATAGGCCCAGTGACTTCCAATCTTTTGCATCTCTTGGACCATAGACTTCATCTTGAGTCTTTTTCTTCGGTAAAACCCGTGCAATCCCATGTTTTCTCCATTATCCATCCGATTGGCTCTGAAAACACAATAAACACAAAAACCACGCATAATTCCAAACAAATGATATTAAATACGCGTTTTGGTCTATTTTTAGCCAGAATTAAGTGGTAAAAGGATGGGTGTTTTCACACCTATCAATTTCCAAAAAGCTCCCCTACACACATGCATCGATATACGAAATAGTTTGGCATGTGAAGGAAAGAGTTGCACTTGAGTCTTTAAGATCACATGTTGCGATATATTACATTTTAATCACATTTTCTCCCCCTATCTCTAATATAAAAATATAATATTAGAGATACCAGTTGATTAAAATATGACATTTTCCAAAAAATTGACGGGAGAGAAACATGCGTGCATGCATGAATCATGGAACATTTTCAGTCGGGTCGCTCCCCCTCAACAATATATGTGTGTCTTGAGACAAAATTTGACAAAATTTTCGAGAAACGACACCACAAAATATGTTGAGGTACGGAGTTGAGATGCCTTTTCCGATATACTATATTACATTTGACAATTTCATATCATTTTCGGAATGTGTTGGATACATAAAATATGACAATTTTAGAGATGTACCCAACAACATTAAAAGGCTTGATTTTAAAACGCTCCCCCTCAAAAATTGATCAAAATAACATATGACAATTTTGAGATATAAAAACCACTTATGAGGAAGGGAGTGTTGAACACACAATTTTGAAAGATTTAGAAAAACCTTTTGAGAAATTCTTGAAAAATTGTGTTCAACGGTTTTAAAATAATCAGGATAGAAGACTTCTCTTCTATTGATTAGGGAAAGCACACTGAAACGAACACTCCCCTTTCGGGTCCGTTTTTCATGAGCTCAAAACTTTGATTGTTTTGTGACTAGCTCATGACCGAGAAAAATAAATTTCCCGTTATGAAGGATAAGTTATCATCCGTGATAAACTTTCCTTAAGTTGAAGTTCGAGTTCTAAGCTGACATTTACTTAGAAATCGTTTTTCATGAACTTAAAAACTTTGAATGTTTTTATGAGAAGCTCATGACCGAGAAATATGAATTTCTCGTTGAGAAGGATAAGTTATCGTCCGAGATAAACTTTCCTTAGTTGAGGTCCGAGTTCTAAGCTGTGATGCGCCTAGAAGTCATTATGAGAGAAAAATCAAGCAGCTTCATTTGCCAAAACCTCCAAGTCTTCTGGAGTCATATACTTCATACCAAGACGGCCAACGAGATACGCAAACCTATCTTTCGATAGAGCTTTTGTAAACAAGTCTGCCAGCTGGTACTCGGTTCTGACAATATATAATTCCACGATGCCGCGTTCCACTTGTTCCTTGATGAAGTGATATCTGACGTCGATGTGCTTGATGCGAGAGTGCTGAACCGGATTGCAAGATATGGATATGGCAGACTTTGAGTCACAATACATAGGTATTTTATCAAAGTGGAAGCCATAATCCGTGAGTTGAGTTCTCATCCAAAGGACTTGAGCACAACAAGCGGATAGAGCCACATATTCTGCTTCAGCTGATGATAGCGAAGTGCAATCCTACTTCTTTGACGACCAGCTAACAAGCTTGTCTTCCCCTAGAAATTGTATGCTACCAGAAGTGCTTTTACGACTATCAAGACAACCTACGTGATCAGAATCTGAAAAAGCCGTTAGATGAAAACCGGTTTCCCTCGGATACCAGAGTCCCATGTGAATGGTATTCTTAAGGTACCGAAAGATCCGTTTAACCTCTTTGAGGTGCTTTTGAGTAGGTCTGGCTTGATATCGTGCACAATATCATGTGGCATGATGAATATCAGGCCTGCTGGCTGTAAGGTACATAAGTGACCCGATCATACTGCGATATCGTGTTTGATCTACGGGATATGAGTACAAGTCAGCGTCTAGGGATGTGGTCGACAATGGTGTACCAACGCGAGCACATGAGGTCATACCTAAAGCTAATAAGGTAAATGGTTAAAAACTTGTGTTTAATGTGTGACTCAGTTGAATTTGGTGGAACAAAGTTGTGTCGTTGTAGAGTTTAAAATAAAAGGTGCAGAACAATTAAAGAAAAAGGTGCTCTTAAAATAAATCTAAAGCTAATAAGGTAAATGGTGCAAGAATTAAAAGCGCGACTAAAATTAAAAGGCAATAAATGAAAATAACGCAAACTTAAATCTAACTAAGGCAAACTTAAAACGCAACTAAAACTAAATCTTAAACTAAGGCAAATAAACTTAAAGTGTGATTAAGGAAAAAGGCGGGAAAAATAAAGCTCAAAAATAAAAGGGCAGAAACTTAAAAACTAAATTTGAAGAAACTGAAAAGAGCCTATCCGGAATATACCCTATTCGGAAAACCTTCAATTCGGAATAATACCTCCTATTCGGAATAAAACCTTCTATCCGGAATATCTGTCCCTATTCGGAATAAAGTGCCTACTCGGAATATTTTGGCCTATTCGGAAAGTATTCCTATTCGGAATATCCAGTCCTATTCGGAAAGTTATCCCTATTCGGAATAACAGCCTTGATTCGGAATGCCTATTCGGAAAATTTAGGTAATTCGGAAAGTAGGATATTCCGCATAAGCCAATCTGCAAATTCCTTACTCGGAATGTGGCCCCCTATTTGGAATACAAGGTCTATTCGGAATATAGAATATTCCGCATAAGCCTATCTGCTAATCCCTTTCTCGGAATGTTTAATATTCCGAATAGAGCACAAATTGGCAAACCCCTATTCGGAATAATAGCTGAGCACGATTCTGGGAAAGATAAGTAACAGTAACCGAAGAACAAGGAAGGAAGGATAGCTCGGATCTAATAAAAACTTAACAAAATCAACAAAAAGATTAAACCAAACTAATAACAAAACATTTAATCAACATAAACAATCAATCCAAAACAACAAATCAAACAATAAAGATCAAGATAATCAAAACCACTTTAATCAAATCAACAAAAATAAAGAACTTGAACATAAACAAATCAACACAAAGAGTAAAGAAAGGTAGAATGAGATTAACAAGATAAAGATAAAGATTAACAAGAAATAAAAGAAAAACTTACTTGAAATTAAATGGTAATTAAGTGCAAGACAAGGTAATTAAATTTGACAAGTATTTAAATTGACAAGGTAATTAAAGGTGCAAAGTAATTAAATGGTGGAAGACTAATTGTCACACTTAGCCAACAACAACAAATGATTAACAACTAATGCTATTTATAGGGGAGGATTAAGGAAGCTTCCTCCCCTCCTTCAATTCTTGTTAATTGCGGGATTAAGTCCCTCCTTCATTTAATCTTCATTAATTGCGTCATTAGTCCTTTTCTTCTAATCTCTCTTTTAAATTTGGACTTTAAGGACTTGTGGCTCGGGATATCTTTTGAACTCGTCTTTAATTTCTTCAATAAAATAGACTTGAGTTTCTCGGCTTTTGATAAACTTCCGTCTTTTGACTTTTTCTTCGATAAATCTTTAGAATTGGTCTTGAACTTCCGTTCTTTTTCCACTCTTGACTTCTCGACTCCGTCTTTCATCCTTTTCTTCAATAAAAGTCAGTAAATGCCCGTGAATGTCCGTGTTTTCTCCATTTTTCACCTTTTTATCCTAAATCACAACAAAAACACAAACCACGCATAATTCCGACATAAAAGACATAAAATACACGTTTTGGTCCGGTTATTATTGTAATTAAGTGGTAGAAAAGATGGGTGTTTACACACCTATCAAATCCCCTACACTTGACCATTGCAATGTCCTCATGCAATGCATTAGTTACAAAGCAAGATTACACTTTTCATCATAATCAATCTATGTTGGCCTTTATTAACGAGATAGAAAATTAAAGACATACAAAATAAAGAAATCAAAAGCATACCTTGGGTTTTGGAAATTGTTATGAATAATCATCATCCCCAAGTTTTCACTTTCTCCAAACCAAGCTTAAAAACGAGATCATTGTTATTATAAGTTAGTAAACTATCACGAACTCATGTGGGCCAATTATTCACTTAAACTCCCTTATTCCTAGGTGTATCTCTTATATTTTATTGTTGTCTTGAATGATCACAGGGATGCATTGTTTGACTTATTTCGATAGTTATTTAGTCTGAAAATAAAGTGAACGATTTAATCAATAGTTAGCTAAAGGACCAAATCTATTAAAACTGCTTCTCGGGACCTCATAAAGTTCATATCTTGGCATAACTCGCTTCGTGATTTGAGACCTTTCTCGGACCGATATTTGGCAGCGACTTCATACTTCAAATCTTGAGAGACGTTCATGAAATAATGGTCTTCTCTTCATAATTGGAATTTCTTCACTTGAACTTTTTGCGAGATTCATACTTGGACCACGACTTCTTCATTTTTCTCCAATCTTTATTTTGGATTTTGATATACAACGATCCGCCTCCTTTTATGACTTGGATCTATTTATCCTCATACCTTGTTAGGGTCTTTTCGGATACACTTCTCCATGACTTTTGGGGAGTTTTGCTTTACGTCGTGTGTCTCGATCCTTCATATTGATTTTCGATAAATGATTCTTCACATCACTTTTGGATCTTTAGCAACAAAATATAGCCCTCATGCCTTGTTAGGGCCTTTTCGGACTTGCCAATCTTCGCGTCCCGCTTCAATAAGTTATGCCTTGGCTATGAACTCTAATCCATACCGAGCAACTTTTAAACGATCTGGGGCTAGAAGCTAAGTAACCTTTCAAATCGTACAACCTTATTTATTAGCAGATAAATTTATTAGCAAGCGATGGGAGAATAGGCTTATAATTAACTCACATAAATTCACGAAAGAATACCGAACTTATAATTGGCTCTATCATCTCTCGTTCTCCACAGTTTAACATCTCAAGTAATGAGACTCGTGGATGCTTAGCTTATTAAATCAAAGTTTTGGGTTTTTGAGTCGCCTATAGGATCTTGCAAATTCTTGGACTTTTTCAAGCTTAGAAATCGCATTTTAAAGTTCTCTTGATAAACGACTCTCTAGAATCAATTATAGGAACTTGCGAAAAGTTCTTGTTCTTAACCCGTGAGAGTTAAGACTTTCGCGTTTTATAGCTCCCTATATAAAAGCCTAGCAAAACTTGACTTAAACACGTTAAGGATACTAGCTAGAGTAAACTCGGATTGAGTCAAAATATTCACAACGTTTGAAAATTAAAACCACTTATTAAACATTTATTCAAGCAAAGAAAGAAAATAACTAAACTAATAGGCCAAAATAGATCAAAAATTTTGAAAAATGTCGAAAAATTGATTTTCCGGTTAAAATGAGGACAAATACAAGGAAAAGACCACTTAACTTCGATAGAAGTCCCCCCTACACTTAAGATAGACATTGTCCTCAATGTTTAAGCATGTGGGAGTAAACTCCCCTACACTTAGGACATTGTGCACGTTGTTTAAATCTCGCTAAGGAAAAGACAACTAAAGAGATTCCTATTTTAATATATAAAATAGTGAATCGAAAAGAGTTTAGGATAGAACCGGGAAGAAGTAGAACACGGAATCACGGGTCGTCAAGAATCATCAAGAGTGGATCATTGAAGCTCGAATCCCTGATTAAGAAGTGAGGAGAGGAAAACAAACCAAAGGGTCCCCCCCTACACTTATGGTAAAGAAAGCGAAGAGATAGATGCATGGGTTGCCTCCCAAGAAGCGCTTGATTTTTTTTAACCGAGTCGTGAGCCTGACTCGACATTGATCATCAACAGAAGAAACATGAAACATATCCACCAGGATCAAAGACATAGTTTTCATCCATCAATAAGCACGAGCTTAAGGCGAACAAGGCAAGCCAAAGACGAAGTGGCAGGGTTCCCTTAAGCAGCGATGGAGCATGGTGGAAGCAAGTAGGAAGCGGTGCAAGCATGTCTTCAAAATTTCAAAAGATTTTTCCTTTTATTTCATCAGGTGGATACTGAGATGGCTTAAAGACTTCAATAGCAGGGTCGAACACCTTTTCCTTTAAGGGAAAATAGCACTCAGGCTCAGCCGAGTGTGAAGAAGATCTGCAAAGAAGCACAACCTCGTCCTCAGAAGGGGGACAAAGAGGTGTCAAATCATATGTGCAACGGACTTCGGTGTCGACCGGTTTCTTCTCCTTTGACAGAATGCTCTTCAAATCCAAAGTAGGATCAAGACGATAATCTTCAAAGTCATAAGGAGGAGCATCACTCTCATGAGGGAAGTAAGTGTTGAGAAATTCAGAGAAGTCTTCCTCAAATGAATAATCGTCCAAAGTAGGATCGAGTGATGGCGGAGGATCTTCAGCATGTGAAGAATCGCTCGAGAGAGTATCGGCCTCATCAAAATCATCGAAAGTGGGCAGCTCGGGATACTCAGAAGTACAATCAAAATCATCCGAATCTGAGCTAGAATCATCATCATCATAAGCATCAAAGACCGGTGGCGAATCATAAATGGGAGAAGGTTCCAAAGTAGGGAGAGAATCATCCACATTATCTTCAAAGAGTGGATTATCAATGGAAGACTCGAATAAAGGATTGTCGTAGACGGTAAAGTCATCGAGCACATTTATCATATTCACTGATTCTCGGCCTCCAAAGGATTTTCCTGTAAGCTTCCCCATTTTAAAAACTTTTGAATCATCCCCGACTCGTAAGATTAACTCACCTTCGGCCACATCTACTAAAGCACGTTCGGTTTTCAAGAATGGCCGACCAAGTATTAAAGGAATACGAGGGTCCATTTCATAATCAACTACGACAAAATCGACCGGGAAAGTAAATGTGCCAACTTTGATGAACACGTCTTCGGCTATACCAACGGGGTAAGCAAGAGTGCGATTTGCAAGTTCGAGAGTCATCTTTGTTGGAATGAGGTCGGGCAATGATAGTGTTTTCCAAACACTGAGTGGCATCAAATTAATACTAGCCCCGAGATCAGCAAGGGCAGTAAATTCTTCGGTTTTGTTGAACACGCAAGGCAACACAAAACGACCAGGATCTCCAAGCTTTTCCGGTAATTCTTTAAGAATAACTGCTGAGCAGTTTTCATTTAAGCGTGTGTTGGCGAGTTCAATCAGCTTCTCTTTCTTACTAAGCAATTCCTTGAATACTTTGACAAATTTCGGCATGTGGCAAAGTGCTTCAACAAGGCTAATGTTGATGGTCATTTTAGATAGCATATCCACATATTTCGATACATGACAGTCATTCTTGGTTAGCTCGTTGGTCTTGCCTACGCGAGAAGGGTATGGGATTCTGGGTTGATAAGGGTTAGGTGAAGGTGTAGTTGGTGAAGGTTGTGATGTTGAAGGATCCTTCCGAGATACATCGTCATGACGAGGCGGAGACAGTAATGGTGTACTAACACTAGGTGTAGGAGGAGTAGGGATACATGGTGGTGGAGGAGGTGTAGATGATGGTGGTGGGATAGGTGGATTGTAAAACCCGCATGCTTTTACCATGAATAGTGCCCTTAAGATCGTACGTCCTAGATTAAAACTTACCTCATGTAGTATTGATCACATTCATGTGCTAATAATCAAGCAAGTGCATACGTGTATGACATGACAAGTATCGATTACGTACGAACTCATGATAAACCGTTAATAATTTATCACGTGAACATAATTAAATCATGACCACCACTTAAAATACTAACTAAAATAATTACGTAAAGACTTATAATATATTTACGAGCGTTAAGTTTACGATAAACGACACGTTAGATTAAACAGAAACACTTTAAACACGAGCACGTTTAACCACGAACGAACACGAAATATCGGGACACGAGAAAGGTACGGGTACCCCATGTGGGGCCCCCATACCCACGGCACACATATGAGAAATGGGCTTAGCCCATGGACTTTACAAGTAAAGGGGGGTAAAGTGTTAAACATGTTTTCACTTTTCACTTTCAAGAAAATAAACAAAAAACCCTAAAAGAGTTTTTCTCCTCTCCTTTTTGCTCTCTTGGTGCCGCCACCTCTACACCACCATAAGGGGGTTATTTGTTTGATTTTGATCTTAAAAACAAGTGTAGAAACCGTGTTTGTTCATCCTTTTTCCAAGCTACATAGTGGTATACCTTTCTAACCTTTCTTTTTAATTCTTTTTGATTCTTTTGATCTTTGATTATTTTCATGAACATGTTATTAATTTTTCTTATAAAAACAAAGTAATTAATCATTGATCTAACATGTTTTGGTATTAATTAAAATCAAGGAAGGATTTATAAGGGTGTTTGTTTTTAGCCGCCTAGCAAAACAAACCCGAGGGGGGTTTGGTTTGCTATTGCCGCCACCACCAAGACCACAATTGGTCTTGGTTGGCTCATGTGGGACCCACGGCAGCAAGGGGACACATGTGCCCCGGGTTTGGCCCAGGGTACGGTGTCGAATTCATGCCCGATTCATGGTTCGTTGGTTAAATCATGATTCATGATACATGTTAATTTTTATGAATTATGAACTTAGGATATAATTAATTAATAACATGAAATATTAATTAAATCATGACTTAGGTTATTTTAATTATTAGTTTATCATGACATTAATTTAACCTAAGTATTTTATGTTATAAGTTATAATTAATTAATTATTAAAACATGCCTATAATTAATTAATTTAGACATGACTTAGGTTATATTATTAATGATAATAATACATATTTTAACCTAAGTATTTTCATTTCATTTTAATTAAAACATGTTATACTTTAATTAAAATGCTTAACCTATAGTTTAATTAAAATACATGAAATAATAATTAAACTATACACTATATCATATGACTTAAGAATAAGCTTATAACACTTAGACTTATACGTTAGCTTATGGAATCAGCTTAATTCTAATTATGGAAACTTCTATTTATAGAAACTTAATTAAATAAGGCAACTAATCTAATTATGGAAACCTTCTATATATGGAAATCAATCTATTTCAGGCAGCTAATCTAATCAAGGAAACTTTCTATATATGGAAACTTATTTAATTAAGGCAGCTGATCTATTTTTGGAAACTTTCTATTTTTAGAAACTAATCTATTTTAAGCAGTAAATTCTATTTTAGGAAACTTTCTATTTTTGGAAACTTTCTATTTTTGGAAACTTTCTATTTTTGGAAACTTTCTATTTTTGGAAACTTTCTATTTTTGGAAACTTTCTATTTTTGGAAACTTTCTATTTTTGGTAACTTTCTATTTTTGGAAACTTTCTATTTTTGGAAACTTTCTATTTTTGGAAACCTGCTATTTTTGGAAAGTTACTTATTATTATACAGTAAGTATATTAATACATGAAACACCAGTAATACTTAATCAGATTAATCAGAATACTAGATGAACACAGTTTAAGGCTTTAAACAGTGAACCAGGACCTAAAACATACCAAATCAGCTAATATGAGACACAAAACCCAGTACGTAATCAGTGAATCGATACTTATACACGTGTGTATTCATGTAGCGTTAGTGATCCAGAAGTAGGAGTCTTTCTTCCGTTCATTTCACTGGACTTGAGGTACGGATTCCCGTCCTTTCAGTATGGACATTCTTTCCTTATTAGGATTTCCCCGTATGCAGCCAACTGTTTTCCCCAGCATTTGTTTTATTGTTTTGAACTGCTTATGTTAATTTAGCATAAACTATAGCCATATACAAGCATGACCAGTTTCACCTAGTTATGGAGGTACCATAACCATAGCATTGGAGGCACCGATGTTATGACTTCCCCACGGCGGAGTGATTGCTCGTGGCGTCCCTTTTCAGTTTTGGCCATATTATTATATCAGGTGGGGCGTATGGGTGCATCCTAGTTACATGTTTTATTCAGTTTATCATGGTGAATGTGGTGTGTGCCTTGCACCCTTCACAAGGAGTTGATCCCTCCTACCCAAATCAGTATATTGATTAGAGGCATCCCCTCTAATCAGCATGATGAGGTCACCCCTCCAAGTATTCATGCACGTGACCTTTTCATGACCTATATGGGCTATAGTATATTTATATGTTAAAACAGTTTTCACAGGTTAAACATAAGGCTTTTCAAACTATAAAACCAGTTTTCTTGTTACTTAACCAGTTTACTTAGTACTTAGTCTTCCGCTGTTATATGTTACATGTTTATCCTATTTCATGCTATATTGTACATCCGTACACTGAGCGTCTTGCTCAGCCGTTTTCCTTTTCATGTTCCCAAAACGGCAGGTACTCAGGGACACTCGTAGATCTGAAACGTAGGTGCATATGGACTCGAAGCTTTACTGTCTTTCTTTACTTTATGCATTTCCTTTACTTTGCTACAGTTGCTATGGACATTGTTTCGTCCTTTCCTTTTTACAGTATTTATGTTTGTGTGTGATGAGCTTTACTTTGGGATACCGATGTTTGATTCCGGTATTTCCCTTTTATGGTTGAATAATGCTTAGACATTTATCCTTGTATGCTTTGATGACACGCCATGATTATGCGTAATATTCCATTTCCAAAATGGGGTGTTACAATTATGGTATCAGAGCCAAGGCTTCGACCTGTAGGCTCTCAAATATGACCTGTGATTAGTGGGTAGTCACTACGGTCTTCCTAGAACTGACAGTTGTTTTCATGCATTCATCATTTTTAAGCATACATATACATGTCATTGTTACAGGGTTTTTGACTAAGTAATGGTTGGTATAGGACTGGCCCTATTTAGTCGCATGTGTTTTACCAAAACTTTTAGATTTGGGACCGACCCATAGGCGTCCCCTCGATATGTCTTTTATTTTGAGTGAACTGACCTAAGGCGTTCACTCTCGAGCATCAAAAGTTTTCATAAAACTGCATCATGCATTCATACAAAGATTTTCTTGCATAAAATTTTTCTCGTGAAATTTTGGCATAAATTTTTTTTTTATATTTTATGTTGAACTGTTAATCATATGTTTTATGTTATACTGTCAGATGGTTCTCACACGCGAGCAAGAGCAACTCAATGCTGCAATTCAGGCTGCCATGCAAGCCTTACTTCCTCAACTGAGGAATGACATTCGTGCTGAAGTCCAAGCTGCCAATAATCAGCAGCCGCAGAATCAGGCACCTCCTCCTCCTCCTCCCCCAGTGACTCTAGCGGTATGGTTGGAAAGATTTAACAAGCTCCGTCCCAGAGCTTTTGAAAAGACTGATAGCCCCAGCGATGCTGAAAGCTGGCTGACACACATTGAGAAAATCTTCAATGCTATGGGATGTGACCCCGCCTTCAAGGCAAGATTGGCATGCTACAGGTTTGAAGGCGATGTACTCAACTGGTGGCTAGCTTTGACGCAGTCAGAAGGAGGTGATGAATGGGTCGATGGTTTGACATGGGCCCAATTCAAGGAGAGAGTGATGGAACAGTTCTTTCCTAAGGCAAAGCAGGACAAACTCAAGCGTGAATACCACGGGATACGTCAGAGACAGGGCGAGAATAGCAACGAATTCATGCAGCGCTTTCTTCGCCTAGCTGGTTTTCTAGGAGCAGCGGCTGGTACTCCTGAGGAGCAGGCACACCATTTTAGGTGGGCACTTCGCACCTCGGTCGCGAACAATCTGGTATGTGATACGTTTAATACAGTAGCACAAGTAGCCGACGCAGCAAGGAAGCTTGAGATGTTGCAGGAACGCGATGAGTTCGGGGAAGCTGAAAGACCCGACAAGAGGTAAAACATTTCGTGTTCTAGCGTTAACCAGACCGCATCCTATCGTTATATGTTCTATAATCATCTGTTAAACTGTATCTTCCAGGAAGAAAACTGGGGACCGGTCTCAGCCGGCTACTCAGCAGCAGCCCAATCAGCCCAAAGGAAACGGTCACTCTAACGACCGTTCTGTTGTGGAAAGGCGCAGCGGTAATGATAATTACCGTAACAATGCGGGACAATCCAACAACAGCAGGTCCTACTATTTACGCATCTTCTTATGATTTCATGTTATATCTCTCATGCTGACACTATATTAATCTCTACCAGGAACCACGGTAACGGAAGGGACCAGAACCACAGGGGTTCTCAGCCCAACCGTTCAGCTAACACTGGTAAACATCTTATGACGCTTACGTCCTATACTCGTGCATATACTTTATTCTTAACACGTATTGTAATCAGCAGGCCCTCAGCAAGCAAGGACTCCTGCCGGAGGATTCACTCATCCTCTTTGCAGCACTTGCCATCGCAGACACCCTGGCCCATGTCGTCGTGACTCCGACGCGTGCTACAAGTGTGGCCTCCCTGGCCATCGTATGAGAGATTGCCGTAAGGGTGAAATGGAGGGTACTTCGGGTCATGCTGATACTAAACCGCCTCCTACCACTGGGCGTGTCTACACGACATCGCGCGATCAGGCAAACAAATCTACAGGTACCATTACTGGAATTTTGTATATGTACGGCCAGGCTGCATGTGTTCTTTTCGACACGGGTGCCACTCATTCAGTTGTTTCCACTACTTATGCTAAGAATATCAGCACACTTCCCTTGCCATTAGAAAATAAGCTTACCATTTCCACGCCTCTGAGGGACTCTGTGTTAATAACTCATGTATACAAGAGTCTTCCTCTAGAGTTTGACGATAAAGTTCGTGCAGTAGATGCACTTCCTCTAGACATGATTGAGTTCGATATGATTCTCGGCATGGATTGGCTATCCAAGCACCATGCTACCATAGACTGCCACTCATATCGAGTGATCTTCAGCGACATTAATGCACCAGAGTACATTCATAACGGGTTCATACCTGGACGGTCTGTACAAGTCATATCTACCTTGCAAGCACGTGCATTACTGTCACATGGCTGCGAAGGTTATCTCGCTACGGTTCATGACATGGATGCTGAATCCCCATCGATTCAGGATCAACCAGTAGTTTCGAAATTTCAAGACGTTTTCCCAGATGAACTTCCAGGCATACCACCTGCAAGAGAAGTGGAGTTCAACATCGACCTTGTTCCAGGAGCTGAGCCGATCTCTAAGGCTCCGTATCGTATGGCTCCCATAGAGCTAAAAGAACTGAAGGACCAACTGCAGGAACTTCTTGAACGAGGGTTCATTAGACCGAGCGCATCTCCATGGGGCGCACCGGTCTTGTTCGTTAAGAAGAAGGACGGCAGCATGCGACTTTGCATTGACTACCGTGAACTTAATAAGATTACCATCCGCAATAGATATCTACTGCCACGTATAGACGATCTGTTTGACCAACTTCAAGGAGCCAAACACTTCTCAAAGATCGATCTAAGGTCAGGCTACCATCAGCTAAGGGTTAAAGAGCAGGATATTGCCAAGACTGCTTTTCGTACCTGCTATGGCCATTATGAGTTCGTGGTCATGCCATTCGGCCTGACTAACGCTCCAGCAGTATTCATGGATCTAATGAACAGAATCTTCCATGAATTCCTTGATAAATTTGTCATTGTATTCATCGATGACATCTTGATATTCTCAAAGTCCACGGAGGAACACGAAGATCATCTCCGTACTGTACTACAGATTCTTCGTCAGAAGCAGCTGTATGCGAAATTCTCCAAGTGTGAGTTCTGGTTAAACAAAGTGGCATTCTTAGGTCACATTGTATCAGCAGAAGGGATCACTATGGACCCAGCGAAGGTTGAGGCTATCACTAAATGGCCAAGACCAACATCAGCGACAGAAGTCCGCAGTTTCTTAGGCTTAGCTGGATATTATCGAAGATTCGTGGAGAACTTTTCCCGCTTGGCATTGCCTCTCACCAAACTGATGCGGAAAGGAGAGAAATTCGTCTGGACGGAAGATCGAGAGAAGAGCTTCGAAGACCTAAAGCAGAAGTTGGTATCTGCACCTATTCTTACTCTCCCATCTGGTACAGGTGGATTTCAGATCTATAGCGATGCATCGGGGAAGGGACTGGGCTGTGTTCTCATGCAACATGGGAAAGTGATCACGTATGCTTCACGGCAGCTTAAGCCCTATGAAGAAAACTACCCTACGCATGACCTGGAACTTGCTGCAGTGGTGTTCGCATTGAAGATATGGAGGCATTACTTATACGGAGAATCATGCGACATTTTCACGGATCACAAGAGCTTGAAGTATATCTTCACACAGCGAGAATTGAACATGAGACAAAGGAGATGGTTGGAACTGTTGAAGGATTATGATATTAACCTACAGTATCATCCCGGGAAGGCCAATGTAGTAGCAGATGCACTCAGCAGAAAGTCCGGAATGATAAACGGCATTGAGATCAAGGAACAAAACATAAGGGACTTGGAGCGGCTTGACATCGAAATCATGGTACGTGGGCAGCACGGATACTGGGCGAATCTTAGAGTAGAACCTGAGTTACTGACTAGGATCAAGGAAGCGCAGAAGGATGATGGAGAGATTTGGGCGATAATTCAGAATTTAGAGAAGCAGACGGAATTCAGAATGGACGCAGACGGTATCGTTTGGCAGGGCACGAGACTTTGTGTTCCTGACAATCCAGAACTCCGGGAAGCATTGTTAGCTGAAGCTCACAGCTCCCCATTTTCTATACATCCTGGGTCGACAAAAATGTACCATGACATCAGACAGCACTTTTGGTGGAGTGGTATGAAACAGGATGTAGCCACGTATGTCTCCAAATGTCTTACCTGTCAGCAGGTTAAGATTGAACATCAGCGATATGGCGGTCTCCTTCAACCGTTGGATATTCCAGAGTGGAAGTGGGACAAAATCACCATGGATTTTGTTACCGGACTTCCGCCTACCAAGAAGAAGCATGATGCTATTTGGGTCATCGTTGATCGACTCACCAAATCAGCTCATTTCTTACCGATACGCAAGGAAGATCTGGTAAGTAAACTCGCAGATACGTACAGAAGGGAGATCATGAGACTCCACGGCACTCCCTCCAGCATCGTCTCAGACAGAGATCCTCGTTTCACGTCGCGATTCTGGAAAGGTCTGCAAAAAGCTCGGGGTACACAACTTAAGCTGAGCAAAGCCTTTCATCCTCAAACGGACGGACAATCGGAGCGAACAATTCAGACATTGGAAGATATGTTAAGGTCGTGTGCGTTGGAATGGACAGGTGATTGGGACGATTACATCTGTTTAGTCGAGTTTGCATACAACAACAGCTGGCACGCAAGTATCAAATGTGCTCCTTTTGAAATGTTGTATGGCAGAAAGTGTCGCGCTCCAACTTGCTGGGATCAAGTGGGAGAGCGAACACTCGAAGGACCAGAAATTATAGAAATGACCAATGAGAAGATTGAGGTAGCTAAACAGAAGTTGCAAGAAGCACGGTCACGTCAGAAGAGTTACGCCGATAAGCATCGTAGGGACATACATTTTAATGTGGGAGATCACGTCTTCCTCAAGGTTTCGCCGGCACGTGGTGTTAAACGCTTCGGGATCAAAGGAAAACTCAGTCCTCGGTTCATCGGACCATTTGATATCGTTGAACGAATCGGCGAAGTATCTTACCGATTGGCGTTACCTCCTCAGCTTTCGCACGTGCATAACGTGTTCCATGTGTCCTTACTCAGAGGGTACAATTATCATCCCCTTCACATGGTTCAGTATCCACTGGAACAGATACGTGAAGATCTCACTTTTATAGAAGAACCCGAACGAGTACTCGACAGGCAAGAACGAGTCATGAGAAGGAAGACGATTCCTTTCGTCAAAATCCTTTGGAGGGACCATACCGAGCGGGAAGCCACTTGGGAAACAGAGGAGTCTATCCGGGCTTCTTACCCTCACTTCATATTTTGAGTTCGGGTATGTCACTTCTTTTCAGCTTACTTTATCTATAATTCGGGGACGAATTATTCTTTTTAGGGGGGAAGAATTGTAAAACCCGCATGCTTTTACCATGAATAGTGCCCTTAAGATCGTACGTCCTAGATTAAAACTTACCTCATGTAGTATTGATCACATTCATGTGCTAATAATCAAGCAAGTGCATACGTGTATGACATGACAAGTATCGATTACGTACGAACTCATGATAAACAGTTAATAATTTATCACGTGAACATAATTAAATCATGACCACCACTTAAAATACTAACTAAAATAATTACGTAAAGACTTATAATATATTTACGAGCGTTAAGTTTACGATAAACGACACGTTAGATTAAACAGAAACACTTTAAACACGAGCACGTTTAACCACGAACGAACACGAAATATCGGGACACGAGAAAGGTACGGGTACCCCATGTGGGGCCCCCATACCCACGGCACACATATGAGAAATGGGCTTAGCCCATGGACTTTACAAGTAAAGGGGGGTAAAGTGTTAAACATGTTTTCACTTTTCACTTTCAAGAAAATAAACAAAAAACCCTAAAAGAGTTTTTCTCCTCTCCTTTTTGCTCTCTTGGTGCCGCCACCTCTACACCACCATAAAGGGGTGATTTGTTTGATTTTGATCTTAAAAACAAGTGTAGAAACCGTGTTTGTTCATCCTTTTTCCAAGCTACATAGTGGTATACCTTTCTAACCTTTCTTTTTAATTCTTTTTGATTCTTTTGATCTTTGATTATTTTCATGAACATGTTATTAATTTTTCTTATAAAAACAAGGTAATTAATCATTGATCTAACATGTTTTGGTATTAATTAAAATCAAGGAAGGATTTATAAGGGTGTTTGTTTTTAGCCGCCTAGCAAAACAAACCCGAGGGGGGTTTGGTTTGCTATTGCCGCCACCACCAAGACCACAATTGGTCTTGGTTGGCTCATGTGGGACCCACGGCAGCAAGGGGACACGTGTGCCCCGGGTTTGGCCCGGGGTACGGTGTCGAATTCATGCCCGATTCATGGTTCGTTGGTTAAATCATGATTCATGATACATGTTAATTTTTATGAATTATGAACTTAGGATATAATTAATTAATAACATGAAATATTAATTAAATCATGACTTAGGTTATTTTAATTATTAGTTTATCATGACATTAATTTAACCTAAGTATTTTATGTTATAAGTTATAATTAATTAATTATTAAAACATGCCTATAATTAATTAATTTAGACATGACTTAGGTTATATTATTAATGATAATAATACATATTTTAACCTAAGTATTTTCATTTCATTTTAATTAAAACATGTTATACTTTAATTAAAATGCTTAACCTATAGTTTAATTAAAATACATGAAATAATAATTAAACTATACACTATATCATATGACTTAAGAATAAGCTTATAACACTTAGACTTATACGTTAGCTTATGGAATCAGCTTAATTCTAATTATGGAAACTTCTATTTATAGAAACTTAATTAAATAAGGCAACTAATCTAATTATGGAAACCTTCTATATATGGAAATCAATCTATTTCAGGCAGCTAATCTAATCAAGGAAACTTTCTATATATGGAAACTTATTTAATTAAGGCAGCTGATCTATTTTTGGAAACTTTCTATTTTTAGAAACTAATCTATTTTAAGCAGTAAATTCTATTTTAGGAAACTTTCTATTTTTGGAAACTTTCTATTTTTGGAAACTTTCTATTTTTGGAAACTTTCTATTTTTGGAAACTTTCTATTTTTGGAAACTTTCTATTTTTGGAAACTTTCTATTTTTGGTAACTTTCTATTTTTGGAAACTTTCTATTTTTGGAAACTTTCTATTTTTGGAAACCTGCTATTTTTGGAAAGTTACTTATTATTATACAGTAAGTATATTAATACATGAAACACCAGTAATACTTAATCAGATTAATCAGAATACTAGATGAACACAGTTTAAGGCTTTAAACAGTGAACCAGGACCTAAAACATACCAAATCAGCTAATATGAGACACAAAACCCAGTACGTAATCAATGAATCGATACTTATACACGTGTGTATTCATGTAGCGTTAGTGATCCAGAAGTAGGAGTCTTTCTTCCGTTCATTTCACTGGACTTGAGGTACGGATTCCCGTCCTTTCAGTATGGACATTCTTTCCTTATTAGGATTTCCCCGTATGCAGCCAACTGTTTTCCCCAGCATTTGTTTTATTGTTTTGAACTGCTTATGTTAATTTAGCATAAACTATAGCCATATACAAGCATGACCAATTTCACCTAGTTATGGAGGTACCATAACCATAGCATTGGAGGCACCGATGTTATGACTTCCCCACGGCGGAGTGATTACTCGTGGCGTCCCTTTTCAGTTTTGGCCATATTATTATATCAGGTGGGGCGTATGGGTGCATCCTAGTTACATGTTTTATTCAGTTTATCATGGTGAATGTGGTGTGTGCCTTGCACCCTTCACAAGGAGTTGATCCCTCCTACCCAAATCAGTATATTGATTAGAGGCATCCCCTCTAATCAGCATGATGAGGTCACCCCTCCAAGTATTCATGCACGTGACCTTTTCATGACCTATATGGGCTATAGTATATTTATATGTTAAAACAGTTTTCACAGGTTAAACATAAGGCTTTTCAAACTATAAAACCAGTTTTCTTGTTACTTAACCAGTTTACTCAGTACTTAGTCTTCCGCTGTTATATGTTACATGTTTATCCTATTTCATGCTATATTGTACATCCGTACACTGAGCGTCTTGCTCAGCCGTTTTCCTTTTCATGTTCCCAAAACGGCAGGTACTCAGGGACGCTCGTAGATCTGAAACGTAGGTGCATATGGACTGGAAGCTTTACTGTCTTTCTTTACTTTATGCATTTCCTTTACTTTGATACAGTTGCTATGGACATTGTTTCGTCCTTTCCTTTTTACAGTATTTATGTTTGTGTGTGATGAGCTTTACTTTGGGATACCGATGTTTGATTCCGGTATTTCCCTTTTATGGTTGAATAATGCTTAGACATTTATCCTTGTATGCTTTGATGACACGCCATGATTATGCGTAATATTCCATTTCCAAAATGGGGTGTTACATGGATCGACAATGGTAATTCCACTACGCGTAGTTATAGCACTCACATTAGCTCGCGGATTAGTGACGGTGTTTGAAGGTAGAGAACCCGAAGAAGAAGAAGGTTGAGCTTCGGGCAAGAAACTAGTATAGAGTCTTTAATTCAGTCGTTTGAGTGATGAAGGAGGATTGGATATTATCACGAACCTCGGTTCTGATGTCATTTCCTTGCTTCAAGATATCTCCTTTCAAATTGATTATTTGGCTCTGTAGATTCTTGATTTGCTCACTTTGAGTTCTCATGATGGCATCAACATCGGTGTTTATGGGTGGGTGTTGTTGGGTGGGTGGTTGATAAGGGTTAGAAGCTCTTGGTGGGATTTGGTTGCTTCTATTGTAGTTGTTGGCGGGGTTTTGGTTTTGAGGAGAAAAACCGGGTGAAAGGTAATTGTTGGAACGGTAACTCAGCAGATTTCTATCCCATTGTTGTCTAGCTTGGTAATTTTCCGGTGAATAATTACCGTAAGCAGCATACATATTTTCCGGATTTCCTTGTGTCGAAGGACAATCGGTGTATGAGTGAGGACCGCCACATGTTTCACAAGGATTAGCAACCGCTTTAACTTGTTGTTGTTATTGGTTTGAAGTGAGAAGCGTAATACTTTTGCTCATTTCGGCCATCATGCGGGTGAGTTCGGTCATCTCAGGGTTTGCTGAGGTAGAGGAAACATTGACTCTCGGGTTGTTCCTTGAAGAAGCAGAGGAATCCCAGTTCTTGTGATGAGTAGTCATGTTCTCAATTAACTCTCTACACTCCTCGGGTCTCCTTTTCATGAATGTGCCATAGGCGGCTGCATTAATCGTATCACGATCTCGAAAAGTCAAACCGTTGTAGAAAGTATCAATCAATGTGACGGGAAGCATGTTGTGGTTTGGACAACGGTCGATCAAGACATTATATCTCTCCCAAGCGTCAAAAAGAGATTCATCGGGATCTTGCATGAAACCGCTGATCTGATTGCGAAGGCTCGTGACCATGGATGGTGGAAAGTAGCGCGATAAAAAGCGTTGAGTCATATCATCCCAAGTGTGAATAGAATTCTTCGGGAGACGATCAAACCATTTCTCGGCATGATGCGATAAAGTATGTGGGAAGAGTTGTAGCGGAGTACATCCATTGTGGCCCCGGGCAACTTCATGCTTTGGGTGATTGTAATGAACTTGTCAAGGTGTTTGTTGGCATCATCATCAGGCAATCCTCTAAAAGGGTTTGTTTGTACTTGCTGAATCATGTGGTGCTTCAACGAAAACTCAGGAGTGTTGATTTGCATTGGCGCAATCGGTCCTCCTCGTCCAAACATGGTTGGTTGACAAAGTTCCTCCATGGTACGAAGATCAGGCTGTGGAAGAGCATTGTTGTTATTATTATTATTGAGGTTTGGTGGAATGTTGTTGTTGTTAACACCTGCCATATCTAAATCTTCTTGAGGCTCGGGCTCTTGATAATTAGAAGATCTAGTACGCATACACCTGAAAATGCAAAAGAAAACAAAACCAAACACAAAGACAATATATATACACAAGAAAGATAAAATCTTTTTGGATTTTTGAAATTTTTTTAATTTTTATGTATTTTTATCAATTTTTAATTTTTATGATTTTTTGAAATTTTTTAGGCAAGAAAAATAACGTTCACAAGTGAGCGGATCCCAAAAAGCAACGTGTCTCTCACAAAAAAACTGTTGATCTTTACGAAAAGAGCCGGCAGCGGCGCCATTTGATAACTAGGTTTTTGCCTAATTAAAAAGATTTGTTCTAAGTATGTCTCTTCGAATTGAAAAACTTGTGTTTAATGTGTGACTCAGTTGAATTTGGTGGAACAAAGTTGTGTCGTTGTAGAGTTTAAAATAAAAGGTGCAGAACAATTAAAGAAAAAGGTGCTCTTAAAATAAATCTAAAGCTAATAAGGTAAATGGTGCAAGAATTAAAAGCGCGACTAAAATTAAAAGGCAATAAATGAAAATAACGCAAACTTAAATCTAACTAAGACAAACTTAAAACGCAACTAAAACTAAATCTTAAACTAAGGCAAATAAACTTAAAGTGCGATTAAGGAAAAAGGCGGGAAAAATAAAGCTCAAAAATAAAAGGGCAGAAACTTAAAAACTAAATTTGAAGAAACTGAAAAGAGCCTATCCGGAATATACCCTATTCGGAAAACCTTCAATTCGGAATAATACCTCCTATTCGGAATAAAACCTTCTATCCGAAATATCTGTCCCTATTCGGAATAAAGTGCCTACTCGGAATATTTTGGCCTATTCGGAAAGTATTCCTATTCGGAATATCCAGTCCTATTCGGAAAGTTATCCCTATTCGGAATAACAGCCTTGATTCGGAATGCCTATTCGGAAAATTTAGGTAATTTGGAAAGTAGGATATTCCGCATAAGCCTATCTGCAAATTCCTTACTCGGAATGTGGCCCCCTATTAGGAATACAAGGTCTATTCGGAATATAGAATATTCCGCATAAGCCTATCTGCTAATCCCTTACTCGGAATGTTTAATATTCCGAATAGAGCACAAATTGGCAAACCCCTATTCGGAATAATAGCTGGGCACGATTCTGGGAAAGATAAGTAACAGTAACCGAAGAACAAGGAAGGAAGGATAGCTCGGATCTAATAAAAACTTAACAAAATCAACAAAAAGATTAAACCAAACTAATAACAAAACATTTAATCAACATAAACAATCAATCCAAAACAACAAATCAAACAATAAAGATCAAGATAATCAAAACCACTTTAATCAAATCAACAAAAATAAAGAACTTGAACATAAACAAATCAACACAAAGATTAAAGAAAGGTAGAATGAGATTAATAAGATAAAGATAAAGATTAACAAGAAATAAAAGAAAAACTTACTTGAAATTAAATGGTAATTAAGTGCAAGACAAGGTAATTAAATTTGACAAGTATTTAAATTGACAAGGTAATTAAAGGTGCAAAGTAATTAAATGGTGGAAGACTAATTGTCACACTTAGCCAACAACAACAAATGATTAACAACTAATGCTATTTATAGGGGAGGATTAAGGAAGCTTCCTCCCCTCCTTCATTTCTTGTTAATTGCGGGATTAAGTCTCTCCTTCATTTAATCTTCATTAATTGCGTCATTAGTCCTTTTCTTCTAATCTTTCTTTTAAATTTGGACTTTAAGGACTTGTGGCTCGGGATATCTTTTGAACTCGTCTTTAATTTCTTCAATAAAATAGACTTGAGTTTCTCGGCTTTTGATAAACTTCCGTCTTTTGACTTTTTCTTCGATAAATCTTTAGAATTGGTCTTGAACTTCCGTTCTTTTTCCACTCTTGACTTCTCGACTCCGTCTTTCATCCTTTTCTTCAATAAAAGTCAGTAAATGCCCGTGAATGTCCGTGTTTTCTCCACTTTTCACCTTTTCATCCTAAATCACAACAAAAACACAAACCACACATAATTCCGACATAAAAGACATAAGATACACGTTTTGGTCCGGTTATCATTGTAATTAAGTGGTAGAAAAGATGGGTGTTTACACACCTATCACATACCATGCTTTTTAAGTATCTCTTGAGCATACTTAGCTTGGTTAATGAAGATACCACGTGGGGATTGGTGAATCTGGAGGCCTAAAAAGAATTTTAGCTCCCCCATCATTGACATTTCAAATCTGTTGTGCATTAATTTTTCAAAACGTTTTGAAAGTTTTGGGTTCGTAGAACCAAAAATAATGTCATCAACATAAACTTGCACCAGCATTATGTCATCCCCATATTTATTAGTAAAGAGAGTAGGATCAATAGAACATTTGGAGAATCCTTTGGACACCAAGAAGTTTGAAAGTTCTTCGTACCATGCCTTTGGAGCTTGCTTAAGTCCATATACAACCTTCTTGAGACGATAGACTTTGTCAGGATGATGAGGATCGATGAATCCTTCTGGCTGATTCACATACACTTCTTCCTTCAAATGACCGTTGAGAAAAGCAGTTTTAACGTCTATCTGAAAAACCGTGAAGCCCTTATGTGCAGCATAAGCAAGGAATATCCTGACTGCTTCCAAACGAGCGACTGGAGCGAATGATTCATCGTAGTCTATGCCTTCTTGTTGATGGTATCCCTTAACCACAAGACGAGATTTGTTTTTGATGATGGTTTGTTCTTCATCCAGTTTGTTTTTCCAGATCCATTTGAAATCTAAAATTGACATTCCATAGGGTCGGTCAACAAGTTCCCAAACATTTAGGCGTTCAAACTGATGAATTTCGTCTTGCATTGATTCAATCCACGCATGATCAGTCATGGCTTGTTTGATGTTTGTAGGTACAGTTGAACTCACGGTGAGTGCATAAATACATACATCGCCATCGGTTTCGAGTTGTCTGCGTGTTCGAACCGGTTGTGAAGGATTTCCAATGACTTGCTCCAATGGATGATCACGTGTCCAATGGTGAGTGGATGGATATGGTTGGTAGAATGTATGCATGTTGGATGGATCAACATGTTGAGTAGAAGACTCTCCGACTTCGTGTACTGTTGTACCGAACGGATTGATAAATTCTTCTTCGTCAGGTTGTGCATCGACTGCTTGATTGTTGTTTCCTCCTTCAGCATTGACGGTTGGTGATGTTGGTTGTATGATGGTTTCTGGAGTTTGTTGAGTAACCAATGGAATAGTCTCTTGAGCAACGGTTGCTGAAGTAGAGGCAGTTGTATCTTTTTGACTTTGTTCGGGTGCATCAGTAGTGGTGATAGCGGAAGGCTTTGACACAACTTGATTGTTTCCATGGTAATATTCATCAAACATTGGATCATATAAATCAACCAACTCATTCATATGTGTCGTATCCGTCGAGTCTACTGTAGGAGTACTTTGTTGACATTCTTGCACGGGACGTACACTGTTTTGTGTAGGTGCCAATGCTGGACATTGATGTGCGGGACTTGAGCTGTTGTGATCAAGTACCATTAGTGGCAATTCGTCAAAGTTCACATGAATTGTTTCGACAATAATCTTTGTTGTCTTGTTATAGACCCTATATCCTTTCGACAATGTCGCATACCCCACAAAAATACATGCATCACCTTTTTCTTTCATCTTGTCGAGATTCTCACCGTCTTTAAGAATGTAGCATAAAGATCCAAATACGTGAAAGAATTTGACAGTAGGTTTCCTGCCATTGATGATGTGGTAAGGTGTCTTTTCATGTCTAGGGATAACGAGAGAACGATTCTGAGTATAACAGGCAGTTGCAATTGCTTCAGCCCAGAAGAATAGCGGTAATTTTGAAGCAGAAAGCATTGTTCGAGCAGCCTCAACCAAAGTACGGTTCCGCCTTTCGACAACGCCGTTTTGTTCAGGAGTTCGAGCAATAGACGTTTGATGTTCGATGCCTTCTTCTTGAAAGTAAGATTGCAAGTTCTTGTTCAAAAATTCAGTACCCCTATCCGTTCTTACGGTTAAGACTTGAGCTTGAAGATTGCGTTGTATCATCTTGAGAAAGTTTTTGAGAACTTCTGGTGTTTCATCTTTGGACCTTAAGAAGAAAGTCCATGTGTATCTAGAGTAATCATCAACAATCACGAGAATATAATTTTTCCTGTTAATACTCTCTACACGCATGGGACCACATAAATCCATGTGTAAAAGTTCCAATCGTCCTTTTGAGCTTGGGGTAGTCTTTGTTTTGAAAGACTTCCGTTTTGCTTTCCCCAACTCACAAGAAGAACAAAGATGGTCTTTGACGAATTTTAACTTAGGAAGACCGCTCACAATATCATTCTTAGAAAGCAAGTTGATGGTGTCAAAGTTGAGATGTGACAATCGTTGATGCCATAACCATGCTTGAGATGATGAGGCTTTAGCCATTAAGCAAATTGGATTTGTTGATGATGTGTCTTGAAGAGTTACTGTGTAGAGATCAGAACCACGAGAACCTGTAAGAAGGTCATTCCCATCGTAGTCTCTAACATAGCAAGTAGATTTCCGAAAAGCCACTTCCAAATCCGCATCACAAAATTGACCAACCGAGAATAAATTGTGATTCAGTCCCTCGACGTAATAAACCCGTTTGATAGTGAGATTTCCTTGAACCAAGTCTCCATATCCGAGTATCGGTGCAAATTGATCATTTCCAAACCGTACCGTACCCAGAAACTTCTCCACGAAGTTAATGAGAAGCTTGAGATTGCCCGTCATGTGCTTTGTGCACCCGGAGTCCATTATGAATAGGATGATTTCGACGAGCTGCAGAAGAATTAGAAGACAATGTAGAATTTGACAAATGGGAGCCCTTGATAGAAACGGGTTCCAAAATAGTAGTGGGCCTAGATGCAAAGTCTACAGGCAAGCTGATATTCCTAGACCCAATCACTAAAGTGGTTAACTTAGGTACCCATTTGTATCCGGGTGGTGTAAATCTCGAATACCCCCGTGTACATGTCCTAATCATGTTCTCATATAGTTTCTTTAATCTGTTTTGTTTACGCAGAGTAGTGGAGTCTAACGCACTTAGTTTCTTAGGTGGTTGATCAGTGGATTGGTTCAAAGTTCTTGTGGGTTCTCTAGTACTAGTAGGCACAGGAATAGGCTTCCTAGTTCTAGTATTCACGCCATTATGATTAAGAGCACAAGCATCATGATTGAAAGTACGAACACATTTTCTACATTCAACACAAACAAATTCAACATTCGAGGTCTTAGCATTTAAACTGTCATTACATGCAGTTACAGACGTTTTATTCTTAGAAAACTTAAAATTCCTACGGTGGTCTTCTACTTCCAACTTTTTCCCTTGAATATTGTTAGGCATGAGTTTATCTTGCATTCTATTGCTCTTAAGCTGTGGTCCGCTAACGCTAGTCGTGGGGATTACTCCTGTAGAAGAAGACACACGTTGATTAGTTTTCTTAGTATCCTGAGGTAACCGCGATGTTCCAGTTTGAGTGGGCTTAGTGTTCATCTTATACATTCCAGGTGCTATCACATTGCTACTCTTATCATTTCCTATCTTAGGCGAAGTCTGTGGGGATTATCCCAAAATAGATGATTTAGGGCATTTAACCGCATTCGGTTGACGAACGGCGGATGGTTTACCCAAAACAGACTTTCCTTTGATTTTCTCAATGAGTTTCTGTAACTCACTAATGGCTATGTCCCTTTCTTTTAGCTGAGCTTTCAAATCGTTTATTTCGAAATCTTTTTCATTTAGTAGACGAAACGAAGAAGCTGACATTTCTTGACACTTTTTATGATTATGAGATTTTTCACCTTTTTGTAAAGCAAGTTCAAGAGAAATGGAGTGTTTCTCAAGTTGAGAAAAACTTTTCGAAAGTTTGTTATATGACTGAATTTGTTTTGAAAGCTCTACTTCAAGATTGCGACATTTCGCGTCCGATTCTGACACTAGACATGCTACATAACAATATTGATCCAGATTGGTATACACACCAAGTATAGCATTCATATGGTCAGCATAAAAGTATTCCTTAGAAAGTCGATCAATTTCGTTAGAAAGTTGGTGTTCTTGTGTCTTTAATTTTGTTTGAAGAAAATCAACTTTATCTTCAAGAGATTTAACATAACTTAAATCAGTTAACAGTTCCTCAGTGAGAGCTGTATAAAACATTTCCACATTTTTTGAAAGATCATCAATGGTTGGAACAATACATTGTTGAATGACGACTTCTACTTGTGGGTTAGGTTTAATATTCCAAATGGTATCCCTAGAAACTTTTTCATAGTCGACGACACCTTTGTACAAATTTAAAACCCCTTATTTTATAAACTCAAATTGCTGAACACTTTTGCTTTTCTCATCCCATTTACGTTTTTCATCCAAAATTCGCTTTTCTAAAAAAATTGATTGCTTTTTGAAACTCCTTTTTAAAGAAACTTTCTTTTGTGGTTCATCACTTGGTGGTGGAACACTATTATACATCTTTTGTTCTTTTGAAAGTTCTTTTTGAGGGACAAACTTAATATGATTGTTAGAATCAGAAAGGTTTATTAAATCACTTAAGTTTGATCGACTTTCTTCTTGTTGACGAATGATTTCGTCACAGTCAGGGGAAAGCATAAGAGCAAGATTATCAACATAGCAACCGATATCATAGAGACCAGGCTTGGTACTTTGAACTTTCTTGAGATATTCAGGCTTGACAAAACTCGTTTTCATATTTCTATTGAGCATATTCATAGTTTGAATAGACTGACCCGTTTTGTAAACAATGTTGTTTAACGTGTCGACTCTCTTTTCTAAAGAAAGAATTTTTTCAATATCCTTTTCTTCACGAGTTTTATAAAGCTCAGTTTGTTCTTTGTTAACCGACTCTAATTCAGTAATTTGGAGTTTATGTAGCAGCAGTTGTTCTTCAAGTTCTGATATCTTCTGTTTTGACATATGAATTTCATGTGTTACTTCAGAACAATATTGTTCGTTGAGCACCTTACGTTCATATACCAAACCATTAGCTATTGCAACCCGTCGATCAGCTTCTTTTACATAATCACACTCTTTAAGCCTGCCTATCTCCTCGGCTAAGGATGCGTTTGCTTGCTTCAAACATTTATTAGCTTCTTTGTTTTCATCAATTTCACGTTTTAAAGAGTTAATAATAGACGCAAGCAAATCACGGTCCTCATCCGAGTCAGTATCCTAAACAGCTTTTCCGTCATCATTACACATATGCTGTGAATCCGTAGAGATATTGCTATCCTCCGTGTTCATTACATATGTGTCATTGATGCTTTTGGGTTGCTCAGGATGCCGTCGTTCATTAGCAAACACATTATAGTTATCATGTGATGGTACCTTTTCAAGTGGCTCAGAATCATAGATGGGTCCAGAAGTATCATCAGTCTCTGGGATCACTTCTTGAATCTTTGCCATGTACACATAACGTGCCTCCAAATCTTGATCATCGGCTTCATCATCAGTGTCATCACGCCAGTCAACTTCATCTGCTGTGAGTGGAATTCTTGCTTCTTCTTTCTTACACAATAGCATCTTTTCCTTGTGATACCCTGAGTCCTTAACCCGTTTTGGCTTCTTGCATTCCCTAGCCATGTGCCCAAATCCCTTGTAGTTGAAGCATTGAATCCCAGTCTTTTGCACAACCGGAGTGCCTACAGTGTCTCTATCCCCAACTTGATTCGGCATCCTCTGATTATCATACCTAGCATCACGATCATACCGAGGTGCATGATCAACTTCCTTATATCTTGCATTGGATGATGATCTGAGGTTGTTGTTGGTAGGTTTGTAGATCTTCTTATAAGTTGTGGTGAGTAAAGACATGAGTTCTTCAATCTTCTTGTCCCTTGATGTTTGTTCATCATCACTGTCTCCATCTGACTCGGTGTCATACTTTGGAGGTGGAGTGGGGAAAATTGCTTTTGCTTTGTGTTTAGCAGCAGCTGGAGGTTTGGTGGATGAGCTAGATGACTTTGAGGAATGAATAGGTGGTTGTTGACGGGGAACGGGTTTTGTTGAAGTAGCAGCCACAAAAGCAATAGAGTTCGCAGATCGTTCTGCCTTTTCAGCCCTAAGTTCATTCACTTCATTCTGATGTTGTTTCAATATGTCATAAAGTTTGTGGTAAGATATAGTCTTGATATCCTCCCTTTGTTTGACCAAAGTCACAAACCTTTGCCATTCCGGTTTGAGTTAAAGTAGAAACTGAACATTGGCATGATGATTGGAGATGGTGCACTGATTTCTGACAAGCTCATTCATCATTTTGTAGAATCTCGAGTAATATGAGTCAATGGATTCACCATCTTCCGATGTGAATTTTCCAAACTCCCAAAGTAGATTAGTCTCGAGATCTTGAACGTTGATCGACTCACCTTGCTTCAATCGATGAATTGCATTCCACATTTCCATAGCATTAGGACATGCATCAACTGTGGAATAGATATCGTTATCAATTCCAGTGAGTATGAAATTTACAGCATCAGCTTCAGCTTGGAGGAGTTTCTTTTTCTCAGCAGAACATGTGTCAAAATCCTCCATAGCTCGTATAGTTGATGAAGTACCATCATCTGCCTATGTGGTAATTGGTCTGAATTCAAAAACTGGAGGTGGATTCTCAAGGCAGTGACGAAGAGCAGTTCGGTTTTCTTTTCCGTCGAGAAATCTGAGAAAACGAGATCTCCATTGAACGTAACAACCGGCAGTGAGCACAGGTGGATTACCGTTGCCACCTTGTTCCAAACGAATTTGATTAGCAGTTGCAATGTTGATGTTGTTGTTAGACATGGTGAATACTTGTGAATGAATTGCAGATCTTAGTGGATTTTTTGTGATGAGGTGTGGTTGAAATTTCGTAGAGTTCCAAGAATCTTTAGTCCGACAATAAATTCCTCAGTCCGACAAAACGGTAAGCCGAAAAATTTTGTATCGCCAAATTTTGAAATTGAGTTAGAAATAGCCAAAAACTAGTAGGGAAAAAATTTGAATTTACTTGACCTAAAATTTTTAACTCTTCGTGTAAACTATGTTCCTAAACTAGTCTAGATAGTGGCTAAGTCTAAAAATTGCTCAAACAAAATTCATCTATGCATCACAATGTGACCCATCGCACTCTTAGATCGCACTCTGATCGCACTTTGATTGCACTCTGATCGTAGTTTGATCGCACTCTGATCGTACTCCTAGATCGCAATCGGATCGTACTCTGATCGTACTCACTTATCGTAGTCTAATCGCAGTAGTAGATCGTAACGAGTGATCATACTCTTGGATCGTACTTACTTGATCGTAATGGTGATCGTATCCAACGATCGTACTGAGCTATCGTAGTGAAGCGATCGTACCCTGATCGTATCCTAGATCGTACTTAGAAATCGTACTAAGCAATCGTAGTCTAGATCGAACTTTGGATCTTAGAGAGCTATCGTAGTCACAGATCGTAACTTGGATCGTACTAATGATCGCAGTTAGATCGTAACAATGGATCGTGACTATGGATCGCAAGTAGAAACCCCCAGGGTTTATGCAAACACAAAGTCAGATCGTACCAAGGAATCAAAATACCCCTTTTCTCGGATAGTACTAGAACACAACAAATTCGTGATTTTTAGCCTAAAAATGAATCAAGCACCCAAAAATTTTGTGTTTTTAACCCAAAGAACAATACCAAATCACTACCAATAGCAAGTAGGTGATTTGTATCAAGAATAACCATAAAAACACAAGAAAATTTTTGGTACGTGAGTTTTTGGATCAAAATAGGCACGAAAAAATCAAGAACACAACACACAAATCTTCAATCACCTATCCACTATAGACTCTTGATACCAAATGTTGTTCCCATTCAATCCATAACACAAGATTTATAGAGAGAAATAGTAGAAAAGTAGAAAGAGAAAGTAGAGAGAGAAGTGGAAGGTTTACACTAAAACTAGGTGTTTTATGAAATGAACCAACACCCTCTTCCACATGTGGAAGAGGGTTATATATGCCACGTCCTAAGGCCTTTGTGGGCTTCATCTTGGGCCGAGCTTGGCTTTGTTTTGGGCTTACGCCCCTAACTTATACAATATTAGCTTAAAGTCCAAGCCCGGTTTTCCCGACTAACCTATTACAATACAAGACCATTTAACGACTGAGATGACCTATTACATTCTTGTTCGACTATATAAAATATAGGGCTAACAAAACTTTGTAATCAGTGCTAAACTTTCATACTTTTTAGGTTTTGCAAAAGTTGGTCCCCATATTTCAATTTGTTACAATTTTAGTTAGATAGTTTGAAAGTTTGTTAAGTTGGTTTGACTAGTTTGTTATATTTTACATATTTGGTCCCTTTAGTTTCTGATTTTGCACTTTCAGTCCCTATAATTTCATTTTTTTTACATTTCAAGCAGTTTACTTTTCATGCATTAGAAATTTGTACTTTGTGAATATTAATTGGTACTTGCACTTTGTTTTACGGATAAATAGTTAAATAATATTTTCTCTTTTAACGTGCTTGTTTGAATTAGACCTAGAATCCAAATAACCCTTAAACAACCAAAAAAATTTAAAGCTAGATATTAGTAGGCCCTTGAATTTGTCTTGAGTCGAGAATAAACGAACTTGCAAATACTTAATATCACGCGACGACGGGAAAAGCAAGTCAAAACAAGGAAGACTTTAACGAGAGAGCGTCCAACACCGAAGTTAAAGAATTCTATGACGAGTACTATGACCAATTATTGCCCCATATATTCGGTAAGCTTTGCGAAGAGAAGCGGAACTCCCAAGAGTCACAATCCCTGAAAAACCGCTTACATCACGTTGAAAACACAAAGAGGAACCACAACACTAGCGAAAACCTTCGTCACCCAGGGTCCGCGACTCACAGGGCGAAGGAAGCGCAAGTCATATGAGGCCAATTTCCCCAGACGAGCCAAATGGCCCAGAGCCAAGTCACAGTGTTTTCTCAAGGATAAGCTGGGGATCCCCCAGCCAAAAGGATCAAGGCAAAATCACAGTTTTCACAAGGCTAGGTCTGCGAGACAAATGAATCTTTAGCATATTAGGCAGAAAGGAGGAATCACTCAACGAAACCCTCAAAGACCGACCACCACACCGTCTAAACTTAGAGATCCACATAAACGCCAGGGAAATGGGCAAACACAAAAGAACAATCACAGACTATTGCCAGAGTTACAACTCTGGATCAGACGAGTTGACAGGAAAAAAGAACTCCTCGACACGCAAAACACACTACAAAGGAGCTAAACTACAAGAATACAAGTAAGATTCTGATGCGGAAGGACCGGAAAGCGGACATTGAAAATACAAAAAGAAAAAACAAAATGCAGATCAATAACACTCGTATAAACCACAGATAGACTGGGACATTGATCCGTTCACGACCTACATAAGGGACTTCGACCCTTAGAGGAAGATCCAAAAACCGGAATAGATCGAACCATATTACGGTTCCGGAGACCCAAAAGAGCATGTGATGGTTTTTCAAGCACGAGCTTCGGTAGAAAGATGAGCTATACCAACATGGTGCCACATGTTCGAATCCACACTCACTGGTAGCGCCAACATATGGTTTAACAGTCTCCCATCAGAGACGATCGGCAGCTATGAAGAATTAAGTACACCGTTCCTAACTAATTACCGTCATGGTATCAAAGGTCACATAAAGTATCATCAAAAATGCCCATTGGAGACTTCGTAGAACAATACAAAAGAAAGAATAGATATGCCAAAACTGTCCTAAAAGACGTGCAAATCTCAAGATTCATTAATGGAGTGATGCATCCCGGGTTGATCAAGCAGCTCTGCGCCGATGATCCCAAAACAATGAATGAAGCAACAAATACAACAGAAGCCTTCCTCAGAGGGGAAGCATCAGTAGTAAACAAATTTGGAAAAACACCCAACCCCATGCGAGGGGATAAAAAAGTCAAGAGTGACGGTCCAACAAGAAATCAAACTTCCGGAGTTGCAAGAAGCTGCAACACGCGGCTGGTCGGTTCATATTTCTCAAAACGCCTACAAAAATCCTATCACTTGAAAGAGAGAGACTCAAAACACCACCCCCCATTACTACCCCGTTAGAAGAAAGAAAGGGTAATGGATTTTGCGAATTTCATAAAGAAATTGGGCACAACACTGACGAGTGCACACACCTAAAAGGGGAGATTAATGAACTGGGCATAAATAAAACAACGACCCCGGTGGGTAAGGAAAGAAAAGAAGGATAACAGATCCAAGAAGGCAAAACTACTGCGATTCTAATGGTGCTATTAGTATCACCCGTTGGATTGAAAGAGCCAATTCAGTTTCTTATCGTGTTTGAAATGATAAAGTGAAGCTTGCTATAAGAAGATAACACTTCATCAGTTATCTTGGTAATTTCTTTATGCTCAACCCATTGAGATAAAAGGAGTACATAAGATCGCTTGATTAAATTTTAAATATTTCTTATCGAGAAGATGAAGGAAGAACTCCGCTATCTAATGATTAAAGGAATTAACCTCGAGACATACACGAAGAAATTTCTGGGTTACTAGAGTTAGATCCTATTCCGAAGAATGAGAAAAACCTTCATCGGAAGATTTAATCATGGAATTTCATCTGAAATTTTATCAGAGATTTTGTTAGAAAAAAAATTTATTAAGGAATTTTATCAAAGATTTTTAAGAAAGATTACCACTTCCAAAATCCCTATATATTGGAAAAATTCATTAACCTTTACCAAAAAAGTTAATGAACAAGGTAATTAAGCATAATCCTATGCAAAAATCGGAAAAATCTCAAGCTTTAATTCAGCAATGAAAGAACGTCTGTAAAATTCCAGTAAACTATATATCAACCTACAATGAATATAATGGAAATTTTCTTCTGTGTAAGAAATGCACTCTGCATCCCACAGGACTTTGCACCATCCGGTGTCGGATTTTCAATATAGTAGGTCAATGGATTGGGAATTTTAAAGGCAAATAGCCTTATAAGCTATGTATTCAATAGAATTATCGTGTATCTTATATACATACGAGACATTCGGAACCCGTGCGTTGCACTAAGGGGGCATGGGGTTGTTCTTCTTGGGGCATGATATTTTTCGTTAAATTAAAATTAACATGACGGGTTTATTGGTTGCATAAACGGAACTTGGATAAATTTATTGGGAGGTCCGAGTGGTATATCAGTTAATTTGTGATGGTAAAAATGTATTTTCTTTAAGAAAATATACGTAAAATCCTAAGATTTTGGGAGGGCCGTGGCTCTCGCCGGTCTCCACTAAGGTCCGTCTATGATTGGTTGTTCATTATGATCGTAATATTTAACAAATTGCAATATTTATTATTTCTAATTTTAATTATTTTTTGTACGTTTATTAAATCACAACTATGAGCACTAAAAAACAAAAGCAGGTTTAACCATACTGCTTACATTACCTCCTATCTTTTGCTTATTACCGATCACTAATTATCACATGGCCATTCCACCATTTCTTTTCTTCAAAATAGATTCATTCACATCATTAACAAAAGTTATTTCACTTATAACGGACCATTGCTGACCAACTGACCCATTCCGATATATAAAAAGAGTTAATAAAAATTTCCCTGTATCTAGCAAAATAGTTTATTTAAATCTTTTTGTTCATATCATTTTTTCCGCACGTAATATTTAACACATGCAAAAATCCTATGCAATAAAGGTTACTAATTCTTCATATAAACAATCCTTTTAATGTTATAATGTTTCTCACCTTTGGTTACACTCATTTCCATCCACCTAATGATAAAAACTATTATAACATCCATTTAAGTTTCATTAGTTACATATCTTGTAAAGAAAGCTATGAAACAATTATAAAATAAAATTATCAACTTATTTATTCACAATACTTGCACTAAAGCTCAATGGCAAAAACTTTTGCAATGCCATAAAAAAAATCCACTCATATTTGATTATTAAAAACATCACTTTTGCGTATTAGAATAGATATGACATATTAACATTTAAATAAAAAAATTAATCATTCACATCAACCAAAAAAGATATTAAGCTTTTACCTTCAAAAAAATTCATGGTCACATATATGCTATGAATGCATAAAAATACTTATTGTATTGTATCATCGTATTATTGAAACATTGACACGTTCCTTTAATTGATGAAAGAACAAATAAATAATCTATTCGTTACAATTTTGTTCGCTAGCATACTCCATCTAAAAACTAAAACCAAAAAAATCTGAAACATATCATATACCAAATACATTTATCAATTTATAAACTACCTATAACGCAACCTCACAATAATAGCCACTTACAACAAAATAATTACCACTTACAACAAATTTATACTAAACCGGAAAAAAAACATTTCAAACTTGAAATTATGTAAATCGAATGGGTCAATAAAATATATATCAAAACAAATACATGAAAACACATCGAAAATCATCTTTGTATTTAGATCCACAAAATAGCTATTGTCGGATTAAAATATCCTATCCGTATTACACCTCAATTTTTTCTTCATACATAAAGAAATGTAGTAGAATTATATGACTATAATAAAAAGGCGTTCAAAGTACTCCATCCTCAATATTTTATTGTAAGCTACGTTACACACATTTTCCTTGCACTGTTTTGTGGCCCAATTAAAAAACAACGCAAAAAAAAAATTGTGTCAATAGGTCAAATAAAATGCCTCTCTCAGGCTCCTATAGTGTCACGTATGCTAATCTTCACATCCAATGCACCATTTTTTGTTTGTGGCCCAACAAAAATAAAAAGAAAAAAGAATATTATAATAATGTGAGATATCCTAAAAAAAATTAGGTCATTACATAACCTATTGATATGAGCTTAAACTCATATCCTTTTATCAACAAATAACCCTAAAACATGAAGCAAAATACCCATTTATCTTGTAAAAAGCAGTGTTATGTGGTATGTTTGTGTTTGTGTGATCTTATGTAGGTAAAAGGATACAATTTCAAGCAAACAAGGAAAAACCAAGCTCAAATGGATGAAAAAGACAAAAGAGGATCAAAAGTGACAAGACTTTGAAGTTCAAGGACCTATCTTGACAAGTTGTGAAAGTTGGAGGACTTAAAGTGCAAATAATTAAAAGTCAAGATTCAAGTCAAACCTGGTCAAACTATCAAGTCAACTCAATCAAAGGGCCATTTTGTACAAGTTTTGGAAGTTAAAGGACCAAAAATGACAAAGGAATGAAGATCTTAGCTTGAAATGGGAATCTGCCAAGTCAAGGGGCTTATTTTGCCAAGTTTGGAAAATATTACAAGACATGATCCATGTGCATTAGCTCTAAGCCAATCAGAAGCAAGGAAAAAGTAAACATGGATTGCCACTTCACCCTCATTAATACCCACTTACAGCCGCCTCATTTATTACCATATCACAACAGTTTCAATCCGTGTGCAAGGTTTTAAACCAATCAGAAGACGCCACGTGTCCATCTTCTTTAACAAAAATATTTCCAGGATCGGGTTTGAGATTTAAGCCGTTTCATGAGAAGATCAAAATACCAATATTGCTCGTTTTGAAGAGAGGAATCCAATGGTGCAATCTAATTAACAAGTTATCCATTCAATCAAAAACCCCCAATTCAATGTTCATCACCTTCAAAGAGGATTTGTAGAATTCCTCCACGTGTCAAGCTATGATTGGCCCGAACACGTCACAAACTCCAACAGAATCTCCTTTCATGCCTATAAATACCTAGCTTGTACTTCATTTGTATTTGTAGCTTAAATTTGTAAAACACATAGTTCTTAAATTTCCCTTTCCCTTTTTCCCTACTTTTCACCTAACTACTCAAGAGTCTGACAAACTCTTGAGTTAGTTAGTTAGTTAGAAGCTTGTAACTACTTTTGTAACTGAATTCACTCAATAAAATTCAAATTTCCTTTTCCCGCCAAATTCTGTTATTCAAATTCCTGTTGATTCTTGTTGCTGTTAAGAGTTTTTGTTGCTGTTTGATGTATGTTATGATCAACCATTGATCATAGCTTGCATTGGTGAAGAATTGTAGCTGTTTGTTCAGAATTCAAGTTTTATCCATTGTTCTTGAAGAATTGAAGCAGAATGTTGATTCCAGATTGTGTGTAGCTGATTTGTTGATTGAATCTTGTTGAACACTAGTGATAGGTGGTGGTATCACTAGGGCAAGAGAGCTCATCGCTCCTCTTCTTCCCAAAGGACCTCTACAATAGGTTCATTAGCTCTTGTTTTATGTTCCTCTAAACAGTCTTTGCATGCTTATTTTCTTAGTTAACTTTGATGGCTACATGTTATACTTGATTAGTTGCTGTTGTTTGATTGAGATTTAAGTGTTTGTAGTTCAGTTACTTCAATCTTGTGTACTGATTTGAGTGTCATTTGTAGTTACTAGCTTATTTTCAGTCACATTTGAGCTTTGCACCTTAATTGAGTTCTAGTCTTGATAATTGCTTAGTTTCAGTTTCATTAGCTTTCATTTGGTTCATTTAAACTAGTCTGCTATAGCTTTTGTATCAGCTTAATTCAGAACTCAATAAGTCTTTGTTAAATTTTGTTAAAATCAGATAAAGGAGTGTTTGGTAGTAGCTATTAAGTAGATTTCAAGTGTTGATAATTGGTGTTTTAGTGATCATTTTCAGTCATTAGGTGTTAACAATTGGTTCTAAGTCTTTTACAAGTCAATATAATAGTCAAACAGGCAATTGGTTAACAAATTGTTTGGGTCATTCTTATTTCAGCTTTGATAGCTAAAACTTGTCATTTTCATTTGCCTAGTTCTCCTTTATTCCTTGATAAAATTTGTTCAAATTTGTTTCCAGACTTAGTTTACATCATAAACTTTTAGACTTTAAAAGGAAAATATACAGTTTCACGAAATAAGCTAGGAATAAGCTTTTTAGCTCAAGCCTGAGCATTTTCCATTCTCTGATGTAAAGTGCATTCTGTTTTCTTGATTCTCTTAATCCTCTTCACAAAAGTCTTAGTTTTCTTTCACCAATCCATTTAGTTAGCATTGAATATGAAGTTTTGAAATTTTGAGCTTTTTCACAAAAATTGGTCAAACTTGGTCAACATAAGCTCAAAAGAGCTTATTTCAGATTTCTCTTTCATTATTGGATGAAAATGGTTCTAGTTTGATTTCCCGTTCTTGTAATCAAGTGCTTAATCAGATTTGTCACAAAAATCAGGTTGTGACTGATTGAAATAAGCTGTAGCTTATTTTGTGCTTATTAATAAGCACTCAATTGCTTATTTTTGACTTTTAGCTTATTTCCTTGTACACACGTAGCTATAATTGGATTTTAAGAGTTTTGCAAGTGATTTCAGCTTATTTGGTTGAGTATTAAGCTCAAACGAGCTTAATCTTTACTTTGTCCCGTTTTTAGTTAAAACTTTAGTTTTATTGCACTTTAGTCCCTAGAATTTTAATCAGTTTCAAAATTTAGCTAATCTTCCTAGTTTTTAGGGTTTGCATATATTCAGTCCCTGGACTTTGTGATTTGTTAAATTTCAGTTGTTAAGTTTGTTAGTTTGTTAAAATTTGGTTAGTTTGTTAAAGTTTTTACAAGTTTGGTCCTTATAGTTAACTGTTTTACATTTTTAGTCCCTATAGTTGATAGAACTTACATTTCAAGCATTTACATTTCATAGAAATTACATTTTCAGTCCTTATAGTTTTATATTTTGCATTTTTATATTTTACTTGAATAAAATTTGGAATTTGCAACTTGTTTTACGTATAAGTAGGTTTATATTTTTCATTTTTAAATAGTTTTGTTTGAATTAGCAAAAGATTACCAAGCAAGCTTGAACAACCAAGAACAATTATAAATCCGATATTGGTTGGACTTTCTATTAGTTAAGAACTGAGAAAACGAACTTGCATTATACACATTTCAAATGGCGCCGCTGCCGGTTCTTTGACTACACGAGAGACTATCGATTGACGGTTTTCATTGGCTTTTGGGATCCGTTCATTTGGTGAACGTTATTTTTACGTATCATAAATCAAAAACAAATAAAAAATCAAAAATATAAAAATATATAAAAACTAAAAAATTAACAAAACAATTCTTTTCCTAAAGAATTGACCAAAAAAAATTAAAAAATTCAAAAAGCAATCTTTTTCCTAAGAGATTGCACCCAAAAATATATATTATTGGATTCTCTCGGTTTTTATGTACATATAGTATTTTCCTTTAAAAAAACTCATAAATACAAAAATATTTTCCATATATTATTATAAGTAAATACGTATACGTATAAGAACAATCAATCTACATATCTTCCATAAGTATTGCCGAGGCAATACACCGTGTTGAGGGGCGTTCCGGTCCTTGACACGCGTATCGATCAAACAAAATAAAGCAAGAATAGATAAATACTCTCAATAAGCAATAATTCGAAGAATACGAACATTTAAGTGAATAGAAAGGCGATGTGCTATAAAATGCCATCTAAGGGTCAATAGGTACTTAAGTGCTTCGCGCCACCTAACCCCCCGTTCACTTGGGAGTATTCTAAGAAGGAAAGCTTCATTGAGGGTCTTGCACCCAAAGTAGTAATACATATATTGTTATTTTCTTGTGGATATTTAATATCGAAACTCGAAGAGGATAATCTTATTCTTTTCAAAGTCACACGAGAGCTTCTCTCTCATTCCTCGTATTGAGTTGCATGCTCACTCGCGGGCGTGCACAAATACCGATTGGTGTACAACCTCTTCCTCCGAAAAGGAAGAAAAAGAGAAAGAGTAAGACCACCACCGTCCACCAAGCCGATCAAGAGAATCGTGCTTTGTCACTACCACAAGAAGCCATGGCTATTGATAACCGTACTTTGTATGAACGTATGCAATCCAACGTTCATGGATATGTTAGTGCCATTAAGATTCCCGACTTTCCCGCTAACACATTTGAGCTACATACATCTATGATCAATATGGTTGCTGCATCACCTTTCTATGGAAAACAAAATAAGGATCCCCATGCTCACCTTAAGAGATTCCTTTCACTTTGCAACACCATTAAGCATAATGGGGTTCCACATGATGTCATTAGATTGATGTTAGTGTCATTTTCCTTAGATGGGAGTGCTAAGCATTGGTTAGACACCCAACCACCCGATAGTATCACCACATGGGATGATTTTACCACTAAGTTTTTGAACAAATTCTTTCCTCCACAAAAGACTATGGCTTTGAGAAATTTGATTATGGGCTTTACACAAAAACCTAGTCAATCCTTTGGTGATGCTTGGGAAGAGTATAGTGAGTTGTTGAGGCGATGCCCTAATCATGGAATGGATGATCTAACCCAAATCAATACTTTCTATAATGGCCTTAAACCTCACCACCAAGATTCACTAAATGCTTCCGCGGGAGGGAGTATTCATTTCAAGACATACCATGAGGCTTTGAACATTATTGAGACTAAGGTAATGGTTCAAACAAACGATCCATTTGAAGAAAGAGTTCATGTTATCCAAAACACTTCTCAAACACCTTGTGATAACCAATTCCTTAAATATCACCAAGAGATCCTTCAACAAGTCAAACAAGGACAACAAGAAATGACTCAAGAGTTAGTTCAAGCCTTTAAGAGCATGACATTGAACAATTCCTCAAACAATGTGAATGCCATCACCATTTCTTGTGTTACTTGTGGAGGTCCCCACTCTTATGAACAATGTGACAAGGTGCAAGGGTATCAAGGGGAATGCTATGCTTACCAAGAGGAACACCGTGAACACTTCAAGCCTAACATCAATCCAAATAACCTTTCTTATAAATCTCAAAATTACCTTACTCCACCCGGCTTCCCACCCCAACCACCCACCCAAATTCCACAAAATCCTCCTCAAATTTTAGCAAGGAATCAAGGGCAAAGACAACCATACCAAGGAAATAACTACAAGGCACCAAATCAATTTCAACCTCAAGCAAATACCTTTTATCCACCAAATCAAGGATTTAACTCCCAACCTTTACCTTTCCAACCTCAAGGTTTTCAAGGTTATGTGCCACAAGAGTTAAACACAATGGATCTTTTGCAAAAGATGAATCAAGAGAATGAAAAGAAATTCCAAGCTATAGACAAGAAAATGAATGACCAATTCAATAAGCTTTTGATGGCATTAAATCAAAGACCACAAGGGGCTTTACCTTCCAACACACAAACAAACCCTAGGGCCAATGTTAATGCTATTACAACAAGAAGTGGTACAACAACAAAGGATCCTTCACCCCCTAAACCTACTATTGTTCAACCCACTTGTGCTCCTACTTGTGATAAGCCTTCTACTTCTACTCCACCTCCTCAAAGTGCTCCTATTCACTCAAACCCACCTTCTCAACCCCCTCATACTTCTCCTTTACCTTCCACACTTCCCAATGAAGAGGCTAACAAAGATAAATCTTCCACTACAACACCTATTCCACCTACATCCAAACCTACTCTTCCATACCCTTCAAGGTTGAAAAAGGACAAGTTAAAGAACAAAGATGACATACAAGTCTCCAATTTCTTAAGGATGTTCAAGCAACTCAATATCAACATATCCTTTGCGGAAGCTCTTGCTTATATGCCAAAGTTTGCTAAGATGTTCAAGGATTTGCTCTCAAACAAAGAAAAATTGGTTGATTTGCCCAACACATCACTTAATGAAAATTGTTCCGCGGTGTTACTTAAAACCTTACCAACAAAACTTGGAGATCCGGGGCGCTTCTTGATACCTTGTAATTTTCCCGGTGTTGAAAATTGCATGGCTTTGGCGGATTTAGGGGCAAGCATAAATCTCATGCCTTTATCGGTTTGGAAACAACTCTCTCTTCCCGAGCTCACCCCCACTAGGATGACTCTTGAACTAGCCAACCGAACCATAGCTCACCCCGTAGGTATAGCGGAAGATGTGTTTGTAGGTGTGGATAAGTTTACCTTTCCGGCCGACTTTGTAGTGGTCGATTATGACATGGATCCTAGAGTGCCTTTGATTGTTGGTAGACCGTTTTTGAGAACGGGTCGTACCTTGATAGATGTGGCGGAAGGAGAATTAATTATGAGAGTAGAGGATGAGAAAGTGGTGTTTAAGTTAGGGAAAGTTTGTGATAGAAAAGAGGTTAAGGAGTCTAGACCTTGTGAGACGATTAACATTGTGGATGTGCTAGATGAAGTGTGTAATGAACACTTTCATGATGCTTGTAAGAATGCTAGTGATGAGATTCCACATGTTGAAACCGTGGCCTCAATTGCTCCCTCTTTAACACCTTTTGGAGAGAGTGATTTCCTCTTGGAGGAATTTGAGTCCAACTTTCTTGGTGATGATGATTCTCCCATTAATTGGGAAGAAGATATTCTTACAATCCAAAAGTTGCTCAATGAGGACCCTATTCCTTCCCCTATTCCACAAGAGATTACCATTGAGGAACCTTCCATAGTGAAACCTTCCATAGAGAGTCCACCTCCCATTGAACTTAAGGAACTTCCATCCCACTTAGAATATGCTTTCTTAGAAGGAAAAGACCAATTACCGGTGATTATTGCTATGGAATTGAAAGAGGATGAGAAGGAGCAACTTATTGAAGTCCTTAAGAAACATAAGAAAGCTTTAGCATGGAAAATATCCGACATAAGGGGAATTGATCCACATTTTTGTACTCACAAAATCCTTATGGAGGATGATTATAAACCCGCCATTCAAAACCAAAGGAGAGTTAACCCAAAAATTCATGAGGTTATTAAGAAAGAAGTGATTAAACTCTTAGATGCGGGTATGATTTACCCCATTTCCGACTCTCCATGGGTTAGCCCGGTTCATTGTGTTCCAAAGAAGGGTGGAATCACCGTGGTGCCTAATGAGAACAATGAGCTTATTCCCACGAGACTTGTAACCGGTTGGAGAGTTTGCATTGATTATAGAAAACTAAATGAGGCAACTAGGAAAGACCATTTCCCGCTTCCCTTTATGGATCAAATGCTTGAACGCTTAGCGGGAAATGAGTACTATTGTTTTCTTGATGGCTTTTCGGGTTATTTTCAAATACCCATTGACCCTAAGGATCAAGAAAAGACCACATTCACTTGTCCATACGGTACATTTGCTTACAAGAGGATGCCTTTTGGCCTATGTAATGCACCGGGGACGTTTCAAAGGTGCATGATGGCGATTTTCCATGACATGATAGAGCAAACCATGGAGGTTTTTATGGATGACTTTTCCGTATTTGGGAACTCCTTTAGCTCTTGTCTCACCAATCTTGAGAGAATGCTTAAGCGTTGTGAGGAAACACGTTTGGTGCTTAATTGGGAGAAATGTCACTTTATGGTGAAAGAGGGGATTGTTTTAGGACACAAGATATCCAATAAGGGATTAGAAGTTGATCGAGCCAAAATTGATGTGATTGCTAAGCTTCCCCCACCCACCTCGGTTAAAGGTGTGAGGAGTTTCTTAGGTCATGCGGGTTTTTATAGGCGCTTTATACAAGATTTCTCTAAGATAGCTAGACCGATGACTCATCTCTTGGAGAAAGAGGCTCCTTTCATTTTTGACCAAGCTTGTTTAGAATCTTTTGAGACACTTAAGGAAAAATTGACGAAGGCTCCCGTTTTGGTTTCTCCAAATTGGGAATTACCTTTTGAGCTTATGTGCGACGCTAGTGATTATGCGGTGGGGGCCGTCTTAGGACAAAGAGTTAATAAGCATTTCCAACCTATACACTATGCGAGTAAAACCATGACCGGTGCACAACTTCATTATACTACCACGGAAAAAGAGTTGCTTGCTATAGTGTATGCTTTTGAGAAGTTTAGACCATACCTTGTGCTTTCCAAGACCATAGTGTATACGGATCATTCCGCTCTCAAGTATCTTATGACAAAACAAGATGCTAAGCCTAGGCTTTTGAGATGGGTTTTGTTGCTTCAAGAGTTTAAGATAGAGATTCGGGATAAAAAAGGGGCCGAGAATTTAGCGGCGGATCATTTGAGTAGACTTGAGCATCCTTTTCAAGGAGATTTCCCACATCAAGAAATCAATGAATCCTTTCCATTAGAGGAGCTCATGTCTATCTCTTCCCAAGAGGATGCCACACCTTGGTTTGCGGATATTGCAAATTATCTTGTGGGCAATGTGCTTATTGAGGGTCTTACTTATCAACAAAAGAAAAAGTTTCTTAAGGAAGTTAAGTATTACTTTTGGGATGATCCATATCTTTTTAGGCAATGTGCGGACCAAATCATTAGACGGTGTGTAGATGGGCCCGAGGCATTTAAAATTTTAGAGGCATGTCATAAAGGACCTACGGGTGGACATTTTGGGCCTAACTACACCGCCAAGAAAGTCTTTGATTCGGGTTACTATTGGCCTTCCATTTACAAGGATGCTCAAGAGATGGTGAAATTTTGTGATGTTTGTCAAAGACAAGGAAAAATTACACAACGTGATGAGATGCCACAAAATTTTATCCAAGAGTGTGAGATATTTGATGTATGGGGAATAGATTTCATGGGACCTTTTCCATCCTCTAAGGGAAACAAGTATATACTTGTGGCGGTGGATTATGTGTCCAAGTGGGTGGAGGCTAAAGCCTTACCTACTAATGATGCTAGAGTGGTTGTAAAGTTCTTGAAACAATTGTTTGCTAGATTTGGTGTACCTCGGGCCATCATAAGTGATCGTGGTACGCACTTTTGTAATGATCAATTCACGAGAGTTATGAAGAAATATGGAGTGAATCATAGACTTTCTACCGCGTATCACCCTCAAACAAATGGTCAAACCGAGGTCACAAATCGTGGTTTAAAGAGAATTTTAGAGAGAACGGTGGGAGAGCATAGAGCTTCTTGGTCGGATAAGCTTGATGATGCTTTGTGGGCGTTTAGGACGGCTTTTAAGACACCAATTGGTTGTACTCCTTATAGGCTTGTCTATGGAAAAGCGTGCCACCTCCCATTTGAGTTAGAACATAAGGCATCTTGGGCTCTCAAGTGGGCTAACTTTGATTTAAACCAAGCCGGTTCACATAGGAAAGATCAAATCAATGAGATAGATGAGTTGAGAGCCAATGCCTATGAGAATTCTTTGCTATACAAGGAAAAGACTAACAAATTGCATGATGCTAAGATTAAGAATCGTGAGTTCAAAGTTGGAGAGCCGGTTCTCCTCTTTAACTCAAGATTGAAGCTTTTTGCGGGCAAGCTTAAGTCGAGATGGTCCGGTCCATTCACTATTGCTCAAGTGTTTCCATATGGAACTCTTGAGTTGTCCCAACCCGATGGTCCAAATTTTAAAGTGAATGGTCACCGTGTTAAGCATTACTTTGGGGAGGACATTTCCGTTGAAATGGTCCAAGAGGTCCCCATTTTCCCCATGAATTAATTCATTGAGGGACGAGTCGAGCTAGAGACTCATTAACTCAAGCATCGTATAACTAGGTTTAGAGTGTTGTAGGTTAGAAATAAAGGCATAGATTTGGAGATAAGTGTAGGGGAGGCCTTCTTTTGTCTTCATGTTTGTTTGTAGGGTTGCTCACTCATCTCATGCTTTGGAGCTTATGGAAGAGGCCCTTGTATCCGGTTCACTTCGTTACTTTAGTGATTTTTCATTGACACCTTGTGCTTAAACATGATTTCACTAATATTAGTCCTTTCCTTAACTTGGGTTAAGCAAAGTCTATTCATTATCATAAGTGTAGGGGAAGTTTTTATACTTCCATGCTCTTAAACATTGAGGACAATGTTTAGCTTAAGTGTAGGGGGGTCTTCTATCGAAGTGACCTTACCTAGAACTTGTCATTGTCTTGCATGATAAAATGGAAAATTAATTTTTCAAACATTTTTCAAATTTTTGATCTACTTTGGCCAACAAAAATATGCATTCATAATTTTTGCATCAATTATTTTTCCTTTGCATAACACATTTGCATTGTATATATTTCTTCTTTTATTTTTCATCAAAAATATATAAAAAGGAAAAATATAATAAAACATGGTTTTAACAAATTTAGACCTCTTTGACATATTAGGCCCGCCATGGATATTTTGACTCAACCCGAGTTTGCTTATTTTAGCACTCTCTAGCTAGTATCCTTAACCATGTAGTCCTTCATTGGTCTATTAGGCTAAGCTTCCACCAATTTCATTCTTTGAAATTTTAAATTTGTGGAGAATGGGAAATGATAGAGTTGAAGCAAGTGTAAAAGGGCTAGATAGACTTCATGGCAATTACTTGTGGCTAAACCCTTCTCTTCTTTACCTCTAATTTCTTCGCATGTATATAATTGTTAATAAATAATCAAGTACGGTTTTAATTGGTTTGTAATCTCTTATGCATTTTTGGCTAATCATTTATGGTTGATATGAGTACGTCTTAAGATTCTAAGTTAGCACGTTTTATGTGTACTAGACTTGTGTCATGCTCCATATTTAGCGGGTGTTTTTCCTTTTCTTCTTTGCAAATTTCTTGGTGAGGAATAAAGAAAAATAAGAGCGGCTTATGAAAAAAAAATGAGTGGCTAGAAAAAAAAAAGAAAAAGAAAAAAAAATAATGCAAGACTCCCAAGAGGGGCAGTGTGGTGTTAATTATAGTGACTATTGAGTTCCAATATTACCTTGACGGGTTGCGGGGATTCAATAGATTGCTCCAATCCAATATTACCTTGACGGGTTGCGGGGTTGAAGATCCAAAATCTCAAAAAGATGCGGATGTAAATTATTGCGTGAGTTTTATTTTTCTTTCCTTAGCGAGTGTGTAGTTACTTATGAAAGCATGACATGAGGATTTTACACATAAGGCGAATGACTTATTACTCTTAATACGGACTTATATTAATTGTGAGCGGTTTTTCAAGTAATGGATGAGAAGATTACTTAGGATTAAAACCGTGCTTCCTTATTTTTGGATTTTACACTTCTTATATTTCACACTTTAATAATGACAAATTTGCCCACAAGCAATTTGCTCAATTAATAACCTGTTCCACATTTAATTGTCATGAATAAGTTGATGCACTTTTTACTTGTGAATGCAATGATTCCGTTTATAAGCTTGGTATGGGGAAAGTGAAACTTGAGGGTGATAAATGTCCATGGTACCAAAGCCCTAATCCAAGTCATTGAATTCTTTATGAGTTATTTCCATCAAAACCATTTCAAGAAAAATCAAAAAGATATAGATAGAATTGTATTTTGATTCATTGCATTATTAAAAGTCAAAATCATGCATCATTTAGTTTAGAGTAGTGTAGATGCATCTTATATGGCCAAGGTTGATTAATTATGAGGGAAATGTAAATTTTTAAGCCTTGAGATATAATATTGCATGAGGACATGGCAATGCTCAAGTGTAGGGGAATTTGATATGAGCTTAAACTCATATCCTTTTATCAACAAATAACCCTAAAACATGAAGCAAAATACCCATTTATCTTGTAAAAAGCAGTGTTATGTGGTATGTTTGTGTTTGTGTGATCTTATGTAGGTAAAAGGATACAATTTCAAGCAAACAAGGAAAAACCAAGCTCAAATGGATGAAAAAGACAAAAGAGGATCAAAAGTGACAAGACTTTGAAGTTCAAGGACCTATCTTGACAAGTTGTGAAAGTTGGAGGACTTAAAGTGCAAATAATTAAAAGTCAAGATTCAAGTCAAACCTGGTCAAACTATCAAGTCAACTCAATCAAAGGGCCATTTTGTACAAGTTTTGGAAGTTAAAGGACCAAAAATGACAAAGGAATGAAGATCTTAGCTTGAAATGGGAATCTGCCAAGTCAAGGGGCTTATTTTGCCAAGTTTGGAAAATATTACAAGACATGATCCATGTGCATTAGCTCTAAGCCAATCAGAAGCAAGGAAAAAGTAAACATGGATTGCCACTTCACCCTCATTAATACCCACTTACAGCCGCCTCATTTATTACCATATCACAACAGTTTCAATCCGTGTGCAAGGTTTTAAACCAATCAGAAGACGCCACGTGTCCATCTTCTTTAACAAAAATATTTCCAGGATCGGGTTTGAGATTTAAGCCGTTTCATGAGAAGATCAAAATACCAATATTGCTCGTTTTGAAGAGAGGAATCCAATGGTGCAATCTAATTAACAAGTTATCCATTCAATCAAAAACCCCCAATTCAATGTTCATCACCTTCAAAGAGGATTTGCAGAATTCCTCCACGTGTCAAGCTATGATTGGCCCGAACACGTCACAAACTCCAACAGAATCTCCTTTCATGCCTATAAATACCTAGCTTGTACTTCATTTGTATTTGTAGCTTAAATTTGTAAAACACATAGTTCTTAAATTTCCCTTTCCCTTTTTCCCTACTTTTCACCTAACTACTCAAGAGTCTGACAAACTCTTGAGTTAGTTAGTTAGTTAGAAGCTTGTAACTACTTTTGTAACTGAATTCACTCAATAAAATTCAAATTTCCTTTTCCCGCCAAATTCTGTTATTCAAATTCCTGTTGATTCTTGTTGCTGTTAAGAGTTTTTGTTGCTGTTTGATGTATGTTATGATCAACCATTGATCATAGCTTGCATTGGTGAAGAATTGTAGCTGTTTGTTCAGAATTCAAGTTTTATCCATTGTTCTTGAAGAATTGAAGCAGAATGTTGATTCCAGATTGTGTGTAGCTGATTTGTTGATTGAATCTTGTTGAACACTAGTGATAGGTGGTGGTATCACTAGGGCAAGAGAGCTCAGCGCTCCTCTTCTTCCCAAAGGACCTCTACAATAGGTTCATTAGCTCTTGTTTTATGTTCCTCTAAACAGTATTTGCATGCTTATTTTCTTAGTTAACTTTGATGGCTACATGTTATACTTGATTAGTTGCTGTTGTTTGATTGAGATTTAAGTGTTTGTAGTTCAGTTACTTCAATCTTGTGTACTGATTTGAGTGTCATTTGTAGTTACTAGCTTATTTTCAGTCACATTTGAGCTTTGCACCTTAATTGAGTTCTAGTCTTGATAATTGCTTAGTTTCAGTTTCATTAGCTTTCATTTGGTTCATTTAAACTAGTCTGCTATAGCTTTTGTATCAGCTTAATTCAGAACTCAATAAGTCTTTGTTAAATTTTGTTAAAATCAGATAAAGGAGTGTTTGGTAGTAGCTATTAAGTAGATTTCAAGTGTTGATAATTGGTGTTTTAGTGATCATTTTCAGTCATTAGGTGTTAACAATTGGTTCTAAGTCTTTTACAAGTCAATATAATAGTCAAACAGGCAATTGGTTAACAAATTGTTTGGGTCATTCTTATTTCAGCTTTGATAGCTAAAACTTGTCATTTTCATTTGCCTAGTTCTCCTTTATTCCTTGATAAAATTTGTTCAAATTTGTTTCCAGACTTAGTTTACATCATAAACTTTTAGACTTTAAAAGGAAAATATACAGTTTCAGGAAATAAGCTAGGAATAAGCTTTTTAGCTCAAGCCTGAGCATTTTCCATTCTCTGATGTAAAGTGCATTCTGTTTTCTTGATTCTCTTAATCCTCTTCACAAAAGTCTTAGTTTTCTTTCACCAATCCATTTAGTTAGCATTGAATATGAAGTTTTGAAATTTTGAGCTTTTTCACAAAAATTGGTCAAACTTGGTCAACATAAGCTCAAAAGAGCTTATTTCAGATTTCTCTTTCATTATTGGATGAAAATGGTTCTAGTTTGATTTCCCGTTCTTGTAATCAAGTGCTTAATCAGATTTGTCACAAAAATCAGGTTGTGACTGATTGAAATAAGCTGTAGCTTATTTTGTGCTTATTAATAAGCACTCAATTGCTTATTTTTGACTTTTAGCTTATTTCCTTGTACACACGTAGCTATAATTGGATTTTAAGAGTTTTGCAAGTGATTTCAGCTTATTTGGTTGAGTATTAAGCTCAAACGAGCTTAATCTTTACTTTGTCCCGTTTTTAGTTAAAACTTTAGTTTTATTGCACTTTAGTCCCTAGAATTTTAATCAGTTTCAAAATTTAGCTAATCTTCCTAGTTTTTAGGGTTTGCATATATTCAGTCCCTGGACTTTGTGATTTGTTAAATTTCAGTTGTTAAGTTTGTTAGTTTGTTAAAATTTGGTTAGTTTGTTAAAGTTTTTACAAGTTTGGTCCTTATAGTTAACTGTTTTACATTTTTAGTCCCTATAGTTGATAGAACTTACATTTCAAGCATTTACATTTCATAGAAATTACATTTTCAGTCCTTATAGTTTTATATTTTGCATTTTTATATTTTACTTGAATAAAATTTGGAATTTGCAACTTGTTTTACGTATAAGTAGGTTTATATTTTTCATTTTTAAATAGTTTTGTTTGAATTAGCAATAGATTACCAAGCAAGCTTGAACAACCAAGAACAATTATAAATCCGATATTGGTTGGACTTTCTATTAGTTAAGAACTGAGAAACCGAACTTGCATTATACACATTTCACCTATCTATCTCTTGTTTCATCTGCCTGTTTTGTAACCACCGCCTCCATCCTCTCTGTTATCTCCAATTCAAATCTATCAACTTTTCTTTCATTACTTTTTCCTTTCAACCCATCAATTACAAATGGATCTCAATGATCTTTTACTTTTTCCAAGTTAAACGAGCAACATTACCTCGACCAAAGTCCTTTAATCTTTTCTCTTAAATCAAACCGAGCATAACCCACGGTTTGAGAATTTATTTAAAATAATTTTTGGCTTCAAGATCTTTTGTTGAAGGTCTCGAGTAAGTGCGATATTGTTTGTTTTAATTCATTTTTTGTTTAATCAAAACAAACATTGGATGTAACAGACTTGTTATAATCAATTCTTTATTTTTGTAAATAAAAGAAAAAGCCTAGCTTTTGATCGATACAACCCGAATATGTGCTGATCTTGCCAGAAATCTTAGCGGCGTCTCCAAAAATCCTGGAAGAGCTGGCTTAATTTTTTGATGTGGGACGATTTTTGTGGTTTGGGGATCTAATTTATAGATGTCAGATTTTTTAGAATTGTAACTTCAAATGGTTTGTATTCCTTTTCTTTCAACTAATTAGGATCATTGTATCTCTTATGTATTCATTGGAATTTCTAAGACCATGATCTTTTGTATTCTTTGTTAATGTAATAATTATATGATGATTTCAGGTTTATATTAGAAATTAAATTAATAACATAATTTTTAATTCCATAAAACTGTTTGGTTGCTTCAAAGGGGATTGAAACCTAATGACTTAAATCAAGAAAACTTAATTACTGTCCATTCAATGATAGGACTGAATCTTTAAATATAATAGATTGTAAGGAAGAGAATATCGTCGTCTATTTTAACATCGTTCGTCTCTAGAAAATCGTAATCTTAGATATTATATACACAACTTCTTACATACGCCAAGAAGGGAATTTAAGAGTATAATAAATATATTAATACTAGAATATATGTTTATATTCGTGTTATGTTGTAAATTTCTAAGTTAGTGATTTATATTCTGTTTATTTGATTGAATTAGGACGCTTCTTCAGTCAAATGAATAAATCCAGTCACCAAATTTTATGATTTCTTCTTTGCATAAAGTTGGACGCATGTTTATGTTAGTAAGAATTTATAAATGGACTTAAAGATATTCGATATAAGACAAGTGTAGACTTAATAAATCATTAGAATTCTGAATAAGAGAATACGTATATTACGATATAGTATATTGGAAACGCGAGGATTTTTCTCATCTCTGTTCTATAACATTACTCTTTATCTAAATCTTGGAACGAGATTTCTTTAAGGGGGAGAGACTGTGACAATCCTCAAAGTTCACTTATGTGTCATGTGTTATGATTGTATTAATATGAAAATATGGCTAGATATTTTTTATTTTTGTGCCTTACTTGGTAAGATGAATTGTTTTTCACAACCTGAACTATCATGTTGCCCCCATATTAATTCACTTCACCATAGTTGATTTTATGATTAAGCAAGAATTAAAGATAGAAAATAGATGGATTTCTAGAGAGAGAAAGTAGTGAGAGAAAGTAGAGAGAAGGTGGATAAAACTAGGTGAAATTAGATTAAGAAAATGAAAAGCCTTGCCACCCTCCTAACATGCTAGGAGGGTGTTATATAGTCCACCCACACGCGGGCTTTCTTTTGGACTATATTGTTTTGGGCCGGGCTTGAATAAATGCTTAGTACATTGAAAGAGACCTTTTAAGCTATCCATCAAGCCCGTAAAGTCACGACTATTTTAACTAACTATTACAACGTTCTAATAAATATTACAATATAAACCTATGATCGAACATTCTTGTTTGACTCAATATTTTGAGGCTAACATATCACTTCAACGTATTCCTATATGTTGGAAATACAATGTATATATCAATTCTAAACTCTAAAAGTAATCCTATAAGTAACCATATGTATAAAAAATGAATAAGAACAACTCAAATACAACAAGGATACCCTAAATTCCCATAAAAACCCTATAAATCCCTTATAAACTAATATCTCAAGCAATATAACTACAAAATAACTATGTACTATTATTAAACACATTATACTAATTCTAATACACCATATAAGGAAAAGTTAAATAACCACAAAACACTAATATTCACTAATCACAAGCTAATTACAAGAAAATGACCTAAAACCAAGATTAACATATAAAATCCAATCTATAATGAATTAGACTCTAATCTTTTGCCATAAATTATAAAACTCAACTATGTATCATATTAATATTATAAATTTACTTAAAGTTAAGTTACAAGTTGGTAAAGCATAAGGTATAAGTTATCAAAGCATAGGATCTTAAGCTCCCATAATTATCCCTAGAATATGATCAACCTATACAAACCCTTAAACTAAGAATGTTGAATACCTAGAAGTCATAAGAATACTATATAAGCCCTAGAATAACTATTTATAAAGGTACAGACACTAATTACCCAAGATAGAAAGTCATTAAGTTTAATGATATAAAAACCCTTATATTAAGAAATCTACATGGAATCATTACCTAGTTCTTTTTGGACAAGTCTATAAATATTTATAAGACTTCATTAAGGTTATAAGATTATGTTAAGACAATGTACAAGTACTCTAATGCACAAGGTACAAGATTTCAATGCATGGCTTGTAAATTAGGTCAAAATAGGTATTTTCACCCTTTAGACATGTTTACTTAGAATAAATTAATAAAACCAATGTAGGGACTTCATGAACACATTGAGGATAATGTAGTATGAATAAATTGAGTTTACATCAGTAGCTAGTTGAAGGATAATCACTTTTACTAAGACTTAACCATAAATCATTAGAAACCCTAACCAGCCTAAGTTTTCTTCCCAATTTCACTGATACCAAACTGTAACACCCCCAAATTTATACAACACAGTACAGCGGAAGACTAGTTGGTGTTACGGGATAGCACATTACTCACATCATAGACAACGCATAAAAATCGCGTCGTTTATTATAAATCATTTCCATTCATAATTATCAAAGTTACATCGGTCCCAAGTCATTATATTTCATACAAAGTTTTACAAAGTATTTGAATGGAAAAATATTGTTTAAGTGCGGGCCATGAATTCTTGTCGTCTTCCCGAGAATTACCTTCAAGTACCTGAGATAAAACATGTTAAAAGAAAAGGTCAGCGATAACGCCGAGTGAATTCTTAGAGTTTAATAAAATCCATCAATATAATATAAGTACAAAATGGATTAAAACAAGTTAAAGAACTTATAATAAGTTTATTGGACCTAAGACACGTAAATAGGTAAAACTAGTAAACTAGTATAAAAGTTATCGACATATAACACTAAAATGAGTAAACGAGAATATGTAAACCCACTTGATCATCATATATATAAAATCATCATATGTATACATAATTGTTATTTTTATAAAGTCATTGGACATGAGTCTAAGACGAATATTATTTGTTTAGGTTTCCGTGATTGAAGCACGTACCGCACGTCTGAATTGCCGATAACCCGCCTTCCCACATCAACGTGAGTTCATAGCCTCACACTCTTTTAAATGTTTTTATAAATGTTTTATAAACCCGGGAGGGAGATAACATGTTAGTTTTTATAAAATAGGACACCATTTGTCCCGATTATTTGTTTATTGATTTGGACCCGAATGATTGTATGACCCGATTGTATGACCCGATAAATGATTAAAGGACCCGATAGATGAAATTAAATGGATTATTAAAGTTAGGTTATGTCACTAAAAGTCCCATTAGCATGAATTGTGAACTACCGGGATTTGGTAGACGCTTATGCATATAATAGTACTATTTGGGGACGATCACCCCAGTTCGCGCCTTGATGGTTGATCCCCGTCGTGCCACATTGATTGGTAAGCGAATTTATGTATGAGAAGATTTCCATAGCGTGACCTTTGTGACGACACACTACTTTAGATGGGCAAATTGAGTATTGGGTTAGCTACCCGTTGTTGGTTTAGTAAGGTAACAATGTCATGCGGCTTATAATAATCCAAATTAACTAAATACTGCTGTACGCTCCGAATTACGATGTATTGCCTGACTAGCAATACGGGGTCATACTAATGATATTATGTTTGTGTTTTGGTTTTCGTAACCATATTCATATACGGTTTTTATTTGACTTTATACAACGTCGTAAGACGTATTGTATGATATTTTTACGACATTGGCTCGTATAATGATTTTTAAGGCAAACGCCTATATTACGATTTTGATGAAGATTTGTATAAAATGACTTTGGCTATTTTATGTCCTATTAAAATGATTTAAACCTTTGTTAAGCTTCAAACCAAAGACCCAAACTTCTTAATTAAAATGTATACCCTAATTAAACCCTAATCCATCACTAATCACATTCCTAAGCCCTTAATCGCCAAAATCACAAAGTATGAAGTTACAAATCCTACAAATGGTATCAAGAGACATGGGATGAGTGTATTGTTTATGTGTTTGTGTTCTTGATTCATACGCCTTTTTGATCCATTTTACACGAACCAATTTTTTTTTTTGTGTTTTTTATGGTTTTTTCTTGATACAAATCTTCTACATAGTTGTGGTAGAGATTTGGTATAGTTACTTTGGCTAAAAACACAAAATTTTTGGGTGTTTTGATCATTTTTTGGCTTAAAATAGAATTGGTTGAGGTTTGTCCGAGAAAAGTGGGATTTATTCCGATCAGTGTCATCGGAAAAGGGTTTTATAGTTATTCCGATCAGTGTCATCGAAAAAGGGTTTAAGGTTTCCGATCGTATTCCGATTAGGACATTTCGACAAGGGTATTCCGATTAGGGACATTCCGAAAAGGGTATTCCGATTAGGGACATTCCGACAAGGGTATTCCGATTAGGACATTCCGACAAGGGTATTCCGATTAGGGACATTCCGACAAGGGTATTCCGATTAGGATATTCAGACAAGGGTATTCCGATTAGGGACATTCCCATCAAGGGTATTCCGATAGGCTTATTCCGACTGTTTTCCGATCTTTATTCCGATCAACATTCCGACAACCCAAAATTATTACTTAAAAAATTTCGAACGTGTGCAATTTTGACTTGGAATTTTTGGTTTATCGAGAACATAATTTAGGGGATTTCAACATTATTTCTCAGATTTAACACACAACAACAAATACATTTACTTTCTCTCATTGTTCGATCAATATTTGTAAATCTTAACTTATCGAAATAGAGTACACATCTCTTACGGATAAGTCCATCCTCTCGGGTACGGATAATCGTCCACCAATGTTGGAAAAATCTATGTACGAGGATTGGACTTCCCGAATGGAACTTTACATGTTGAACAAAGAGAATGGACATCTCATTTGGGCATCGGTGCTCAATGGACCATTAGATTATGGTACAGTGACGGAAGGTACAACTACTCGTCCTCGCACAACGGGTGATTTGACTAGAGATATGAAGATTCAAGACAAATGTGATAAGTATGCTACAAACATCATTCTCCAAGCCCTTCCTCCAGATGTCTACAAACTCGTCAGCAAACATAAAGTTGCCAAAGAGTTATGGGATAGAATTTGTGTTCTAATGCAAGGCACCTCGTTAACTAAACAAGAACGAGAGTGTAAGCTTTATGATACTTTTGATAAGTTTGCCTATGTGCCAGGGGAGACTCTCAATGACTACTATCTGAGATTTACCCTATTGTTGAATGAGCTCAATATCTATGGTATGGCAATTCCTACGTTTCAATTGAACACCAATTATTTGAACACTCTTCCCACAGAATGGAAAAAGTACGTGACGGTTGTTAAATTGGCTAAGGACTTGCATAACACCAATGTGGATCCACTTCAAGCTTTTCTTCAACAACACGAATGCCATGTGATCGAGGCTCGGTTGTCTAAACCTCAAGTTCATGATCCACTTTCTATGTATGCTTCTCAACAAATCATAGCTTATACTTATCAACAACCATCATACCTGCAGCAGCCACCACCACACACCTATCAGCAACCACAACAACCATCTTATCAACCACCAATGATGCCACAGCAAGCATTTCAACAAAGTGTTCATCAACAATCTTTTCCACAAGAACCACCATATTATACATCACCATCACAAGCCAACACTTCTCCAATGGGCTATACTCCTCAACAAGGATATTTTCTAATAGAAGCACAACCAACACAAGCTTTCTACTCTAATGAACTTCCACCAATCCAAGCACCGGTCTTAACTCCAAATGATACACCAGCTGATGTTTTAAACCATGTCACTGCCTACTTGTCAAAACTTGTTGCAACTAGAGGATTTCCACCAACAAAAAATCAGCTCCGCACCTCTTCAAATCCTTGACAACAAGCTACTGTTCAAGATGGTCAAGTAACAGTGCAACCTATTTAGGGAAGGCAAAATTCATATGGACCTCCTACAAGCACTGTGAATGCTCAACCTGTGAATTCTCAAGCTAATGGAAATGGAAGCCCCATTGGTCCTTAAAAGGTTGTGACTTGCTACAATTTTCGAGGACAAGGTCATATGGCTAGGCAAAGCACTCAGCCGAAAAGGAGAAGGGATGAAGCGTGGTTTTGTGAGAAAATGTATTTGGTTGATGCTCAGTCTAAGGGAAAGATTTTAGATTCAGAGGAGTTAGCATTTCTTGCAGACCCAGGGGCAGCAGATACTGAAGGCATTGCAGTCGTTTCCAGTTCTAATGCAGCTTATCAAGCAGATGACCTTGACGCATATGATTTGGATTGTGATGACATTCACTCTACCGAAGCTGATCTAGTTGCTAATCTCTCTCACTACAGTTCTGATGTCGTCAGTGAGGTACCCACCACAACCAATCTTGGTAATGATGATAACCAACATTAAGTTGGGCATGAAAATGACAACCTCGAACAACATTCGGGAACTAGTAACTCAAATGATGTGGTACCCAATCCTACACATTTGAGTGAACCTCAACCAAATGCTACGACGGGTATGGAATCTTATGCTCAACATGATTTGGTCATGGTGCCTAAATATATTATTGATTAAATTCATATGGCTCTCAGACAATCCGTAGATACGAATTCCACCCTAACTGCTGAGCTTGCGTTGCATAAAGAAAAGGTCAATACTTTTGAAATGGTCCCTCAAGCAGAGAAAATAATATGTTCTGAATTTGACCAATTTCGTTTTGAAAAGATTGAATACTTGAAAGAAATAGAATCATTAAGCTAATCTTTCCAATGAATTAAAAGCAAAAGAGTCGGTTGTCAATGATTTTCAGAAACTTAAAATGGATTTCGAAACTCTCGAGTCAAAAAAGTTTGAGTCAGAAATTAATGCTACCAAACTTCTTAAATTCAAGGAACAACAGCTTTTAAAACAATACGCTTCCATAGAAAAGGTTCATCTTTTAACTAAATCATTTAAAGAACTCGAACTTAAGCGTCTTCAAAATTTACCACCTAATCCCGGTTATGCAAAACAAGCTCAAGAATATATTCCCGGTCTTTATGATATGACCATAATTGGCAAATCGAAAGAAGCACCTTATGTTCGTAGTTCTGAGGAGACACAGTCACTTATGGAAGAAAGTCATTCTAAAATATTTTCAAAATTCCATTCGATTGATTATGATAAGAATAATAAAGATCAACTTTCTAAAAAGACACGTATTCGCTTACAAAAGGAATTAGCTGAACTAACAATTCTTGTGCCCCCAAGTTTGTCAAATGAAAACCCTCCTAGTACGTCTCCTACACTTGTCAAAACAGATTTAACAAAGTTAATTCCACTGGTAAGTAAGGCATCCGTTAACTTAAAAGCGGTACACCAACACTTAGCCGATTTTGATAAGGTCATTTTGGAACGTACGACGGCCACGACCATAACGGAAGGTGAATGGAACTTTGAGCACACTAGAGATGCGTTCCAAGACGAAATTGTTCTGTTTGTAAAGAATGTTAAAGCTTGTTCTGGATGATGCTTATGAAAACAGTTTACTTGAAATAGAACGGGTTTCACGCCAAAATGATCAGCTTCTGAAACAAGTGTTGTCTCATGATATAGTTTCCGTCTGTGTGAATAGAAGTGTTGATAATGATTCTATTGTGAATAATGTTGAATCTGTAGATAATGTGGTAGATAGTACTTGTCACGAATCTGACGCTAAATTTTTAAAGCTTCAAGATTCATATTCTTCGCTTTTAAAACGTTTTGATGAGATTCAAACACATTGTATTTCGCTTGAATGCTAGCAACAATTTATTCAAGAAATATTTGAAGCGTCATTTTAAGGTGTTAATATCGATGAGCAAACTTTGAAAAGAATTTTCAATTGAATTTACAATCAAAACAGCGTCAGCCAAGTGACAAAGTTTCTAAATCTTTGCCGATAGACATAGAGAAATCTAAGGAGCTTAACTGTGTGAACGTATTTGAGGCCGCTGAGAATTTTAAACTTGATCTAGATAATCGAGTTTCCAAGATTTTGTCCAAAGTTGATAACTTAAAACAGAAAGATACACGACTCTTCGATTCAGTAAAGCCCGCATGTGTTAATACCACTGCACAAAATCAATCATTGATTGAACAATTGAATCGGAAGTCGGTGGAAATATCTGATTTGAGGGAACAAATTTGTGATAAGAATCTGGAATTGGCTGAGTTAAAGGAAACACTTCATACTCTAAAAGGTAAGAATGTTGTGGATAATGCAGCTACTATCTCAGCATCGTCCTCTAGTGCAATCAAAAGGAACCTTATTGCCGTCACACCATTTAATAAGTGCCCTAGGACTAAACCATCTCAAACTTTGGTCACTAAAGATAAGGCAGAATCAAAACCAGCTTCTAATATTCCCGTGTTGCCTTCTACAGGAGTAGGAACCACTACTAAGGCTCAAATATCTAAGCTTAAAAGAAACAAGAAGAATGATAGGGTATTGCCCTCATCTATTAGTCCAGTGAAGAAGAAAGTAGAAGCCCATCCTAGGAATGTTATTTCTGTTTTGAATAAAAAGAATCACGTAGCTAAACCTAAAGGCTCTGCGGTTGTGCAGCATTCTAAGCCTAATGTGAATTCTAATTTGAAATGTTGGAATTGCAATGAATGTATGTTTTCTAGTCGTCATGATTCTTTCCTTATTGACCATGTGAATGAGATGAATGCCCGGAAAAATGGATTAGAATGGAAACCGACTAGGAAAGTGTTAACCCAAGTTGGTTGGTTGTGGCGCCCCACTGATAGAACTTTCACTATAGTAGGAAATATGTGCCCTTTAACTAGGATCACTCCCACTGAAGCGAAGAAAGCGTGCCCTTTAACTAGGAGTACCAAGGCTACCAAAACACAAATGTGTCCTTTAACTAGGAACACTGACACTACTGAAGGAACCAAGTGCCCTTTAGATAAGTCTACTCCCACTGTAGTGCCCGCGAATAATCCAAAACCTAAGCAAGTTGGAACAGTAAAACCTGTTAGTGCTAAAACTAACATTAGAAAACGCAAGAAATCTAAGGGTCTCATAAATGCTAGCAATTCTGATAATCTTATATCTCTATCTGCTAACACTCCGGAACCAATAGTTTCCAATGCATTGTCTACTGTTGTTATTGAAAACAGGTGGTCCAAATTGTTCTCTGGTATTTGGACTCTGGTTGCTCCAAGCATATGATCGAAGATCGCTCTTAGCTCAGAAATTTCGTAAGCAAGTTTCTTGGTACGGTTCGATTTGGAATGATCATATTGCAAAGATAATGGTTTATGGTGAATATCATATTGGGAATGTTATAATTTCAAGAGTGTATTATGTGGAAGGTCTCGGTCACAACTTATTTTCTGTGGAACTATTTTGTGATGCAAACCTACAAGTTGCTTTTCGAGAGCATACCTGCTTCATTCGTAAATTGGAAGGGGTTGATTTATTGAAAGGTACTCGAGGGAATAATTTGTATACTTTGTCTCTACAAGACATGATGGCCGCTTCTCCCGTATGTCTTCTCTCCAAAGAATCAAAGAATAAGTCATGGTTATGGCATCATCGGTTATCTCATCTTAACTTTGACGCTATTAATCATTTGGCGAAAAACGAACTTGTTCGTGGTCTTCCTAAACATTCATTTCACAAGGATCATTTGTGTTCCGCGTGTACAATGGGGAAAAGCACTAAGAAATTATTGAAACCCAAGACTGAAGACACCAACCAAGAGAAACTTTATTTGTTGCATATGGATCTTTGTGGTCCAATGCGTGTTGAAAGTCGTAGTGGTAAAAAGTACATCCTCGTCATTGTCGATGATTACTCTCGGTTTACATGGGTGAAATTTCTTAGAACAAAAAATGAGGCACGTAAATTCATCATCGGATTTCTCAAGATGATTCAAGTGCGTCTCAACACTACTGTCCGATGCATTCGTACAGATAATGGAACCGAATTTGTGAATCAAATCTTGCGTGATTGTTATGAAGAAGTTGGCATATCTCATGAAACATCTGTTGCACGCACTCCACAGAAAAACGGTGTCATTGAAAGGCGAAATCACACACTTACGGAAGCTGCTCGAACGATGTTAATTTACGCAAAGGCTCTATTGTTTTTATGGGCATAAGCAGTATCTACAGTAGTGTACACCCAAAACCGGTCACTAATTCGTAAACGCCATGGTAAAACACCTTATGAGCTTCTCCATGGAAAAGTACCTGATTTATCATATCTTCATGTATTTGGTTCTCTTTGCTATCCAAATAATGATGGTGACAATTTGGGAAAACTTCAACCAAATGCTGATATTGGTATTTTCATTGGTTACGCACCCGCAAAGAAGGCATACCGAATTTACAACCGTAACTCTCGCAAGTTCCTAGAAACTATGAGTGTTGATTTGGATGAGCTGACAGCAATGGCTTCTGAGAAAAGTAGCTCTGAACTCGCATTTCATGATATGGGACCCAGTAACATTAGTTTTGGTCTTGTCCCAAACAACCCTACTTTATCATCATTTACACCACCTTCTAGGACTGAATGGGATACGTTGTTTCAACCGTTCTTTGATGAATACTTTACTCCTCCAAGTATTGTTGCTCTAGAACCTGAGGTAATAGCTCCGACAACCGAAGTTGTCGCTCCAGCAACCGAAGCACAATATGATACGTCTACACCTACAATTGGTCAAGATATACCATCAACTAGTAATTCTCAACCAACACCTGGATCAACTACTCATGTCATGCCTATTGATGATGAAGAGTATGATGATGATCACGATTTGGAATTCGCTCAAATGCGTGAACTTCCATTCTTTCGTGTACCAATTCTCGTTCATAATCAAGCCGGGTCGTCCACCTCAGAGGAAGCTCCTACTACGGTTTACTCCAATCCACGAATTCGTGAACATGACAACAAGTGGACAAAGGATCATCCTATAGATTCTATTATTGGTAACCCTTATCGTCCGGTATCCACACGAAGTCAGCTACAAGAAAATGCAATGTTTTGTCATTTTGATGCTTTCCTCACTGAAGTTGAACCTAAGACATGGCAATAAGCTTTTACTCAATCCTGTTGGATAGAAGCTATGCAAGAAGAACTTAATGAATTTATACGTCTTGAAGTATGGGAACTTGTCCCATGCCCAGATCAAGTGCAGTTACTCACTTTGAAATGGGTTTACAAGGTGAAACTCGATGAGTTAGGCGGAATATTGAAGAACAAAGCTTGACTAGTAGCTCGTGGATACAAAAAATTATTGGGCATCGACTTTATGGAATCCTTTGCACCTGTTGCCCGTTTGGAAGCTATTAGACTATTCCTCGCTTATGTAGCCCATATGAATATGATCGTCTATCAGATGGATGTGAAGACGGCATTTCTTAATGGTGAAATCAAGGAAGAGGTCTATGTTCAACAACCGGATGGTTTTTTGAATCCTAATTATCCTAATCATGTGTACAAGCTTAAGAAGGCTCTCTATGGGTTGAACACGCGCATGGTATGATATTTTGTCACAATTTCTCATTACGCAAGGATTCGCTAAAGGCAAGGTGGATCCCACGCTGTTCATTCAGAAACGAGGTAAAGATATGATTATGGTACAAATATATGTTGACGATATTATATTTGCAGCCTCGACCCAAACCTTATCCGACGAATTTGGGAAACTCATGTCTTCCAAGTTTAAGATGTCAATGATGGGCAAGGTATCATTCTTCTTAGGTCTTCAGATATCTCAGAGTCCCAGAGGCATCTTTATCAATCAATCCAAGTATGCCCTTGAATTGCTTAAGAAATATAAGATGGAATCTTGCGATCCCGTGGATACTCCAATGGTGGAACTAACAATGCTTGATGCAGATCCACATAGAGTTGCCGTTGATCCGACACTTTATCGTGGAATGATCGATACTCTTCTGTATATCACAACTAGTCGACCTGATCTTCAGTTTGCTATATGTATGTGTGCTAGGTATCAAACTCGACCTACTGAGTTACACTTGGCCACTGTGAAATGGATCTTTCGATATCTTAAAGGAACCATTAATCGGGGACTTTGGTATTCGAAGGACTCTTCGATTGCACTTATGGCATATGCAGATGCGGATCACGCGGGTTGTCAAGATACAAGGCGTAGCACGAGTGGAACTTTGCAACTACTAGGAGATCGACTAATCAGTTGGGCATCGAAAAGGCAGAAAAGCGCTGCAATTTCAAGTACGGAAGAAGAATACATAGTTATGTCTGGTTCCTGTGCTCAAATTCTTTGGATGAGATCGCAATTAACCGACTATGGTCTAGGTTTCAACAAAATTCCGATGTACTGTGACAACAAAAGTGCATTTGCCTTATGCTGCAACATCGTTCAATTCTCCCGGTCGAAGCACATTGACATTCGCTACCACTTCATCAAGGAGCAAGTGGAAAATGGAGTGATAGAGCTTTACTTTGTCCGATCTGAGTATCAATTGGCGGATATTTTCACGAAGGCTTTAGATCGCGCTCGAATTGAATTTTTGGCCGACAAGCTAGGAATGAGAACTTTCTCGCCTGAGACTCTAAAGGAACTGGCAGATGAAGCGAAAGAATAGTGGTGGTAAACTATTCTCCGCATCCTTGGTGATCATTTGTATATATTGTTTATATCTTTATCCACAAAAGCAAAATATAAAAATATAAAACCATATAAAAACCATAAAAATTGAAAAATTCATAAAAATCCAAAAATATTTTTCCTTTATTTTTCAAAGGCATGTCTTTTGGTACGATAATATTTTCAGCCTTAGAAATGTCGATTAATATTGACACGGCGCCATAAATAGAGTTCGTACAAAAGTTGTTAAATATTTCATAAAACATGCCCATATGGCTTGTAGTTATTTCTGACTGCAACCCGCTTTTCACATTAAAGTCAAGTATTTCTTATGAAAGCTTTGGCTCACAACGGGAATTAATTTTCTCGGGCAAGTTTTACTTTAAAACCTTGTAAGGGATCAAGTTTACTTTATAACTTGGTCTAACGCGGATATATGTACGCCTCAGTGCATTTATTTGTTAAAACAAGAGAAGTCTTGTTTTTATGAACTTATCATCTCTACAACCATAGCAATCTACAATTGGTATCTACATACTCGACGATGCGACTACTCAACCGATGACTACAGCTCTTTCAATAGAACACAGGTCAACAATTGAGGGGGAGCAATTGTCAAGCATTCAGAATCTTTGATGCCGAACGTGCCAAGCTCACTAACTGGTGTCAAGACAACAATACCAATCGTACACGTGGTGTCAAGAGTTGACTTCAGACGTGACGAGGCGACCAACATATGCCGACAAGAACCATTTGATATTATCATATGATGTTCTCATCAATCAGGTCCAACCTTGTCAATTTTTTTCTAATATGGTGAATAAGTGTTCATGTTACAAATCGGTATTATATCTCATACATTTGGAATCATGCAGATAAAACGGACTTGCATTTTTCTTCCCAAAACCGTTGTTAAAACTTCATTAAATCAATTGATATTAAAAACATCGATTAGGTTAATATTTTTAATATGGGGGAGAAAATGTGATTTAATATGGGAAACTATCACAAATGGTTTGACTTAATGTGTTGGCTCATCCCGACATATGCGAAATGTTTTCGAATATCCCGGCATATGTTAAGGGGGAGCAAAACGGATTCGCATATCAAAATTGATTTTCAGGGTGACATATACTTAACCACAACCCATTTATTTTCACGACGCTGAAGATTGTGGTGTCATAAGGATGGTAGGATAGGTTAAGTCCAATGATTCTTCCTAAACCGGAGGAATCTTCCCAAGGACATTCCATAGATAGAAATAGTAGTCCTTAGGAAAGATGGAGAAAGATTGTGAACGTATCTGATTGCCGACCAAGTACTTAAGTTAGCACTGGAACAATCACAACAAGGTGCTAGTTATGACGTATTGGTAAGTATTGAAGGGGTTGAAGAATGAAAAAGAATTGTAAAGATAAAGGGTGTAAGGAAAGAAGCCCTCCTTACAACCTTAGGCAGAAACCGGGTCAACACATATGCTATTGAGATCGTTTCAATGATGCTCGATATTGAAGATAGACATCATGGACCCAGTGATGCAATGCACAACCCATCCCAGCTAACTCAGATATCTCTTAAAAGATATTTGTTTTAATCACACGGAGACAACACGTTATCTATCAATTTATTCACTCCGAATAAATTGGTATTGAAATGGTGACACTCCTCTCCAGCCTCCGATCCCTAAAATCCAAAATGAAAGATCGAGTCTAGAGCCATTTGAGATCATCACATATCTCATTAGGACACACTTTCATAATTCCTTGCTTCTTCACACACTGTGAAAAGTAAGAAAGATATTAAGAGTCCTACGCAAGATCTTCATGATCTTGCCTGAACATCCGAGTAATACGAAAGTATTTACAATGAAGATGGAAATCCTTCTTGAGCGAATATCAAAAAGCTCATGGTAGGTGACTTGTGCGATTCTTTATGAATCAAACTTGTGATAACTGGAAAGCAACAATGGTTTAATTCTTAACTGAATTTAAACACGGTCCAGGCCTCTACGCAATATCTTAGTGATCTTGCCAGAACACTCAGAGTGATACCTTAGTGTTCACAGTGATGAGTGGAAATCCTTCTAGTGTTAACATCAAACAGCACTTGGTAGGTAAGTTGCAAGATTCAATATGAATCAAGCTCGTGACAATTGGAAAGCAACGATGGTGCGATTATTTAATGAATCAAACTTGTTCCAGGAATCAGAATTGACGACTTCAATCATGCGGATAATTTAATCTAAATGATTCACTCTTTACGTTCGCAGTCAGCTTTGGACGGTCGAGTAAAGAGAACGGGTTTACCCGTGAAATCTTTTCAAGGAGATTTTTAATTAAATCTACCTGCCACAAGTACGATATTTTATATCATCCAACGGTCTTCACCGACCGGAGGTAAAATGCTACCGAATTAGAATGAAATGTTCAAAGCCATTTTGTTTGTGTCTACTTACGTTGCGGAATTTGAAGACGGTGGCGTTACGGAATCCAAGAAGAAGTCGTCCCCGCATGCTTATACTTCTCGCACTTAATACTTCATCTAAACAAGAAAGCCTAAAAGTTAAGTCTTCCGCTGTATCGAACTCTGAAGCTTTCAATAATTATTAAGGTATAAGTATGTGGGACATGGTGTCAAGAAGAGGCGAAGATCACAAGTGATGGATGCACAAGATCAAGGCAAGAGATTAATGCTAAAGATTTATATCAAAGATCACATCAACATGTTCACCAGAAAAGAAAAAGAAAAGAAAGACGAATACTACGAGCTCAAGACAAGCATAGTATGTTAGGTTTATTTTATTATTGTAACTAGGGTAACACCCTTGTTTGGAGTTACCTCCCTTAGGGGGAGATTGTTAGAAATACGTTTTTACGTATTTAGGAAGATTCGGTCACTCCGACAATATATTAAGTAGTAGCTCGTAGTCTAGATATCTTTATTAAACAAACAAGGCCAAGCCTAGCCTACAACATGTGTAGGCCGGTCCAATATTGTAAGCCCAAGCCCATCACAAGGCTTGGGTATATAAACCCTCTCCTTAAATGGAGAGGGTGGTGGTTTTCATAATTAACACATAGTAATCTTTTGTTTCTCTCTCTAGAAGTGTGTGAACTCCATCATCTCTCTATCTCTTTCTCTCTCTAAAACATAAGCAAGATTTACATATCCTACACAAGCCCTAGTTTTGTATCCGCCTAGGTTTTTCCCCCAAAACCTTGTTTAAACTCATTCCATACCATTCTAGGTTTGAAATAAGATATTTTCAAGATATTTTGGGTCTTCTAGAAGCCCTTCAAGCATATTTATCATCACCTTGTAGATGTAGAATTACCATTCTTATATATATATGCCGAAAACCATTTTAGACCACATATTGAAGATTAGAATGAATATAGCTTGTATACTCAGCTCCTAGACTTGCATAGATCTTTCCTAGGCTTCCTTAGTCACTAATCTCTGGTCCTTACACGTTCATAGCATTCCTTGGAGGCTAAGGCTTAAAACTAGTATAAATAGGGGCGAAATGCTTTCATTTCAACTTGCACCCTGTTTCCTTTGTATCTCCTACTCATTATCTATTTCCACTTCTATATACATCCTAGTAAATGTCCCAAGACCAGAAAACAGGTTTAGAAGGTAGCCATTTAAGCTCTTGAAGCTTTGATAGCAAGTTGTGCTCATAGGAAGCCATTAGGAGCCATTTTGGAGCATCCTAGGTAATTTCTATGTTAGCTATGCTTTGATCTTGTTATAATAAATTATTAGAGTTTTTATAATGCGAAAATTATGTTAGAAAGATAATCTAAAAAGAACTAAGTCATTTCATGATTTTAAATGGAAGTTATAAGCTAAAGATGTCTTAAAACCCTAGTTATGTAATTTACATGAAATAATAAGCAAAAACCCATTTTAAAAGCTATAATTCTGGTAAAATGTTTTTATTTTGATTATAAATATTTTTTGAAACTTTGTTTCAAAATCCTAGATCATTTGGTCCATTTTTGAGGTTGTTATATGATTTTTATAATTGTAGGGACTAAAACTGTCATTTTTGAAACTATTTAACATTTTGGGCCAAAAGTGTCATTTTGTGAAAGTTTAATATATAAGCATAAATATTGGAAAGTTTGAGGTCATAAGGTTAAATATTGAGGGTTTAATATGCATATACTAAAACTATATACTTTAGGGGTTAAAAGTGTAATTATACCAAAGTATAACAAAAAGGGCTATTTTTGCCAATTTTGAAACTAAATTATATTAATTATAAATATGAGGAAGTAATTAAAGGATCATGTTAGTAGGGAGCTTTGTTCAAAGATGTTCCATCTCGATATTACGTTCTGACTGAGTGGTTGGGTTTACGATTTAAAGTGCCCTCGCTCCTCAAACGTTTATAGAATGACTTCTAAGTATGATGGCCCGAACAATGGTGCTATAATTACAACCAAATATTAATTAAAGAATATATAACCAATACTTAAAAATATTGAACATAAGATTAAAGACTTGATACTATACACAATGTATTAATCCAGGTTTGTGTGAGATCAAGTTGTTGTTTATGAGACCAACTTGTGGTTTGTATGATCAACCTGTTTATCTGTGAAAAAAATGTATCTGATTATAGCTCAGATCCTATGGACATAAGGTGAGTTCATAGCCTCACTTTTAAAGTTTGTTAAATATTTTGAAAACCCGTGAGGGAGATATATGCTAAAACTGGAATACATGTGTTTTTGAACTGTATGCTTTTTACTGAAATGTGTTATTACAATAATGCCCAAACTGTTACTTGCTACCCAAATTTCATGAGTCATTAAACACTTACGTGTGCGCTAATAAGGTGAATAGATCTATTGGAAGTAACGAATCCTGTTTGTGTTACTTGTACGTGAAGTAATCGAGCACACTTTATTATAACTATCCTCGTTGAACACTTTATATGTGCACTAATATGGTGAATAGATCTATTGGGTTTAACGAATCATGTTTGTGTTACCTGTACGTGGGGTAATCGGGCATACTTTATTAGAACTAATGGGTAATCTGTACCTGCAGATTACTTGTCATGACAATCTGTCATGATGGTCACTTCGGTGAATTCCGTTAGTTTTGATGTCATGAACTTAGTAAAACAAAATGTAGCTATATGTGAATGAATAGTAACGTAGCTCGAGGTGGTAGACATGTATTCAAAACTGTTATTACAAACCTATGAATTCACTCAACCTTTGTGTTGACTTGAAGCATATATTTCAGGAAATTGTAACTGATAGCATGGAGCAGCATACGGATGGCATGAAGAGGCACAAGATTTAAATTATTATCTTAGATTTTGGGAACCTTATATTGTAAAACTCTGAATTTTTAATGATATATAAAGAAAGTTGATTTGATCACTCTTTTGAGTTGTTTTCTATTATTATGACCTGTGATCTATGAACTAATACCCCAGATCTATGTTCCGTTGTGTAAAGGTAAAATGGGGGTGTTACTAAATCAACTTATTGCTGATGCGGATGAAAAGGCTCTTTAGACTATTCTTCAAGCTCTTCCACCCAATATTTATCGAATGGTAAGTCAACTTAATATAGAGAAGGAATTATGGGATCGTTTGGTTGTGTTGTTACATGGAACTTCACTCACTAAGCAAGAACGTGAGTGTCAACTTTATGATCTTTTTTATAGGTTCACATACACTCCAGGGGAAACTATTCATGATTACTATTGGCGATTTACTACATTGATGAATGAATTGACTACTTATAATCTGATGATTGCTCAATTTCAAATCAATACTAAGTTCTTGAATTCGTTACCTCTTGAGTGGAGCCGTTACATCACTGATGTTAAATTGGTAAGGGATTTGCACAAGACAAATCTAGATCAACTTTATGCTTTCTTGCAACAACACGAGAAGCATGTGATAATGACTCGCATGTCTCAAGGATCTTACCTTGAACCAATGGCATTAATGGCGAATCATCAATTGTTGTGATATAACAATGGTCCTTATGCAAATGGGCTACAATCATATCAGAAGTCCTTGTATCAAACTCCAAGCTTCCCACATTATTCTCTTCTACCACAACCAGCTACTTCACATCAACAATATCATCTTCCAGCATCACCATCACATAGAGATCCATATCCCTCAGCTTATGCTCATCAACAATACCCTTCTTATCAAGAACCTACAGTTCCCGCCATCACCTATCAGGAACCAGAAGTTCTTTAACCCAACTACTCACAACATGTCAGTACTTCTTCAAATGCATACGTAGCTCCACCAGCACCAGTATTGTATTGTGATGATGAAGTCCCAATTCCCGAATTCAAACACGACGATAATCCTACTGAAGTATTAGCTGCCATGTCTGCCTATATCACTCAAACATTGAACAAACGAGCATATAGAGGACTTCTTACCACAAACAACCAGTTGAGGAATTCTTCAAACTCTTGTCAAGAAGCTACCATTCAAGAAGACATAGTCATGGTTCAACCTATTCAGGGGAGACCGAGTTCATCCAACACTAGTGCAAGAACTTACAACACTACTGCTTCTAGGGGAAATGCTACTAGCAAGTTGAAGATGATCACATGCTACTATTGCAAGGGGGAAGGACATATGGTTAGGGATTGTAAGCAACCAAAGAGGAGAAGGGATGCTTCGTGGTTTGAGAGGAATGTGTTATTGGTTAATGCCCAAGCAAATGGTCGTGAGCTAGACGAGGAGGAGTTAGCGTTTCTTGCTGATCCAGGAGTTGCGGATAGTGGTGGACACACAACAGCTTTCACTCATAATGCAACATATCAAGCAGATGATCTCGATGCATATGATTCTAACTGTGATGAATTCAACACCGCCAAACCAGCTCTTATGGTAAATCTTTCAGTTTACGGGCCAGATCAAACATCTAAGGTACCAAGTGTTACCATTGATACTAGTATTGCACCACATCAAGTTGGTCAAGAGTCTCAGTATTTGGAAGAGCCTCCGGTGGTGAGTAATTCAAACGAGGAGACAAACAATGATAGTAATATCAATGCAAGTCCACAGACTTTGAGTGAAATATAATCAAAAGCTATTCCCATATGAACCCCCCTGCTCAACGAGATTTGGTAATGGTTCCGGAAACTCTGCTTGACCAAATGAATACTGCGGTCCTTGAAACCCTAGGTGTTAATAAGACCCCTATCCGTCGATCTTGCTTTGTATAAGGAAAAGGTTCAAACCTTGGAGTTAACTCCGTCGACCAATACGCTAACCAATCCCGAATTTGATGAGTTTCGAAAAACTCAAATGGGCCATTTACAAGAGATTGAAAATTTAAGAGCAAATCTTTCTAAAGAAGTTAAAGAAAAAGAGACAGTTGCCACTAATTTTCAAAAACTTGAAACGGATTTCGAAATTCTCGAGTCTAAAAAGGTTGAAACGGAAATTAATTCTTCTAACCAAATTAAAAAGATTGATAATTTGCTTTTAAAAAAATATAAGGAGACAAACACGATATATTTGCTAACACCATCTTTTAAAGAATGTGATATATCACGTCAATAAGAACTTTCACCAAACCCGGGTTATGCAAAGCGAGCTCTTATCAATAACCCCCGACTTTATGATGCTACCAAACTTGGGAAGGTGTTAGGTCCACCCGATGTTCATGATGATGTAGTATATATCCCACTTATGGAAGAGAATCGGTCTAAAATGCTTTCTAAATTTCCAAAACCATTTGATTATGAATCACATAATTAACAACAATTGGATTTTAGAACTCGCTTTAAACCACACACAGATATTCCTTTCGCACCATCCAAAGTGTTATTGACTGAATTTCCTAATACGTCTTCTACACTTGTCGAACCGGAATTACCTAAAGAACTTCTGAAAGAGGTTCCACCAGTAAGTAAAGTGTTCATTGGCTTACAAGAGCTACGACGACATTTTGAAAGGTTTGACAAGGTCATTAAGGAACGTATGACTCCAATGGCACAAACCAAAGGGGAATGGAATTTCGAACACACTAAAGCTACGCTTTGGGATGAAGTTGTTCCGTTTGTGGAAGATATTAAAGCGGGGTTTAAAGCTATTGATCAAAACTTACTCTCGGAAATCAAAGACGTTCAAAAAGTTTTCTATGAAATGGATGACACCTATGAGCTTATGTTAATTGAGAAAGAAAAAGTTTTGAAAGAAAGCGACCGACTCTTGGAAAAAGTGGTGTCTTTTGATATCGTAAATCTCTTTGTGAATAAATTTGACGATGTGCATGATCTCTCTGTGAATATTGTTGAGAATGTAAATGTTGTGGTAGATAATCAACCTTGTCACAAATCTGACGTTAAATTTTAAAAGCTACAAGATTTTTATAATTCACTTTCTAAACGTTTTGATGAGCTTCAAAAACATTATATATCTCTTGAAATTGAAAAAAAATCTAAGAATGAAACTCTACTTTAACAAATGAATGTGAAAATAACGGTCAGACGAGTGACAAGGTGATTCAGGCATTGAGGAAGAGATTACGAGACTTAAGAAAGAGTCATCAGTAGAAACTGTGAAATAGGAACTAGAGGTCGTAGAGACTAAAAACCATGCCTTAGAAAATAAAATCATGTATATTCTAGGGGATCTTAAACGAGCAAAGCACGGATTTTCGCAACTTTCTGGTTCACTGGAGCAAACATTCGCTTCTAATGAAGCACAACATAAGTCACTTGTTAACTAATTGAACCAAAAGTCTGCGGAAATCTCTCACTTAAACATTCAACTCATAGAAAAAAACATGGTCCTAGGTGAGTTAAAGGAAACACTTTAACTCAAAGGACAAGAAGTTGTTGATAACGCAGCTACAATCTCTGCACCGTCCTCTAGTGCTCCAAAAACCAACCAAGTGGTGATTTATAAGAACCCGTACCATAAGAACAACCCGGACACATATGCGGATTATATGAAGAACGCAATTAAGCATATACACCTTGCGAGGGACATTTTAGATGACCTATATGAATCAGATCCCACAAACAGTGATTATTATTCTGCTCATGCATACATTGAGCGGGTACAATACTGCTTAGCGCATCTTAATTACATCAGTTATCCGGGTTCTGCACCACTCAAACAACAACCCATTACCATGACTCCATTCCACAAAACCCTAGGGGCTAAACATTCTCTAGGTACACCCAACAAGGAAAAGTCAAATTGTGTCACTAATGTTTCCTTGCCTTCTACAGGAGTAAAAGTTGCTACTAAGGCTAAAGGATCTCAAGTCAAGAAAGATAGCATCAAGCCTTTCACTAGTAGGACTATGAAGAAGAAAGTAGAAGTTCACCCTAGGAATGTTCTTTCAAATTTGAATAAAATGAATCATGTAGCAAAGACTAAAGGCCCTGCGGTTGTGCAACAACCTAAGCTCAAAGTGAATTCTGATTTAAAATGTTGGAATTGTAATGAATGTATGTATTTCTCAGCGCCATGATTTATGCCTTGTTGATCATGTTAATGAAATGTTTGCCATTAGGAACAACCTTGAATGGAGGCCAACTGGGAAAAACCTCACCCAAGTTGGATGGCAATGGCGTCCCACTGGTAGGACCTTCACTACTAATGGAACTAAGTGCCCTTTAACGAGGAACACATCCACTGAACTTAGGTCTCAGCATCCTTTAAATAGGAACACTAGCACTAAAAAAATGGAAAAAAGCACCCTTTAATTAGGGTCTGCCCCTACAATTGTGCCTACGAGTAAAGAAATACCTCAGGATCTTAGACAACTAGAATCTAAGCCGACAACTAGGAAGAAAATTTGGAAATCTAAGACACCTTATGATAGGATATCTAAGATAATTTTATCTGTACCTGCTAACACAGAGGAACCATTAGATTCCGATACATAGTCTTTGTTTGGTGATATTTTCAGGTGGTCCAAATCATCCTCTGGTACTTGGACTCTGGGTGATCAAAGCACATGACCGGAGATCGTTCTATGCTTAAAAATTTCGTCAACAAGTTTCTAGGCACGGTTAAATTTGGTAATGACCACATTTCAAAGATCATAGGTTATGGTGAATATCATATTGGGATGGTCCAAATCATCCTCTGGTACTTGGAGTCTGGGTGCTCAAAGCACATGACCGGAGATCGCTCTATACTCAAAATTTCGTCAGCAAGTTTCTAGGCACTATTAAATTTTGTAATGACCACATTGCAAAAATCATAGGTTATGGTGAATATCAGATAGGGAATGTTACGATTTCTCGCGTGTATTATGTGGACGGACTCAGTCATAACTTATTCTCAGTGGGACAGTTATGTGATTCAAACCTTGAGGTTGCTTTCCGACAACATACTTGCTTCATCCGTGATTTGGAAGGAAGAGATTTGTTAAAAGGTTCTCGAGGGGATAAGCTCTACACATTGTCCATACAAAATATGATGGTTGCTACTCCCGTATGTCTTCTCTCCAAAGCATCTAAGATTAAGTCATGGTTGTGGCATCGACATTTATCTCATCCTAATTTTGATGCCATCAATCATTTGGCTAAAAACGAACTTGTTCGTGGTCTTCAAAATCTCAAGTTTAACAAGAATCATTTATGTTTTGCGTGTTCATTAGGGAAAAGCACCAAGAAATGTTACAAACGCAAAGTTGAAGACACCAATCAAGAAAAACTGTATCTTTTGCACATGGATCTTTGCGGGCCAATGCAAATAGCAAGTGTGAGCGGTAGAAAATACGTCCTCGTCATCGTGGATGATTTTTCAAGGTTTACATGGGTAAAGTTTTTAACAACCAAGGATCAGACACCATATTATATTATCAAGTTTCTCAAGATGATCTAAGTGCGTCTTAATGCTACTGTTCGCCGTATCCGTACTGATAATGGAACTGAGTTTGTCAATCAGACTCTGCGGAATTATTATGAAGAGGTTGACATCTCACATGAAACATCAGTTGCTCGCACTCCACAATAAAACGGTGTCGTGTAACAACGTAATCGTACACTTATGGAAGCTTCTAGAACTATGTTGATTTACGCAAATACTCTTTTATTCTTATGGGCAGAAGTTGTAGCAACCGCATGTTATACCCAAAACCGTTCTATTGTTCGTAAGCGCCATGAAAAACACCGTATGAGCTTCTTCATGAACGAAAACCCGACTTATCATTTCTTCATGTGTTTGGTGCACTTTCTTGCCCGACCATCAACAGTGAGAATTTGGGAAAACTTCAACCGAAGACTAATATAGGAATTTTCGTTGGTTACTCACCCGCGAAGAAAGCTTACCGGATATACAACCGCCGTCTTAACAAAATAATAGAAACTATGGATGTCGATTTTGAAGAGCTAACGGTGATGGCTTCTAGGCAACGCAACTCTGAATTCACGCTTCATGAGATAGGACCCGGTACTATCAGTTCTGGCTTAGTTCCCAACAATCCTACTTCTCCATCATTTATACCACTTACAAGGCCTAAGTGGGATGAGTTATTTCAACCGATTTTTGATGAAACTTTGATCCCCCTAGTGATGATGCTCCAACTCCTATAGTAGTAGCTCCAATTTCCGAAGTTGTTGCTCAAGATAATGGAGATCAATCTGATACATCTACCCTTACTATTGAACCGGATGCACCATCCCCTAATAATTCTCAAACTACACTTGAATCAAAATCCCCACTCATTCCTAATGATGTTGATGAGGATCACACTGATCACGACTTGGAATTTGCTCACACATTAGAGCTTCTATACTTTGGTTTACCTATTCTCGACAACCTTATCGTGGCGTCTACCTCAGAGGGAGCTCCTGCTACGGTTTACTCCAGACCCAACCGGATTGAAACTCACAACACCAAGTGGAAAAAGGATCACCCAATCTGCAATATTATTGGTACCATTGAAAGACTAGTCTCTACACGCCACAAATTACAAGAAAATGCATTATTTTGATACTTTGATGCCTTTCTCTCTGAGATTGAACCTAAAACATGGCAACTAGATATGACACAGTCATGTTGGATTGAAGCCATGCAAGAGGAACTTAATGAATTTAAAAGACCTGAAGTATGGGAATTAGTTCCTTTACCTGACAACGTCAATGTTCTTACTTTGTTGTGGGTATACAAGGTCAAACTCAATGAGATGTGCGGAAGATTAAAGAACAAGGCAAGATTGGCCACTCGTGGTTACAAACAAGCATTGGGTATTGACTTTGAAGAATCCTTTGCTCCCATTGCAAGATTGGAGGCAATCAGACTATTCCTTGCGTATGCTGCTCACATGAACATGATCGTCTATCAAATGGATGTTAGGAAGGCATTTCTGAATAGTGAACTAAGGGAAGAAGTCTATGTTAGCCAGCCGAATGGATTTGTGAACTCAGAGTATCCTAATCATGTGTACAAGCTCAAGAAGGCTCTTTATGGGTTGAAACAAGCTCCACGCGCGTGGTACGATCTCTTATCATCATATCTCGTCTCGGAAGACTTCTCCAAAGGCAAAGTGGATCCGACATTGTTCATTCTTAAGGAAGACAACGACATGATACTGGCACAAATTTATGTTGATGATATTATATTTGCTGCCACTACTCATGTATTGTCCAACCGTTTTGAGAAAATCATGTCCACACGTTTAAAGATGTGAATGATGGGAGAAATCTTAGTTCTTAGGGTTGCAAATTTATCAAAATCCCAGAGGCATCTTCATTAATCAATCCAAATATGCTCTTGAATCATTGAAAAAGTATCACTCTGAAAATTGTAACCCCGTGGATACTCCAATGGTGGAGAGATTAGATGAGGATAGAGATGGGATTTCTGTCGATCAGAAAAATTATCGTGGAATGATCGGTAGCCTTCTCTATCTCACTGCTAGCACGACTGATTTATAATTTGCTATGTGCATATGTGCCCGGTATCAGGTTCGGCCTACCAAAAAGCACTTACATGTTGTGAAAAGGATTTTTCGGTATCTTAAAGGAACACTTCATCGTGGTCTATGGTATCCGAAAGACTCCTCTATTGCACTAACATCATATGCAGATGCAGATCACGCTGGGTTAAGATACTAGACGTAGCACTTCAGGAAGCTTGCAATTACTTGGAGATCGTTTGATTAGTTGCGCATCCAAAAGGCAGAAAAGCGATGCGATATAAAGTACAGAGGCATAATACATTGCCATGTCTGGTTGTTGTACTCAAATCCTTTGGATGAGATCACAATTGACTGACTACGGTCTTGGATTCAAAAAATACTGATGTACTGTGACAACAAAAGTGCTATTACACTTTGCTGCAACTACGTTCAACACTCCTGGTCGAAGCATATTGACATACGCTACCATTCCATTAAAGAGGAAGTGGAAAATGAGTAATCGAGCTGTATTTTGTCAACACCGAGTATCAGCTAGCGGATATTTTCTCTAAGGATTTAGATCAAGGACGAATCGAGTTTTTAATCGACAAGCTGGACATGAAAACATTCTCACCAGAGACTCTTAAGGAGTTGGCAGAAGAAACTGCAGAATAGTGGTGGTAAACTATTCTCGAGTATCCTTTTTCATGATCATGTATGTATTGTATATATTTAAATCCCAAAAAGAAAAATACAAAAATATAAAACTTACAAAATCCATAAAAATTATAAAATCAAGAAAATCCAAAAATATTTGTCATTTTCCAAAAGGCATGTCTTTTAGTACAATAATATTTACGGCCTTAGAAATGTTGTTTAATATTGACACGGCGCCATAAATAGAGTTCGTATAAAATTTGTAAACATTTTAAAACATGCTGATATGGCTTGTAGTTATTTCTTACTGCAACCCACTTTTCGCATTAAAGTCACATTTGTTCAGGAAACATTGGCTCATAATGAGAATTAATTTTCTCGGGTATGTCTTACTTTAAAACCATACAAGGGATCAAGTTTACTTTAAAACTTGGTCCAACACAAATTAGTGTACGTTTCAGTGCATTTATTTGTTAAAATAAGAGAAATATTATTATCACCAGAATCGTATCTTCAAAACACTAAACCAAAAATGTCTTCATGGGTATTTGACTCTTTAAACAACGACTACAACTCTTTAAATAGATAAGGGGTCATTATTTAAGGGGGAGAAAATATCAAATCATCTTTGTTATCAAAACGGTCTTCAAAAGATTTGTCAGAAAAATTCAAATGGTTAATTGTTCATGGGTATGGTGTTTGCTTTACATGTTATGTGAGATCTCGTGATTTAAGATGAATGCTTTAGTCTTGTGTGATTGGTTTGTATTTGTGTTAGACGAATTCAAAAGTTAACGGGCGTTAGAAGCCAACTAGTTAAAATGTGTTTAAAACTTGGTTAAAACAAGTTGAACTTTAAGCCAAACAGAGGGACTAAATTGCAAAACTTGTAATTTGTTTGACCTAGTCAAACTCTTACCCCTGTCCCTTTTCGTATCAAACACAAAGCAACCACCAATTTCTTTCTGACATTGTTACATTTTCAAAGGCTCCAAACATTTCATCCAGTTCGAATCAATCTAAAAGGTACAAAGCAAAAACGTTTTTCATTCCATTTGTAATACACCCATAGTGTTTAATTAGGATTTTGTGCCCTAGTTTATCTCATGATTTAAAATCCTCCAATTAGGGTTTTGCAAATTAGGTGCCTTAATTCTTTGAACAAGGGGGTTTTGCACGGATTAAGTATGGTTTAAAAGGATTTGCTTTATTTTTTGCACAAACTCGACCTAGGTCCACTGTGATGAAGTACCCAGACTCGACTTTGCCAAAATAAACACCTTTTCAAAATTATTGCGAACTAATACTATTCACCAAGTTTTATTACAAAATCATATATTATGCTTATTGTGAACTCATATTACTTGTACATTGTGAAATCATGTTTCCTGTTTTATTGTGAAATCATGTTGCCTGGTTGATTATTGCGAACTCATGATCAATGTTTATTGTAAACTCGTGCCTTGTTGGTATTACGAACTCATGCATCTGCTTATTATGAACTCATGTATCTGCTTATTGCGAATTCATGTCTTAAACTTATTGCGAAACAAGGAATAGGTTTGGGAAATATGACTAAGTATTATTGCGAACATAGGTTTGTGAAACATTGCGAACTCAGGTTCATGAATTATTCCGAACTTATTTTTCATGAGTTATTCCGAACTTAGGTTTCATGAATGATTCTGAACCTGTGTATTAAGAATTATTCCGAACTTAGGTCTTATGAATTATTCTAAACCTGTGTTTCATGAATTATTCCGAACTTAGGATTCATGAATTATTCTGAACCTGTGTATTTTGAATTATTCCGAACTTGTGTATCATGGTTTATTCCAAACATGGGTGTTTTGTGATTATTGCGAACTTGGTGTGTCTTGAAATATTTCAAACTTGAGTGTAAAATGAGGAATATGTTATGTTTCAAATTTTGTTCCAAATCTTTTGTGAATGTTTCCATAATGTTGTATGTGGTATAAGTTGTATGCTTCTAATAACCTTAGATGTGATATGATTTACTTCGATAAGAGTTATCATGTATAATGGTATATATATATATATATATATATATATATATATATATATATATATATATATATATATATATATATATATATATATATATATATATATATATATATATATATATATATATATATATATATATATATATATATATATATATATATATATATATATATATATATATAGGGTGAGGTTATTTTCAGAACCAAATAAATGTACAGAACTGCGAGAACCACCTTTTTACTCTTAAAATGCACATGTATATTCATCGGGATAGTTCATTAGATAGAAATACATGAATTTTCATTCTCGTATGTCACTAGGAACATGTATCCTAGGACCATGCACATGTATTTGTTTGTATGTATTGTAACTATCTTTTCGTTGGATAATATAAAAACACATGTGCACTCTTCATATCGCTCATCTTACTCGGATCTATAACCACTAAAATAATTATTAAATATCAATTAATACATAATATTGAAAATACATATGCATTGTTAAGAGTATAAAGGTGGTTCTCGCAGTTCTGTATATTTATTTGGTTCTGAAAATAACCTTACACTATATATATATATATATATATATATATATATATATATATATATATATATATATATATATATATATATATATATATATATATATATATATATATATATATATATATATATATATATATATATATATATATATCTGTATGTATCAACTATGTTTGTCCGATCTTAAGCAGGAATCATATCTGTCACTGAAGAACGACAACGAGTATTTTGTTGGGAATAAATCTATGTGTATTTGTTACCCTTGCTAGTTGGTCATTCGTCCCCCTGCTAGAGTAAGTTTCCCATGCCAAATAACAAAGGCAGGGGGATTGGTTCCCCTTCTGAAGTCAAAGGCCCTACTGCTAGAGATAAACTTAGAATATATTTTTACGCGTTTCTGTTACTACTCCATAATACTTTCCAAGTTTGTTAGTAGTAATCTTGTATGTGAGTCCTTATGCCTATAAAAGGACTCACTAGGTTATCATGCAATGTGTGTCTTTCTCAATTGTCTTTCATTTCATACTTTGAGGTTTTTGTAACCCTAATACCATTATTGGGTATTCGTATATCTTTGATATACTAAAGTTCAACGTTTGCTTTAATCATTTTGTTCTTGTGCTAAACACTATATTCCGCATCTTGTTTAGTTACTTTGCTTTGCAAAGTTTCTCTAGTGTTAGATTGAATATTTCTTTCTATCACAACCCTTAAACAAGCTATTAAGGTTTAAGATCTGAGTTTGGGATCAACAAGTGGTATCAGAGCTTGTTGAGAAACTTTGATTTAACCAAGAACAAAACAACCTCTCTCAATCAACATCAACCATGTATTCTGACTCCAATTCATCATCAACCAACAACAATGCTCTCAAATTACCCATTATGGATCCTGAAAACTTTGAACTATGGGAATTCAGGATTCAACAATACCTCAAAATGGAACACTATGTTCTATGGAAATCATAGAATTTGGTGATCAATTTCCAAAGATCATGCAGGTTGAAGATAACGGTAAGGGAGAAGAAAAAGGTGAAAGCTCCAAAGGTGAAGGCAAAAAGAAGTTTGCTGCTCTTGTTGACAAGGAAATAATAGCAAGAAGGCATGATGTCAGGGCCCATAGTTCTTTGTTGTTGGCCCTACCTGATAGACATCAACTAAGATTCAGAAAGTACAAAACAACTAAGGAACTCTGGGAAGCCATAGGCACAACTTTTGGAGGAAATGAAGCCACAAAGAAGAAGAAGAAGAATCAAATGCTTGATGATTTTGCTTCTTTCAAAGCAATTGGTGATGAATCAATTGGCGCTATTTACAATAGGCTTCAAGATATGGTGGCTCAGTTGGAATTCTTTGATATTGAAGTGACAAGAGAGTAGGTAAATACCAGGTTCCTTAATAGCCTTCAGAAGGAATGGTTTGTCTACAAAGCTATTTGGCAGAATAAGGATGACTTAGACAACAAGAACATTGATGACATATACAATAACTTGAAAGTTTTTGAACCTGTTGTCAATGAGATGAAGTCAAATGGAACAATTCCAACCAACTCAAGTGGATCCACTGATTCCCCTGCTAACATGGCGTTCGTATCTCAAAGTAGTGGAATCTCCAAAGGCAGTGGAATCGAAGTAGGCCCTGCTACTTATTCCCCTACTACTAGGTCTGGATCATCTTATGATGAAGAAAGGCCTGCAACATTCAGTCTTGACACTGCTTGTGCTTTTATGGCATCCCAAGGGCCACAAGGATCTACTATGTTACACGAAGATCTGAGTCAAATCAGTAAGCAAGGACTGGAGGAGAAGGATATCAAGTGGAACATGGCTCTGCTTAGTATAAGAGCCAACAGGTTTTACAAGAAGTATGGGAAGAAGATCTCCATCAATCCCTCTGATGTGGCTGGGTTTGACAAAACAAAGGTTGAATGCTACAACTGTGGCAAGAAGGGTCATTTTGCTAGGGAATGCAGAGGACTTAAGACTGGGAACAGCTACAGGAAGGAAACCAGAGATGATGATTCTAGTGCTAAGGTTATGGTAGCCATGCAGGGGATAGATGAAGCAGGTGGATGGGATTGGAGTGCCATGACAGAGAATGTTGAAAGAAATCAAGCATTGGTTGCTAAGGAAAAAGAGGGAGATTTCGCTCTTATGGCCATGTCAAGCTCCAGCTCAGACAATGAGGTATATGATGATTCATATTGCACTAAAGCTTGTAGGAAAAATACTGAGTCATTGAATGATCAAATAAGAAAGATAAAAGTTGATTATATCAATTATGACAATGACCTTGATAATTACAAACGTGCTTTAGAACGATTAGAGTCCACCATAAGAGAGTATAAACAAAGAGAAAGTGATTACAGAAATCACATTGTGATTCTAGAAAGAGATGCCAAGTAAAATAATGATTCCATTAAGGAGTTGACTGATGAACTTGAAGTTTTTAAGGTTAATAAACAGATAGATGATGAAACTGTTGAAAATTTTGGAAAAGCTTCAAAAGATTTAACTAAAGCAGTTGAAATTGGTCAATCTCCTAGGGACAAAATAGGTTTTGGGATTAAAAATGAGCATGCTACCATACCACCACCTCCTGCCAATATTCATGCACCTTTTCCTAGAAAAGACTTGTCTTGGACTGGTCTCTCTTGTTTTCAAAAACATGATGATATTGAATTTGACTTGAGTGCTTACATACCTAATAGTCTTGAAACAGAAGAGCCACTAGTGAAAACTAGTATTGTTAGGGACTTTGAAAAGGAACAGATTGCTTTAAAACGATGGAAAATTGATAACCCTGTTCTATTTTCAAGAGAAGGACTTTTTGGTTGTGATTCTAGTTCTAAAAGTAGTTCACCCAAATCTGAAACTAGATCACAGTCCCCTAAGTCTACCATTAAATATGCTGGTATGTATAGGTCTGTCAGAGGTAATCAAATAATTTGGAATGACCAAAAGTATCACCATTTAGGAGAAGACTTTGTGATAAATACAAAGCCCTGTTTCACATGTGGCAGTTTTGATCACACTTATCAAGAATGTCAGGCACCAATGGAAGTGGTGGGTGCAAATCCTTTAAAGGATATGCAACCTAAATCCATTCTTCTGAATGCAGGGGAAAAATCCTTTTCCCCTACCAAGTACGTTGCCCCTGCCTTGAGAAACAGGGTTACTGACAAATATGTTGTTCCTGCTCTAAGAAAGGTGAATGATGTTCATCCTAAGACTAGCAATTCCATGACCAACCCAACACCTCATAATGTATATAGATCTGGCCATAGACCTTACCAACACATAAATAGAGGCCAAAACAAAAGATGGGTTCCCTATGCTAAGCATAGGGATTCCCCTGCTAAACCTGGGGTATCCCCTGCTAGCAAAGTTTTGCCTTCTAGGAACATGGGCAGATGGGGGAAAGTTGTGAAAGCCTCAGCTCGTTGGGTTTGGGTACCCAAAAGGGGTGCTCAGTCTAATGGTGTATCTCTAGTTTTTGATAAGCTATCCTACATTGATACACGAGGTAGATCCAAGTCTGTAATGGCTTGGGTCCCCAAGAAAACTAATTTGTTTTTCTTTTTGCAGGTGACAAAGAAGACAAGGGATGATAGAGCATATTGGGATAGTGGATGCTGAAGAAGCATGACTGGACAAAAATCTTATCTGTCTAACTTTGTGCCCCTACATGACAATGATGGTGTTTCTTTTGGAGATGGGCATGGAACAATAACAGGAAAAGGAACTATTGTCACCAATGGGATGACCTTTGATAATGTCTACTTGGTGAAAGAACTTAAGTATAACCTATTCAGTGTGTCACAGATGACTGATAACAAGAATTTTGTCTTGTTTACTGACACTGAATGCCTGGTGTTAGGAAAGGAGTTTGTCTTACCACAGACACTCCTATTATACTCAGAACACCAAGACAAAAGAACATGTACACAATTGATCTCAAAGACATATCTCTTCAAGACAATGAAACCTGTTTCATTGCCAAAGCCTCAGTGGATGAGTGTAAGAAATGGCATAGAAGACTTGGTCATCTTAATTTCAAGAACATGAACAAACTGGTGAAATATAATTTGGTTCATGGTCTTCCTTCCAAGTCCTTTGTCAATGATCATACTTGTGTTGCTTGTGTGAAAGGGAAGCAACATAGAGCATCTTGCAAATAAAAAACAAGTATGTCCACTACCAAGCCATTAGAACTCCTGCATATGGACCTTTTTGGTCCTACTTCTGTGGCAAGCATAAAGAAGAAATGGTACTGCCTAGTGATTATTGATGATTTTTCAAGGTTCACATGGACATTCTTTTTGTTTGAAAAGAGTGACACTGCTGATGTACTCATTAGGTTCATCAATCAGATTGAACTATCAAAAAGAATGAAGGTAGTGACCATGAGATCAGATAATGGTGGTGAATTCAGAAATCAGAAACTGGACACTTTCTGCATAAACAAAGGAATCAAGAGGGAAATCAGCATTGCAAGAACATCTCAACAAAATGGAGTTGCAGAAAGAAGGAATAGGACACTCATTGAAGCAACAAGAACTATGCTGTCTGATTCCAAACTTCCAGTTATCTTTTGGGTTGAGGCTGTATCCACTGCTTGTTATGTCCAAAACAGGGCCTTGGTGGTTAAGGCACACAACAAGACCCCTTATCAGCTGTTCAATTGAAGACCTACTTTAATTGACTTCTTTAGACCATTTGGATGTCATGTGATCATCTTGAACACAATTGACAATCTAGGCAAGTTCAATTAAAAGGGGGATGATGGATATTTTGTTGGTTATTCATTAAACAGCAAGGGATATAGGGTCTTCAAAAAGAAGACAAGGAAAATAACAGAAAATCTTCATGTGGATTTTCTTGAAGACAAGCCTGAAGATGTTCAAACAGGTCCTGATTGGTTCTTTGACATAGAGGTTCTTTCAAAATCTATGAATTATGTACCTGTTGCATTGCAGAATACTAACATTTCAGGTACACAAGAACCAACTGGTGTTGAGAAGCCACCATTGAGGTACATGAATGTACCCTCACTATTTCCCATTGAAGCTGCTTCAAACACAGGTGAAGAAGATGATATCTCTCAAAGAAAAGAACAGACATCTCTTCCCCTGCTAAGTCACTTTCTGAAAGCAGTGGAATCCAGGATACCCCTGCTAGACCAATTGATTTCCTTGCTACAAAGGACATCAATGATGAAGAAAGAGAATCCCCACTCATTTCCTCATCTACATCCATATCTGATGGTCCTCTTATATCCATCAGTGGAAGCAAAATAATTAAGAGTGGAGGTCCCAGTTATTCAGAGCTGCATTCAGCTTATCAGCACCCATCTCTAGGTCATGGTGTATCTTTTGGAAGCTCTTTTGAGGATTTCTTTCCCAATCAAGATAGCCCCATCAATTCTGATTTGGAAGAGGATGAAACAGAAGTAATCATGCAACCTACATACAGAATCAATAAGGATCACCCTATCTCTCAAATCATTGGTGATCCTGAAGCCCCTAGACATACAAGGTATACAACAAAGGAGCACAACTTCATTGCTAACATCACCATGAAGTTTAACCATTACAACATGCAGTGTTGTGTGTTTACTACATTTTTGTCACAAGAAGAGCCAAAGAAGATTTTTCAGGCTTTAAATGATCCAAGTTGGGTTGAAGCCATGCAAGAGGAGCTCTTACAGTTTGATATTCAAGAGGTTTGGATTCTTGTAGATTGTCCAAAATGGGCAAGGCCCATTGGGACAAAGTGGGTGCTCAAGAACAAAAAGGATGAGTAATATTTCGTTTTTTAGTGTAGTTGTCTTCTCAGCTCGATTCGAATTGATATAACAATTTTAAGCTCGACTTGATTGTTTTTGGTGTATAATAGGGTAATTGGTGTTTAAGCTACTTTGACAATTTTAACAAATAAAACTCCTAAAAATGTAAAATAATATCTATACTACGTATACATACTATCTAAAAACGCTTTGCAAGTACAACATTTAAATGCACAAAATATGTAAATCGTAAGATATGATTTTATACTAAAAATGAAAATTACAAAATTCAATCTATAAAAGTAAACAGTAAAAAGAGGATTAAAACAAATACTATATTCTAATATAGCTATTCTTCATAATAAAATGAAAAAACTTGAAATGAACTAATACTAAATGAAATTAAGTACAAATCCTAGCAGTTTAATCCTTTCGTATCTATCTAAAGTCCAAAACTATATAAATGGCCCATTAAGATAACTAGTCTTCAAACAAACTACTCTTTTAAAAACGTGTATACAAGTAAACGGATTTAATTTGTTCAATTAACTAGATTGTAAAATGATGAAAAGGAGCAGGTTATGGCTCGAACCTAAACATTAATCAATTGAGTCTACTATTTTCCTAATAAGAAAAATTTGTTACTGACTTACTAGTAAACTATTTACTAGCTTTGGCTGTGCAAACTACTTATCAAACCTAACTGAATGAAGATCTAAATTGAAGGATCAAATTGACTTATTATGAACTATGTTTGATTCACAGCTTATTATGAGCTTTTTTTTTTGTCTTATTTACTTACTAAGTTGACTTTTAATTTGTAATGAGCTGAATCTAAGTTGTCTACTAGCATTTAAATTGATACAGTTAAGATATTACACTAACCAAATCCATAAGGCTCAATAGGCTGCTAAACCAAATACTCTATATCAGACACTTATGCAAGAATTAGAAAATAAGAAGAACATGATTCAAGGTAAAGAATAAAAACTTATTACAATCATATAACAGGCAATTAGTTCAAGCAGTTAATAAGTTCTACACTACAAATTACAGTAACAAAATTATACTAAAAATATTGCTGAAAATTAAACGAAAGTGCGACCTCTTTCATCCAGGCCTGCCCGTTGCTGTCGAAGGTCAACGCTGAGTTGCCTTGTAACTAATATCGAAAACGAAGCTACAACTATAAGCTGGAATCGAAACAAACGCCTTCTACCACCATATGGCAAATCCAAAACCTTCAAAATTGAAATAAAACAAAGAAAAACCAAACGAATCCTTCTAAACTGAAACCTACAAAAGAAGTGGAACAGATATTCTATGCTAGTTGATCTGATTAAACCTACAACCAAACTCAAAAACTAACTACAAAGTTAAAACTGAATCGACATTGAAAAAAACTCTTAAAGTATACAACTGAATCTTTTTACTGAATCAATCAGAAAGCGAAGTAATCAACTTCTGATATTGAGAATCATGAAAATAAAACGAGATCAGCTTATTATCTAAATCCAATTCTTAAATCTCGCAAGTCCTTGAACTACTTGAATTAACGAATCGAAATTATTAACAGTTTATCCTACGCTCTAAGGTGTGATTAACTAGATCGAACACACTACCAAAAGCTGAGAAACCAAAACTGATTGAAAACGCTTGAAATAACGATGAACGAAAAGCTTAATCCACAATAGCTAGAATCAAATACAAGCTTTTAAGAGCTTAAGTACCAGAACTTTTACAGATTCAAAACTATTTACTCTCATAAGCTATTAGCTTTCGAAGCTACATTAACTATAGAACCACTTCTCAAAAATATTAAGAAAACTGAAACAGATGATAAGATGATAAAAGAGAAATCAAGATATTAAGAAAACTGAAACTTTTAAACTTCCATTAATGGTGAGAAAAGTCATCGGTTACAAAAGCCATACTGAAAGTGTAACCGAATTGGTTACAGGACTAACAAGAAAAAAAATTGATTAAACTGAAAACTTAACAGAATATCTAACTACTCCTACTAATCTAACTAACTAGGTGAATCTACTCCTATGCTAACCATTTACAAATGAGTCTTCGTCTTCTTTATATAGCCGTCGAGAAGAGGAGATGGTGACTTCAATGACGTGTCTTGGCCAATCCAGTTACGCCACGTGGAAAATACGAGGTTGAATCAAACTCGTTCTTCATCATCTTCTCATTTGGGGATTTATTCTCCATTGAATCTTGATCTAATTAAGTGGTACCACCATGTAGAGGAAAGAAAGGTGATCATTTTTGCTATTGAAGGCTTTGCTTGAATCTTTCTAGATCGTCTTTGATTATTGTTTGCAGGTTTGAGATGGAAAGAAGATATAAACCGTCTCATCTTTCTTTCTCTCTCTTCGTTTTGGAGTGATGAAGACGTGAATGGAGGTGTTTGACCGGTCTTGGTCAAGAGACCAAGTAATAATAAACTTTCTCTACTTAATTGCTATTAAGTCCTTACTCTTTGTACTTTCTTGCAAAAGTTATATAAACTTTTTTAAATCAATCTCTTTTCATCCTTCATTCTATGGAAAATGCAACTTAAGCCCTCCATCTTTGTAATCTTGGCAAATAAAGTCCTTGAAAGCATCTTTCGTCTCTTTCTTCGTCTTTTCTTCAAATAAATCCTTTAAAAACGCATCTTTGCTTCAAAATGTATCTTCTTTACCTGAAACACACAAGATACAAATACACGCATAATTCTGATATTTTAAAGTTAAAATAATGTATTTGACTGTGTTTTGAGTGATTTTTGGATCATTATTGATGAGTGTTTTCACACTTATCAATGAGAGGGGTATAGTTGTCAAGAACAAAGCAAGACTGGTGGCACAAGGATATACACAGGAAGAAGGCATTGACTATGAGGAAGTCTTTGTTCCAGTTGCCAGGATTGAAGCCATTAGATTATTCCTTGCATATGCTTCATTTATGGACTTCACTGTTTTCCAAATGGATGTAAAAAGTGCCTTCTTGTATGGCACCATTGATGAAGAAGTCTATGTTATGCAACCTCTAGGGTTTGAAGACCCAGAACATCCAACCAAGGTATACAAGGTGAAAAAGGCTATGTATGGACTTCATCAAGCTCCCAGGGCCTGGTATGGAACTCTTTCTAAATATCTATTTGATAATGGCATCAACAGGGGGAAGATTGATCAGACCCTATTTATCAAGAAACAAAAAGGTGACCTTCTGTTGGTACAAGTCTATGTTGATGATATCATCTTTAGGTCCACAAACTCTATGCTTAGCAAAGAGTTTGCCAAGTTGATGTAGGACAAATTTCAAATGAGTACCATGGGAGAACTAAACTTCTTTTTGGGGTTACAAGTTCAGCAGAGGAAAGATGGGATATTTATCTCACAAGACAAATATGTGGCTGAGATTGTGAAGAAGTTTGGCATGAATGAGGGAAAGAAGGTGTCCACACCAATGGACAAGGATCATCCATGGGGAAAAGATGGTCCTGGAAAGCTTATAGATGTTAGGAATTACAGGTCTATGATTGGGTCTCTCATGTACCTCACAACATTAAGACATGACATCATGTTTGTGACAATCCGTCAATTTATGGTTGATATTTTATTCTTGAATATTATTTAAAAACATTATTTTAATGTTACAATATGAACTCACATATTTTTGGGAAGAAATTTGGATTTACGTCTTGGAGTAGCATCGACTACGTCTAAACCGGAGGATTCAACGTTACGTGCTTACGTTTACATACACCGTCCTTGGTGACAGTCCGACATTTCAGAAAAATAAATTTATCCGTGAATATTATTTTGGAGTTTTAAATTTGTGTTAGTTCATAAACTCACAAATTTACGAGAAGAGATTAGGACTTACGATTTTATTTTTAACGTCCTTTACGACTAACCCGGAAACCTTAGGATTACGTATTTACGTTTTCGAACTCCGTTTTTGATGAGACAATTTTTATTGGAATCGTTTTGTGACGTTGGTTCATAATTTATAAAAACGTTTTTCGTAAAACGACCCGAGGGCACGCAAATCAAGAAAACTAGAATCGAGAAATACCCGTAAACTAGTGAGATGGGACAAAATACATTCTCCCACCCCACTAGTTAAGGTTGGACGACACACTTGACACCACACCATGGAGGTGGCATCAAGCTTAAAAATGGGATCATTGTATTCACAAGTAAAAAGTGCATCAACTCATTCATGACAATTAAATGTGGAACCGGTTATTAATTGAGCAAATTGCTTGAAGGCAAATTTGTCATTATTTCAAGTGTGAAGTAAAAGAAATGTAAAATCCAAAAATAAGGAAGCACGATTTTAACCCTAAGTAATCCTCTCATCCATTACTTGAAAAACCGCTCACAATTAATACAAGTCCGTTTCAAGAGTAATAAGTCATTCGCCTTATGTGTAAAGTCCTCATGTCATGCTTTCATAAGTAGCTACACACTCGCTAAGGAAAGAAAAATAAAACTCACGCAATAATTTACATCCGCCATCTTTTTGAGACTTTGGATCTTCAACCCCGCAACCCGTCAAGGCAATATTGGATTGGAGCAATCTATTGAATCCCCGCAACCCGTCAAGGTAATATTGGAACTCAATAGTCACTATAATTAACACCACACTGCCCCTCTTGGGAGTCTTGTATATATATATATTTTTTTTTTCTTTTCTTTTTCTTCTTTTTTTTCTAGCCACTCATTTTTTTGTAAGCCGCTCTTATTTTTCTTTATTCCTCACAAAGAAAGTTCAAAAGAATAAAAGGAAAAACACCCGCTAAATATTGAGCATGACATAAGTCTTGTACACATAAAACGTTCTAACTTAGAATCTTAAGACGTACTTATATCAACCATGAATGATTAGACAAAAATTCATAAGAGATTACAAACCAATTAAAACCGTTCTTGATTATTTATTAACAATTATATACATGCGAAGAAAATAGAGGTTAAGAAGAGAAGGGTATAACCACAAGTAATTATCATGAAGTTTATCTAGCCCTTTTACACTTGCTTCAACTCTATCATTTCCCATTCTCCACAAATTTAAAATCTCAAATAATGAGATTGGTGGATGCTTAGCCTAATAGACCAATGAAGGACTACATGTGATACAAATATTTTATATGGGTTCTAATTATATGTCTCGATATCCTCTTGAATTGATCTCGGCTCTAAGTGGGATGACTTGTTCTTGGTGACAAAAAGGGTTTTGGTTTTCTAATCTACTAAACAGGGAAATGAGTAAAGTAATAATGATATAAATTCAAAAAAATCAACAATAAAAAAACATAACACTAGAATTAAAACTGGAAAATACCCTTACTGAAAAATATCCTACTCGGAAAAATACCTCTATGCGGAAAAATGGCTCTATTCGGAAAGAAAGCCTATTCGGAATGCATGTTCAATTCGGAATAAATGTCCAATTCGGAATACTGGTGTTATGCGGAATAAAGTTTAACTCGGAATAAAAGTTCTCTATTCGGAAAATCTGGCTAATCGGAAAAACAATCCTATGCGGAATGTTCGAAATATTCCGAGTAAGGGAAAAAGAAACTGGCTATCCGGAATATATTATTCTGAATAAGGGAAAAGTAAATAGCCCTATTCGGAATATCCAATATTCCGAATAAGTGAAACAGAAATTCGTCTATTCGGAAAGTCTGGACGAAGAACAGTAGCAGTTACAGCAAAAACGATTTTCGAATTAAATCACCAGATTACTCAAAAAGGTTTTACCAAATCAACCAATAATCATTTAAATACCATAAGTAACAGATCCCAACAATAAAAATACAAAATCAACCACGTTTAAAAGATTAAAATTAATCAACCAGGAACTTAAGAACTTTGAATAGAAAAGGGGATGAACAAGATGAATAGAAAGATTGGAATTGAAAGATTAATGTAAAAGTTAACAAAAGTAATGATCAAACACTTACAAGATTGAAAAAAAAATGAAAAATCACCAAACACCCTAATGGTGTTGGTGAAGCTACGAACCAAAAACCTGGGAAAGAAGAAAACAAAAACTAACTCCCTAATTGTGTGAAGGAAAAATCCTTTTATAGTCCTAGTGGTTGGTTGGTGAGTGGGCTATCTCCCTTTCTTCTTGTCTTCTCATCTTTTCAGAAAAGTTGACGTTTTCAATTCTGATTCGGGATTTGTCGACGATTAAATTCAACTCGTCTTTTAATTTCTTCGTTTAATAGACTTGAGTTACTTCGACATATGTAAATCTTCCATCTTTGGTCCTTTTCTTCGATAAATCTTCAAATAGGCCCATTGACTTCAAATCTTTTGCATCTCTTGGACAATAGACTTCGTCTTGAGTCTTTTTCCTTGATAAAACCCGTGCAATCCCATGTTTTCTTTAATATTCATCTGGTTAGCTCTGAAAACACAATAAACACAAAAACCACGCATAATTCCAAACAAATGATATTAAATACGTGTTTTGGTCTTATTTTAGCCAGAATTAAGTGGTAAAAGGATGGGTGTTTACACACCTATCAAATCCCCTACACTTAACCATTGCCATGCCCTCATGCAATGCTTAGTGATAAAGCAATTTTACACTTTTCTCATAATCAATCAACCTTGGCCTTATTCACATATTACTAAACAAAAATTTAAAGTACTAAAAGAAATTAAAACTTAAACGGAAACAAAAGGATAGAAAACCATTTTCACTTGAAAATTGCTACATGGAAATAACTTGCAAAGAAATCAATGACTTACATTAGGGCTTAGGTGCTGCGAAGATTTATCACCCTCAAGTTTCACGTTCCCCATACTAAGATTAGAAACGAGATCATTGTTATTATAAGTTAGTAAATCAAACACTTACACACATGGCTTAATTATATGCTTAAACCCCCTTATTCCTAGGTGTATCTCTTATATTTTATTTTTGTATTAGAATGATCATGAAGATGCATTTTTGGACTAATTTCGATAGTTTATTTAGGCTGAAAGCAAAGTAGGACGATTTGATCAATAGTTAGCTAAAGGACAAAATCTCTTAAAACTGCTTCTCGGGATATCAAAAAGTTCATATCTTGGCATAACTTGGTTCGCGATTTGAGACCTTTCTCGGGCCGATATTTGGCATGTACTTCATACTTCATATCTTTGAGAGACGTTCTTGAGATAATGGTCTTTTCTTCGTAATAGAGTTTCTTCACTTGGAGACTTTTGAGGGGTACTCCAACTTTGTTGACCACGACTTCATGATTATTTCTTCAATCTATAATTGGGATTTTGAGATACAACGATCCGCCTCCTCTTCGGACTTGGATCTATTTATCCTCATACCTTGTTAGGGTCTTTTCGGATAGACTTCTCCATGATCTTTACGGGAGTTGATTGCTTTTCGTCGTGAGTCTTGATCCTTCATATTGATTTTAGGAATAATGATCTTCACATCACTTCGGATCTTTAGCAATAAAATGGAATCCGCATGCCTTGTTAGGGCCATTTCGGACTCGGCAATCTTCGCGCCCCGCTTCATAAGTTATGCCTTGGCTATGAACTCTTATCATTACCGAGCAACTTTTAAACGATCTTGGGCTAGAAGCTAAGTAACTTTTCAAATCGTACGACCTTACTTATTGCAGATAAATTATTAGCAAGTGATGGGAGAATAGGCAAATAATTACACCAAGTGAGCTTGCGCAAGAATACCGACTTATAATTGACTCTATCATTTCTCGTCCTCCACAATTTAAAATCTCAAGTAATGAGATTCGTGGACACTTAGCCTAATAAACCAATTAAGGTCTACATGGTTAAGGATACTAGCTAGAATAAACTTAGATAAGTCTATTCGGGTTGAGTCAAAATAAACGCAACGGGCCTAATATGTCAAAGATTTCAAAACTAGCTACACCACTTTATTAAAATTTTTGACTTTATTGCGGGATATATACATATGAAAGCAACGATAAAAATTTAAAAATTACTACAAAATGGCCAAAGTTAATAAAAAAATTTGAAAAATGTTGAAAAAGATGATTTTCCGGTTAAATGAAGGCATTTTCATGGAAAAGTCCACTTAAAGCTTCGATAGAAGTCCCCCCTAAACTTAAGATAAACATTGTCCTCAATGTTTAAGCATGTGGTTAGAAGGCATGACGGGTTCTCGTACCCTTCTCTTCTAAAATTCACCCCTACACTTATGACATTGTACACGTTGGTTAACTCAAGTTAAAGAAGAGACGACTAAAGTGATCAATTTCAAATGTGAGTATGAAGAAAATTGAATCACGATAGTTGAGAGATAGAACCGGATTTCGGATAACACGGGAGCACGGTTCTTTCAAAGATTCTAAGAGTGCACTTATCCCTGTAATCACATCACCATACAAAGACAAAGAACCTATAGAGGCTCCCCTACACTTAGGGGTTAAACATAAAAGGATAGATACTCGGGCTGCCTCCCGAGGAGCGCTTGTTTTTGATAATCGAGTCACGAGCCTGACTCGACCCAAAATTAGTTCATGGGGAACGTGGTGAGGGATGGAATCACCTCCTGAGAGGTGTCCTCACCAAAGTACAACTTCACTCGTTGGCCATTCACCTTAAAGTTAGGTCCATTAGGTTGAGCGAGCTCGAGAGTACCATATGGAAAAAGTTGGGCAATGGTGAATGGGCCGGACCAACGAGATTTGAGCTTGCCCGAGAAGATTTTCAACCGAGAGTTAAAAAGTAAGACTTTGTCTCCAACATGGAACTCTCGGTTCTTAATCTTAGAGTCGTGAATGAGCTTAGTCCTTTCCTTATAGATCAAAGAATTTTCATAAGCCTCATTCTGAAGTTCATTGAGCTCATTGAGTTGGATCTTGCGTAGGTCACCGGCTTTGTTAATATCAAAATTAGCCCACTTCAAGGCCCAATAAGCCTTGTGCTCCAACTCAATGGGGAGGTGGCACGCTTTCCCGTACACAAGACGATAAGGCGTACAGCCGATCGGGGTCTTGTAAGCAGTACGGAAAGCCCACAAAGCATCATCAAGTTTATCAGCCCATGAGGCACGATGCTCTCCCACGGTTCTTTCAAGAATTCGCTTTAGACCTCGGTTGGATATTTCAGCCTGGCCATTAGTTTGTGGGTGGTAGGCTGTGGAAAGACGATGATTTACACCGTACTTAGCCATGACTCTTGCGAATTGGTCATTGCAAAAATGAGTCCCACGATCACTAATAATGGAACGAGGCACACCGAATATAGCGAATAGAGCTTTCAAAAAGTTACAAACCACCCTTGCGTCATTAGTAGGTAAAGCTTTGGCTTCAACCCACTTTGAAACGTAGTCAACGACTACAAGGATGTATTTGTTTCCTTTATAAGAAGGGAATGGCCCCATAAAGTCGATACCCCAAACATCAAAGATTTCACATTCTTGAATGAAATTCTGAGGCATCTCGTCTTTATGTGTGATCGTGCCTTGTTTCTGGCACACATCACATCTTTTAACCATATCGTGAGCGTCACAATATATGGAGGGCCAATAAAATCCGGAATCAAACACTGTTTTGGCGGTGTAGTTGGGACCAAAGTGACCACCGGTGGGTCCTTTGTGGCAAGCATTAAGGATTTCCGAAGCTGTCGGTCCATCAACACATCGGCGAATAATCAAGTCAGCACATTGTTTCAATAGGTAAGGGTCATCCCAAAAGTAAGTTTTAATGTCGGTGAAGAACTTTTTCTTTTGTTGAGACATCAACCCTTCCTTGAGAATTCCACCCGCCAAGTAGTTTGCAATGTCCGCAAACCATGGGGTTTCAGTCGACTTCGAGTTTATAGACATTAAGGTCTCCAAGGGAAAAGAATCATTGATTTCTTTGTTCGGATGATCCCCTTGGTATGGATCCTCAAGTCTGCTGAGATGGTCCGCGGCTAGGTTTTCAGCTTCTTTTTTATCGCGAATGTCGATTTTAAATTCCTGGAGCAGCAAAACCCAGCGAAGAAGTCTTGGTTTGGAATCTTGCTTTGTCAACAAGTACTTCAACATGGAATGATCGGTATATACGATTGTGGTGGAGAGGACAAGATAGGGGCGGAATTTTTCAAAGGCATAGACAACCGCTAAAAGCTCTTTTTCGGTTGTCGTGTAATGCAATTGTGCCCCAGTCATTGTCTTGCTAGCGTAATGTATTGGTTGGAAGTGTTTATTCACTCTTTGTCCAAGAACCGCACCAATAGCAAAGTCGCTAGCATCGCACATCAACTCAAAGGGCAGCTCCCAATTAGGGGTAACCAAGACGGGTGCCTTAGTTAGCTTATCCTTAAGCGAGTTGAAGGCTTCGAAACACTCTTTGGAAAAGATAAAAGGAGTATCTTTTTCCAAGAGGTGGGTCATCGGGCGAGCGATTTGAGAAAAATCTTTGATGAATCGACGGTAGAAGCCCGCATGTCCCAAAAAACTTCTCACACCCTTCACGGTTGAAGGTGGAGGCAACTTGGCGATAACATCGACTTTAGCACGGTCTACTTCAAGACCGGCTTTGGAAATCTTGTGTGCCAGCACGATGCCTTCTTTACCATAAAATGGCATTTTTCCTAATTTAGAACAAGGCGAGTGTCTTCGCACCGCTTAAGCATACGTTCCAAATTGGCCAGGCAAGAAGAGAAGGAATCCCCGAAGACCGAGAAATCATCCATGAAGACTTCCATGGTTTGTTCAACCATGTCATGGAAGATAGCTAACATGCACCTTTGGAAAGTCCCGGGGGCATTGCATAAGCCAAAAGGCATTCTTTTGTAAGCAAAAGTGCCATAGGGACAAGTGAATGTTGTCTTCTCTTGATCTTGGGGATCGATGGGTATTTGAAAATAACCCGAGAAACCATCAAGAAAGCAGTAATATTCATTACCCGCTAAGCGTTCAAGCATTTGGTCCATAAAAGGTAGAGGGAAATGATCCTTTCTCGTGGCATCATTGAGTTTGCGGTAGTCTATACAAACTCTCCACCCAGTAACGAGACGAGTGGAAATCAACTCGTTGTGTTCATTGGGAACAACGGTTATTCCGCCCTTCTTGGGCACACAATGGATTGGACTAACCCATGGTGAATCCGAAATAGGGTAAATCATACCCGCATCAAGAAGTTTGATAACCTCTGTTTTGGTGACTTCATGGATTTTTGGATTCACCCTTCGTTGGCTTTGAATAGTGGGCTTAAAGTCGTCCTCCATGAGAATTTTTTGTGTGCAGAAGTGAGGATCAATTCCACGACTATCAGAAATTTTCCAAGCAATAGCCTTCTTGTGATCTTTCAACACGGTGATAAGTCGGGCTTTTTCTTCTTCCTTTAGGTCCTTAGCAATGATGACTGGCGACTTCTTCTCTTCTTCAAGAAATACATACTCAAGATGGGGCGGCAACTCCTTAAGTTCTAAATCCGGAGGATTTTCGACGGGAGGCGTGTTCGAAGTCGGAGTATCGATAGCAATGACCGTGGGAGATGGAGGAGAAGGATTGTATTCGTTAAGAAGGCTTTCAAAGAAATGCATGTCTTCGTTCCCGTCGGTAGGAGAATCATCAGTGGCTAAAGTCACATCTCCCATGGTATCTTCAAGATTGTTCCAAAATAAATCACTATCTCCAAATAGAGACAACGATGAATCAATGGAGGACACGGTCTCAACATTGGGAAGAGAGGTGGGAATACTTTTGCAAGCATCATTAAAGTGTTCTTCACAAGCCTCATCAAGAACGTCAATACAATTAACACTCTCATATGAATAAGGCTGTTTAGACAACTTTCCCATGTTGAAGTCTATTTTATCGTCACCCACTCTCATGATAAGCTCACCGGCTTCAACATCGATGAGAGTGCGACCGGTCCTCAAGAATGGACGATTAACAATTAGTGGCACACGAGGGTCCATCTCGTAGTCGACGACAACAAAATCAGCAGGAAAGGTGAATTTGTCGACTCCTACAATGACGTCTTCGGCTATCCCCACTGGATAAGCAACCGTACGGTTAGCTAATTCCAAAGTCATTTTGGTGGGGACTAGCTCTGGGAGAGATAATTGCTTCCAAACACTTAGAGGCATGAGATTAATACTGGCACCTAGATCGGCTAGGGCCATGCAATTCTCTACTCCCGGGAAATTGCAAGGGATTAAGAAACGACCCGGATCACCAAGCTTGGTTGGCAATTTCCTTAAGAGCACTACAGAGCAATTCTCATTAAGTTGGGTGTTGGCAATATCGAGGAGCTTTTCCTTGTCGCTCAGAAGATCTTTAAACATTTTTGCGTATTTAGGCATGTGAGCGAGAGCCTCAGCGAAGGAGATGTTAAAATTCAATTGTTTGAACATTTTAAGGAAGTTCGAAACCTGAATATCATCCTTGCTCTTTTGCTTCTCTTTCCTCAACCTAGATGGATAAGGTATATTGGAAGAAGAGGAAGGCTTTTGGAGAATAGGATGACTTACATCCTTGGGTGGAGGAGGGGTAGAAGGAAGAGGTGGAGAAATTGGGGAAGGAGAAGGATGAGGAATAGGAGCAGGTGACTCGTTCTCCTTAGTCACAATCACTGGTGGAGGTACAGGAAGCTCGGGTTACTTGGTACCTTTACCACTTCGAGTAGTGATTGCTTTCATCTCCCCTCTTTGGTTCGCAACGGTGTTACTCGGAAGAGTACCCGAAGAAGAGGGTTGATTACCGTGGAAAAAACTAGCCATCATGTTCCTTAAGTCATTAGTTTGGCTATCCAACGTGTTTCTCATGTCGGCTCTCAAATCGTTTCCTTGCTTGACCAAGTCTGCTTTCAAGTTTCGCACTTACTGTTGGAGATTTCCACTATCACATCATTGGTCCTCATGTAGGTTGCAACCTCTTGGTGTAATGCAGTGGGTTGGTTTGGAGGAGCAGTGTATGCGGGTGGTTGATAAGGAGGTTGTTGGTAAACTTGGTTGTTACGTTGAGGCGGTTGTTGCTGCTTGTGATGAGGGATGTATGGTGTACGAGGTTGTTGTTGTTGTTGAGGAGGGCGGTTAAGGTTTTGTTGTTGGTTTGGGTTGTTTTGGGGAAAACCAGGTGGTGAGAGGTAGTTGTTGGAGCGATAGCTTAGCCAGTTACGGTCACCTTGAGGTCTAGCTTGATAAGCGGGTTGAGGATAGTCGCCATAAGTTGCATTGACATTCTCAGCAGGGTAGTCTTGGGTGGCAGTACAAGTGGTGTAAGAGTGAGGACCACCGCATATCTCACAAGGTTGGCTAACAGCATTTACTTGAGCGTTTTTAGCGTTGTTGCTGTTGTTCTTGCTGACGGTGTGGGTGACAAGCGATTCAAGAAGCGTGGTAATTTTGTCAAGTCGCTTGTCGCTGTCACTAGTGCTAGCACTAGCGACATTGGTCCGAACACTCTTGGTTTGCACACGAGATTTGTTCTCAATGATGTCCCAAGCAGCATTGGAAGTCTTAGCTAATAGATTACCCCCGAGGCACTGTTCAGTGAATCTTGGTCACTCATGCTTAAACCATTGTAAAAAGTATTAATTTGATGTACTTTGGTAAAACCATGTTGTGGGCATTTTCTTAAAAGATCTTTAAAACGATCCCAAGATTCACTGAACGACTCATCGTACTTTTGTTCAAAATTTATGATTTCATTCCGCAAAGCGGTAGTACGAGAGGGTGGGAAAAAGTAATTGATAAACTTTGTTTCCAAATCCGTCCACGAGAGAATACTCTGTGGCGGTTCCTTAGCAAGCCAATGCCGGGCTTGTCCCTCTAAAGAAAAGGGAAAAAGTTGTAACCTTATAACCTCTTGTGGAACACCATTGAACTTGACCGTGTTAGTGAGTTGCAAGAATCTCTTGATATGGTCGTGTGGATCATCAATGGTACGTCCCAAGAACGGTTGAGCGGAGACCATCTGGATAAAGCCTGATTTTAGCTCAAAGTTGTTGGCGGCAATTGGAGGTATGACAATTGGATCAGTGTTGCCGTCTACATGAGCTTGCAGCAGTTCGATCATCGGGCGATTATCCGGTTGGGGCTCATTGTTGTTGTTATTGTTCATGTTGTTGAAAGGTGGGTTGTTGTTGTTATTATTGTTTGGAGGTGGTACACCGGCCATGTCTAAGTGATCGAGAGGCTCGGGCTCTTGATAAGACGTGGATCGAGTGCGCATACACCTGCAAAAGAACTAACAAGGCAAAAACAATACAAAAATATTTTTGGTTTTTTTATTATGTTTTTTTTTTTTTTTTTTTTTTTTTTTGGATTTTTGAAAATTTTATATTTTTTAGTGTTTTTGAAAATTTTTGTGGAAAATTAACGTTCACGGGGAACGGATCCCAAAATCCAAGTTCTCACAAAAAACTTTTGATCTTAACGAGAAGAGCCGGCAGCGGCGCCATTTGATACAAAGATTTTATATGGGTTCTAATTATATGTCTCGATATCCTCTCGAATTGATCTCGCCTCTAAGTGGGATGACTTGTTCTTGGTGACAAAAAGGGTTTTGGTTTTCTAATCTACTAAACAGGGAAATGAGTAAAGTAATAATGATATAAATTCAAAACAATCAACAATAAAAAAACATAACACTAGAATTAAAACTGGAAAATAACCTTACTGAAAAATATCCTACTCGGAAAAATACCTCTATGCGGAAAAATGGCTCTATTCGGAAAGCATGTCCTATTCGGAAAGAAAGCCTATTCGGAATGCATGTTCAATTCGGAATAAATGTCCAATTCGGAATACTGGTCTTATGCGGAATAAAGTTTAACTCGGAATAAAAGTTCTCTATTCGGAAAATCTGGCTAATCGGAAAAACAATCCTATGCGGAATGTTCGAAATATTCCGAGTAAGGGAAAAAGAAACTGGCTATGCGGAATATATTATTCCGAATAAGGGAAAAGTAAATAGCCCTATTCGGAATATCCAATATTCCGAATAAGGGAAACAGAAATTCGTCTATTCGGAAAGTCTGGACGAAGAACAGTAGCAGTTACAGCAAAAACGATTTTCGAATCAAATCACCAGATTACTCAAAAAGGTTTTACCAAATCAACCAATAATCATTTAAATACCATAAGTAACAGATCCCAACAATAAAAATACAAAATCAACCACGTTTAAAAGATTAAAATTAATCAACCAAGAACTTAAGAACTTTGAATAGAAAAGGGGATGAACAAGATGAATAGAAAGATTGGAATTGAAAGATTAATGTAAAAGTTAACAAAAGTAATGATCAAACACTTACAAGATTGAAAAAAAAATGAAAAATCACCAAACACCCTAATGGTGTTGGTGAAGCTACGAACCAAAAACCTGGGAAAGAAGAAAACAAAAACTAACTCCCTAATTGTGTGAAGGAAAAATCCTTTTATAGTCCTAGTGGTTGGTTGGTGAGTGGGCTATCTCCCTTTCTTCTTGTCTTCTCGTCTTTTCAGAAAAGTTGACGTTTTCGATTCTGATTCGGGATTTGTCGATGATTAAATTCAACTCGTCTTTTAATTTCTTCGTTTAATAGACTTGAGTTACTTCGACATATGTAAATCTTCCATCTTTGGTCCTTTTCTTCGATAAATCTTCAAATAGGCCCATTGACTTCAAATCTTTTGCATCTCTTGGACAAAAGACTTCGTCTTGAGTCTTTTTCCTTGATAAAACCCGTGCAATCCCATGTTTTCTTTAATATTCATCTGGTTAGCTCTGAAAACACAATAAACACAAAAACCACGCATAATTCCAAACAAATGATATTAAATACGTGTTTTGGTCTTTTTTTAGCCAGAATTAAGTAGTAAAAGGATGGGTGTTTACACACCTATCAACATGGTTAAGGATACTAGCTAGAGAATGCTAAGATAAGCAAACTCGGGTTGAGTCAAAATATCCATGGCGGGCCTAATATGTCAAAGAAGTCTAAACTTTTTAAAACCGTGTTTTATTATATTTTTTTCTTTTTATATATTTTTGATGAAAAATAAAAGAAGAAATATATATACAATGCAAATGTGATATGCAAAAGAAAAATGATTAATGCAAAAATTATGAATGCATATTTTTGGTGGCCAAAGTAGATCAAAAATTTGAAAAATGTTGAAAAATCAATTTTCCATGTTATCATGAAGTTAAGGCAATGGTCTAGGTAAGGTCACTTCGATAGAAGTCTCCCCTACACTTAAGATAAACATTGTCCTCAATGTTTAAGAGTATTGGAGTGAACTCTCCTACACTTATTACATTGATTACTTTGCTTAACTCGAGCTAAGGAAGAGACAACTAAAGGGTATTCATTTTAAGCACAAGTGTTTTGAATATCACAATAGCAAAAACTAATCGAAGTGAACCAGATACACGGGCCTCCTCCATAAGCTCCAAGCATGAAATGTGAGAGAGCAACCCTTGAAGCAAACACCAAAAGACGAAGAAAGGCACCCCTCCACTTCAACTCTACTATAACATCCTTTTAATTAAACCTAACCTATTTAAAATCTACTCTACGTTTTCTAACCTAGTTATTCAATGCTTGAGTTTTTTTAACCCTAAGTCTCTAGCTCGACTCGGCCCCGAATTAAGTTGTCCTTGGGGAAACCATCATGGAGAATAAAGAATATCCACTTTGAAGCACGTCTCACATGATACACTCAAACTTAGCACGTTGCCATTTACTATAAGATTTACAATATCCGCGTCGATAAATGGAACGGTCCAACGTGTCTCAAGTTTGTCCAACATATAAATCTATCAAATAGGAAGCACACCAGGATCAAATACATAATTTCCATCTCGACAAGTGAACAACTCGAAAGTAGGTAGCATCACCAAAGTAAGCTCATAGAAGAAGCACATATCAATCGAAATAACACTCTTAAGTGGAGTAGATGAAAACCAAGGTGTCTCAAATTTATGTATCCCAAGATCAAAAACCTTTCCCTTCATGGGAAAATAAGAAGATGAACTCGTATCAACCATATAAGATTCCCCCTTAGTGATCAAAGCATCATAAGAATATGAAGGTGTAGGTATCAAAACATGCATAACTATTATGTCCATGTTGGGCTCCTCATCATCATCAAAATGTTGGTAATCTTCCATAGAAGGCATAGAAAAAGGAGGATCAAGATTAATAGTGTCTTGTGGAGGAAGTGTAGGCTCTAGGGTCCAAAAAAGCATGTTCTCAATAAGACGAATATCCTCTTCCCAATTAGAAGAAAATGTATCAACCACAATATCATCTCTTTTAAGATAATCTTTAATTTGTTTATTTATCAATTCATCTTCACTAAGCAATCTTTCAGTCTTTAGAACCTCCTCATTCTCATCAATGATAGACCCCTCCTCATTACTATAGTAATCATAGATTGGTTTGTCAAAGATTGGTGACTCCTTAAAACTCAAGGAAGTGTGATCATCAAAAAATGGAGATTCACAAGTGGAAAGCTCATTATCACTATAATCATCATATATTGGTGTATCACAAAGAGAAGGTTCATCATCACTAAAATCCTCATTGGTTTCTTCATCATGATGGAAAAGTGGGTTATCAAATGATGTTTCAAAAAGAGGATTTGAATGCATCACAAAATCACTTAGAGGAATAGGTGAAGGAGTCATAGAGGACATGGATTCATCATCAGATGTAAAGGACTCATCACTATCATAAGGATCATCAAAGGTTTCATCACAAGAATCATAAGGTGGGAGAGGAGAAGGATCCATATTCCCTATAGGAGCAAACTCTTCATTCAAATTAGGAATGTTATCTTGACAAGACAAATCATTGGATGATATAGCATAAGACGCGTCACTAGAATCACAATCATCCTCCATTTGTGTCAAGTGTTTCACAAACTCTTCCTCAATCTCATTATCCCTTTCTTTAAACAATTCATCAAGATCAAAATCACCAAAATCACTAGTAGTAGCATGAAGGTCAATATGTGATAAAATCTCAATGTGATCATGAGGAGAAGAGGTATCAACACAAAGCTCATCACATGGTTCATTGGAAATACCCTCAAACTCTCTTTGGATTGGGATAAGGTTCTCAACACTAGAAGAGGTTAATTCATCCAAATCGGTGTTTGTATTAGTGCTAAGAGGCTCGTCCCCCATGGTTAAAGAGTTGGTGGGTTCCACGTGAGGTAAAGGTGATGAAGGTGTGTCTGGCACAAGTATAGTCGGTGGAGAGATGGAAGGGTCTATAATAGGAACATCACTAAGTGTATCATCCTCAACATCAACTCTCAAAGAAGGCTCATCATCAGGTAAAGCATCGTTCGGTCTCATGTGTTGCAAGATGTATGTGCTCAAGCCTAAGATTCTCGGATCAGTTGCCTCTTGCATTGTCTCAAGTGCTTGCATTACCATATTAAAAGCGTCTTTACTCAAGAAATGATAAATGCCTTGATTGTGAGAGGTTGTTTGATTATGACTTTGAAAATTCTCTTCATTTTGAAAATCATCTTGATTTAAAAATTCTTGATTTTGAAAATCCTCATCAAACCCTTGATCATAATTAACCGCATATAGATGACAATTATTTTCACTATACGATCCTCTACAAGTCGCACAAGGCCCATACATAGCTTGATATTTCTCGTCGTGTAATCTCTCCAAAATAGGACGATTATCCCTGTGTGGCAAAATGGTCGAATGGGAAAATCCTTGATTTTGAAAGGTGTCTTGATTATGTCATGGAAAATTCTCATCATTTTGAAAGCCTTCATTATTTGAAAATCCTTGATTATGAAAGGTTTCTTGATTATAGCCTTGAAAATTATCATTGTTTTGAAAACCTTCATAATTGGAAAATCCTTGATTTTGGTATGGCACATTAAAGGTTTGATCATGAAATGATGGTGGAGGTTGTGATGAAAAACCGGAATAGCCCATATAGTCATTACAAGTGTAGTCCATTTGAGTGTTAGGTTGAAAATTAAAGTTCTCGGTTCCATTATAAGCATATCCCTCACCATAATAGCCATTGTTTTGATCACATAAATAAGTATCGTGTGGACCACCACAAGTCGAACAAGGCGAATAATTAGCGTTGGTGGATCGTTGTTGCAAAATCTCCAACATGGAACGAGTATCCATGTTTAACAAGGTGGCCGAATGTATATACAAGTAAAATGACGTTTTAAAAGCTACCTCGGGGAAGCAAGTAATACACCAAAGGTGGTATGTTTACACGTGTGCGAGTACACGTGCAAGTAAACACGAGGAATGAGGGAGTAGCCCTCGGTCGACTTTTGAAGAGAAAAGGATTATCCTCTTCGAGTTTCGATATGAAATATCCACAAGAAAGTATATATATAATTACTACTTGGGTGCAAGACCCCCAATCAAGCCTTCCTTCTTAGAATACGCACTAGTGAACGGGGGGTTAGGTGGCGCGAAGCACTTAAGTACCTATTAACCCTTAGACGGCATTTTATAGCACGTCGCCTATCTATTCACTTTAGTAGTTTGTATTCTACGAATTATTGCCAATTGGAAGTATTTATCTATTCTTGCTTAATTAAATTTTATCGATACGCGTGTCAAGGACCGGAACGCCCCCTAACACGGTGTATTGCCTCGGCAATACTTATGGAGATAGGTAACTTGGTTGTTCGTATATACGTATACTTATTTACATATAATAATATATCAAAAATATTTTTGTATTTATTTGATTTTTTTTAAGAAAAATACTATATGTACGTAAAAACCGATGAAAACGATATAATATATATTTTTGTTGTAATCTTTTAGGAAAAAGATTACTTTTTGGATTTTTTATTTTTTTGGTTCAATTCTTTAGGAAAAGAATTGATTTTTGTGATTTTTTTATTTTTTTGTATTTTTATCTTTTTGATTTTTTTTATATTTTTGATTTATAATACGTAAAAAATAACGTTCACAAAGTGAACGGATCCCAAAATCCAATCGTCTCACTTGAAACCGTTAATCTTCACGAAAAGAACCGGCAGCGGCGCCATTTAATATTTCGTTTTTTAGTGTAGTTGTCTTCTCAGCTCGATTCGAATTGATATAACAATTTTAAGCTCGACTTGATTGTTTTTGGTGTATAATAGGGTAATTGGTGTTTAAGCTACTTTGACAATTTTAACAAATAAAACTCCTAAAAATGTAAAATAATATCTATACTACGTATACATACTATCTAAAAACACTTTGCAAGTACAACATTTAAATGCACAAAATATGTAAATCGTAAAATATGATTTTATACTAGAAATGAAAATTACAAAATTCAATCTATAAAAGTAAACAGTAAAAAGAGGATTAAAACAAATACTATATTCTAATATAGCTATTCTTCATAATAAAATGAAAAAACTTGAAATGAACTAATACTAAATGAAATTAAGTACAAATCCTAGCAGTTTAATCCTTTCGTATCTATCTAAAGTCCAAAACTATATAAATGGCCCATTAAGATAACTAGTCTTCAAACAAACTACTCTTTTAAAAACGTGTATACAAGTAAACAGATTTAATTTGTTCAATTAACTAGATTGTAAAATGATGAAAAGGAGCAGGTTATGGCTCGAACCTAAACATTAATCAATTGAGTCTACTATTTTCCTAATAAGAAAAATTTGTTACTGACTTACTAGTAAACTATTTACTAGCTTTGGCTATGCAAACTACTTATCAAACCTAACTGAATGAAGATCTAAATTGAAGGATCAAATTGACTTATTATGAACTATGTTTGATTCACAGCTTATTATGAGCTTTTTTTTTTGTCTTATTTACTTACTAAGTTGACTTTTAATTTGTAATGAGCTGAATCTAAGTTGTCTACTAGCATTTAAATTGATACAGTTAAGATATTACACTAACCAAATCCATAAGGCTCAATAGGCTGCTAAACCAAATACTCTATATCAGACACTTATGCAAGAATTAGAAAATAAGAAAAACATGATTCAAGGTAAAGAATAAAAACTGATTACAATCATATAACAGGCAATTAGTTCAAGCAGTTAATAAGTTCTACACTACAAATTACAGTAACAAAATTATACTAAAAATATTGCTGAAAATTAAACGAAAGTGCGACCTCTTTCATCCAGGCCTGCCCGTTGCTGTCGAAGGTCAACGCTGAGTTGCCTTGTAACTAATATCGAAAACGAAGCTACAACTATAAGCTGGAATCGAAACAAACGCCTGCTACCACCATATGGCAAATCCAAAACCTGCAAAATTGAAATAAAACAAAGAAAAACCAAACGAATCCTTCTAAACTGAAACCTGCAAAAGAAGTGGAACAGATATTCTGTGCTAGTTGATCTGATTAAACCTACAACCAAACTCAAAAACTAACTACAAAGTTAAAACTGAACCGACATTGAAAAAAACTCTTAAAGTATACAACTGAATCTTTTTACTGAATCAATCAGAAAGCGAAGTAATCAACTTCTGATATTGAGAATCATGAAAATAAAACGAGATCAGCTTATTATCTAAATCCAATTCCTAAATCTCGCAAGTCCTTGAACTACTTGAATTAACGAATCCAAATTATTAACAGTTTATCCTACGCTCTAAGGTGTGATTAACTAGATCCAACACACTACCAAAAGCTGAGAAACCAAAACTGATTGAAAACGCTTGAAATAACGATGAACGAAAAGCTTAATCCACAATAGCTAGAATCAAAGACAAGCTTTTAAGAGCTTAAGTACCAGAACTTTTACAGATTCAAAACTATTTACTCTCATAAGCTATTAGCTTTCGAAGCTACAGTAACTATAGAACCACTTCTCAAAAATATTAAGAAAACTGAAACAGATGATAAGATGATAAAAGAGAAATCAAGATATTAAGAAAACTGAAACTTTTAAATTTCCATTAATGGTGAGAAAAGTCATCGGTTACAAAAGCTATACTGAAAGTGTAACCGAATTGGTTACAGGACTAACAAGAAAAAAAAACTGATTAAACTGAAAACTTAACAGAATATCTAACTACTCCTACTAATCTAACTAACTAGGTGAATCTACTCCTATGCTAACCATTTACAAATGAGTCTTCGTCTTCTTTATATAGCCGTCGAGAAGAGGAGATGGTGACTTCAATGACGTGTCTTGGCCAATCCAGTTGCGCCACGTGGAAAATACGAGGTTGAATCAAACTCGTTCTTCATCATCTTCTCATTTGGGGATTTCTTCTCCATTGAATCTTGATCTAATTAAGTGGTACCACCATGTAGAGGAAAGAAAGGTGATCATTTTTGCTATTGAAGGCTTTGCTTGAATCTTTCTAGATCGTCTTTGAATATTGTTTGCAGGTTTGAGATGGAAAGAAGATATAAACCGTCTCATCTTTCTTTCTCTCTCTTCGATTTGGAGTGATGAAGACGTGAATGGAGGTGTTTGACCGGTCTTGGTCAAGAGACCAAGTAATAATAAACTTTCTCCACATAATTGCTATTAAGTCCTTACTCTTTGTACTTTCTTGCAAAAGTTATATAAACTTTTTTAAATCAATCTCTTTTCATCCTTCATTCTATGGAAAATGCAACTTAAGCCCTCCATCTTTGTAATCTTGGCAAATAAAGTCCTTGAAAGCATCTTTCGTCTCTTTCTTCGTCTTTTCTTCAAATAAATCCTTTAAAAACGCATCTTTGCTTCAAAATGTATCTTCTTTACCTGAAACACACAAGATACAAATACACGCATAATTCTGATATTTTAAAGTTAAAATAATGTATTTGACTGTGTTTTGAGTGATTTTTGGATCATTATTGATGAGTGTTTTCACACTTATCAATGAGAGGGGTATAGTTGTCAAGAACAAAGCAAGACTGGTGGCACATGGATATACACAGGAAGAAGGCATTGACTATGAGGAAGTCTTTGTTCCAGTTGCCAGGATTGAAGCCATTAGATTATTCCTTGCATATGCTTCATTTATGGACTTCACTGTTTTCCAAATGGATGTAAAAAGTGCCTTCTTGTATGGCACCATTGATGAAGAAGTCTATGTTATGCAACCTCTAGGGTTTGAAGACCCAGAACATCCAACCAAGGTATACAAGGTGAAAAAGGCTATGTATGGACTTCATCAAGCTCCCAGGGCCTGGTATGGAACTCTTTCTAAATATCTATTGGATAATGGCATCAACAGGGGGAAGATTGATCAGACCCTATTTATCAAGAAACAAAAAGGTGACCTTCTGTTGGTACAAGTCTATGTTGATGATATCATCTTTAGGTCCACAAACTCTATGCTTAGCAAAGAGTTTGCCAAGTTGATGTAGGACAAATTCCAAATGAGTGCCATGGGAGAACTAAACTTCTTTTTGGGGTTACAAGTTCAGCAGAGGAAAGATGGGATATTTATCTCACAAGACAAATATGTGGCTGAGATTGTGAAGAAGTTTGGCATGAATGAGGGAAAGAAGGTGTCCACACCAATGGACAAGGATCATCCATGGGGAAAAGATGGTCCTGGAAAGCTTATAGATGTTAGGAATTACAGGTCTATGATTGGGTCTCTCATGTACCTCACAACATTAAGACATGACATCATGTTTGTGACAATCCGTCAATTTATGGTTGATATTTTATTCTTGAATATTATTTAAAAACATTATTTTAATGTTACAATATGAACTCACATATTTTTGGGAAGAAATTTGGATTTACGTCTTGGAGTAGCATCGACTACGTCTAAACCGGAGGATTCAACGTTACGTGCATACGTTTACATACACCGTCCTTGGTGACAGTCCGACATTTCAGAAAAATAAATTTATCCGTGAATATTATTTTGGAGTTTTAAATTTGTGTTAGTTCATAAACTCACAAATTTACGAGAAGAGATTAGGACTTACGATTTTATTTTTAACGTCCTTTACGACTAAACCGGAAACCTTAGGATTACGTATTTACGTTTTCGAACTTCGTTTTTGATGAGACAATTTTTATTGGAATCGTTTTGTGACGTTGGTTCATAATTTATAAAAACGTTTTTCGTAAAACGACCCGAGGGCACGCAAATCGAGAAAACTAGAATCGAGAAATACCCGTAAACTAGTGAGATGGGACAAAATACATTGTCCCACCCCACTAGTTAAGGTTGGACGGCACACTTGACACCACACCATGGAGGTGGCATCAAGTTAGATAGCTTATTACATGTGTAAGCTTAGCTTACATCCTAAGCTTTCTACCACTCCACTATCTCAAACTAGCTACACTTTTCACTTCCATTTTCCTTACATGCAAACCAACACCAAACTCTCTCAAACCACTCACCCTTGCCGTCCACTTTAAGGCAACAAACACCCCTTTTGATCTCTTCTAGCCATGAAACACATGTTTACTAGCTCTATTAAGGAGTTCTCTTGAAGCCTTGATCATTTGGTGGCCATATTAACATCATTGGAGGTGATTTGCTTGTGTCCTAGGGCTGATTTCCCAATATATGTTCTTGATATTTGATGGTCTTGGAGTTACTTGTTGTGTTCATCAAGTTCTTGTCTTCCAAAAACAAGGAAAACACTTGGTTGGTAAAGAAGATCATCCTCTCCATTTTTCTCTTGTTGTTTTGTAAAGAACAAATGTATTTTATTTCATTTTGTATATGTATATGATGTGTATATGATGATAAAAATATTGTGTAGGGATCAAGTGTTGATAGATATGCTTAAAAATGATAATAACTATAAGAAATGAGGTTAAAATCTTGATTATTTAGTTGGCTGTATAAAAACAGTATATAAATAAAACAAGAACTGATAAAATTGCATGGTATGATCCATTTACAGTAAGTACAAGATGTTATACACATGTGAGAGTTGGCCATGCAATGGAATCAAAATAATGAGTGAGATATGATCAAAACAAGTTAGGTGGTCTAATCTGAATAAGCAGTTTTGTAGGGACTGTTAAGGCAATATGAACTCAAAATGGTCAGTAGCTATAGGTAAGTTAAATGTAGCACATAATATGAAAAACATGTCACCCAAAAATGAGCTTCTAATTCATTATAGAACTCTAGATATGGTAAAAATTGTGAACATGAAGATAAAAATCAGATTTTTGGAATTAATGTTTATTATTATTATATAAGCACTCACATTTTAATGTATAAAATGTAAAAATAAAAATCCACTAACTTATAAAACTTATTTATATAAATATATAAAAGGTTAATTAAATGGATAAATTATATAAATGGTGGTGAAATAATATTTATAAGTAATAAAAACTATAAACTTGATTTTTACGACTTTTTCGGCTATCGCCGTAAAATTAACGTTTTTCGTTAAATAAAACTTAGACGACCAAACCCGTCTAATGTAAAGTTTATAAAAGTCATATACTGATATATAAGTATCTAATACAAGTAAAAACCGATAAAACCCGAACTATAAGAAATACGGACATTTACGAGCTAATTAAGCATATTGGACTAATAATTGGACTAAATAAGATAAAAACTTGTAAAAAGAAATTATTGGGCTTAACCCATTTAGGCCCAACTTGTAAAGTGTAGATACTGATAATATAAGTATAACATGGATTAAAACAAGTTAAAGAACTTATAATAAGTTTATTGGACTTAAAACACGAAAATAGGTGAAACTAGTAAACTAGTATAAAAGTTATCGACATATAACACTAAAATGAGTAAACGAGAAGATGTAAACCCACTTGATCATCATATGTATATAATCATCATATGTATACATAATTGTTATTTTTATAAAGTCATTGGACATGAGTCTAAGACGAGTATTATTTGTCTAGGTTTCCGTGATTGAAGCACGTACCGTACGTCCGAACTGCCGATAACCCGCCTTCCCACATCAACGTGAGTTCATAGCCTCGCACTCTTTTAAATGATTTTATGAAATGTTTTATAAACCCGCGAGGGAGATAACATGTTAGTTTTTATAAAATAGGACACCATTTGTCCCGATTGCTTGTTTATTGATTTGGACCCGAATGATTGAATGACCCGATTGTATGACCCGATAAATGATTAAAGGACCCGATAGATGAAATAAAATGGATTATTAAAGTTAGGTTATGTCACTAAAAGTACCATTAGCATGAATTGTGAACTACCGGGATTTGGTAGACGCTTATGCATTTAATAGTACTATTTGGGGACGATCACCCCAGTTCGCGCCTTGACGGTTGATCCCCGTCGTGCCACATTGATTGGTAAGCGAATTTATGTATGAGAAGATTTCCATAGCGTGACCCTTGTGACGACATGCTACTTTAGATGGGAAAAATTTGTATCGGGTTAGCTACCCGTTGTTGGTTTAGTAAGGTAACAATGTCATGCGGCTTATAATAATCCAAAACTAACGAAATACTACTAGACGCTCAGAATTAGGACGTATTGCCTGACTAGCAATACTGGGTCATACTATTGATATTATGTTTTTATTTTGGTTTTTATAACCATATTCATATAACGGTATTTATTTAATCTATACAACGTTGCAAAACATATTGTATGGTGTTTTTAACGACAATGATTCATATGATGATTTTAAGGCAAATGCCTATATTATGATTTTGATATAGATTTGTATAAAATGACTTTGGCTATTTTATGGCTTATAAAAATGATTTGTACAAAAATGATTTTCGGTAATAATTTTATACCGATATTATATTGATGGTTTATTAAACTCTATGAATTCACTCGGCGTTATCGCTGACCTTTTCTTTTAACATGTTTTATCTCAGGTACTTGAAGGTAATTCTCGAGAAGACGACAAGAATTCATGGCCCGCACTAAATAATTATTTTCCATTCAAATACTTTATAAAACTTTGTATGAAATGTAATGACCTGGGACCGATGTAACTTTGATATTTATGAATGGAAATGCTTTATTAATAAACGACGCGATTTATATGTATTGACTATGAGGTGAGTAATGTGCTATCCCGTAACACCAACGAGTCTTCCGCTGTATTGAGTTGTATAAATTTGGGGGTGTTACAGTGTTTGCAATCTGCTTATGTGCAAGATACCAGGTGGCACCAATAGAGTGTCATTTATTTGCTGTAAAGAGAATTTTTAGGTATCTCAAGTGCTATCCAACCTTAGGACTTTGGTATCCCAAAGAGTCACCATTTGAGTTGATATCCTACTCCGATAGTGACTATGCTAGTGACAAAAATGATAAGAAGTCTACAACAGGTGGATGCCAATTTTTGGGAAGCAGACTTATATCTTGGCAATGTAAGAAGCAGACTATTATGGCCACATCAACAACTGAAGCTGAGTATGTAGCAGATGCTGCATGCTGTGGACAAGTACTTTGGGTTCAGAATTAACTGCTTGATTATGGGTATAACTTTCTTAAAACCAAGATATTTATTGACAACAACAGCACCATTTGCATTATTAAGAACTCTATTTTTCATAGCAAGACTAAACATATTGAAATAAGACATCATTTTATCAAAGATTGTTTTGAAAAAGGACTAATTGTCCCTGAGAAAATTGATACAGAACTTAATGTTTCTGATCTTTTAACAAAAGCTTTTGAAGTGGGGATATTTCAGTACCTTGTTGCAGGTATTGGAATGGTTTCTCCCTAAAAAATTGATGTCTATTATGTCTTATCCAGGGTTGCTTTATTGCTGTTGTTGTATTAATGTTAGTCAAAATTTTCCATCATTTTTCATTCCACTTCTTTTGAACAAAGATCCCCCTGCTGGGGGTTCATTCCCTTGCTAAGAGAGTTTTTCTCTTAAAACCAGTTTTGTTCTTTTTAAAAGTGGTTATATGTGGTTTTAGACTAACAATGTAGAGATCCAAATGGTGCATACTACATTCATTGGTGAATCAGGTATATGCTCTATGTTTAAGGGGAGGTTAGGTCACACCTTTAGGACTCAGGGTATCCTTAGGATGCTCATATATTATCTTAGATCATATCCATTGGTGAGTAAGGGTTCAGGGTGATGAAGACTTGCTGCAAAGCTTGTCAGAATTCTGAAACCTTGAGGTACTGTAATGGGTACTTGTACTTCTATATCAAAACAGCTTGCTGTTTAGGTACAGATGTGTGGTACACATTGCCAAGACTAACTGATCATAGGTAAGGGAAAAGGTGGGGATGGTGACTAGGGTATGCTTATTTTCTTGGGTTGACCAGGTGCAGGATGACTTATGTGTTAACTTTTTTTGCTTAGACCTTTGCTGAATAGAGGACTCTTGAGTTTCTATGTATCTATCTTGTGTATACAAGTGTGTGCATTAGAGCAGAGCTAGTTAGCATTGGTCTCTCCATGATTAGCCTAATACCCCTAGGAAAGTTTCCCATGCTTTCACCTTTTGATTCCCCTGCTTAATCAACATTCCCCTGTTTGACCGATGACCGACAATATTGTTACCCTGCTTATAGCCGTTGGGCCTGCTTGATAAAATTTTGGTTAGGGAATATTTAATTCTTTTAAAAAGTTATTTAAGGCGCTTTCTTCGCTGATTGGTAATCTTTTCTTTATTATTTCAAATAAATTACTTCTTTATCAAGATTTCTCTTCGATATTTTTGCAATTTGAAAATTTGGTCCAATCACAGCTCTTCAATTCGCCTATCAAAACTTAATTCCCTTTACCAGCAGATTCATCTCTCTCCCTCGACTAAATCCCACCTAACTCTCACCATTATAAACCTTCAAAACATTTTCAACCTTTATCATGCCTCTCAAAATCGCTGCTAATCATAATCAAATTGCTTTATTACATGATGAACCAACAGAGTTTGTTGATGTTGTGGCTTTTCTAATCCTCGTATTTTAGAGTGGCCCTTCTCATCAACCCTAGGATTTACACCTCACACATTCAGCAGTTTTGGTCGAAATCCATGACCAAAACAGTGAATGGAGAGGTCACAATCCAAAGCACAGTAGATGGTCATCCCAAGGTGATTTCACTTGCCTCCATCAGAGACAACCTCCTTCTTGATGATGAGGATGGGATAACCAACCTACCGAAGGCTGACATCTTTGAGGGTCTTGTTAAATTGGGGTATACTCTTTCTACATACCAAAAATGTAAGTTTGCTAAAGGTCAGTTTGCCCCACATTGGAAATATTTGATTCATACAATTTTATAATGTTTGTCACCTAAAACCACTGCTTTCAATGAATTCGGTAGTGAGATTGCTTCTGCCCTGATTTGCTTAGCAACAGGGAGGAAGTATTGTTTTTCTCAAATGATTTTCAAAGGAATGGTTAAAAATGTTTCAAGCAATTCAAAATTTTTTATGTACCCAAGGTTTATAGAACTTTTGCTGAATATGAGTGAACATGGTCCAATCACACACAAAAACTACTTTTCAGCAACCAAGCATACTACCAAACTGTTCACCACACTTCTTGCACCATCCCCACAATTTTCTGGCAGATCCATTCCACTCACTTCAATTATGATGAAACAAATCAGACAGGAAGAAGCCAAGACAAAAACAGCTACACACAAACCATCTGATTCCCCTGCCAAGAAACTACACCATGCCAGTACTCTACCCCCTGCTGATCCACAACATGAAAGGAGATCTAAATCTAGGTTTGCCAAGTCTCCCTTGCCTGGTGAATCTTCACAAGTAGTAGAGAGGGAGTCTCCAAGAGGTTGGAGCAAACTGAGGGTTTGGCTGCCACTACTGTCTCATCCTCAAGGGGTGATCAAGATAGTGACACCATCAGTAAGTCCTCTCCCTTACTCAATGATATCCAAAAAGGGAAGAAATCCCCTTCTAGGGTTGAGAGCAGCATGAAACCTATGACCATTTTGGAATTGACGAAAATGTGCACGAGCTTGAAAAAGCAGAATGCACAACTTGTACAAAATGTCAAACATCAAGGTCTGGTTATCAATAACTTGGAAACCAGACTTGCCACACTTGAGGGGAGGAGAAAGACCAGACTTATAATATCCACAGATGAGGATGCTTCCTAGGGGGAGGAAGTTCCTAATACAAAAGAGTCTACTAAGTATTATTCATATCCTGGTGGTGTACAAGGAAAGATAGCAAGTGCTGAGAAAGGGATTGAGAAAGAAAGTGCTGATAAAGGAAGTGATAAGGGGAGTGCAACTAAAGAGATTGCTCAACATTGCTAACTATGGGCAATCAAGAAGAAGCCCCCGCTTCAAAAGATTCCCCTACCATTGCTGATCCCACTGCTGTAAGTCATTCCCCTGCTAAGCCTATTACTCAAACTTTTGCTAGAAAGAATAGAAGGCAACCAGCTCAGAAGGGAATCATAATTAAAGAACCCGCACCTAAAGCCAAACCAGCACGAGCAGTGGATCCAAAAGACAAGGGGAAAGTGATCATGGTTGAACAGCCCAAGAGGAAATACAAGCATAGAACTCCTGAACAGCAAAGGGCTCAAGAAGCACATGATGCACAGGTAGATCTCAAGCTACAACAAGAGGAGATTGATATGCAGGATCAGAGAATGCAAAAGATGAGGCCTAAAGAAATGCTTAACCAGGTTGAAATTATGCATAGGGAGTTGGATGATAGGGTGCCTCATGTTCAAGAATTTCTAGATCAATTGGAAAAGGAATTAATAAATGATCCTTTGGAAGACAGGTATGAATTGATTTTCCTTGTTTACAAATATCAAACTGAATATCTGGAAAGGAGGGCAAGTTAAATTCAGAGAGAGAAATATTTGAAGTCTGAGAAAGGGAGACTTGAACACTTCAAAGTTTTGCTCAAGAGACATAAGAAGTGGAAGGATGTGGATTTCACAGATATGAGTTTTGAGGCTATAAAAAGAGCAGTCAGACCAGTTTTAAGAGAATATGATGTGGAAGACTTTATGACTATGAACTCTCCTAAGGAAGCTGAGTATCTTAGGAGGCAAAGTGAAGTGTTGCAGAAAGCTAGGGAATCCAGAAAAAGAAAGGCTGAAGGAATAACTTTAGAAACTACACAGGCAGGTGCATCACCCCAAGCAAGTGCATCATCACAAGCAGGGGTATCACATCAAGCAGGTGAAAGTTTTCCAGCAATTGAGAGATCTGTTCTCAATGCACAAAGGGCAGCCAAAAGACTCAAGAGAATGGAGAAAGTTGGCATAGTTACTAAGGAGTCTTAACGTCCTTCAAATGAAGAAATTAATAAATAGCTAATTGTGTAGGAAAATGATGATATCTCACCTAGTGAACTTGGGAAGAAGTTTTCTATAATAGAATATGCTGTTTATGAACACAAAGGGAGGACTTGGTGGAAGCTTACAAGAGCTGACAATACAGCACAGACATTTCTAAGTCTAGATGTCATGTTTCAAACCTTGGACAGTGAGGACTTAGATGATCTGTGGAAGATTTTGAAAAAGACTTTTGCTACAAAACCTCCTACCATGGATGGTGTGGAGAAGGATTGGGTGATCTGGGAGTGCATGCATAGGATGTATGAGCATGAGTTATTTGATCCTATATTTGATGCAGTGAATAAAGGAAATTTGTTGTATTGGAAGCTGTTTACCAATTCTGGGGTCTATGAGATAGTAATGGAAGGAGTAAGTGTGTATTTGATCAACCATCGTTATTATCCCTTCACTCAGTAGACCTTAAAGAAATTTGCACATGCTAACTTGATTGTAGATGCTAAAACACCTGTTGCTTATGATCTGGTAAGGATGATACATAGTTAGATTTGGCCAGACAGTTTGTAAGCACCCTCATCAACTAGTATTTATTAAGAAACTTGTCTTTAGGAGAAAGCACAAGTTTAGGGGAGGATTGTTGGGAATAAATCTATGTGTATTTGTTACCCCTGCTAGTTGGTCATTCGTCCCCCTGCTAGAGTAAGTTTCCCCTGCCAAATAACAAAGGCATGGGGATTGGTTCCCCTGCTGAAGTCAAAGGCCATGCTGCTAGAGATAAACTTGGAATAGATTTTTACGCGTTTCTGTTACTACTCCTTAATACTTTCCAAGTTTGTTAGTAGTAATCTTGTACGTGAGTCCTTATGCCTATAAAAGGACTCACTAGGTTATCATGAAATGTGTGTCTTTCTCAATTGTCTTTCATTTCATACTTTAAGGTTTTTGTAACCCTAATACCATTATTGGGTATTCGTATATCTTTGATATATTAAAGTTCAACGTTTGCTTTAATCATTTTGTTCTTGTGCTAAACACTATATTCCACATCTTGTTTAGTTACTTTGCCTTGCAAAGTTTCTCTAGTGTTAGATTGAATATTTCTTTCTATCACAACCCTTAAACAAGCTATTAAGGTTTAAGATCTGAGTTTGGGATCAACATATTTGACAATGAACTTGTTACATTTGAACAAAGACGACCATTTGTAGGAAACAACATCAGACTGAAGGATAACTTTGATCCATCTCATCCAACATTCAAACTTGCCATAGATATTTTGGATATTTCACCAATCAGCAAAGCATTCCATGCCATGGCCTCTGTTCCAGAGACGTACATGCATGAATTCTGTAATTCAGCAGAAGATGCACCTCTACATCAAATTAAGTTCAAAATTAATTGACAACCAAAGACTGTAAGTGTTGCCACGTTCAGGACTATTTTTTGGATGCCTCCTCTTGCTCATGGAGAAAAGTATAACAAACTTCCAACCAAAACTTAAATTATGGAGATGTTCCAGACAATTGGATATGCTGAAACCATTCTTACTTTCTCTCAATGTCACTCAGCCAAGATAGGACAACCTTGGAAATCTATGATCAACATCATTGTTCTGTGTCTCACAACCAAATCCAGCGGTACCGACACGCTGAGACTTGCACAGGCACAAATTTTATAGGGTCTTTACCACAGTAAGAAGTTGGACTATGCTTTGCTTATTTGGAAAGAATTTTGTTAATCCCACTTCAATCCATAACATAATATATTTAGAGAGAGAAATAGAAGAATATAGAGAGAGAAACAAGAGAGAATGGAAGGTTAAAACATTAACTAGAGAGAGAAAGTGAATGTTAACCCCAACACCCTCTTCCACACATGGAAGAGGGTTTATATACCCATGAGCTTGGTGGGCTCATGGGCTTGTTTCTTGGGCCGGGCTTGGCCTATTCTTGGGTATAAAGCCCCTAACTTATACAATATTAGCTTAAGTCCAAGCCCGGTTAACCCGACTAACCTATTACTAAACAAGACCTTTAACGATTAAGATGACCTATTACATTCTTGTTTGACTATATAAAATATAGGGCTAACAATCTCCCTAATGTATCGGCCATCTTTAAAATTCATAAGATGATTGAATGAATACATTCTTGTGGAGGTGATCTTCCTTCTTAGGTCTTGAATCTTGGTCTTGATCTTGTTTTTAACGGCTTTGTTCCTTCATGCTTTTGTGATCTTTATCTTGAGCCTTTGTCATTTGACTTTGAGTGCTTGAGATCTTCAATCTTTTGCTCCTTGTGACTAAGATGACCTATTACATTCGTAGGTATCTTGATTTTCGCCATCTTTTGCTATAGTGACTTCTGAATCGACATATTCATACTTTGTTGATTTCGAAAGGCTAACAATCTCCCATACAAATAAAGTTGTAGTTAGTCCTTCAAATATTCATCAGAGTTGCGAAAGACTTTAACTTTAAGTATGAACATGTGAAGACGACTTCAGTTAGTACACAGCTACGCCACCTTCCTGATATACAGCAACATATATAGACATGGACGAAATGGCTTTGAACATTTCACCCTAACTTGGTTGCGTTTTACCTCCGGTCGGTGAAGACCGTTAGACGGTATTAGATTCCGTATATGTGATCGGGTAGATTCGATTAAGAACCTCCTTGACAGGGTTTACGGTGGTAGTAGCCAGTTCTCTTTACTCGACCGTCTCAAAGAAGACTGCGAACATAAAAAGTGAATCATAAGGATAAATTATCCGTCTGATTCCATTGTTGCTTTCCAGTTTGTCACAAGCTTGATTCATAGAGAATCTTGCGAGTCACCTACCGCAGTGCTGTTTGATGTTGACACTGGAAGGATTTCCATTCGTCACTGTGAGTGTCACTCTGAATGTTCTGGCAAGATCACAAGAATTTTGCGAAGAAACCTGGAATCAAGTTTAAATCACTTAAGAATTTGAACTTAGTTGCTTTCCAGTTCTCACAAGTTTGATTTGTGTAGAATCGCACAAGTTACCTATCATGAGCTTGTTTGATGTTGACTCATTCAGGATTTCCATCTTCATTATGAATCATATCACTCAGATGTTCTGGCAATATTACAAGGATAATGCATAGGACTCGATTGTGTCCTAATGAGATGATAGATTGATCTCTTTTGGCTTTAGACTCGATAAGTGCATTTTGGTAATCAGAGGCTGGAGCAGACTGCCACCTTTTCAATATTAACTAACTCGGAGTGAGAAAATCAATAGATACGTGTTGATCTCCGTGACAATGAGACAAGTTTCTTTTGAGAGAAACTCGAATGGATGGGGAAGGGTTATGTATTGCATCACTGGTTCCATGATGCTTGTCTTCAATAGATATATTGACCCGGTTTCTGCCTAAGTTGCATTGAATATTCAACACCTTCAATGCTTACCAATACGTCATCACTAGCACCTTGTTGTGATTGTTCCAGTGCTAAGTTAAGTAATTAGTTCGCATTCAGCTTCATTCAACTCCATCTTTCCTAAGGACAACTATTTCTAGCTATGGAATGTCCTTGGGTAGATCCCTCCGGTTCTAGTTGGATCATAGGACTTGGTTTCCTATCCTAAACCATCTTTTGACTCCAACGTTATGGTCTTGGATAGTAGGTTGTTTTAGGTATAGATCGTAACCATAAAACCATTGAAAACCATTTAAAGTGCTTGATAAAAATCAAAACTTTTAACACTTTGAAAGTTTTACATTACCTAAAAGCTCCCCCTTCACACATGCATCGATATATCAAATAGTTAAGCATGTGAAGGAAAGAGTTGCACTTGAGTTTTTATGATCACATGTTGCGATATATTACATTTTAATCACATTTTCTCCCCCTATTTCTAATATAAAAACTTAATATTAGAGATACCAATTGATTAAAATATGACAATTTTTGAAAAATCGTTGGGAGAGAAAGATGTGTGCACGCATGAATCATAGAACATTTAGTCGGGTCTAATTGATCAAAAATTGACAATATATAGGAAAAATGAAACCACAAAAATATGTTAAGGCACGGAGATGAGATGCCTTTTCCAATATATAATATATTACATTTGACAATTTTATACCAATTTCGGAATGTGTTTGATACATAAAATGTGACAATTTCAGATATGTACCCAACAACTTTAAGAGGCTTGATTTTAAAAACGCTCCACCTCAAAAATTGATCAAAATGACATGTGACATTTTTGAGATATATAAAAGCCATATTATGAGGAAGGGAGTGTTGAACACACAATTTTTAAAGATTTAGAAAAACCTTTTGAGAAATTCTTGAAAAATTGTGTTCAACGGTTTTAAAATAATCATGATAGAAGACTTCTCTTCTATTGCTTAGGAAAAGCGCACTGAAACGTACACTTCCTTTTCGGGTCCGTTTTTCATGAGCTCAAAACTTTGATTGTTTTGTGAATAGCTCATGATCGAGAAAAATTAATTTCCCGTTGTGAAGGATAAATTATCATCCGTGATAAACTTTCCTTAAGGTGAAGTAATAAGTGTGAAAACACTTATCCTTTTGCCACTAAAATCAAGGAAAAACAAGACTGAATCATGTGTTTTATATCATAAAAAGTCGGAATTACGCGTGGTTTTGTGTTTTTGTGTTAAAATAGGTACAAATGATCAAAAGGAAAGAAAACACGGGATTTCACGGTCAAATGTTGAAGAAAAGTCTAAGAAGAGACAAAGACAAAGTCAAAAGACCAAAAGTGTGCCCAAGTTCACGAAAACCGGCTAAGCCGACTCGAGTTTTGAAGAAAAGATCGACAAATCCGAAATCGAGCTCGTCCTTAGTGGATTTAATATTATTCGAGTTTAATGGGACTTGTGGGTCCCACATTTGCTTATTGGGCCCACAAAGCCCAGTTGAAAAATTAAACCTTGTGCTTAAGTTGATAAAACCCAAAAGCCCATTTGAGGTTTTGATTAAAACAAATGTAACGAATTTGGGCCTAGCCCAATTTATCACAATGAAAAGGATGGAGGAAAATGTTATTTATCTTTCTTGGTCAGCTTTGTGGTCAAACACCACAAATGCGTGTTTACTTCACACGTTATCACACAAACAATTCACTTTTTTTTTCAACAAACGTTTTTTAGTAAACGTTACACTGCAACTCCTCCCCACACGTGTACCTCACCAATCCTTACCCCATTTAATTCCCCCACATTCGGTCAACCTACCATACCCCCACTCTCTATACCGTGCACCCTCACCACACCCTAACACTCCACATACCAAAATAATAAAACGCTTTTTTTTACTTTACACCTCCCCTCCCTATTCGATATTTACAAAGTGAAAAATACCCATCCTTTCTTCTCCCCATTTACACAGCTTTAACATCCCAAACCCTAATTTTTTTACATCAAGAAAATAACCCACGAAAATTGGGGGTTTTACCCTAATGAATTAATTCCCACAAATCCACTTAAAACCCCCAAGTTTTCAGGAAAAAAATCACCACTAGTGGTCCTCTCTCTTGATCCTACGTGGCTTATTGCTTCAATATGATTGGCTTAAACAAACACAACAAACACAAGAATAAGCCATGTTGGAAATTCGAGTCACAATGGATGCAAGATTCAATCTCAGTCGCTCGATTAGAAGAAAAGAAGAGAGAGAAGAAGAATGAAGAAATCAACGGCTATAATCACAAGCCTTGGGCACCAAGGAGAACCTAGAAGGTTCGGGGTTCTCCTATAAAACCCCTCTTATCATGTAATTTAAGGGAGCACTTCTTTATTTTTATTTTTCTATAAATTAGATTAGTTTTAAATCTTGTAATTTTTTTTAATTTCCAGTTCTGTAATTCTATTTAATTAATGAAAAGTTGATTTCGGTTTATCTTCGTCTCAATTTAATTTTTCTGTCAGTTAATTTTAATATTCAAATCTGCTTCTCTTTTATATAACTGTGGAATTTTATTCGGTATAATATAAAAATAAAAAATAAAAAAATAATAATAATAAAGGAAAGTAAATTAAATCTCCCCACTGGAGATTTATAAAAACTGGATCAACTGGTTTCGTTTGGGTCGAAGGTGAAGTATTCATTGTCCGAAGTTTATTGATTGGTTCGAGAAGCATTTTGGGATGATGTTCGAGATGATGACATTCGGTGGGTTTCGAATCGGTTTTCGATAAGTACGCTCAGCGCGCTACTTCGTCACAACGGAAATCTCCACAAGGTGCTTATCCTCTTTTAATTTTCTTGTTCAAGTTATATGCTATTAATCTGCTTTGTTTAATTTTGTTTTAAATCTGCTTAGTAGATTAAAATTGCTTAAGTTACTGTTTTTATTTGTCTGCCTTTTTTTTAGTTAATGTTACTGATTACATGTTTTATTTGATTTTGATTTTGAAAGTGGAGTAGTTTTAATTTTATTGTTAGTAGTATTTATTTAAATCTGCTTTTTAGCTTATTTTTAAAAACTGCTTATCTATTTTTGTAGCTTATTTGGTATTAGATTTTTCTGTTTTTTTAGATATAGATGGTTATTAATCTGTTTATTAGCTCTTTAGTTTTTTTTTATTCAGCTTATTTTGGTAACTGTAGCAGCGTATTTGGTCTTAGTTGTGTTGTTGATACTTGAATAGTACAGAATACATACTCCATTTGTCTGTTTCATTTTAAGTTCCAAAAAGTAGTTATAATAAAAAATATTTAGCATATTTTGTCTGTCCTGGGGTTCGAACCCAGGACCTCTCGTCTAATAGCCAACGCCCCAACCATTCTATCTATGCCTCTTTTTGTGTTTAATATTGCAACAGTTAATTAATATAGGATTAATTTTATAGCTGGTAGTTTATTTTAATTAGTTAAATACTAGTCTTAGTTTATTTAATTAAAAAAGGGGGTTTTCTTAATTACTTTCTTTTATTCAGTTTTTATAAAAATATAAAAAAAGAAATTTTTTTTTAATTTTTTGATTACTTTTAGATTTAGTTTAAATTTTATTAGTTTTAAAAGTAGTTTTATTAAGTTCTCATTTTAAAGGTTTTTAAAAGTCATTTAAAAGTTTTTCTTTATTTTATCTTAGTTAAATTAGATTTAAATAATTTTTATTTAAGATTTTATTTTCTTTAAATTAGTTTTATTAAATTTAGTTTAAAATAGATTTAAGTTTTTAATAGCTTTACTTTAAATAGTCTTTAAATTAGTTTAAAAATACCAAAAATATTATTTACCAAAAACAAAGTTAAGTCGTAACGATTAAAACGATAATCAATTCGAGTGAGTCGAGGAAAAACGAATTTAATTGCAATACCCTAGTAAAATCTTAGTTTCAAATGGCGCCGCTGCCGCTTCGCTCGTACGATTGACGATTTTTCGTGAAGACGTTTGGATTTTTGGGATCCGTTCTTCTTGAATGTTAATTTTCTTGCAACAAAAAATCAAAAATACAAAAAAATCAAAAAGTTAAAAATACAAAAAAAATTAAAAAATCACAAAAGCAATTTCTTTCCTAAGAATTGCACCAAAAAAATTAAAAAATCCAAAAGTAATACTTTTTCCTAAAAGTATTACACCAAAAATATTACGTATTAGTGTTAATTTTTAGTTCGATTTTTTCTTGTGAATATATATTTTTCTAAAAAAATACAAAAAGATTTTTCTTTTACTATAATATATTACGTAGCACAATAATTTACCTACTTTTCAAATAAGCCTTAGTTGAGATTTCATCACCTAACTATTGTAGTCGAATCCTAAACGAAATAAAGCGGCAAAATAGATAAATACTATTAAGACGTTTGAACTCAAAATATACAAACTATAAGGTGGGTATAAGGCGACGCGCTATAAAATGCCGTCTAAGGAAAAAGATTTTTAAGTGCTTTGTGCCACCTCGTTTCCCCGCTTGCTTGTGCGTATATTGAGAGGGACGACCGATTATTGGTTTGCCACCTCAAGTAGTAATTAAGTATATATTTTTGTAGATTTTTCATATTGCTCCTCGAGAGGGAAAATCCTTTTCCTCTCAAAGTCGACCGAGGTCACCTACCTCATTCCAAAGTTTTAATTGTATGCGCACTCGCGCGCGTACATACATACCGAGTGGTGTACCAAATACTTCTAATTCTTCCAAAAAGAAGAAGAAGAAAAACAAAAAGACCGTCATTCAAGCCGATCCCGAGAATCGAGCTTTCGACATAACGATGGCAACGGATAATCGACCAATGATTGAGATTCTTCAATCTCACGTTAAAGGAAACGATGACGCGATTGTGGTGCCGACCATTGGAGCTAATCATTTTGAACTTAAACCGGATTTTATTCGAATGGTTTCCGCTACACCATTTTTAGGTCGTACTAATGATGACCCACACACTCATATCAAACGATTCATCCAATTAGCAAATACCTTCAAATACAATGGGGTGCCACAAGAGGCCGTTCGCCTACAACTTTTTCCTTTTTCCCTCGAGGGACAAGCCCTGATTTGGCTTGATAAGGAACCACCCCAAAGTATTACTACATGGATTGATTTAGAGACCAAGTTCATTAACTACTTTTTTCCACCATCACGGACCACCTCTTTAAGGAATGAAATTATTACTTTTGAGCAAAAATATGGGGAAACTTTTAGTGAGTCTTGGGATCGATTTAAAGAGCTTTTGAGAAAATGTCCACAACACGGTTTCACTAAAGTGCATCAAATAAATACGTTTTACAATGGTTTAACTCTAAATGACCAAGACTCACTTAATAGTGCCGCGGGGGGCAATATTCATGTGAAAACCATGAACGAGGCTTGGGCCATTATTGAGAACAAGGCAAAAGTGCAAACCAAGAGTGTTAGGGCCACTATGGAAAGTGCTAGTTCTAGTGAGAGTGACAAGGATCGATAAACTTACTTCACTTGTTGAAACACTCGCTCTAAAAACCGATGCCCTCACCACTCATGTGCATGCCGTGAAAGATAATAGTGAAACGTGTGAGACTTGTGGTGGACCACGTTCATATTTCAATTGTGACAAGGTTTATAATCAACAACAACAAGTTTGTGCTTTTAATGCTAATGAAAGGGTTCCATTTAAACCTAATGTTGATGGTAACCATTTGTCTTACAATAGTTCTAATTATTTGGCTCCCCCGGGTTTTGTAGCACCACAAAGACCACCCTCACCCGCTCAAAATACCCAATACCAAAATAGGAACCTAGGTCCTCAAATGGGTAATTTTCAAGGGAATGCTAATCAAGAGAATTTTAATGGTCAAAATCAAGGTTTTCAAAATAATAACCAAGGTTTTTATAATAACAACGGTTTTCAATCTCAATATCAAAACCAAGGTTTTCCTAATCAAGGGGTTAACAATCAAGGGTTCAATCAAATGACTATGCAAAATCCTCAAATGGACTTGGTTCTACAAAAATTGACCGAACATGAGAAAATCATGCAAGCTATGCAAGCATCTACTAGACAAATGCAAGAGTCCAACGATAAGAGATTTTTGACTATGTTGCAAACCCTTAGACCCCAAGGTGCCTTACCATCCAATACCGAGATTAACCCTCGTGCTAATGTGAGTGCTATCAATACTCGAAGTGGAGCCAATTTAGTGGGACCTTCCATCTCTTCGCCCATAAAGGAGAGACAAGGCCTGGAGGTCATAATGAGTAATCCTACTCCCCCTCCGGTGATTCCCCCCACTACCACTCCTAGTTCTAGTCCTCTATTGCCGAAAGAGCCTATTCCTACGGTTGTTCAAGAAGCGAGTCCTTCTCCTTCTCAACCTAAGCCTAATATTCCTTATCCATCTAGTTTAGGCAAGACTAAAGTGCTCAACAAAGATGACATTCATGTCTCTAACTTTTTAAAAATGATTTCCAATGTGAATGTTAATGTAAGCCTTATTGAAGCACTTGCTCAAATGCCAAAATTTGTCAAAATGTTTAAAGATTTGCTCAATAAGAAGGAAAAAATGGTTGAGCTCGTGAACACCCGTTTAAATGAGAATTGTTCTGCGGTTCTTCTCAAAGAGCTTCCCGAAAAGTTAGGAGATCCCGGACGATTCTTGTTACCTTGCTCGTTTCCTCAAATCGATGATTGTATGGCTTTAGCGGATCTCGGTGCTAGCATCAATCTTATGCCACTTTCGGTTTGGAAACAATTGTCATTACCCGACCTTGTACCGACTCGTATGACTTTAGAGTTAGCTAATCGAACTCTTGCATACCCCGTTGGTATTGCCGAAGATGTTTTTGTTCGAGTCGGTACATTCACTTTTCCCGTGGACTTTGTCGTCGTCGACTATGAGATGGATCCTCGTATTGCGTTAATACTTGGTAGACCATTCTTAAGGTCCGGAAGAGCCATAGTTGACGTGGCCGAAGGGGAGTTAATTCTTAGGGTTCGGGATGAACAACAAGTTTTTAAAATGGGAAAAATCACAAAAAAATCAAATGAAAAAGAGTCGGTCAATATGATTGATGTTCTTAATTATGATAATGATGAGATTTTTATTAATCCTTTTGGAATTGAAAAGTCTAATCAAAATGATTTTGTGACAAACTCATCCGTTTCCTTAGAACCTCAGCTTTTTGATACTCCTATTTATGACACCGACAGTGATGACACTTCTTCAAGTGATCACACTATTTTCGGCTTAGACGACTCGTCTTTTGACCCACCCACTTTTGACCCACCCATTTATGATACCCCAATCTTTGATACTTATGATGATGACACTTCCTTAAGTGATCTCATCAACTTTGATGACCCACCCCATGATCTTAATGCACCTCATATCTCGATGAGTGATTCTTCCATGGAGACTCCCTTTGACTTTTATACTCCAATTTTAGAAGTCATGACTTTTGAGGAGGATCCTCCACTCTTAGAGATCATACCTACTTTAGAGGTTATTCCATTTGAGGAGGATTTAGATATCTTTCTAAATACCTATTTTCCTCACGAGGAAGAGTTTTCCTATGACTCTGACGATACTTATGTTTTCACATCAAGTTTGGAAGAGGATGACTTTCCCACTATGGATTTTGATGATATTTTGAGCTTAAATGTCGACACCTCTTGCTATTTTCCCATTAAGAAACCGGTGTTTGATCCGGGAATAGAGACTTTTGTGCTTTCATTGCCATACCATCTTACCCTTCCTAGTAAGAAACTTTTGCCTAAGGATACCCCACTTTTCTATGACTTGCGTACCACCTCGGGGTTTATTTCCTTTTGTGATGGAAATTATGTGTTTGACCCGGGTGGATTTTCATGGGGTATGCCTTGTATGACTTTGTTTCACCTTTATCATGGAGAGATTTTCCTCCCTTAGAAATCTCGGTTTTCCATGATTTTCCCATTTGAATGATGATATTCGGGAAATCGAGTCGAGCTAGAGACTCGTGATGAAAAATCAAGCATCGTATAACTAGGTTAGATTTTTACCCTTTTTCACCCATTTTCGCCAATAAGTGTAGGGGGAGCCAAGTAGGTTGTTTGTTTGTGTGTGTTGTGATGTTGTGTGCAGGGGCATGTGCTTAATGATCCACTTTTGGTACTTTTGACGTGACCCGTGTTCCCGTGTACCCGGTTCCTTCGATAAGTTTTTGCTATTGTGATTCAATCTTGAATATAAATAAAACGAATAAATGTAATCACTTTAGTTGTCCCTTCCTTAGCTCGATTTTAAACAACGTACTCAATGTCCTAAGTGTAGGAGAGTTTATTCGCCCACATGCTTAAACATTGAGGACAATGTTTATATTAAGTGTAGGGGGATTTCTATCGAAATTTTAGTGGCCTTTTCCATGAATTTGACCCCATTTAACCGGAAAATTTTTTAAAAAAAATTCAAATTTTTGATCTATTTTGGCCTAGTAGTATTTTCTTTTATTTTCTTTCCTTTTGTCATTGCATCATATTAATAATTTTCCGTTTTCAAGAATAAAGTCAATAAAAAAAATGAAATAAATAAATAAAATGGTTTTAATAAGTTTAGATATCTTTGATATATTAGGCCCGTTGTGAATATTTTGACTCAACCCGAGTTTACTTATCCAAGTTTACTCTAGCTAGTATCCTTAACCATATGGACCTTAATTAGTTTATTAGGCTAAGCATCCACGAGTCTCATTACTTGAGATTTTAAATTGTGGAGAACGAGAGATGATAGAGTTTATTATAAGTTTGGTATTCTTTCATTAACTTATGTGAGTTAGTTATGAGCTTTTTCTCCCATCGCTTGTTAATAAATATATTTGCAATAAATAAGGTTGTACGATTTGAAAAGTTACTTAGCTTCTAGCACAAGATCGTTTAAAAGTTGCTCGGTATTAATTAGAGTTCATAGCCAAGGGATAACTTATTGAAGCGGGACGCGAATATTGGCTTATCCAAAAAGGCCCTAACAAGGCATGAGGATACCCGAGTCCAAAAAGGCCCTCACAAGGCATGAGGATTCACTTTTTGCTAAAGATCCTAAGATGATGTGAAGATCATTAATCCAAATCAATATGAAGGATCAAGACACACGACGAGAAGCAATTACTCCCCTAAAGATCATGGATAAGTCTATCCAAAAAGACCCTAACAAGGTATGAGGATAAATAGATCCAAGTCCGAAAAGGAGGCGGATCGTTGTATATCAAAATCCTAAATAAAGAAGAGGATAAATGAAGAAGTCGTGGTCAACGTTTGAAGCATCTTTCACTCCTAATAAGGATGTATACCAAAATGAAGAGAAGACCATAATTTCAAGATCGTCTCTCAAGATTTGAAGTTTGAAGTACAAGCCAAATATCGGTCCGAGAAAGGTCTCAAATCGTGAAACGAGTTATGCCAAGATATGAACTTTTTGAGGTTTCGAGAAGCAGTTTTAAAAGATTTTGTCCTTTAGCTAACTATTGATTAAATCGTCCCACTTTATTTTTGGCATTAATAAATTATCGAAATAAGTCAAAAATGCATCCTCGTGATCATTCAAGACAAAAATAAAATACAAGAGATACACCGTAGGAATAAGAGGGTCGAAGTGATTAATTAAACCACATGAGTAAGTGTTAGTTGTGCTAACTTATAGTAACAATGATCTCGTTTTTATGCTTGGTATGGGGAACGTGAAACTTGAGGGTGATTTATATTCATAACACCAAAGCCCTAATTAAAGCCTTAGATTTCTTTACAAGTTTCTTCCATCAAATAATTTCAAGTTAATAAAATAGTTATAACTTTTGTCTCCTTTTAAGTTTTTATCTTTTCATTATAGTAATAATAGCATATAGTAATAAAGGCCGAGATGGGTTAGTTATGAGAAAAATGTAACTTTATGCTTTTAAATAATGTATTGCATGGGGTCATTGCAATGGTCAAGTGTAGGGGATTTAATAAGTGTGAAAACACTTATCCTTTTGCCACTAAAATCAAGGAAAAACAAGACCGAATCATGTGTTTTATATCATAAAAAGTTGGAATTACGCGTGGTTTTGTGTTTTTGTGTTAAAATAGGTACAAATGATCAAAAGGAGAGAAAACACGGGATTTCACGGTCAAATGTTGAAGAAAACTCCAAGAAGAGACAAAGACAAAGTCAAAAGACCAAAAGTGTGCCCAAGTTCACGAAAACCGGCTAAGCCGACTCGAGTTTTGAAGAAAAGATCGACAAATCCGAAATCGAGCTCGTCCTTAGTGGATTTAATATTATTCGAGTTTAATGGGCCTTGTGGGTCCCACATTTGCTTATTGGGCCCACAAAGCCCATTTGAAAAATTAAACCTTGTGCTTAAGTTGATAAAACCGAAAAGCCCATTTGAGGTTTTGATTAAAACAAATGTAACGAATTTGGGCCTAGCCCAATTTATCACAATGAAAAGGACGGAGGAAAATGTTATTTATCTTTCTTGGTCAGCTTTGTGGTCAAACACCACAAATACGTGTTTACTTCACACGTTATCACACAAACAATTCACTTTTTTTTTTCAACTAACGTTTTCTAATAAACGTTACACTGCAACTCCTCCCCACACGTGTACCTCACCAATCCTTACCCCATTTAATTCCCCCACATTCGGTCAACCTAACTTCCCCCCACTCTCTATACCGTGCACCCTCACCACACCCTAACACTCCAATTACCAAAATAATAAAACGCTTTTTTTTACTTCAAACCTCCCCTCCCCATTCGATATTTACAAAGTGAAAAATACCCATCCTTTCTTCTCCCCATTTACACAGCTTTAACATCCCAAGCCCTAATTTTTTTACATCAAGAAAATAACCCACGAAAATTGGGGGTTTTACCCTCATGAATTAATTCCCACAAATCCACTTAAAACCCCCAAGTTTTCAGGAAAAAAATCACCACCAGTGGTCCTCTCTCTTGATCCTACGTGGCTTATTGCTTCAATATGATTGGCTTAAACAAACACAACAAACACAAGAATAAGCCATGTTGGCAATCTGAGTCACAATGGATGCAAGATTCAATCTCAGTCGCTCGATTAGTAGAAAAGAAGAGAGAGAAGAAGAATGAAGAAATCAACGGCTATAATCACAAGCCTTGGGCACCAAGGAGAACCTAGAAGGTTCGGGGTTCTCCTATAAAACCCCTCTTATCATGTAATTTAAGGGAGCACTTCTTTATTTTTATTTTTCAGTAAAATAGATTAGTTTTAAATCTTGTAATTTTTTTTAATTTCCAGTTCTGTAATTCTATTTAATTAATGAAAAGTTTATTTCGGTTTATCTTCGTCTCAATTTAATTTTTCTGTCAGTTAATTTTAATATTTAAATCTGCTTCTCTTTTATATAACTGTGGAATTTTATTCGGTATAATATAAAAATAAAAAAAATAAAAAAAATAATAAAGGAAAGTAAATTAAATCTCCCCACTGGAGATTTATAAAAACTGGATCAATTGGTTTCGTTTGGGTCGAAGGTGAAGTATTCATTGTCCGAAGTTTATTGATTGGTTCGAGAAGCATTTTGGGATGATGTTCGAGATGATGACATTCGGTGGGTTTCGAATCGGTTTTCGATAAGTACGCTCAGCGCGCTACTTCGTCACAACGGAAATCTCCACAAGGTGCTTATCATCTTTTAATTTTCTTGTTCAAGTTATATGCTATTAATCTGCTTTGTTTAATTTTGTTTTAAATCTGCTTAGTAGATTAAAATTGCTTAAGTTACTGTTTTTATTTGTCTGCCTTTTTTTAGTTAATGTTACTGATTACATGTTTTATTTGATTTTGATTTTGAAAGTGGAGTAGTTTTAATTTTATTGTTAGTAGTATTTATTTAAATCTGCTTTTTAGCTTATTTTTAAAAACTGCTTATCTATTTTTGTAGCTTATTTGGTATTTGATTTTTCTGTTTTTTTTAGATATAGCTTTTTGGTGATTAATCTGTTTATTAGCGCTTTAGTTTTTTTTTATTCAGCTTATTTTGGTAACTGTAGCAGCGTATTTGGTCTTAGTTGTGTTGCTGATACTTGAATAGTACAGAATACATACTCCATTTGTCTGTTTCATTTTAAGTTCCAAAAAGTAGTTAAAATAAAAAATATTTAGCATATTTTGTCTGTCCTGGGGTTCGAACCCAGGACCTCTCGTCTAATAGCCAACGCCCCAACCATTCTATCTATGCCTCTTTTTGTGTTTAATATTGCAACAGTTAATTAATATAGGATTAATTTTATAGCTGGTAGTTTATTTTAATTAGTTAGATACTAGTCTTAGTTTATTTAATTAAAAAAGGGGTTTTTCTTAATTACTTTCTTTTATTCAGTTTTTATAAAAATATAACAAAAGAAAAAATATTTTAATTTTTTGATTACTTTTAGATTTAGTTTAAATTTTATTAGTTTTAAAAGTAGTTTTATTAAGTTTTCATTTTAAAGGTTTTTAAAAGTCATTTAAAAGTTTTTCTTTATTTTGTCTTAGTTAAATTAGATTTAAATAATTTTTATTTAAAAGTTTTATTTTCTTTAAACTAGTTTTATTAAATTTAGTTTAAAATAGATTTAAGTTTTTAATAGCTTTACTTTAAATAGTCTTTAAATTAGTTTAAAAATACCAAAAGTATTATTTACCAAAAACAAAGTTAAGTCGTAACGATTAAAACGGTAATCAATTCGAGTGAGTCGAGGAAAAACGAATTTAATTCCAATACCCTAGTAAAATCTTAGTTTCATGAAGTGCGAGTTCTAAGCTGACATTTACTTCGAAATCGTTTTTAATGAACTTAAAAACTTTGAAGATTCTAATGAGAAGCTCATGACCGAGAAATATGAATTTCTAGTTGAGAAGGATAAGTTACTGTCCGTGATAAACTTTTCTTATTTGAGGTCCGAGTTCTAAGTTGTGATGCGCTTAGAAGTCATTGTGAGAGAATATCAAGCAGCTTCAATTGCCAAAACCTCCAAGTCTTCTGGTGTCATATACTTCATACCAAGACGACCAACGATATTCTGAAACCTATTTTAGGATAGAGCATTTGTAAATAGGTCTGCTATCTGGTACTCAGTTCTGACAAAGTATAATTCCACGAAACCACGTTGCAATTGTTCCTTAATGAAGTGATATCTGACTGCGATGTGCTTGGTACGGGAGTGCTTAACCGGATTGCAAGAGATGGCTATGGCCGACTTTGAGTAACAATACATAGGTATTTTATCAAAGTGGAAACCATAATCCGAGAGTTGAGAGCGCATCCAAAGGACTCGAGCACAACACGCGGATAGAGCCACATATGTTGCTTCAGCTAATGAGAGTGAAGTGTGATAACGACCTAATTATACATATTTAAACTATCATTATAATGCCACTTTGTAGTATAAATAAGAGCTTCTGATACTTAATATGTTGTGTTTTATATGCAGATGTAAAGTATGAAGGATCAAAGTGAAGATATACAAAGAAGGGGCCTCAATATGAAATAAATCCAAAGTTATTAAAAGAAGATTCTGAATCGCCCAGAAGTGCGGCGCACATTCGCATCTCCAAAGTGCGACGCACTTGAGAAGAAGTTTGGCGCACATTTGACCCCAGATAGCATTATAAATAGAGGCCATTTCCACTCATTTTACACACACCTCTCTCTCTCAATACTCCATAACTCGAGTATTTTAGCCCTTTTAGTAAATTTTCAGTATTATCCACTTTTGGGAGATACTTGTAACAAGAGTATTCCACTCTTCGATTATCGGAGGAACGATATAATCGTGACACTTGTGTACTCGTTTATTCAATCCAATCTAAGTATGATGTTCTATTACTCTTTTCCAATTGTTACTTTGATTACTATGTTAGGCTAAGCTATTTGTGACTATATGGGTATGTGACTATAATTAGTTATGATGCTATGATATGATCCTCTATAAATGATTTCAAGCTAATGTTGTAGAACCATTTTACCTTCTTGTTCTACAAACCTTATTTTATCTAAGTCGATTTGTTACGATAGTTTGGCGTTGAGAAACGCAAATTGTTATAATAAGTTTTCTAGAACTTGTCTATGGTCATGAATCTTTAGTTGGAGAAATCCGCTTAGAAACTTGATAAAATATTGAACTTGTTGGCAACTTGTTTTGAGCTTAGTCGCTTAAATAAACATAAGTCTTGAATCAACCCAAGTAAATTGTGTAAACGCCGTTTTGACGGAAAAGGATTATCACACTTACCTACATAAACATATCTCGATCATTATTATCATCATTACGAACTTATACGAACTATCCCTATTAGTCATACTTGTTATTATTGATATTACTTCAACCATTTATTTCTTCAATTGTTATCTTGATTACCAAAACGAAACTAAGTCTCAGCGAACGATCTTGGCTTACCACTACAAAGCTATATTACAAACAAAAGGGTATACTTGCCCGTGTTTGTCTTCTAGTCCCTTGTTTTGTCTAAACCTTGTAATATAAATTTAAGACTTGCAAACGAACATCAAAGTGCAAGCCTGCTTCTTTGACGACCAGCTCACAATCTTGTCTTCCCTTAGAAATTGTATGCCACCAGAAGTGTTTTTTCGACTATCAAGGCAACCTACGTGATCAGAATCTGAAAAAGTTGTTAGATGAAAACCTGTTTCCCTCGGATACCAGAGTCCCATGTGAATGGTATTGTTAAGGTACTGAAAGATCCGTTTAACCTTCGTGAGGTGCTTTTCAGTAGGTCCGGCTTGATATCGGGCACAATAGCATGTGGCATGATGAATATCAGGCCTGCTGTATGTATGGTACATAAGAGACCTGATCATACTGCGATATCGTGTTTGATCTACATGATATGAGTACAAGTCAGCGTTTAGGGATGTGGTCGACAATGGTGTACCAATGCGAGCACATAAGGTCATACCATGCTTTTAAGTATCTCTTGAGCATACTTAGCTTGGTTAATAAAGATACCACGTGGGGATTGATGAATCTGGAGGCCCAAAAAGAATTTTATCTCCCCCATCATTGACATTTCAAATTTCTTGTGCATTAATTTTTCAAAACGTTTTGAATGTTTTGGGTTCGTAGAACCAAAAATGATGTCATCAACATAAACTTGCACAAGCAATATGTCATCCCCATATTTATTAATGAATAGAGTAGGATTAATGGAACCTTTGGAGAATCCTTTGGATACCAAGAATTTTGATGGTTCATCGTACCACTCCCTTGGAGCTTGTTTGAGTCTATATATTGCCTTCTTGAGACGGTAGACTTTGTCAGGATGTTGAGGATCAACGAACCCTTCTGGTTGATTCACATATACTTCCTTCAAATGACCGTTCAGAAAAGCAGATTTAACGTCTATCTGATAAACCGTGGAGCCTTTATGTGTAGCATAAGAATATCCTGAAAGCTTCTAAACGAGCAACTGGAGCAAATGATTCGTCGAAATAAGTTCCTTCTTGTTGACGATATCCTTTAACCACAGGACGAGATTTGTTTTTGATGATGGTTTGTTCTTCATCCAGTTTGTTTTTCCAGATCCATTTGAAGCTAACATTGATTTTCCACAGGGTCTGTCAACAAGTTCCCAAACATTGAGGCGTTCAAATTGATGAAATTCGTCTTGCATTGGTTTAATCCACGAATGATCATTCATGGCTTGCTTGATGTTTTTAGGTACAGCTGAACTCACGGTGAGTGCATACATACACACATCGCCATCCGTTTTGAGTTGTCTCTATGTTTGAATCGGTTGTGAAGGATTTCCCATAACTTGCTCCAATGGATGATCACGTGTCCAATGGTGAGTGGAAGGACATCTTTGTTAGAATGTATGCATGTTAGACGGATCAACATGTTGAGTAGAAGACTCTCCTACTTCGCGTACCGGTGTACTGAATGGGTTGATAAATTCGTCTTCGTTAGATTGTGCATCGACTGCTTGAGTATTGTCTCCTCCTTCAGCATTGACGGTTGGTGATGTTGGTTGTATGACGATTTCTTGAGTTTGTTGAGTATCCAATAGAATTGTCTCTTGAGCAACGGTTGCTGAAATAGATGCAGTTGTGTCTTGTTGACTTTTTGCGGGTGCATCAGTAGTATTGACAACGGAAGGCTTTGACACAACTTGATTTTTTCCATATTAATATTCATCAAACATTCGATCATATAAATCAGCCAACTCATTCATTTGTGTTGTATCCATTGAGTCTGTTTGTGGATTTGTAAATCTATGCTTATGATTTTAGAGAGAGAAAGAGATAGAAAGATGGTGGATTTCACACTTCTAGAGAGAGAAAGTTAAGAACAACTATGTGTAAATTATGAGAAACCACACCCTCTCCATCAAAGGAGAGGGTTTATATACCCAAGCCCTTGTCATGGGCTTGGGCTTACATTTGGCCGCCGGCCCATACATTTCATGGGCTCGGTTTTGGGCTTCGTTTAAGTAAATGCAAATGACTAAACTACGAGCTATTACACGAACTAATGTTGGAGTGACCGATCCTTCCTAATACGTAAAACGTATTTCCAACAATCTCCCTCTAAGGGAGGTCACTCCAAACAAGGGCGTTACCCGAGTTACAATAATGAAATAAACCTAGCATACTATGCTTGTCTTGAGCTCGTAGTCTTCGTCTTTCTTTTTCTTTTTCTTTCCTGGTGATCATGCTGATTTGATCTTTGATATCAATCTTTGAGCATTAATCTCTTGCCTTGATCTTGTGCATCCATCACTTGTGATCTTCGCCTCTTCGTGACACCATGTCCCACATACTTATACCTTCGTAATTCTTGAAAGCTTCAGAGTTCGATACAGCGGAAGACTTAACTTTTAGGCTTTCTTGAATTAGATGAAATATTAAGTGCATAAAGTATAAGCATGCGGGGACGACTTCTTCTTGGATTCCGCAACGCCACCGTCTTCAAATGCCGCAACATAAGTAGACACGAACGAAATGGCTTTGAACATTTCATTCTAAATCGGTAGCATTTTACCTCCGGTCGGTGAAGACCGTTGGACGATATTAGATATCGTACCCGTGACGGATAGTTTCAATTAAGTAACTTCCTGACAGGATTTCGCGGGTAAACCCGTTCTCTTTATTCGACCGTCCAAAGCTGACTGCGAACATAAAGAGTGAATCATTTGGATAATAATATCCGCATGATTTGAAGCCGTCAATTCATGTTCCTGGAACAAGTGAAATTCAATTAAGAACCGCACCATCGTTGCTTTCCAGTTGTCACGAGCTTGATTCGTATAGAATCTTGCAAGTTACCTACCAAGTGCTGTTTGAGGTTAACACTAGAAGGATTTCCACTCATCACTGTGAACACTAAGGTATCACTCTGAGTGTTCTGGCAAGATCACTAAGATATTGCGTAGAGGCCTGGAACGTGTTTAAATTCAGCTAAGAATTAAACAGCTGTTGCTTTCCAGTTATCACAAGTTTGATTCATAAAGAATCGTACAAGTCACCTACCATGAGCTTTTTGATGTTCGCTCAAGAAGGATTTCCATCTTCATTGTAAATACTTACGTATTACTCGGATGTTCAGGCAAGATCATGAAGATTTTGCGTAGGACTCTTAAGATCTTTCTTACTTTTCACAGTGTGTGAAGAAGCAAGGAAATGTAAAAGTGTGTCCTAATGAGATATTTGATGATCTCAATGGATCTAGACTCGATCGTGCATTTTGGATTTTAGTGATCGGAGGCTGGAGAGGAGTGCCACCTTTTCAATACCAATTTATTCGGAGTGAATAAATCAATAGATAACGTGTTGTCTCCGTGTGATTAAAACAAATATCTTTTAAGAGATATCTGAGTTAGCTGGGATGGGTTGTGCATTGCATCACTGGGTCCATGATGTCTGTCTTCAATATCAAGAATCATTAAACAATGATCTTAATAGCATATGTATTGACCCGGTTTCTGCCTAAAGTTGTAAGGAGGGCTTCTTTCGTTACACCCTTTATCTTTACAATTCTTTTTCATTCTTCAACCCCTTCAATGCTTACCAATACGTCATAACTAGCACCTTGTTGTGATTGTTCCAGTGCTAACTTAAGTACTTGGTCGGCATTCAGCTACGTTCACAATCTTTCTCCATCTTTCCTAAGGACTACTATTTCTAGCTATGGAATGTCCTTGGGAAGATTCCTCCGGTTCTAGAAGAATCATTGGACTTAACCTATCCTACCATCCTTATGTCACCACAATCTTCATCGTCGTGAATTAAATGAGGTTTGGGTAAGTATATGTCACCATGAAATCCGTTTTGATATGCAAATCCGTTTTGCTCCCCCTTAACATATGCCACGATATTCGAAAACATTTCGCATATGTCGGGATGAGCCAGCACATTAAGTCAAACCATTTGTGATAATATCCTATATTAAATCACATTTTCTCCCCCATATTAAAAATATTAACCCAATCGATGTTTTTAATATCAATTGATTTAATGTAGTTTTAACAAAGGTTTTGGGAAGAAAAATGCACGTCCATTTTATCTTCATGATATCAAACGTATGAGATATGATATCGATTTGTAACATGATCACATATTCACCATATTAGAAAAGAATTGACAAGGTTGGACCTGATAGATGAGAACATCATATGATAAGATCAAATGGTTCTTGGTAGCATATGTTGGTCGCCTCGTCACGTCTGAAGTCATCTCTTGACACCACACGTACGATTGGTATTGTTGTCTTGACACCAACTTGTGAACTTGGCACGTTCGGCATCGAAGATTCTGAATGCTTGACAGTTGCTCCCCCTCAATTGTTGACCCGTGTTCTATCGAAAGAGTTGTAGTCGTCAGTTGAGTAGTCGCATCGTCGAGTATGTAGATACCAATTGTAGATAGCAATGGTTGTAGAGATGATAGCTTCATAAAAACAAGACTTCTCTTGTTTTAACAAATAAATGCACTGAAACGTACATATATTTGTGTTAGACCAAGTTATAAAGTAAACTTGATCCCTTACAAGGTTTTTAAAGTAAACCTTGCCCGAGAAAATTAATTCCCGTTGTTAGCCAAAGCTTTCATAAGAAATACATGACTTTAATGTGAAAACCGGGTTGCAGTCTGAAATAACTACAAGCCAATTAGGCATGTTTTATGAGATATTTACAACTTTTGTACGAACTCTATTTATGGCGCCGTGTCGATATTAATCAACATTTCTAAGGCCGTAAATATTATCGTACCAAAAGACATGCCTTTGAAAAATAAAGTAAAAATATTTTTGGATTTTTCTGAATTTTTCAATTTTTATGGTTTTTATATGGTTTTATATTTTTGTATTTTGTTTTTGTGGATTAAAATATAAACAATATATACAAATGATCACCAAGGATACAGAGAATAGTTTTACCACCACTATTCTTTCGCTTCATATGCTAGTTCCTTTAGAGTCTCAGGCGAGAAAGTTCTCATTCCTAGCTTGTCGGCCAAAAATTCAATTCGAGCGCGATCTAAAGCCTTCGTGAAAATATCCGCCAATTGATACTCAGATCGGACAAAGTAAAGCTCGATTACTCCATTTTCCACTTGCTCCTTGATGAAATGGTAGCGAATGTCAATATGCTTCGACCGGGAGAATTGAACGTTGTTGCAGCATAAGGCAATTGCACTTTTGTTGTCGCAGTACATCGGAATCTTGTTGAAACCTAGACCATAGTCGGTTAATTGCGATCTCATCCAAAGAATTTGAGCACAGCAACCGGACATAGCTATGTATTCTGCTTCCGTACTCGAAATTGCAGCGCTTTTCTGCCTTTTTGATGCCCAACTGATTAGACGATCTCCTAGTAGTTGCAAAGTTCCACTCGTGCTACGCCTGGTATCTTGACAACCCGCGTGATCCGCATCTGCATATGCCATTAGTGCAATAGAAGAGTCCTTCGAATACCAAAGTCCCCGATTAATGGTTCCTTTAAGATATCGAAAGATCCTTTTAACAGTAGCTAAGTGTAACTCAGTAGGCCTAGTTTGATACCTGGCACACATACATATAGCAAACTGAAGATCAGGGCGACTGGCTGTGATATACAGAAGAGTACCGATCATTCCACGATAAAGTGTCGGATCAACGGCAACTCCATGTGGATCTGCATCAAGCTTAGTTCGTTCCACCATTGGAGTATCCACGGGGTCGCAAGATTCCATCTTATACTTCTTAAGCGATTCAAGGGCATACTTGGATTGATTGATAAAGATGCCTCTGGGACTCTGAGATATCTGAAGACCTAAGAAGAATGATACCTTGCCCATCATTGACATCTTAAACTTGGAAGACATGAGTGTCCCAAACTCATCCGATAAGGTTTGGGTAGAGGCTGCAAATATAATATCATCAACATATATTTGTACCATAATCATATCTTTACCTCGTTTCTGAATGAACAGCGTGGGATCCACCTTGCCTTTAGCGAAGCCTTGCGTAATGAGGAATTGTGACAAAAGATCATACCATGCGCGAGGAGCTTGCTTCAACCCATAGAGAGCCTTCTTAAGCTTGTACACATGATTAGGATAATTAGGATTCACAAAACCATCCGGTTGTTGAACATAGACCTCTTCCTTGAGTTCACCATTAAGAAATGCCGTCTTCACATCCATCTGATAGACGACCATATTCATATGGGCTGCATAAGCGAGGAATAGTCTAATAGCTTCCAAACGGGCAACAGGTGCAAAGGATTCCATAAAGTCGATACCCAATAATTGCTTGTATCCACGAGCTACTAGACGAGCTTTGTTCTTCAATATTCCGCCTAACTCATCAAGTTTCACCTTGTAAACCCATTTCAAAGTGAGTAACTGCACTTGATCCGGGCATGGGACAAGTTCCCAAACATCAAGACGTATGAATTCGTTAAGTTCTTCTTGCATAGCTTCTATCCAACAGGATTGAGTAAAAGCTTGTTGCCATGTCTTAGGTTCAACTTCAGTGAGAAAAGCATCAAAGTGACAAAACAATGCACTTTCTTGTAACTGACTTCGTGTGGATACCGGACGATTAGGGTCACCAATAATAGAATCTATAGGATGATCCTTTGTCCACTTGCTGTCATGTTCACGAATCCGTGGATTGGAGTAAACTGTAGAAGGAGCTTCCTCTGAGGTGGACGACCCGGCTTGATTAGGGTCGGGAATAGATACACCAAAGAATGGAAGTTCACGCATTTGAGCGAATTCCAAATCGTGATCATCATCGTCCTCTTCATCATCAATAGGCATGACATGGGTAGTTGAAACATGTGTTGGTTGAGAATTACTTGTTGAAGGTATATCTTGACCAATTGTTGGTGCAGATGTATCTGATTGTGCAACGGTTGCTGGAGTGACAACTTCGGTTACCGGAGCTATTACTTCAGGTTCTGGAGCAACAATACTTGGAGGAGTAAAGAATTCATCAAAGAACGGTTGAAACAACGTATCCCATTCCTTCCTAGTAGGTGGTGTAAATGATGATGAAGTAGGGTTGTTTGGGACAAGACCAGAACTAATATTACTGGGTCCCATTTCATGAAGTGCGGGTTCAGAGTTGTTTTGCTCAGAAGCCATTGCTGTCAGCTCGTCAAAATCAACATTCATAGTTTCGAGGATCTTGCGAGAGTTACGGTTGTAGATTCGGTATGCCTTCTTTGCGGGTGCGTAACCAATGAAAATACCGATATCAGCCTTTGGTTGAAGTTTTCCCAAATTGTCACCATCATTATTTGGATAGCAAAGAGAACCAAATACATGAAGATATGATAAATCTGGTACTTTTCCATGGAGAAGCTCATAAGGTGTTTTACCATGGCGTTTACGAATTAGTGACCGGTTTTGGGTGTACACTGCTGTAGATACTGCTTCTGCCCATAAAAACAATGGAGCCTTTGCGTAAATTAACATTGTTCGAGCAGCTTCCATAAGTGTGCGATTTCGCCTTTCAACGACACCGTTTTGTTGTGGAGTGCGTGCAACAGATGTTTCATGAGATATTCCAACTTCTTCATAGTAATCACGCAAGATTTGATTCACAAATTCGGTTCCATTATCTGTACGAATGCGTCGGACAGTAGTGTTGAGACGCACTTGAATCATCTTGAGAAATCCGATGATGAATTTAGGTGCCTCATTTTTTGCTTTAAGAAATTTCACCCATGTAAACCGAGAGTAATCATCGACAATGACGAGGATGTATTTTTTGCCACTAAGACTTTCAACACGCATTGGCCCACAAAGATCCATATGCAACAGATAAAGTTTCTCTTGGTTGGTGTCTTCCGTCTTGGGTTTGTAAGATTTCTTAGTGCTTTTCCCCATTGTACACGCGGAACACAAATGATCCTTGTGAAATGATAGTTTAGGAAGACCACGAACAAGTTCGTTTTTTGCCAAGTGATTAATAGCGTCAAAGTTAAGATGAGATAACCGTCGATGCCATAACCATGACTTAGTCTTCGATGCTTTGGAGAGAAGACATACGGGAGAAGCGGCCATCATGTCTTGTAGAGACTAAGTATACAAATTATTCCCTCGAGTACCTTTCAATAAATCAACCCCTTCCAAATTACGAATGAAGCAGGTATGCTCTCGAAAAGCAACTTCTAGGTTTGCATCACAAAATTGTCCCACAGAAAATAAGTTGTGACCGAGACCTTCCACGTAATACACTCTTGAAATTATAACATTCCCAATATGATATTCACCATAACCCATTATCTTTGCAATATGATCATTTCCAAATCGAACCGTACCAAGAAACTTGCTGACGAAATTTCTGAGCTGAGAGCGATCTCCGGTCATATGCTTGGAGCAACCAGAGTCCAAATACCAGAGAACAATTTGGACCACCTGTTTTCAATAACAACAGTAGACAATGCATTGGAAACTATTGGTTCCGGAGTGTTAGCAGATACAGATATAGAATTATCAGAATTGCTAACATTTTTGAGACCCTTAGATTTCCTGCGTTTTCTAACGTGAGTTTTAGCACTAACAGGTTTTACTGTTCCAACTTTCTTAGGTTTTGGATTATTCGTGTGCACTACAGTGGGAGTAGACCTATTTAAAGGGCACTTGGTTCCTACAGTAGTGTCGGTGTTCCTAGTTAAAGGACACGCTTGTGTTTTGGTAGCCTTGGTACTCCTAGTTAAAGGGCACGTTTTCTTCGCTTTAGTGGGAGTGATCCTAGTCAAAGGGCACGTATTTCCTACTATAGTGAAAGTTCTACCAGTGGGGCGCCACATCCAACCAACTTGGGTTAACACCTTCCCAGTCGGTTTCCATTCTAATCCATTTTTCCGGGCATACATCTCATTCACATGGTCAATAAGGCAAGAATCATGACGACTAGAAAACATACATTCATTGCAATTCCAACATTTTAAATTAGAATTCACAGTAGGCTTAGAACGCTGCACATCCGCAGAGCCTTTAGGTTTAGCTACATGATTCTTTTTATTCAAAACAGAAATAACATTCCTAGGATGGGCTTCTACTTTCTTCTTCACTTGACTACTAGATGGGGGCAAGATCCTATCATTCTTCTTGTTTCTTTTAAGCTTAGATCTTTGAGCCTTAGTAGTGGTGCTTACTCCTGTAGAAGGCAACACGGGAATATTAGAAGCTGGTTTTGATTCCGCCTTATCTTTAGTGACCAAAGTTTGAGATGGTTTAGTCCTAGGGCCCTTGTTAAGTGGTGTGACGGCAATAAGGTTCCTTTTGATTGCACTAGAGGACGATGCTGAGATAGTGGCTGCGTTATCCACAACATTCTTACCTTTGAGAGTACGAAGTGTTTCCTTTAACTCAGCCAAGACCAGATTCTTATCGCAAATTTGTTCCCTCAAATCAGATATTTCCATCGACTTTCGATTCAATTGTTCAATCAATGATTGATTCTGTGCAGTGGTATCAACACATGCGGGCTGTACTGAATCGAAGAGTCGTGTATTTTTCTGTTTTAAGTTATCAACTTTGGACAACATCTTGGAAACTCGATTATCTAGATCAAGTTTAAAATTCTCAGCGGCCTCAAGTACGTTCACACAGTTAAGCTCCTTAGATTTCTCTAATTCTATCGGCAAAGAGTTAGCAACTTTGTCACTCGGCTGACGCTGTTTTGATTGTAAATTCAATCGAAAATTCTTTTCAAAATTTGCATCATCGATATTAACACCTTCGAATGACGTTTCAAAGATTTCTTGAATAAATTGTTGCTTGCATTCAAGCGAAATACAATGTGTTTGAATCTCATCAAAACGTTTTGAAAGCGAAGAATATGAATCTTGAAGCTTTAAAAATTCAGCGTCAGATTCGTGACAAGTACTATCTACCACATTATCCACAGATTCAACATTATGCACAATAGAATCATTATCAACACTTGTATTCACACAGACAGAAACAATATCATGGGACATCACTTGATTCAGAAGTAGATCATTATGGCGTGAAACCCGTTCTATTTCAAGTAAACTGTTTTCATAAGCATCTTCCATTTCATTGAAAACACGTCTAACTTCTTCTATTTCCAAAAACAAATCTTGATCAATATTACGAAGACAGGCTTTAACATTCTTTACAAACGGAACAATTTCATCTCGAAACGCAGCTCTAGTGTGCTCAAAGTTCCATTCACCTTCCGTTATGGCCGTGGCCGTCGTACGTTCCAAAATGACCTTGTCAAAATCGGCTAAGTGTTGGTGAACCGTATTTAAGTTAACGGACGCCTTACTTACCGGTGGAATTAACTTCGTTAAATCCTTTTTGACGAGTGTAGGAGACGTACTAGGAAGGTTTTCATTTGACAAACTTTGGGGCACAAGAACTGTTAATTCTGCTAATTCCTTTTGTAAGCGAATGCGTGTCTTTTTCGAAAATTGATCTTTGTTATGTTGATCATAATCAATTGTATGGAATTTTGAAAGCATTTTAGAATGAGTTTCATCCCCAAGTGATTGTGTCTCCTCAGTACTACGAACAAAAGGTGCTTCTTTCGATTTGCCAATTATGGTCATGTCATAAAGGCCGGGAATATATTCCTGAGCTTGTTTTGCATAACCGGGATTAGGTGGTAAATCTTGAAGACGCTTAAGTTCGAATTCTTTAAATGATTTAGTTAAAAGATGAACCTTTTCTGTGGAAGCGTATTGTTTTAAAAGCTGTTGTTCTTTGAATTTAAGAAGTTTGGTAGCATTAATTTCCGATTCAACCTTTTTAGACTCGAGAGTTTCGAAATCCATTTTAAGTTTCTGAAAATCATTGACAACCGACTCTTTTTCTTTTAATTCATTGGAAAGATTAGCTTTTAATGATTCTATTTCTTTCAAGTGTTCAATCTTTTCAAAACGAAATTGGTCAAATTCAGAACATGTTATTTTCTCTTCTTGAGGGACCATTTCAAAAGTTTTGACCTTTTCTTTATGCAACGCAAGCTCAGCAGTTAGGGTGGAATTCGTATCTACGGATTGTTTGAGGGCCATATGCATTTGATCAATAATATGTTTAGGCACCATGACCAAATCATGTTGAGCATAAGATTCCATACCCGTCGTAGCATTTGGTTGAGGTTCACTCAAATGTGTAGGATTGGGTACCACATCATTTGAGTTACTAGTTCCCGAATGCTGTTCGAGGTTGTCATTTTCATGCCCACCTTGATGTTGGTTATCATCAATATTATTAGATGTGGTTGGTACCTCACTGATGACATCAGAACCGTAGTGAGAGAGATTAGCAACGAGAGCAGCTTGGGCAGAGTGAATGTCATCACAATCCGAATCGTATGCATCAAGATCATCCGCTTGATAAGCTGCATTAGAAGTAGAAACGACCGCAATGCCTTTAGTATCTGCTGCCCCTGGGTCTGCCAGAAATGCCAATTCCTCTGAATCCAAAATCTTCCCCTTAGACTGAGCATCAACCAAATACATCTTCTCACGAAACCATGCATCATCCCTTCTCCTTTTTGGCTGAGTGCATTCCCTAGCCATATGACCTTGTCCTCGGCAATTGTAGCAAGTCACAACCTTCTTAGGACCCATAGGACTCCCATTTCCACTAGCTTGAGCATTCACAGCTTGATTGTTCCCATTCCTTGTAGGAGGTCCATATGAATTTTGCCTTCCCTGAATAGGTTGCACCGTCACTTGGCCATCTTGGACAGTGGCTTGTTGTCGAGGATTTGATGAGGTGCGGAGCTGATTGTTTGTTGGTGGAAATCCTCTAGTAGCAACAAGTTTTGACAAGTAGGCGGTGAGATGGTTTAAAACATCAGCTGGTGTATCATTTGGAGTAAAGACCGGTGCTTGGATTGGGGGAAGTTCATTAGAGTAGAAAGCTTGTGCTGGTTGTGCTTCAATTGGAAAATATCCTTGCTGAGGAGTATAGCCCATTGGAGAAGTGTTGGCTTGTGATGGTGATGTCTGATATTGTGGTTGCTGTGGAAAAGATTGTTGATGAACACTTTGTTGATATTCTTGTTGTGGCATCATTGGTGGTTGATAAGATGGTTGCTGTGGTTGCTGATAGATGTGTGGTGGTGGCTGCTGCAAGTATGATGGTTGTTGATAAGTATAAGCCATGTTTTGTTGAGAAGCATACATTGCAAGTGGATCATGAACTTGAGGTGTAGACAACCGAGCCTCGATCACATGGCATTCATGTTGTTGAAGAAAAGCTTGAAGTTGATCCACATTGGTGTTATGCAAGTCCTTAGCCAATTTAACATCCGTCACGTATTTTTTCCATTCTGGAGGAAGAGTGTTCAAATACTTGGTGTTCAGTTGAAAGGTAGGAATTGCCATGCCATAGATGTTAAGCTCATTCAAAAATAGGGTAAATCTCAGATAGTAATCATTGAGAGTCTCCCCTGGCACATAGGCAAACTTATCAAAAGTATCATAAAGCTTACACTCTCGTTCTTGTTTAGTTAACGAGGTGCCTTGCATTAGAACACGAATTCTATCCCATAACTCTTTGGCAACTTTATGTTTGCTGACGAGTTTGTAGACATCTGGAGGAAGAGCTTGGAGAATGATATTTGTAGCATACTTATCACATTTATCTTGAATCTTCATATCTCCAGTCAACTCACCCGTTGTGCGAGGACGAGTGGTCGTACCTTCCGTCACAGTACCATAATCTAATGGTCCATTGAGCACCGATGCCCAAATTAGATGTCCATTCTCCTTGTTCAACATATAAAGTTCCATTCGGGAAGCCCATTCCTCATACATAGTCTTCACCAACATTGGTGGACGATTATCCGTACCCGAGAGGATGGACTTATCCGTAAGAGATGTATACTCCATTTCAATAAGTTAAGATTTACAAAGTTGATCGAACAATGAAATAAGGTTAAGTATTTTGTGTTGTTGTGAGTGAAAACCGAGAAACAATGTTAAAATCCCTTAAAATATGTTATGGAAAAAATTGTGATTATCGGAATGCCAGATCGGAATGTCAGATCGTAATACTTGATTGGAATGTCAGATCGTAAAACCAGATCGGAATGTCAGATCGTAACACCAGATCGGAATGTCAGATCGTAATACCAGATCGGAATATAGCCCTGTCGAAATGTTGTTGGTATCGGAATGCTCAGATCGCAAAGCCCTATCGGAATGTTCAGATCGCAAAGCACTATCGGAATGTTCAGATCGCAAAGTGGCTGACAAAATTTAAGCAGAGTAACGACTTAACAAACTTCCTTATACCCGTCGGAATCCCAGATCGCAAAGCACGATCGGAATGTCCAGATCGGAATAAGTAATAAAACCCACGATCGCAAAGTAGAAACCAATCCCTTTCCGATGGACGGTTATTGCGATGGAAGCCCAAGTACAATTGTACTTTCCGATGGATGCTTCTGCTGAAATTTCGGAATGAAGAACACCCAACTTTTTTGCACTTTTGATCCAAGAAAGATGATGTTTAAACGAAAACCAAGATACCAAGAACAGTTAACACGAATCCCTATGTTATACTACTTTAAACTCCGATCCAACACCAAAAAAAAATTTTGAAGATTCGGCTAAAAACAAACCACAATCTACGAAATGTTTAGAACACAATACTCAACACAAAAACAAACCTATATTTCATCCCAAGCTCTGATACCATTTGTGGATTTGTAAATCTATGCTTATGATTTTAGAGAGAGAAAGAGATAGAAAGATGGTGGATTTCACACTTCTAGAGAGAGAAAGTTAAGAACAACTATGTGTAAATTATGAGAAACCACACCCTCTCCATCAAAGGAGAGGGTTTATATACCTAAGCCCTTGTCATGGGCTTGGGCTTACATTTGGCCGCCGGCCCATACATTTCATGGGCTCGGTTTTGGGCTTCGTTTAAGTAAATGAAAATGACTAAACTACGAGCTATTACACGAACTAATGTTGGAGTGACCGATCCTTCCTAATACGTAAAACGTATTTCCAACACTGTTGTAGGAATATTTTCTTTACATTCTTGCACAGGACGTACACTGTTTTGTGTAGGTGCTATAGCTGGACATTAAGGTGCGGGACTTAAGCTGTCATGATCAAGTACTGATGACGTATAGTCCCCAGCCAGGTCATGAACCCGGCCCACGGGTACAACCCACATCCGGCCTATTACTAATGGGTTGGATTAATATCATTTAAAGCTTATGGGCTTCGAATGAACAATGGCCGCATACGTGTGTGCGGCCCACGGCCCGTCACGGCCGATACAGGGTTAGACATAATCATAATCTAATTATGATTAGGATTTACCCCAAAGTGGAGGATATACACTCACCATAATTAGAAGATAACAATCAAACTAATTATGGCACTTATCCTTTGCTTGGGGCCGAAGAATCGGTGACAGCCTACTAGGGGTTCACCGCCTATATAAGGAACCCCCAAGGGTTCCACAAAGGTATTACATTCTACATACTCTAAACTCACATCCGATTCTTAAACCCTAACCGATTACTTACTCTCACGCTGGAGTCTAATCGTGGGATACATTCCCACGGTAAGCCTAACCCGTGTTACTTTAGTGTGCAGGATCTCAGCAAGATAGTTCACTTGGTGTAAGAGCCGGAGCCCAGCCAACCCGAATTAAGCCTAAGTCGGGTCTAGCAAGGATCATACAACTTTTGTATCAAAAAGTTGGCGCCATCCGTGGGACCAATACACTAAGCTAGAGCAATTTCATCTCAATCTCTTTCAATGACGAAAGGACATTCGCAAGGAAATCCCAGGAACACGAATCCTGCGAACCGGAAGTCCACAGGGGACGGGATACTCATCCCCGCTCAGTCCCCTAGCCATAAAAACAGGAGGACCGAATAACCGAAGTGTTTTCCAGTCCACGGGTGGGACAGGCACGTCCGCTAATACCCTACCACCAACCATGAAGATGGACAACCCTGACCCAGGGAGTGCGCCTAAGGCCCCTAACAAGGAGCCGCGTAGGCCATCAACTGAAGAAGAAGTGGAAGTCGAACTAGTTAGTGAGGAAGACCTCGCTCGTGTTCTCACACAGAACTTTGAGAGGATCGTCCCGAGTATTGCGTGAAGGCTAAACCTAGGTAGGAACCTCCAATCTAGGCTTAACTTTGGCAGGGCCGTATCCGGTACCTCTCTTCAGAAGAAGAAGAGGGCGTGACCCCAGGAACGAAACCTCTTTGAGGAGAATTCCCAACCTTGGAATGTGTTTGAACGCATAGGGGACCGTGTTATGCAGGAACTACTGCAGTCTCGTGAAGAAAGAGATAGATCCGACGATTCAGCCGAACGGCCGGACTTGGAGTTAACCAGAAATAATCGCCGCACAAGCGTGTGGGATAGGGTGAATACCAGGAAGAAGGCTCCTAGCTCTTCTCGCAAGAGCGATCCTCAACCGAGAAGTGGGGCACCGCCCCCTTCCCCCGGTCCCTCAGGAGAAGATTCGGATGACCATCCACCCAAGCGTCGCCGACCTAGGCGTACTCCTCCACTTCCATCGGATGATGAGGGGTACTACGGTGGCCCCTATTATCGTGAGGCGAAATAGTAAGATCTCTCCCGCCCATGGTGTGACCCTAATGTCTCCCGTCCATGGTGTGATCCTAGGGAAGATCCTTTTATTCTCCACATACGGAGTTACTCCGAGGATAAGAAGCGTCGCATGCCAGCGTGCGTCAAGACTTATGATGGGTCTGGTGATCCGGATGATCACCTAAATATATTTGACACGCAGGCGAAAATCGAACGATGGCCCATGGCTATATGGTGCCAGATATTCAATTCAACCTTGATTGGCAATGTCCGTGATTGGTTTGAAGGACTTCCTCCCTGAAGCATCGATAGCTTCACTGAGCTGCGCATTACGTTCAATAACAAGTATACTTAGCGAAAGAAGTATAATAGGGATCCGGTCTCATTAGAAACCGTCAAGAAACGGCCTGGAGAATCTACGGAGGCCTTCACGGAACGTTTCAATGATGAGTGCACGCGCACAAAAACGATGCCGAAGCTCCTAAAAATTTCTGATTACATGCATGCCATAACAGACAAGGAATTAATTAGGCGCCTCAATGACAAGCGACCGGAGAAGTATGACGACCACATGGAAAGGGTCAGGAACTTTATAGAAGGAGAAACCACGGTAGCCGCGGCCAATCCTACAAAGGGAAACAACTATCGATCGAACGACCAGTCCAGGAGATAGTCAGGTGGTTAAAACAACCAAGGCAGTGGAAGGGGCTCGGACTACAAGAGCCAAAACAAAGGAGGGCGGTCGGAGTACAAATTCACCCTCTTAAAGATGACTTACCGCGACATCTTGTTGACAGAAGGGGCGAACTTCCCAAGACCTCCCCCAATGAAGATTCCGGTGGACCGCCGTCAAGGAAATCGCTTTTGTGAATTCCACAACGACAAGGAACACGGCACGGAGGAATGCATCCAGCTCAAGAAGCACATTGAGTCACTGATCAAGTCAGGCAAACTCAAACATTTGGTCAAGGATTGGAAGGACGGAAAGGATAACAAAAAGCACGATAAGAAGGATCCTCAAAAGGATAAACCATCGACTATATACATGATCCAATCCTGGAAGCACCACACAAAGCAGAAAGTTAGTCAAAAATTTTCAAACGACAGAGAAATCTCATTCCCTCCCATTACGGCAAGTGACGTGGCCGATGCACCTCTTACGATTGAGGTAAGCATTGGAACACACAATGTTCGCCATATGTATGTGGATGGAGGGTCATCAACGGAGGTGCTATACGAACACTGTTTCGTACAGCTACGACCAGAAATAAGAAGCCAGTTGGTACCGGCCACGTCGCCGCTCATCGGCTTTAGTGGAGACACCATCTGGCCAATGGGACAAATGCGTCTCCTAGTGACCATTGGGAATGAAGAGCATTCCACCACGGCGTGGATGAACATTATGGTGATACGCTCAAACTCTCCATACAATGGGATCATAGGAAGACCAAACATCTTGGCCATACGGGCAGTACCCTCCACAACTCACGGAATGATTAAATTCCTCGTGGAAGGGGGAATTATCACCATATACAACTCAATCATACCAGCGTCCGAATGCCACGCCGTGGCGACACCAGTCCTACCTATTCCTATGAAGGAAGGATCACCACCCCCAACTGGAAGGTGGCAATCCATCCCGATTATCTGGAACAAGAGGTGTCCATAGGGGGAATGCTCTCGGATAATGGCAAGAAGGCCATGTGCTCTCTGCTGAAAGCAAACCTGGATGTATTCGCATGGGAGCCCAAGCATATGACAGGCGTACCGCGTGCGATAGAAGAACATAAACTTCAAATCCGCCAGGGGTATCCTTCTGTTAAGCAAAAGAAGCATGGTCAAGCACCATAACGCAACCAAGTAATACTGGATGAAGTACGGAAATTAGTAGACGCAGGGATTATGCACGAGGTATACTAACACGAGTGGTTATCCAACCCGGTCATGGTCAAGAAGCATGACGCGAGCTGGCGCATGTGTGTGGACTTCACAGACCTGAACAAAGCTTGTCCGCAGGACTGCTATCCTTTACCAGAGATTGACTGGAAGGTGGAATCCCTATGTGGGTATCCTTTCAAGTGCTTCTTCGATGCGTACAAAGGGTACCACCAGATCCATATGGCGGAAGAAGATGAGGAGAAGACGGCGTTTCATACTAGTCAGGGCGTGTACTGTTACACAAAAATGCCATTCGGACTAAAGAACGCTGGGGCAACATATCAGCGACTTGTTGATAAAGCCTTCGACTCACAGATAGGCCGCAACCTTGAGGTCTACGTTGACGATCTAGTCATCAAAAGTCATACGGAGGAGACACTTCTCCGTGACATCCAAGAGACGTTTGACACATTGAGGAGAATCAATATGAAACAGAATCCAAAAAAATGCACGTTTAGGGCAACTTAAGGGATGTTCCTTGGATACATGATCGATCCAAATGGAATCAAGCCTTGCCCGGAAAAGACAGACGCGGTGATACAGTTACCATCTCCTCAGATGCAAAAAGAGGTACAATCATTAATTGGAAAGCTGGCCGGGCTAACAGGTTCTTGTCGAAGTCCACAGAGAAATCACTACCTCTATTCAAAACACTCAAGAAGTGCATGAAGAAGGGAGATTTCCGTTGGACAAAGGAAGCCGAGGAAGCTTTTAGTCAGCTTAAACAGCATCTCGCAGCTCTTCCCATGCTAGTGGCTCCCCGACCTAAGGAAGAGCTCATTATGTATCTGTCGGCTACACACGGAGCAATAAGCGCAGTACATATGACGGATAGGGACGCAGCCCAGACTCCGGTCTACTTCATAAGTAGAACACTACAAGGGCCGGAGTTGAATTATTCCTCTATGGAGAAGTTGGTTTTGGCATTGGTATTCGCCACAAAACGGTTACACAGGTACTTTCAGGCGCACCCAATTGTGGTTATTACTGATCAACCAATAAAACAAATCATCTCCAAACTAGACGTGGTCGATAGGCTACAAAAGTGGAACATTCTGTTAGGAGAGCATAACATCTCCTATAGACTAAGGACAGCGGTCAAAGACCAAATCTTGGAAGATTTCTTAATTGAGAAGCTAGATGAGGACGAACCGATCATACAACGAGAGGAAACTCCAGCAGAACCATGGGTCTTGTTCACTGACGGATCCTCGTGCACGAACGGGTCAGGAGCTGGCCTCATCCTTACGAATCTGGAAGGAATGGAGTTTACCTACGCCCTGCGTTTTGAATTCACAACCACTAATAATGAGGCAGAGTATGAAGCGTTGATTGCGGGTTTAAAAATCGCCGCTAGATTAGGAGTCCGCAACCTTGAGGCTTACCTAGACTCACGTCTAATCGCGAACCATATTCTAGGAAGTTACATAGCCAAGGAGGATAACACGGTTCGATTCTTGGAGAAAGTCAAGTCACTCATAGCTACTTTCAGCAAGTTTTCTATCAAGCAGGTACCAAGAGGTGAAAACAAGAAGGCGGACGCTCTTAGCAAAATTGCGTCTACAAGTTTCGCCCACTTATCCAAGAAAGTCTTGGTAGAAATACTAAAGAAAAAGTCTATAACGGAAGGGGAAATCGCAGATATAGTTGAGGAAGATGGACCTACGTGGATGACCCCGATCATCAGCTATTTAACTGATGAAACACCTCCGGATGATGAGAAGGCGGCACGACATATCAAAAGGAAGTCGCAGCACTTTAAGCTCCGGGAAGGTATTCTCTATAAGCGCTCCTTCTTATAACCGTGGTTGCGGTGTGTCAGGCCACGCCAGGCTAACTATGTGAACAGTCAGATACATGAAGGGTCATGCGGTATGCACGCAAGTCTCCGATCCGTAGTGGCACGAGCTCTACGCACATGATATTACTGGCCTACTATGCATAGGGATGCACGTGACATGATTCGTAAATGCAGTGATAACCAAGTGCATAGACCGGTAACGCGACATCCACAGCAAGAACTGACACCCATCACATCCCCATGGCCATTCTATAAGTGGGGAATTGACATTGCAGGACGTTTTCACGTGGCTGCAGGGGGAGCTAAGTTCTTGATCGTCGCAATAGACTACTTTACATGATGGATAGAAGCTAAAGCGGTTAAATCTATTACGGGCAACAAGGTTAAAAAGTTTGTTAGGGAAAACATTGTGTGTCGTTTTGGCTTGCCGGGAGAAGTTATCTCGGATAACGGGAAGCAGTTCGCGGATAATCCATTCAAGGATTGGTGCGCGGCATTAAATATCACGTGGCGCTTCGCATCTGTTAAGCACCCGCAGACCAATGATCTTGTGGAACGAGCAAATAGAAGCTTAGGTGAAGGCATCAAGGCACGCCTGGATGAACGAAGTGCCAAGTGGGTAGATGAGTTGCCGCATGTTCTATGGGCGCATAGGACTATGATTAAAACAACCAAATAGGACACTCCATTTGCGCTGGCCTAGGGGACTGAGGCTGTTATACCAACATAAATTAGAATGCCGACCATCCACACGGCGGAGGTTAATGTCACCACGAACGATGAGCAACTCCGGATTAATCTAGACTTGTTGGAGGAAAAAAGAGAAATAGCGACTATCAATGATGTAACAACCCAAAACCATGGTCATTATTTAATTATATTTTTACGTATATTTTTTAAATTTTTGACGAGGTTGATTGTCATGACGATTGGTAATTTGATTTGGATGATGTTGAAATTTTATTTTTACGTTTTGACGAGTTGCGAGGATTATTAGTGATGACGATATCGACGGATGCCCGAGAAATTTTACATTTTATTTTAAACATGTCGATTTTTAATATTTTGACATTTTTATTTTAATGTCGTATTAAGTCGTGCCGGGACTATATAATATCATATTTTGTGTGCGTTTTAAGTTTTGAGGAGCATTTTTATGAAACCCGAGACCCGTAAAAATTTTCAAAAGTGACTAATAGTCACTTCCCGCTTTTTAACAAAGTATTTGCACTTTGGTCCAAAAGAATCACAATTGGCAAAAACTACCCTAAACTTTCCCCATATAAATGGAAAATTTATACACAAAAACACATACACAACCACCACACATGCAAAAACTCTCCCTCTCTTCCTCTTTTTCTTTCTTTGTCGTCCACCACACCAAGAACAAACACCCTAATATTTTAATTTTGAGTTTGATTCTCTTAAATCTAATCCAGGACCCATTCCTAGTTCTTGATTCTCTACACATTGATATAAAAATTTCTTACATGCATTGACATTTTTGAAAAACCCATTTTTGGATGAAAATCTTGTGATTTGATCTTAAATTGTTGTTATATGTAGGTGTTTATGTGTTTATACATTAGTTTTGATGATTGCATGTTGATATTTTTGAGTTGGGTTTTTATGATTTGATCATCTAGTATGATTTTGAGTGTTATGATTGAAAGTAGTAGTGTAAGAATGATTATAGTGGTAAAAATAGGGTTAAAATGTGGTGAAAAATTAATTTTGAAGGATATTTAAATATATATTTTATAACAGATTATTAAAGTTAATTTCTGAAAATATGAGTTTTAATTTGAGATGAACTAATTAGATATTGTTGTAGAGGATGTTTTTAGCTTCGTTTTGGTATAAGGTAGGACTTCTAGCTCCAAACGAGCGAAAAGTTACGTTAGTTTGATTATTTCGTGTACCGGGAGACGAGTGTCGATACAATATATAATTGTTGTAGATATTTAGATCGAATCTCGGGGACTATAAAATGGATTTTTAAATATGTCATGGACTGATTTTGAATGTTAAGTATGAGGATGTCGAGTTTATTTTCAAAGTTGAGTGTCGGTTTCATAAACGGAGAAAAATAAATGTGTTAAAAGACTATATGAATTGTTACGTAAAACTGTCTGGTTTTTGTAGTTCAAAGATGTGTCGGGCAGGGAACTTTAAATGTGAAGTATTTTGATGAGTTTTTAACAGGCCTTTCTATATATAGTAAGTGAAGTTTCTGATTAGTATCATAAAAATTTGACGTGTTTAAGTGGGGTAAATGAGCATGTACATTTGGTGTGTACCGGCAGATTTTTATCGAAGGAGTTAACTAATAGAATAAACATATAGAATGGAGTAAAAGGTCACTTGTATTATTTTTATTTTGCATTGATTGTGATTTTATGATTTTGAGATTGATATTACTAAGTATGGATTTTACTCGAGTTTATTATGGATGAACGCGCCTTATTTTATAGGTTGCGGTTTTTGTGTTTATCGGGCATCAACTATCGTCGAAGATCGTCTTACTACTGCTATTACTTCAGGTGAGTCTATAGCCTCGCTTTCTACTTGTTTTAATGATTTTAAAAACCCGCGAGGGGGATACATGCTATTTGAAGTAAAATGAACACATGTCATGAGTAATTGCTGGACCCGATGTTACCTTTGTTGCCTTTGTTGCCTTTGATGAAATGAATTATATAAGTACCTAATTGCAAAAGTCCCTAAATTCATGAGCCGTTAACTATCTTCTGACTTGATGTTGCGAGTTGGGAATAGCTGCTTATTCTAATAATAGTACTATTGGGCTGACAACCCTATCTGAGACCAGGGCTTTACGCTGAGTAGCCCGCTGGGAAGGATAATTTTATGTGAATGAGAATTGGTATTCTTGCAATTAATACCCTAGTAGGGGCACTGGTAATTTTTCTAGTCATGCTGGCATTTGGCGTAGGTGACTAAGTTAAGAGGTCGGTGTCATGAGCTTAATACAATTCAATAGCTACTGCTATAATATGATATACCTGATTAATAGATTGTATGGCCACAATTCTATTAAACAATTGTGAATGATTTTTACGATGTGTTCAATTATGTTTTGTTAAACCTATAGACTTGCTCAACCTTTGTGTTGATGATTTTAAGCATGTATTTCAGGTACTTGAAGTTGTTGAATTACGGAGCTTGCTGGAGAAGGATTGCGGGATTGCTTTTGTAGAAATTTGGTCTAAAACAGATTTCTTTCCCTATTGTCATAAACATATAGTAAATGGTCAAGTATTTTGGTAAAATAGTTTGTTGTCTTGATTAAGATCCTAGGGAAACCTGTACGCTACTCTGATATATTTTAAACTGATTTTACTTGGGATTGAAGGTTTTAGACATTGATTTAAATTATTTCCATATTTATTCATAAGTATACTGTTTTTGGGTCATTTAAAGAGTTGTGAAATGATGTTTGCGAATAACACCCAATTGTGTATTTTCCGCTGCGCAATGTAAATTAGGGGTGTTAAAGAATGGTAACCAGAGCTTTTTAGTTATAGCGAATTAGGTCGATTTTTGAAAAATGTCCTAAACTATAACTTTGGTGTCGAAAGTATTTTATAGAAGCAACGCAACTTCTCTGCAAGGCTCCGGTAAGATTATTTATTTTTGTTATGCTTTATTATTATAAATGTATCCCTTAAAGTTGTTATGAATTCTTGAGTATTTATTAAGTAAATACTTCAATGAGGTATTGGTATTAATGAAAGGAAGCGGAGTGCTTTCATCATAATTTCATCATAATTTTATCTTTATGAATATTGTATAATTATCATTTGCATTGCATTGCATTGCATCGCATATATATATATATATATATATATATATATATATATATATATATATATATATATATATATATATATATATATATATATATATATATATATATATATATATATATATATATATATATATATATATATATATATATATATATATATATATATATATATATATATATATATATATATATATATATATATATATATATATATATATATATATATATATATATATATATATATATATATATATATATATTGCATACTTAATTCATTTGCATTTGCATGACTATGCATTGCAGATATATTTTTGAATAATGACCTTATGTACTTTTGAATTTTCTGTGATTTCAGAAAATGTCTGACATACCATATTACGTCAAGAATGGGGGATTTGCTGTAGGTCAATGGAGTTTGTAGAATCAACAAGTAGGTGATCATACGATTTCAGGTGGATGGTTGGATTACGAGGATGATACGAATGATAAGAAAAATGTTGTAGAATCTGATAGTGATAATTATATGACTGAGAGTGAGGTTGGAAGAACTGAGGTTAGAGCTGAAGTGAGAAGTTATAGGACTGATTTTGAGAAATATTTGAAAGAGATGGATAGGCTTCGCAGGTTAAGTGAATATGTAGCTCATCTTGGGCCGTATCTAGAACCACATTGGAAGTTTCAGGATAGTGAGGTGTATGCTAACTCTCATTATATGATAGATCCACCGTGTCAAGGAGGGATTTTGAGGTATGGATTTAGGAATCCATCGTGTTTAGATCCAAAAGGGAGGTGTTGCAAGTTAGGACCAGATAAAGGTGAAGCAGGAACGAGCCAAGTTGGAGAAAGTGATGGACCACATCCTATGGAGTGATGTAGTGATGGATCTTTGTTTGAAAGTCCCTAATCAATGCAAGAAACCCTAATCTTAACTTAATCAACACAAGGTATTACTTTTCAAACGTAATCTTATTATTGTATAATAAAGAATTACAAGTGTTATGGATAAAACCGTTTGATGACAATGTGTTGTGCACACTTTGAACAACAATAAACCTTAACTTATGAATACAGTCGTAGCTGTTTGATTCACTAAGTTATACGCACTAATGTTCTTAATATCTCAAAGTGTTCCAACATTAATGCATGGATACACATCCTATTTATAGTGTTACTAGTTTGACTTAAACAGTACTTGATGTCGACTACACAAGCTTTTACAAGTTCCCACATCAGTCACATGATGTCCTTCTATTCTTGGTAGTCTTCCATTATGCTTTAAGGAACAGTTGTCAAAAACAGTTTCCTTATTCTTCATATTCTCGAACACACAAATGGCATGTCCAAAGTGTGCTGAGAGTTATCAGGGTATTGCCACCCCTGTTAACTCTCAACCCCTCAGAGTCCCTAATACATCTTGGCTGTTATCCATCACAGCCAAGGAGTATGTCTTCAGGTAATCTTCGACTTCCCTGACAATGTCTCTGACATGGACTCCTCTGAGGTTGCTCACAGAGACTTGGATCTCTGTGAGTCTTGCGAAACTTGCCTGCCTCCTAGGCACAGGCAAGGGACTATCTATCAGCCTAATTATGTTTAAATCAATGATCAGGGAATCTAAGAAGTTTAGATTCCCAACAATCTCCCCCTATTTAAACATAAATAATGCTAGATCTAACTAAGTTAAGGTAAGTGAGTTTAACAGCTTCTTCTTACACATAACAGATCTAAACAAACATACCTCATGATTTTATTAAGACTTAAAGAAAATTACAAGTTCATTACATAAGTAAAATAAAAGATGAAGGTAAAAAGGGCTGACACCATCTTCAATAGTCATCATTTTTGATTCTTTCTTCAGCTTCGGCCACATCTAATCTGTTATCAATTTCATCCTGCAAAGTCTTTGCAAACTTCTTGGAATACTCTGTGTTGATCTTGAGACACTTCTTGTGACAGAGTAGCTGAATAGTTGAAGCCAGGCACAACTCATCTTCCCTCTGAAAAGCATACTGGCAAGCCTTGGTCATAAATGCCATTCCTCTTTCAGGCACTGAGTATGTCTGACCATCAATAGGGCCAACAATACCATTTGGAAGGATCAAATCCCTGTGCATACCATCCACACGAACATCTTCAGTAACAAAATTTTCATCAACAATTTGTGAAATTCTTCTTCTTTTGTTGCCTGTCTTTGGGGGTTCTTGTTCGAAAAGCTGTGGTGGGGGATCAATCTTGAGTTTGGCAGCGGTTTCCTTGATCCAGTTGAACTTTGCCTTAAGAGTTTTAAGCAGAAGGAAATTTGCCTGTCCAGACTTTTTGGCAGCTAAGGCTTCGAGTTCAAACCATTCTGATAACCCAAGTGTCTTTAACCTGATGTTGTCAAACACATCCATATTCCTCTGTTGGTTTTCCCTCCATAAGATCATTTGTGGAGTGTTTGTGGATTTGTGAATGGTGTATTTAAACTTGGTTATCTTGCTAGCAGCATACCTGTTGTTCACGCAGGCATCATAGTCAGCTTTGACTTTCTTTAAGGCCTCAGCGCGTTTTAGTTCCATTTCCCTCAACCTTTGTTTTTGTTTTTCCCTTTCAGGTGGTGTCATCTTCCTCAGAGTAGCTTCATTTAATTCTTTGGCTGTCTTGAGCTCATTTAGTCTTTTGAATTCTTCAGCCTGTTGCTCTATTTCTTCAGGAGTTAAAGGACTCTCATCGGAAGGTGTAAAGGTTGAAAAGTGGGAAAGGTCTGTGGTGGATCCTCCTGTCTCTAGCATCGCAGCTATCTTCTTAAGTTTGGTGTCAGTATCAACCAAAACTATCTCCTTCCCTTTCTTCGAGACAGAGGACTCCACACTTATGTTTTTCAAATCATCAGCTCTTTTGAGAAATGCTGTCTGAGCCTGATTTTGAATAGATTTTGGGAGAGAGCTCACAGTGAATTTTAGTTTCTTGGCCACTGGCTCATCATCATCCTCAGGCTTGCTGATGTTAACTAAGATCATGGATTTAGATGAGTCAGCTCCATCTTGTGTTTGTTGCTCCCCCTGAGTATCATCCTCATCATCATGTACTATAACTGGTGTGATGACTTGTAGAGGAACAGGTGTAGTTGAGGGATTGGCTGATGATGAGCCTTGTTCAGCAGATGCAAGGCTGAGTATATTATTCTTCTCCCCCTCACGTTCATCCTTACTTCCCTGATGCTTGGATGAACGTGCCTGAAATCGTCTTGCAATCTGCTCCACAGAGGCAGCCATGGCACGTTGTCTTTTTCTTGAAGCCCTGGCAATCTTCAGCAAGAGGTTGGCATTGGCATTAGTATTTGCCTGAACACGCCTGACAATAAAACCAGCATGATTGTATTGCCTGTTGCGAACCGCATTGAAGTGCCTGTTCATGTTGTTTTCTTGTTCATGGAACATAGCAGGGACAACTGAGTCAATGGCATCCTTGATTCGTGTCGAGAGATGACTTAGTCCCTGGGCCACACCTTTTCTTGCACCCTCTTGAATTGGCTCAGTGACAGCCTCAGTCACAGCCTTCTTTATAATGCCTGGAAATGTGACAGTAAAATTGTGCATCTCTGACTTGATCACGTCCAGCTTCCTTGATAAGCGCTCAATATCAGATTGATGATGTACGGGCTGAAGATTCTTGATATTGAGGCTTTGCTGAGCAAAATCATCCCCCCTTGGAATTAAGTCGAAGTTGGTCTGGGTAGGATGATCAAACATGAGGAATTCGGCTGTTGGATCATATGTTGGTCTTTGGAAGACTGTTGTTGCAGATGTAGCAGAGTTTGGAGTGTCAACAGCTTCCTTGAGAGGAGAAGTCTTGTCATCTTCTTTAGGAGGAGAGGCTGACAGCTGGTCATCCTCATCTTCTTCATCCTCTTCATCAAACATTCCCTCAGGGAATTCATCTTCAGGCATGGGCTCAAACTCAGAGACATAATCTTCTACTGAGAGCATTTCTTCATCAGCATTGAGCACAGGTTCTTCTTCATTTGGATTGTCCTGAGTTATTGTTTCAGCCTCCTTTTCATGTACCTGAGATTCTTTGACTGGCTGTACAATTTCAGCCTGCAAGTTTGTTGTAATTAGTAACAGGGAAAAATATAAGGTGAATGGTCGCCATTTCGCTGTCCCAGAGAGGCTGAGGGTGATTACTCAGCCACTCCAAAGGATAAATCCTTGGGATTCTTTTAAGTGTGAATGAAGTGTGGTTAATGGTCGCCATTCGCTGCCCCTAGGAAAGCTGAGTGTGATTATTCAGCCCCCCCAAAAAGGTAAAAAAACCTTTGGGACTCTTTTGATTGTGAAACATATGTTGTTTAATGATCGCCAGTCGCTGCCCCTAGGAAAGCTGAGTGTGATTATTCAGCCCCCCCAAAAGGTAAAACCTTTGGGACTCTTTTAAGAGTGACACATATGTTGTTGTAGGTCGCCTGTTACGCTGCCCCTAGGAAAGCTGAGGGTGATGATTCAGCTCCCCCTGAAAGGATAAATCCTTTGGGACTCTTTTAAGGAGGGAACCAAGAGGCTGTGTGAAGTACAACTAATCAAGGTTGAGACATTAATGTATTCAGGTTGTTGTTAGCCTGAATACTGTCTAGAGGGTTCAGGGTCATCGGGGTGCTTTATAAACACAAATGAATCATTCCCTGGTGCAAAGACAGAGTGTACAGAAGTCTTAAAGTATTCTAAGTGTAATGACAGACTTCTATGGGTCGAGGATTACCCTAACTTCACCACTCTCTCCTACAGACAAATGAGAGTGATTGCTTGTGAACCTCTAAAAATGTACACTGATTACCTGTGAGATATCAGCTTGGTTTGGTTGGTTTCCTGTTGTCTCTGCTGACCTAGAGACACTAGACGCCTGTTGTTTGTCAGCCAAAGATTCTGAATCCACAAGAGTATCTGGACCAGAGGCGGTGTCAATCTTCTTTTCCTTGGCCTTACTAACAGCTTTGGAGTGGGAAGAAGAGGGGATTTTCTTCTTCTTTGGCTGTTGGCCAGATGAAGCCTTGGACTTAGTAGTGTGCTGCCCAGAGGTCAAAGACGTAGACTTGCCAGCGACACTAGAAGTATTCACCTTCTCAGAGGAAGGGAGCAAGGGCTTCTCAGCGTTGGGTACCTGGTTGGCCACGTTCAGCATGTGGGCGGTGACAGGGATATCCTCAGCTCCTATCTCCTTGTAGATGGCGCCTGTGATGCGATAGGGCTTAAGAGCTGTCAAGGCCTTGTTGTGATAATTCTCTCCCAGCAAGCTCTCAAAGATCAGGGACAGGTAGCGTACATAACAGATGTTCTTTTCCCTGACCTGATTCCTTCCCTTGAGTTGTTCTACCAGGTTTGAGAACAGGATGCTTCCAAAGTCGACATCAGCTCCCCAAATTAATCCATACGCAATAGCCTGATGATTGGATGACATCTGATCCTGTGATCCCTGCATTCCTCCCAGGGACTTCACAATGTGGGTGAAGAGGACACGCCACATAGGGGTAAAATACTTAATCTTCAGAGGCGATTTAGCGAGGACCTCAGCTGGAGTAAGGGCAGGGTTAACATCATGGCAAGGGTTTAGTGTGGCCAGGGCTTCCTTGACAGCCTTTTTGTCCACAGTCTTCAAGCATTCATCTCCATGTTTTAGTCCGGCCACACTAGAAAAGTCGTTAAGGGAAAAGGCAAAAGGATGTTCATTGCATGAGAGGCTAAATGTAATGGTGTCTTCTACTACTTCAGCAGAATACCAGAATTCCCTAAGGTATTCTTGGTAAAAAGTGGATGGAGATTTGGTGAAGGCTTCATTTAGGTCACAATGCTGTATGAAATTTACCAGATCTGAATAGGTGCTGTTTGGTGCCTTAATCCATCCAATGGCGTTGTTGGAGGCGATGATGCTCTCGTTGATCTCGAAGTTCACATTGGAGGCTTTTGGTACGGGAAACGCCATTGATTTAAGGTTGAAGGAGAATGAAAATGGCGGAAGGTTGAGAGAGATAAGAGTTTAGAGAGAGAAGTTGATTTTAGAATGGTGGTGGGTGAGAAGAGAAAGAAGACAATATATATTCAAACTTAAGTGAACAGTTGTTCAACCGTATTAAATGCAAGGGCGAAAATGACTGCTCAAGTGGGTCCCCTTGACCTTTCAAAAAGTTTGTCTCCTCGTTATCCGAAAAATAAATGATTAAATATGTGAGAATGTTTTTTGCATTTACTTGGAAAGTAACTACCTAGTTTCATGTGAAAAACATTTAATAAAACATTTAATATAGAATCAATCATTTAATGAACACATTTAATATCAAGCTACAGGCTTTGAGATATTGAGCATCCCTAGCTCAGCAACTAGCCTGTTGAACGAAGGTTCAGCCAAAGGCTTTGTAAAGATATCAGCTAGTTGCAGCTTTGTGGGAACAAAATGCAGCTCAATATCTCCCTTCATTATATGATCCCTGATAAAATGATACCTGATATCAATGTGTTTGGTACGAGAGTGAAGAACAGGGTTGTTGGATATGGCAATGGCGCTGGTGTTGTCACAAAAGATTGACACTTTGTCATACAAGATTTCATAGTCAGCCAATTGGCTTTTCATCGAGAGCACCTGAGCACAACAACTGGCTGCAGCGACATATTCTGCTTCAGCTGAAGACATAGCCACAGAGTTTTGCTTCTTAGCACTCCATCCAACCAATTTTCCTCCTAGGATTTGACAGCTGCCTGAAGTACTTTTCCTGTCAATACAGCATCCAGCATAATCTGAATCTGAATAGGCCTTGAGATCAAAGCCTGATTCCTTTGGATACCATAGACCTAGGATGGTGTTCCTTTGAGATACCTGAAAATTCTCTTAACAGCCACTAGATGGGATTCTTTTGGGTTAGCTTGGTACCTTGCACAGAGACATGTGGAGAATTGGATATCTGGACGACTGGCTGTTAGATACATCAGTGACCCAATCATGCCTCTATATAAAGTCTCATTGACAGAGACCCCTGACTCATCAGGGCCCAAGTTGTTGGGTGGAAGCATGGGGCATTTCACTGATGCACAATCAGCTAAGTCATATTTTTTAAGTAAATCCTTAACATACTTTTCTTGACAAATAGAAATTCCCTTAGGACATTGTTTAATTTGAAAGCCCAAAAAGTAAGTTAATTCACCCATCATACTCATCTCATATTTCTTGGTCATTAATTTAGCAAAACGTTTTCTAAGATTGACATTTGTTGACCCAAAGATGATATCATCCACATAAATCTGCACAATGATGAAATCACTCTTGTCCTTGAAGGTAAAGAGTGTTTTATCAATAGAACCCTTGATAAATTTATTTTCAGATAAGAAATTTGAAAGAGTTTCATACCATGCTCTTGGAGCTTGTTTCAGACCATACATTGCCTTGTGAAGTCTGTACACATGGTTGGGAAACTCGCTGTTCTCAAATCCTTCAGGTTGTGCAACATAGACTTCCTCAGCCAAATCACCATCGAGGAAGGCACTCTTTACATCCATCTGATAGACAGTGATGTTCATATAGGCAGCATAAGCAAGAAAGATTCTGATGGCCTCAAGTCTAGCAACAGGTGCAAAAGTTTCATCATAATCAATTCCTTTAGTCTGAGAGAATCCCTGTGCTACCAGTCTTGCCTTGTTCCTGATGATGTTCCCAATTTCATCCATCTTATTTCTATAGATCCATCTAGTGCCTGTGATATTCTTTCCAGGTGGAGCTGGCACTAGTGTCCATACTTTGTTCCTTTTGAACTGATTGATTTCTTCTTGCATAGCAGCTACCCATCCTTCTTCTACCAGAGCCTCAGCAACTCTTTTAGGTTCAATTTGAGAAAGAAATTCAGCAAATAGACATTCATTGGCTGAGGCTGACTCTGAGTCTTGGATTCGCTGTCTGGTTGTGACCCCTGCATTTGGTTCCCCAATAATGTTGACAAGAAGAATGTGTTGATCTCTTGACCACTTATTTTGAGGAGCTGGGGATTCAAGAACAGGGGTACTTGAGGGCACAGCTGGTACAATTTGAGTCTCATCCTGCTGACTAGGAGGGCTTTCTTCAAAGACTACTTCAGTGTCAGAGTCTTCTTCAGCCATATCAAGGGAAGCTATTTCATTATCAGCAGGAGAATCTTCAGAGATTTGAAGAATTGGTGAGTCATCAATATCATGAGAAGGACCATCAGAGATTTGAGGTTCTTCTTCATCAAGTTCCTGAGAGGTAGGAACTTCTATGTTGTGAGTAGACAGAGGGTCAAAAGCAGGAACATAAGGAGTAAGAGTGTTGGAGTGGTGATGACAGGTAGGTCTGGGTTCTGTGAACTCATCACTTGGGAAAGAAATATTTTCATTGAAATCTACTTCATCACCCTCTGTTCCTGTCCTCTGTATGACTTCATCATCTTCATTGAATCTGACATGGAAAGTTTCTTCTACTTCTTGTCTTCTGATGTTGAATACTCTGAAGGCTTTGGCTGTTGGAGAGTATCCCAAAAAGAATCCATCATCAGCTTTTTCATCAAACTTTCCAAGTTTATCCCTGTAGTTATAAATAAACACAGGGCATCCAAACACATGAAAATAGCTGACGTCTGGAGATCTTTTTCTGAAAACTTCATAGGAGGTTTTGCCATGTCTTTTGACAATGATTGATCTGTTTTGAGTGTAGCAGGCAGTGTGTACAGCTTCTCCCCAAAATTGCTTTGGTAAGGCTGCACCATTTAACATAGTTCTTGCTGCTTCAATCAGAGTCCTGTTTCTTCTTTCAGCCACACCATTTTGTTCAGGAGTGCCAGCTGAAGAGAAGTTCTGAGAAATCCCTTTTCCATTACAAAATGATTCAAGTTGATGATTCTTGAATTTTGTACCATTATCACTTCTTAGAGCTTTGACTCTAACATCATTCATATTTTCAACCTGTCTGATGAAGGACATGATGGTATCAGCTGCATCACTTTTCCTTCTGAGGAAGAACACTCATGTATATCTTGAAAATTCATCAACTATGACCAAGGTGTATTTGTTGTGATTAATGGTTTGAGGTTTGACAGGCCCAAACAAGTCCATGTGAAGGAGATGTAAGCACTTGTCAATAGAGAATGATTGCCTAGTCTTGAATGAAGACCTGTGATGTTTTCCTTTGACACAGGCAGAAAAAGTTTTGTCTTTGGAAAACATTACTAAAGGTAGACCAGCAACCAAGTTTTGAGTGGCTATCTTATTGATGTTGTTGAAGTTGAGATGAGACAGTCTTTTGTGCCACAGCCAGTTGACACTTTCAGAGGCTTTGGCAAGAAAACAATTTGAACTGTCTTCAGAGCACACAGCCATGTTGATGACATAAACATCTCTCCTTCTAGGTGCAACCAACACAACATCATTATTTTTGTTGAATATGGTTCCCTGAGTCTTAGTAAACAAAACCTTATAGTCAGCATCACATAATTGGCTGATGCTAATAAGATTGTGTTTAAGACCATTCACATATGCAACCCTGGTAAATGTGATTCCATTGCAATTCACTGAGCCATATCCTTCTGTGTCACCTGAAGAGTTATCTCCAAACACCACTTTGGGACCTGGCTCCTTTGAGTATCTGTGCAGGTATTGTTGAATCCCTGTCATGTGTCTAGAACAGCCACTATCTAGATACCATACCGATTCCTTGAGATATTTCTGCACAGATACATAGAAACAGATTAGTTCCTATGGTGAACCCACTTTCCAGTGGGTTCCCTGAATTGCTTGTTAGCAACTCTTGTGTTCCTGAAAAACTTTTGGCGTTGGGATGGACAGTTCATTGTTTCATGGTTATAACTCCCACAGATATCACACCCAGGGAAGTCACCGCACTCGTCTGAGTGATGGTCTGTGAACCCACAGAATTTACAGGGAGGATAAGATTTGTAATTTCCCTGTTGTCTTTTGGAACTCTGTGGTCTGTCCCTAGAGGGTGTCTGTGCTCTTTTAGCTGCCATGTGTCTGTCATGATCTAAGGTCGAATGGTGAGAATTTTTACAAACATTGCAATAAGGTTTGATTAACCTTTCCCCTTTGGGTTCACCTAGGACTGACTTAGGTTCATGAGAAGTAGAGCATTCAGCGGAAGGCTTAATGTGTTGTTTCAAGAGTTCTACTTCTTTCATAAGAGACAACAGGCGATCTTCAGTGGTGGGGTCAACCTTATTCACAACTTTAGTAGTAACAGGCTTAAAAGCTACTTGTTTTCCAGTTTGTTTAGCAGGCACACGAAAAACTTTGGCTGGAGGATTCTCAATATCTGTCCTAAGTTCGTCCTTAGCAGATCTAGAAGAACTGCTAGGTTCAACTCCAGAGAGTTTGGGTAAAGGTGGTAGCTCAGCCATATCTTCAGAGACAGGGTCATTAGTCAAAGAGGTATCTGACATATGAATAGTCTCTGTAGATTTAAAGACAATGTCTTTGGGTTTGGTGAGAATCCTCAGCTTTTTATTCTTAGCAGTTATATCCCTCTTTAAGTCAGCAGGCACTTCATCCCTAAGCAATTCATCAATAGTAAACATAGCACACAGCCATTTTTCAATAATCTTGTTCAATTTAGTGACTTGATCATTTAAAGCTATGTTTTTCAAGGTTAATCTAGCTACTTCATTTTGCAGGGATATTTTCTCTAAGTTAACCCGCCTGAGAGTTTCACATTCAGCCTTAGCATTTATCATTTCAGTTTTAACAGAGTGAAACTTATCAAGTAGGTTCTTCCTTTGTTCCTCAACAAAGTGCAAATCAACAATGGTGTAATCAAGGACATGCTTACGTTCTTCACTATCAGACATAGATAGAAGCCTGTGTACCTTTTTCATTGTGATGTCAACCCATTGTCCTGATCTTGCATCACCTTTTCCAACAGTTGGTTCATCCTCAGCTATCGCCATAAAAGCCCTGACTCTTGTGGTGTCTTCTTCAGCTGAAGTCAATGGTTCATCATTCCAATCATAAGTTTCAGCAACCAACCCTTTCTCAGTCTTTTTCTCACCACCTTTCTTTTTGGACATAGCTTCAATCTTCAAGTTCATTTGTTCTAACTCAGCTTTAAGTGCCTTGTACTTATTTTTGTAATCTTTCTTCCCAGTGTCTGAAGAATTGGATTGTGATGAGTTGTTATGTTGTTTGAACTTGTAGGGTTTGGATGAAGATGATGGATAAGAGGGTGAGGATGTCTTGGTGGAAGGACACTCTTTTTGAAAATGTCCAAGCTTTCCACAGGCAAAACATGTTTCTTTTGACCTGTCAGTTGGTTTGCTAGCTGATCCTACTCTTCCAGATCTTTTGTAGTATCTTCTTTGGTTGGCTAGCAGTGCTCTTTCATGGAATTCTGCATTGAGGTCTGACAAGAACTCTTGGCTGCTACGGGTATCTTCTTCAATATCATAATCGCTGTCAAGAGGATATGTTGCAGAGATCAAAGCTTTGGAAGATGCTCCTTGGACTACAAATCTTTCAGTCTCTGATTTGTAGATAGTATCGATCAGCCCTTCTTCATAATTGTACTTACCATAGAGCTGAGCAAGGGTATCATTTTTGATTGAGTTGTTAGCTCTCTGAGTCTGATTCATGCTCAGCCACTTTCTTGGAAGGCTGTTGACAAAAGTAGCATTGATCTCAGCTTGACCAATAGTGACATCATTCATAGCGAGGTCATTTAGAAGAATCTTCAGCCTAGTATAGGTTTGCTGAACTTTTTCACCTTCAAGTGACTTAAAGGCATTAAACTGAAGTCTGAGTGCCTGAATCTTTGTCTCTCTTGTTTCAGAGGGTCCTTCATGGCCAAGAATGAGGTCTGTCCACATTTGTTTAGCTGTGGGACACTGAATGACAGACTTCATGATATGCTTGGGAAGACAGGAAATTATGATGCTTTTGAGACGTTTATCTTGGTTTGCTAATTTCCTATCAGCTGTGGTCCATTGTTTGACAGGTTTGGGAAGAGGGTTTTCTTCAGTAGATGTAAGCGCCATGGGAATATATGGACCATTTTCTAAAATTTCTAAGAGAAAAGGTTCAAGTCCATCAAGGTATACAAGAAATTGACTCTTCCAACTGGCAAAGTCTTCTTCATCAAAGACTGGTACACTGGTTATGTGTGATCCACCTCTTGAGTCAAGAAGTTGGGGTAGATCATCGTCATTTGCTGTAGGGTTAAGTCTTGGTGAAGATGGGTTTGTGGAAGGTGAGTGTGGGCTAGAAGTTTCCGGCATGGTGGATCTTGATTATAAAACTGAGAACGATGTTTCTTGAAGGTTTTAATATCAAACACCGCTCTGATACCAATTGAAAGTCCCTAATCAATGCAAGAAACCCTAATCTTAACTTAATCAACACAAGGTATTACTTTTCAAACGTAATATTATTATTGTATAATAAAGAATTACAAGTGTTATGGATAACACCGTTTGATGACAATGTGTTGTGCACACTTTGAACAACAATAAACCTTAACTTATGAATACAGTCGTAGCTGTTTGATTCACTAAGTTATACGCACTAATGTTCTTAATATCTCAAAGTGTTCCAACATTAATGCATGGATACACATCCTATTTATAGTGTTACGAGTTTGACTTAAACAGTACTTGATGTCGACTACACAAGCTTTTACAAGTTCCCACATCAGTCACATGATGTCCTTCTATTCTTGGTAGTCTTCCATTATGCTTTAAGGAACAGTTGTCAAAAACAGTTTCCTTATTCTTCATATTCTCGAACACACAAATGGCATGTCCAAAGTGTGCTGAGAGTTATCAGGGTATTGCCACCCCTGTTAACTCTCAACCCCTCAGAGTCCCTAATACATCTTGGCTGTTATCCATCACAGCCAAGGAGTATGTCTTCAGGTAATCTTCGACTTCCCTGACATGTCTCTGATATGGACTCCTCTGAGGTTGCTCACAGAGACTTGGATCTCTGTGAGTCTTGCGAAACTTGCCTGCCTCCTAGGCATAGGCAAGGGACTATCTATCAGCCTAATTATGTTTAAATCAATGATCAGGGAATCTAACAAGTTTAGATTCCCAACATTGTTGTATTTCAGTTTATGTATTATCGTATTGTATTTGAATTATTTAGATGTTGTGAGGTAGTATTGTGATGGATTATTATTGTTGTTATTTAGGATGGTAAGGGTAAGTGACATTAGTAACAAGGTTTTGTTGCGATTTTCTTGGATTTATGGATGAAATCTACTATTACCGTTTAGTATTTTGATGTGTCTTTGTTATGTTCTCTTTTGAGATGATTGTGGAATTCAGGTAGTAATGTGTTGTTGGCGTATGTAGTATTCATGATATATCTTGATGAAAAGACCCTATTCTTTCTATCTCGATGTGTATACTTATTAAGTTTCTTTCTACTGTTATCACATAGAAAGAGTTGAGTGAGATATGTTTCTGTCATAAGCAGGGATTCCTGTGTGTGACTGAGTATCTTGAAATATGTCTCCAAAGGTTGCCAACCATTAGGGTAGATTATATGATTGTGGAAATAGTTGTTAGATATTTTGAAGCTGATAGTGCTGAGAGTAGACGAGATGCTGCTGAGATTGAAAATCCTGCTATTTTAGTTGAAGATGCTGCTGAGACTAAAGATGCTGCTGAGATTGAAGATGCTGTTGTTCTAGTTGGAAATGCTGCTGTTATTCTGCAAGATATTAAAAGGATGTCTGTATATTGGATTCTTAGGAATGAGAAGAGATGCGGTGAAGAGTGCCGTACGACTATTGATGGCAATTGGAAAGGTGCAACTATATGGATAAGTTCGAGTAACTGATGGATGTTTAATATATCGATAGTCGAATGTTCAACTAGATGAAAAGAGATAGTAATTAAAAGATTGATCCTGATTCGAAATTATGTGTGGCAGAAAAAGGGTAAAGGAATGGTATTGTTGCGAATGACAATAAGGAATAGGAATTTATTTCCTCTAATAGAAGGTAAACTTGGAATTTAATAGTCTAAGATTTGAAGAGATGGTATTCAAGCAGTTACTATAAATCGGGTAAACAGGAGGAAGTATGATGTGTAGATCACATATATTTTATACCACTTAAGTAATTATCTATTTACTTGATGTAAGTACGGACTAGTTGGAGGTCAAGCTGCTAAAGGAATAGCAAGGAGTGTGGTATAGGAGTTGGTATTTCTGTGGTAATGGAATGTTTTCATTTCGGTAAAGGAGATTGAATAAAGGAATTATTCAAATAAAGGAAAATCAATATGAAGGGAATGTTGCTGCTATTACAACTTATATTTTGGAAATGTTGATAAGATTTAAGATTTAGATGTAGTAATTTGTATATTCTTATTTGGTAATCATTGATTTAGAATTTTATTGAAATTCTAAAAGTCTTATTGATGGTGTATCTAAATTATGAAGGTGTTATTGAGGATATATTGAGATTTGAAGATGTTATATTTTAGCTGACTCGAGGATGAGAAATCAACGAGAATTTGCGATTGGTTGAAATGAGAAATTCACCGACGGAAGAATAATATATATATATATATATATATATATATATATATATATATATATATATATATATATATATATATATATATATATATATATATATATATATATATATATATATATATATATAAATTAAGGAAATATTTTCTGAGTTTATGGAATTAAGAAGTATAGCGCAATTAACTGAACTAGAGATGTGAGAAAGTTAACCAGGATAAGGATGAATATCATAGGATATGATAAATAAAGGTGGAAAGAATTAAATTGGAATGTTGTTGAACATTGAGTACTGATTTCAGGGAGTAATCAGTGGAATTTCTATTTGACGATTTTATTGGTCAATGATGAGAAGGTATGTAGTAGGAAACTACAATGAGTCAAATTTTCTGTGCGCTTTACTAGTAGTAGTCGGAAAAGAATGAGAAAATGAGTTATTACTTGAGGATACTATGTGATTATTCTGCGGAATCATAGAGTTCACTATCGTCATGGGAAAAAGGAAGCTTTGTGTTAGCTTGGTAATAGGAGTTATGTAATCTGATTGTATATTTTATTATATGGCATTGTCAGGAAGTTGAGGATGGTAATATGTTTGATTGTAAGGATTGGCAGATGAGACAATAAGGATAATCTGATTTGACTGGAAGGGTAAGTCGTCAGAGAAGTAATAATGTAAGTAGGTAAAGAAGCTGGATGTTTTGTGAATAAGATGATTTCTTTGGGGCTGAACAAACTAAGCACCAGAAATCGGTGTCCATTATTGATTGTGAATGTTTAGTGTGATGAATAGATGATTGAAGGAAAGAAAAATATTCCATAACAATAAGAAAATTGTTATTAAAAAGGAATGGTGTGTAAAATTCTTTGGATAGGAATTTTAGTTGGAGTATTATAGATGTTTTAGAATGTGCAATCTATGGCTGAAGTGATCGTGAAAATCTGACTAGATTGAAACGATTGAGGCTTTGTCAATACCGACGAAACCGACCGAAGCTTGTAAATTCCTTTGTGTAAGCTGGGTATTATCGTAGGTTTATCAGGAGGTTTTCACTAATTTTTGAACTAAGGATAAGGCTGACAAAGAAGAACTAAATGTGTGAAATCCATTCATATATTTAAGTTGTGGTTTTGAGATCTGATTTTGTAGTTGAGGAAGTTGTTTATGAACGCTGAGGATAGATTAAAGTTATGTGCCTGTATAATTAGTATTGGAGGAATCTGAAGGAATTATAGAGCTGCGATGATGATATTTGGATAATATCAAGTGGAAAGGAAAGAAATAGTAGTGTGTTGACTTGAATAAAGAAGTGTAACGGGGTTTATATGATCATGAGATTGGACATTGTGGTATTTGTTTTGGGATTGAAAAGTATTACTTGTATGGAATCAAGTATGAAGAAAATAAGAATAAGAAGGACTTGTGTATAAATTCCATTCGGGGATTTTAAAGGAAGGAGTTAAGGATTACCTAATGATGACTGAGAAATAATAATCGGTAAATTTTAGACGGGATATGTTATAGTTCTGTATTATGAAGTATGTTTCAGATTATGAAGGATGAGTGTGGATACCGTCACTATCAACTAGTGAGTATTTAGTAAGGAGGAGAAGGAAAAAGAGTTTATAAAGTTTATGAAGTAACTGAGAATTGACTCTTGAGTTTTGAGATAATTGGAATATTGGTAGCAACAAGCAGAATGGATGGAATGGAAAGAACCTTAGAATTGGATTGATAAACTAATGAAAAAGGAATATCAAAGAAAGAAGATCAACAGATTGTTGGAAATTTTGAAATAGAATGGTAATAAAAATGAGAAAGTTGAGATGTATGTTTTTGTGTGACAAAAACGGTTATTGTGATTATTTAATTTTTCTCCTATTAGATCAGAGAGTGTGTTAAGAATGCAAGGACCAGTGGTGAATGAATTGTTCAGATTAAAAAGAGAATTTAATTATTCTTGGAGTGCTGAGAGTGTCACATGTAGTATTGAAGGGGATTTTACAAATTGAAGTATTAATACAGAATGGTTGGAATAAAATGTATTACGATATCAGGAAGTGATCTGACCATTATACATTTCAGATTTGAATATATGAGACTAACGGAGTTATTTAAATAGTATATGATACGAGGAAGATGTAATAATGTACTATGGAAGGTACAGTAATTCAGTGATCTAGCAAGCACTACACTTGGGACATAGAGATTGTTAGAATTAATGAAAGTGGAAAATGAGTATAGAAAGTATTTAAGTGACAGGTTAGAATTATGGATAATCTCATTGTATTTAGTTTGAGTGTAACCCCAGGACATAGAGACAGAGTAATTTTTGAATACTGGAAATCGTTGTGATAAAGTATGAGTATTGATTAAGGTTTGAACATATTATATGTAACCCAGAGATTGAGATTGACTTTTGAGTATTAGAGATTTCTAGAGAGAATGTGAAGAATTGAGTTAAAAAGGAATATTGCATATTTTCGGAAAGCAATGGACAGAGTAAAAGGATGAATTGAACGATGGTAATTGAATTTGGTATCGATCACATCAACATATAATTGAAACTTGGGATGATGATATCTTAATGTATCACTATGAGGACTAATGGAAACTAGTGAAAATGGAATCCTTATGCGATGATAATTGTCATATCATTAGTTAAGAGGTGTAATTTGGGAACATACATAGTTGTGGATTCAATTTGTCAAAGTATTCGGGTAGGAATGAAGCTGAGAAAGTGACGCAGAAGGAGTATGAACGATGAAGGAATATTAGCATAATAGAAGGTGAAATTGAAAGTTGAAGTGTAGTAATAATTGTGGATATGGTGATATCATAAGAATTGAGTTGGACTGGTGTGAATAAGGTGAGTATCTCTTGAGGATAAGAGGTCACGTTGAATCTAGAAGTGAGTAACTGCGAGTGTGAGGCGGGTTGAGCGCCGGGACGTCGCTCTCTTTTAGGAGGGTAGGATGTAACAACCCAAAACCATGGTCATTATTTAATTATATTTTTACGTATATTTTTGAAATTTTTGACGAGGTTGATTGTCATGACGATTGGTAATTTGATTTGGATGATGTTGAAATTTTATTTTTACGTTTTGACGAGTTGCGAGGATTATTAGTGATGCGTTTTAAGTTTTGAGGAGCATATTTATGAAGCCCGAGACCTGTAAAAATTTATAAAAGTGACTAATAGTCCTTTCTCGCTTTTTAACAAAGTATTTGCACTTTGGTCCAAAAGAATCACAATTTCCAAAAACTACCCTAAACTTTCCCCATATAAATGGAAAATTTATACACAAAAACACATACACAACCACCACACATGCAAAAACACTCTCTCTCTTCCTCTTTTTCTTTCTTTGCCGTCCACCACACCAAGAACAAACACCCCAAAATTTTGATTTTGAGTTTGATTCTCTTAAATCTAATCAAATACCCATTCCTAGTTCTTGATTCTCTACACATTGGTATAAAAATTTCTTACATGCATTGACATTTTTGAAAAACCCATTTTTGGATGAAAATCTTGTGATTTGATCTTAAATTGTTGTTGTATGTAGGTGTTTATGTGTTTATACATTAGTTTTGATAATTGCATGTTGATATTTTTGAGTTGGGTTTTTATTATTTGATCATCTAGTATGATTTTGAGTGTTATAATTGAAAGTAGTAGTGTAAGAATGATTATAGTGGTAAAAATGGGGTTAAAATATGGTGAAAAATTAATTTTGAAGGATATTTAAATATATATTTTATAACAGATTATTAAAGTTAATTTTCTGAAAATATGAGTTTTAATTTGAGATGAACTAATTAGATATTGTTGTAGAGGATGTTTTTAGCTTCATTTTGGTATAAGGTAGGACTTCTAGCTCCAAACGAGCGAAAAGTTACGTTAGTTTGATTATTTCGTGTCCCGGGAGACGAGTGTCGACACAATATATAATTGTTGTCGATATTTGGATCGAATCTCGGGGACTATAAAATGGATTTTTAAATATGTCATGGACTGATTTTGAATGTTAAGTATGAGGATATCGAGTTTATTTTCAAAGATGAGTGTCGGTTTCATAAACGGAGAAAAATAAATGTGCTAAAAGACTATATGAATTTTTGACGTAAAACTGTCCGGTTTTTGTAGTTCAAAGATGTGTCGGGCAGGGAACTTTAAATGAGAAATCTTTTGATGAGTTTTTAACAGGCCTTTCTATATATAGTAAGTGAAGTTTCTGATTTTTATCATAAAAATTTGACGTGTTTAAGTAGGGTAAATGAGCTTGTACATTTGGTGTGTACCGGCAGATTTTTATCGAAGGAGTTAACTAATAGAATAAACATATAGAATGGAGTAAAAGGTCACTTGTATTATTTTTATTTTGGATTGATTGTGTTTTATGATTTTGAGTTTGATATTACTAAATATGGATTTTACTCGAATTTACTATTGATGAACGCGCCTTATTTGATAGGTTGCGGTTTTTGTGTTTATCGGGCATCAACTATCGTCGAAGATCGTCTTACTACTGCTATTACTTCAGGTGATTCTATAGCCTCGCTTTCTACTTGTTTTTAATGATTTTAAAACCCGCGAGGGGGATACATGCTATTTGAAGTAAAATGAACACATGTCATGAGTAATTATTGGACCCGATGTTGCCTTTGTTGCCTTTGATGAAATGAATTGTATAAGTACCTAATTGCAAAAGTCCCTAAATTCATGAGCCGTTAACTATCTTCTGACTTGATGTTGCGAGTTGGGAATAGCCGCTTATTCTAATAATAGTACTATTGGGCTGATAACCCTATCTGAGACTAGGGCTTTACGCTGAGTAACCCACTGGGAAGGATAATTTTACGTGAATGAGAATTGGTATTCTTGCAATTAATACCCTAGTAGGGGCACTGGTAATTTTTCTATTCATGCTGGCATTTGGCGTGGGTGACTAAGTTAAGGGGTCGGTGTCATGAGCTTAATACAATTCAATAGCTACTGCTATAATATGATATACCTGATTAATAGATTGTATGGCCACAATTCTATTAAACAATTATGAATGATTTTTACGATGTGTTCAATTATGTTTTGTTAAACCTATAGACTTGCTCAACCTTTGTGTTGATGATTTTAAGCATGTATTGCAGGTACTTGAAGTTGTTGAATTGCGAAGCTTGCTGGAGAAGGATTGCGGGATTGCTTTTGTAGAAATTTGGTCTAAAACAGATTTCTTTCCCTATTTTCATAAACATATAGTAAATGGTCAAGTATTTTGGTAAAAAGGTTTGTTGTCTTGATTAAGATCCTAGGGAAACCTGTACGCTACTCTGATATATTTTAAACTAATTTTACTTGGGATTGAAGGTTTTAGACATTGATTTAAATTATTTCCATATTTATTCATAAATATACTGTTTTTGGGTCATTTAAAGAGTTGTGAAATGAAGTTTGTGAATAACACCCAATTGTGTATTTTCCGCTGCGCAATGTAAATTGGGGGTGTTAAAAATGAGGCCAAGTCCAAGGCACGGATGAAGGCTTATTACGATGCCAAGGTTAAAGGTGTTTCCTTTCGACCGGGAGATTTTGTTTTTCGTGCCAATGAGGCAAGTCGCGCGGAGAATACAGGAAAGCTGGGCCCCAAGTGGGAAGGGCCGTATGAGGTTACGGAAGCCTTAGGACGGTGCGCGTACAAGTTGCGTATGGATGGTCGTGACCTGGAACGTACATGGAATATCTGCAATCTTAAAAAATGCTATCTTTGAAAGGCTACGGCTTCCGCATGAACACTTCGCTACATAGTTGGCTTCAATGAAGATCCATGTATTCTCTTTTGTTTTGTTGCTTTCCAGGTTCTATTTGTTTTAGGATTTTTCATTCTTGTAAAAAAAACAAAAATCGTAAACGTTCTAATAAAATGTCGTGGTGCCTAGCTATCTCCACGGCTCGTTCTTGTGCAAATTATTGTCTTATAGATTTAGTTATTATTTTTGTCATGTGCTATCTCTTATTCATATGCATTCATTCAAAACCGTACATGTACTATTCGCCTCTAGGCGGGGGTAAGAGGATTAAGTGAACCTAATAATTCAACTTGTCACATAAGAGGGATGCAACCCCAGTGACACGGATCATGTATCCTTACTAGACACCTTATTCACAAGACGTTGTAATAAGTTTCCATATGTCGCACTTACATAGTGCTTTGCATGGTAAAGACGCATGCCGCACGTCTAGTAAAACATAGAATTGGTTTTATTCTAGGTAAGACGTGACACGTCATGCGGCACAGGTATATAATATCTAAAGGAATATAAGCAAGTTTCAAACTATCAAAATTGTCGTGACTACCACGGACTCATAAATACTATTCTAAATGTTAAGATAATTTTACAAAAGATAAAGTGTCGTGGACATCCACAGACGAATGTTTTGTTATAGACCAACTTATTCAGAAATTACATCAACGCCCTACATGGGGGGAGAAACTTACCTATCTCCCGCTGCTCTTCGGCTACTCGAGGCAATACATCATCATGCTCTTTTATGTCCAAAGCCCGAGTCGCGTTCACTTTCAGGACTTCACTTAATAGCTGTTCACCGACTACGATCCTGGTGACGTCCTCATAGATGGGAAGAGTGAGTTGGCCAGGGGAGGGAGTAAAGTGAGTCTGGGAGTGTCCCTCGTCCTGTGAGAAGGCACCAAGGCTTAGCTTCTCCATGATCTCCTTGTTGGACGCGTCCTTTGTAGCCTCAAGCTCAGCTAAGAAGGGGTAATCAAGAACCCCCATACTAGCCATGGATGCGGTCATCTTCTCTGCAGCTCCAGTGTTAAAATAAGCATTTTTTGTAAAGTTTTGCTTCTTACTTATTAACTTTGCGGCCATAACCATTCCCTCATGACGGCCGTGGTCAATGCCATCTGATACAAGATCTGCAAATTGTTGCACGAATTGGGGGGCCTCCAACACTTTGGTGCCAGCCAGACGCGTCCCATGACCCACCATCCACCTGCGGCCGACAATGGCTGCTAGTAGTTGGGGGTACAATACTTCATCACGCTCTATGGTAACGGCATTCAGAAACATATCTTTTTGTGTGGAAGCCTCCATCAATTGTTCCGCCACGACCCTTTCATGGGCAAGATCCTCTTTTAGTATCTCCTCACCCTAGATCAATGCACGTGCGTTTTCAAGCTCCTTTGTAAGGGTGAACACTTGGTCAGAGGAGGACTTTGCCAAGTCTTCTCACGCGGTCACCTGTGTGTGATATCTTAAGTATTAGAGTGCAGAATAATATGGCGTGGGTATGATGTTGTACGGATACATACCTTAGCTGTTTCAGTCTCAAGTTAAGTTTCAAGCTCGGCTACACGTTGATCATGGGTATTGGCATGCGCGGCTTGTTCTTTAATGGTGGCCTCAGCAGTAGCAAGTTGGGACTGGAGGGCGGCAATCTTGGATTCATTATCTTCAATCATCTTCTCCCTCCAGCCATTCTCTCTCTTTAGAGAATCAACGTGCTCTAAGGCGGCCTCAAATCTTACCCTTATAGAAGTACCCATAGCCATCTGATGAACCAAGGCACCATTATATGCGTCCACCAAGTCTACATGACTTAGTGAATTCATATCTTTTACCAGGCCGGGTGGAATGCAGTTGTTCAGATAGTCACGACATTCTTCAGCTTGCTTCATTCTAGAAGTGGTGGTTATCTTCCAGTCAGGGTTGAATTGTGTATGGGGGCCGGACACCGGTATTTCTTGGGAAGCCGTGCGGGTACCCTCTTCAAAGGCTGGGCCAGATTGGTCGTTGCAGCATGCAGGACAGGCTCCTTCTCCATCCGTGCCTCTTGGACAGGTGCGACACCAACTTGTTCATCCCCGCGACAACAATTGGAATATACATTAAATATTGTTTAAGGAAGGACGTACCTTTTACATGGATAAAAAACATAATGACAATCATGTGCGGTAGACTCACATGTTGGTTTTTTCCAGTTCTGACGTAGTGGGGGGTACTTGAGTGACTGGCTCGACATCTGGTAACGGCACGTCCGGATCCACGGGTGCAGCCTGCGCCGTCCCTGAGGCTTGATTGGTGCTCTCACCAGATTGGTAGCGGGGGTGATCCTCGCGTAGTCTCTTCACGGGGGCATTGTGTTCCCTGATCACGGCCTGGGCAACTCTTCTTACCAGCTTGTTCTTCCTACGGGTACGCTTGGGGACGGGCTGGGCTTCTTCTTCCTCCTCTTCTTCTACATGTTGCACTTCCTCCTCGTCATCGCCCAGCATTTGGCGGAGGCTGGAAGTGGTACTCTCTATGTTATCGCCCTGCTCCTCCTCGTGGGCACGGGTGGCAGTCCTGGGCGGAGAGGAGGGCCCGACTTCATCTTCCAGCATCAGATTGTCCCCATCCTCGTTGTCAAAATCTACGGGGGTCATCATGATTGTTGTGTCTTCCTCGTCAGATTGGGGGTCCGGTACGGCGCCTAAGGCGATTGTCACGTTTCGGGTATTCTCGAGAAGGGGTAGCTCATTCTCTCGTCTGGGACGGGCTCCCTCTGGTATAAGTTTTGGATCACCCTGGCGTAGGATTCCAAAGAAGTTCATTTCTGTTAAGAAAACAAAGTATGTTAGTTACGGACAACAGGTTTATGTATATTTTGAAGTACGGATACTATACCTACCTTCACCACGCCTCCTTTAGAATACATGATATCTGTTGGACGGGCCAAAGTAGTTGCGGCTAATTCCTAGCAGACACAGGAACGACTCGGGTAGATTCCTATGAAACCCTGTTCTATTCCTATCTATTTCTTGGGAATGTTGGGCGTTATATGTACCAGCTCGTGGAGGCGGGTCAGGAGATACTCTATGTTTAAAAACAAAATCGGTCGGCCACACTATTGAGTCGATGAAAAAGTAATGGTCGTACCAATTTTTCAGTGAGTCCATGGCTTTATTGTGGGCTGTGGGGCTGTTTGGGGATCATTTTTTAAAGGAAAGCCACCCATTCACTAAGGTGGGGGTATAAAACAGTCTACGGTAGGGTGGATGCTTCTTGCACGGTAAAGGATTTCAAACTGGCTAATCTTACATGCGCCTATACAGTGTAACTGAGTGATATGTACATCATAGTAACCAAGGAGATCTACGAGGAATCGAGTAAATGGAATGCGGTAATTGGACGCGTCAAAGAGACGTGTCTATAGGCCAATCTTTCCCTGGGGTGCCTCAGTTATGAGGTCCCCTGCACCAGGGAGAGAGGGATAAAGGTTGCTAGGAATGAAGAAATCAGAGCAAAAGTGCCCTAATTTCTCCTCCGTCATTAAGTTTAGCACGGATCCAATAGAAGGGTTGTTTCTTTGAGCCATTATTAATTAAAGAAAGATGAGGGCATGGTATTCTAACCTGTGTAAGGAGGGATCCGTGCGAAATAAGGTAGTGATAAGGAAGAAAGCGCTAATGGCAGAAATGAAGAAAAAGACTGTGTGTCACACACAGCCGTATGGGCGACCTATTTATAGGGTTGCCTTGTTGGTCGTGGTTCGTTAGATTCATGACACGTGTCTTCCACTCACCAAAATCGTGTGGTTGGGAAGCAAGTGGCAAGTGAAAAGTCAGGTGGGACCCACGGGTCACTTATGACTCATAAGGTTGCGCTGCTCGAGGTTCTGACTGTTTTCACTTTGTCAGTCAAATGGAAGATGAACAGTCAATTATGTCGGGATATGCGGTCATACGTAAGACCATATTCAACGTTTCATTTTTTGTCTCGGTCGACACATGCGGCTGGGATACCATAGGAATAAATTCCTAATAAGGTTTCCACGTGTGGCCGAAACATAGTTTTCAAAAAAAGCATTTCATAATGTTCTTTCTTGGTACGTCCGGAGAGGAACTTGTTAGTCTAGATATTCCGCCTACGGCTGTAACAACTAGACTGGGAGGACATGATGACATATAGTCCCCAGACGGGTAATGAACCCGGCCCACGGGTACTATCCGCATCCGGCCTGTTACTAATGGGTTGGATTAATATCATTTAAAGCTTATGGGCTTCGAATGAACAGTGGCCGCTGATGTAGAGTTTTTACTACCCTTTAGGAAAAGAGAGCAAAATTGGGAAAGTATTAAGTGATGATTTTGGAAAATCAAACACTAATGACCCTTAGGATGTGAAAGTTCGTTTCCCAAGGAGGTATATGTGTGTGAATAAATCGTAATTGATTTGAGATTAATATTTGAAAGAAGGAGATGAGAAATTAGAATGACGAATACCTGAAATTAATTACTACGACGACTAAACGTAAAACCGTAAAAAGAGCAAAAATAAAAATTAATTCTAAAAATTCTCACAAAATTACCAAAAATCAAATTAAATAAACTAAGTGTTTACAAAGGATCGAAACTCTTTCAAACCTTTTAATTAATTAAATATTAATTTTTAAATGCTAATTAAAGCCCTAAAAATCAAATTAATTACCAAAAAGCCTAAATAGAGATTTTTCACTTTGTAAACCTCAAAATGACCTAAAAAGATTAAAAAATATTTTTATAAAATTTTAAACTAATTAAAACTAATTAAAACTATTTAAAATGATTTAAAAACTAGTTAGACTTAAAATAATTATAAAAATTAATCTAATGATGATAAAATTAATTTAAGAGTTGCAAAAATCCTATTTTAATGTATTAAACCTAAGAAAAATATAAAAAGTGCAAAAATGTGAAATTTGAAATTTAATAATAAAATAATATTAAAATAATATTAAAAATCCAAAAATTATAAAAAATTCTAAAAACTTGCAAACTAGTTTATTTTAATCTAAATAATCAGAAAATGAAAGTGAAATTACCAAATTACCCCTAATGGGCCCCCAAATGGGCTAAAACCAAAAATATACCCAAAAATAGTCAACCTCAATGGGCTTTTGGGCCCAAAAAGTCAAACTAGGGCCAAATGACCTGAAAAGCCCTATCTGACTCAAAATTCAATTCTAAACACAAAAGTCTGAAGGCCCAAAAGCTTATTTTGAGCTTATCACAGCTTAAATAGTTAACAGCTTATTCTTATTGGGCCAATAAGCCCATTAAGCAATAAGCCAATGCCATAAGCTCTGCTTAAACACACAACCTTCTTTTGAGATGCCTAAGAGATATGTGAAAGAAATTTTGAAAAAGCACACTCAATAAACCAGAAATAAGCAAAGTAGAAATCCACAAAACGATAAAATAGTCGGGTTAGAGTTCTAGGCTGTTTCAGAAGCTCTGGTTTGTTGCAAAAGCTCACAAATAGCTTAACTAAGAATAATCAATCATAAAAATTACAAAAATCCAAGTAGAATAAGCTGTGTGAACCAATAAGCTGGCTGAAAAAGCCAAATAAGCTAGTTTTCTAGCAAAAGCTTAACCAAATGACTTGTAACCTTCCAGATTTGTTGTTAAGCTGAGAAAAATGACACTTATTACAAAAGCCAAGTTTTTGCATGTACCAATAAGCAGTTCCCAAAAATAAGCCAAATTGTGCTTATTTGACCAAAAGTCAAAGTGTTCCAAAAGTCACCAAATGATCAGGGATGGTTTATAAGCTTGTTATAAGCAACTTTTGTGAAGAACTCAAGGAGGAGTCCTTGTGAATCAAGTGGTCAGTTGACCAAATGATGATTGATTTTGGCAAAAAGGGCTTTATAAGCCAGTTAGCTTATAAGCCAGCAATAAGGCACACCAAATAGCAAGAAGCACTCACAAGCAGCACAATATAAAGTTCCAAGAAACAAAACAACAAGGCATACACTAGAATCACAAATGGAAGTCCAAAATGAGGTGGTCACTTTGCTGATGCAAATGACCACTTTAGCCAACTTTGATAAGCTCTAGCACCATCAATAAGCCACCAAATTCAACAAACAGATAATGCACAGATAGCTTATCACCTAAACTCTTCCCAAACCTGATTTTAGACCTTAGATCCAACAAACAAAGATGTTATTAGATCTGATGTGTTTGACCAATCCCAAAACACTTTTTATCAGATTTTTGCAAAACTTGAAATCCTTTTTCCAAACCTTTAGAAACCTAACCAGTGACTAAAAAATATTGTATATGACTTGCTTAGACCTCCCAAACCCTAAGAACCAAGGGCACAAGGCCACAAGGCCTTATGATCCCAAAATCACAAACATCCATTTTATAAGTCCTTTTCAAACAAACTTCTTATCTAATCAAACAACCTACTGATTTTATGGTTCAAATAGCTCAACTAGGTGACAACTAAGAGATACCAACAATAAAATACAAACCACAAACACAAGAACAACAAATCACATAGCAAAGTAAAAATCGGACAATAACATGAATTTTTTTAGAGGAATCTTAAAAAGAGGTTATATCTATCCTCCACAACATCCTAGGAGGATCATCAATGCTCCTTGGACCTTGTTCAACAACTAGAACAAGACCAAGGTACTTCAACAAAGGAGAAGATGACTGCCTTGGTTGATGGTTCAAAGTAGAACCTCAAGGACTTGATTTCTTCAACACAAGCAAAATACAGCCCAACCAAAGGCTCAAACCCCTTCACAAGCTTGGTGTAAACAAGCTTGTAAGAGCTTATGGCTTTTGGTTAAGGATTAGTACAAGTAAAAAAATCAGAAACCTATTTTCAAGCTTATTTCAAACTTGAAAACCTTACCAAACATAAACGTGTTCAAGCCACAAGATCAAAACACATTTATAACATCAAATGGAACTCATAATCACTCTTAAACAATACCAACTTTCAAAAACATAAAAAAGAATACAATTTTCTTAAAATACCAAGTTTTATAAATTTTAAAAAGGATTACAATGTTTAAAGAGTAAAATTGGAAAAAGGCTTTCTCACATGTTGAGGAGTCCGTATATAGGCCACAAGGGCTGAGATTACAAGAGAAAACCCTAGCTATGAAGTTCCTGAAATGCCCTTGAATCTTCTAGACGCATTTGATGTTTGAGCTGTCCAAATGAACCCTAATTGTTCATTTTAGCTTTGTAACCAAGCAAGGAGTGTGTGCTGTTGATTTTGCCACGTGGCATACCTTGGAGGTTAAGGTTTGATGTGATAGGTGGATGGGTTTGAATGGTAGGACCCTTTGGTGAGTGGGAGTGAGGGTTTTGGGTGTGGGATGAGTTCATGTGTGTGTGAATTAAGCGTGTGACTAGGTAATTCCATTTTACCCTTTGTTTAAGTGAAGTAAATTCTGGGGGTGAAGGAGGGTAACAGTAACATGTTTGATCCGTTTTTGTAGGAAAGAAAGTGTTTGGCGCGTGTTTGTGAGATTCAAACTTTGGGAATGGCAGTAGTAGTCCTTGTATTTTGGTGAAATGGGTAAAACATGTTTTTCGGCCTTATAACTTGATTCCCTTTGTTACTTAAGTTATAAACTTCACACTTTTGCCACCAAACTTTTCAATAAGGGTTTCAAGGGTTATTTTTGCCACTTTTGAATATTTGAGGGACTGATCTTGGACATTCTTGATCTTCAAAGGTCTTCATTGTATCTTTGACTTTATGAGGGACCATTATTGACAATTTAGAATTAATGAGGGACTAAACTTGCCAATTCTTCAAAGTTGAAGGACCTTTTTGTAATTTTGACAAACTTAAGGGACCAAACTTGTAATTATGAATATACAAGGGTTTTAAGTGCCATTTATTCATATTTTGAGGATCAATCTTGTACATCTTCAAGTCTTCAAGGTTTTATCTTGGATAATTCATGAACTAGGGCCCGGTTCTTTGTACGACTTCATTTCTCGTGTCCGTTTTTCCTTGTTTCTTGTGATCTTTTGTCTTTTTTCACAATATCCATACCTAAAACACACAAGTAACAAATACAAGCATATATATGGTATTTTATGACATTTTAATGCATTTAAAGCCCGAAAAGAACGATGAGATCATGTATAAAAGCCATCTCATCACTCCCCCATACTAAGCCATTGTCGTGCCCTTACGCAATTCTACAATAAAGTATCTAAGCATCACCAAAATTTAATTTTATTAACCTTTATTGAAAAGTAAAAGACTTGCAACAATATTACGAAGATGTGTAAAGACATAATGTATGATTTTCATCACGAATGTGGCTTTTAGGGTCAATGAATAGAAACAAGTAAATGTCCCATAGAGTAAATTTCGTCATCCTTGATTGTCATACATTCCATGCTAAGTGCAAAAACGGGATCATTGTTGGTACAAGTCACAATGCTAACACTACTCATACGTCCAAATTGTGTAATACTTTTTCTCCCCGCAATCCTAGTTATTATAAAAGGAAATGGGTTTCTAGAATTTTTTAACTATTTGTCATGGATCACAAGTGATTCATATTGACTTATTTGAGTATTTATTAGTCCGAAAGTAAAGTAGCACGATTTAATCGTAGTTAGCCGAAGGACAAAATCTTTTAAAACGGCTTCTCGTGTATCTCCTTAAGTTCATATCTTGGCATAACTCGTTTCACGATTTCAGACCTTTCTTGGACCGATATTTGGCATGTACTTCATACTTCAAATCTTGGGAAGACGTTCTTGAAATTATGGTCTTCTCTGCATATTTAAGAGTTTCTTCACTTGACGTTTCTGATAGATTCTTCATACTTGGACCACGACTTCATCATTTTTCTTCAATCTTTATTTTGGACTTTGATATACAACGATCCGCCTCCTTTTCGGACTTGGATATATTTATCCTCATACCTTGTAAGGGTCTTTTTGGATAGACTTTCTCCATGATCTTTAGGGTAGTAATTGCTTTTTGTCGTGTGTCTCGATCCTTCATATTGATTTAGGAATAATGATACTTCACATCATCTTGGATCTTTAGCAACAAAATAGAGCTACTCATGCCTTGTTAGGGCCTTTTTGGATCTTCACCAATCTTCGCGTCCCGCTTCAATAAGTTATGCCTTGGCTATGAACTCTATTCAACCCCGAGAAACTTTTAAACGATCTTGTGCTAGAAGCTAAGTAACCTTTCAAATCGTATGACCTTACTTACTGCAATTATTTTTATTCCTAATGCATTGATCTTATGGGACAAAAAGCCACAATTAAAAACATATGAGTTTTTGAAAGAACATTTCATGTTCTACGTTTAACATGATCACTTGTCTAACTCTATCATCTCTCATTCTTCACTATATAAAGACCTCTAATTAAAGGGACTCGTGAATACTTAGCCATTCAAGTCAAAATTAAGACAAATTTGGCTTAGCTTTCATTAAGACTATATCAAATCGAAGTTTTGGATTTTCAAGCCACCTATAGTATCTTGCACTTTCTTGGACTTTTTCAAGTTTAGAGAATGCATTTTATAGTTCCCTTGATAAGTGACTTTCTAGGATCAATTATAGGAACTTGCAAAAAGTTCTTGTACCCGAATGAGCTAAGACTTTCGCGTTTTAAAGTTCCCTATATAAAAGTCTAGCAAAACTTGAATTGAGTGGGTTAAGGAATGTAAAGGGCTCAAAATTCCCATCAAGTCAAAAATTAGCTCTTATTCTACCCATCGGAAAACATACGTTCGTGTCTTAAAAACACTTATTAAAACTAAGAAAATTTTTATAATTTGGCCATTTTTAGCCTTATTAGCAATAAAACAAAACAAAACATTGAAAGTTGGAAAACGTGAGGGCGTATAAAAGCAAGTATCTATTCACCCCCCCCCCCCCCATACTAAAAGTAAACATTGTCCTCAGTGTTTCGAGTCTAAAGGTGGAGCACCCCCATACTAGAGACGAAGAATCGAATGCTTAGGATCTATCATGGAAAGGGTGATCAACAATATATCTAAAGCCGTTTATTAATTATGCTAAAAGATAATTGTTAGAACAATAAAGGATATGTCATGGATTCGTGAAAAACTTCTTCAAGCAAACGATGGAGGCTCACGTAAACGAACACGAGAGTCTTCAATCGTAGATGATGATGATGATCTAGATAACATAATCACAAACAACCACGAGACAACGGGTTGGAAGGGCACAAATCCCCTCACATTATTTATTAGAAAGCATAAAAAGTAAGCATGGGATCTCCCCCACGAGGCACCTCGTTTTTGATTACCGAATCATGAGCTCGACTCGATCCCATCAATGCTAATTATCATTGGGGTAGGTGACTTGGTCGAGGTCATCCAATGAAGGAATTTCCCCACCAAAGTAGTGGTTAAGCCTATGTCCATTCACCTTGAAGTTAGGACCATCATTTTGAGCTAGCTCAATGGTCCCATATGGAAACACTTGTGTAATGGTGAAAGGACCCGACCAACGAGATTTCAATTTACCGAAAAATATCTTTAATCGAGAGTTAAAAAGTAACACTTGATCACCAACTTTAAAAACCCGGTTTTTAATCTTTGCATCATGAACCTTTTTAGTCTTTTCTTTGAAAATCAATGAATTTTCATAAGCATTGTCTCTTATTTCATCCAATTCATTCAATTGTATTTTCCGGTGATCTCCCGCGGTCTTCAAGTCAAAGTTTGCATGCTTAAGGGCCCAATATGCCTTATGCTCCAATTCAATGGGCAAATGACAATTCTTCCCATAGACTAACTTATAAGGAGTACAACTGATAGGTGTCTTATAAGCGGTCCTAAAGGCCCATAAAGCGTCATCGAGTTTGTCGGACCATGAAGCACGGTTTTCTCCAATCGACCTCTCTAAAATCCTCTTCAAAGCTCGGTTCGAATCCTCGACTTGCCCACTCGTTTGCGGGTGATAAGTCGTAGAAAGACGATGAGTAACTCCATATTTCTTTAAGACCTTCTCGAATTGGTCATTACAAAAATGGGATCCACGATCGCTTATAATAGCACGAGGGGTTCCGAACCGAGAGAATAGTTTCTTCAAAAACTTCACTACCACACGAGCATCATTAGTAGGTAAAGCCTTAGCTTCTACCCACTTAGAAAGGTAGTCGACGGCGACGAGGATATACTTGTTACCATGAGACGATGGGAATGGCCCCATAAAGTCTATGCCCCAAATGTCGAAAATCTCACACACTTGAATTATGTTTTGCAGCATTTCATCACGTTGAGACAATTTTCCTTGACGTTGGCACGAATCACACGACTTCACAAGTGCGTGTGCATCACGATAGATAGAAGGCCAAAAGAATCCGGCATCGAACACTTTCTTAGCCGTGGGATTAGCACCGTGGTGACCACCCGTGGGTCCCTCGTGACAAGCTCTAAGGATGTTAGATGCTTCGGCACCAAAAACACAACGTCGAACGAGTTGATCCGCACAAACCCAAAACTTATAAGGGTCGTCCCAAAAATAGAACTTGACGTCACGAAAGAATTTTCGCTTTTGTTGTGTCGTCATACCCTTGGTTATGAAATTGCCCGCATGGTAATTTGCAATGTCAGCAAACCATGGGGTGGTGTCTTTAGAATTCACTACACCGAGAGTCTCGAGAGGAAATGTTTCGGTGACTTCCTTGTTCTCGAAAACATCTTTGTGAGGATCTTCTAGACAAGAAAGATGATCGGCCGCTAGATTCTCAGCTCCTTTTTTTGTCAAGCACGGTGACATCAAATTCTTGGAGGAGGAGCATCCAACGAAGCAATCTCGGTTTAGCGTCTTGCTTAGCTAAGAGTTACTTGATAGCCGAATGGTCGGTATACACGATGCTTTTAGTTAAGACAAGATAAGGTCGGAATTTCTCAAAAGCATAGATCACGGAAAGGAATTCCTTTTCCGTTGTGGTGTACTTTAATTGAGCCTCAGTCATCGTCTTACTAGCATAATGGATAGGACAGAAATGCTTTTCATAACGTTACCTTAAGACGGCCCCTATAGTGTAATCACTTGCATCGCACATGATTTCAAAGGGTAATTCCCAATTAGGAGCAACAAGAATGGGAGCTTCGGTAAGTTTCCTTTTGAGAGTTTCGAAAGCTCTAACACAATCCTCATTGAAGTTAAAAGGAGCATCCTTCTCGAGAAGGTGTGTCATAGGCCAAGAGTTTTTCGAAAAGTCTTTGATGAAACGACGATAAAAGCCCACGTGGCCTAGGAAACTCCTAACTCCCTTAACGGTTTTGGGATAAGGTAACTTGGCGATGACGTCTACCTTAGCTTTATCGACCTTAATCCCCGCTTTCGAGACCTTATGTCCTAAGACGATTCCTTGTTTACACATAAAATGACATTTTTCCCAATTAAGCACAAGATTGGTTTCTTTACAACGTTTTAACATTTGCTCGAGATTAGATAAACACGACGTGAACGAATTGCCAAACACCAAAAAGTCATCCATAAACACTTCCATCGACTTCTCGATCATATCGTGAAAAATAGCCATCATACACCGTTGAAACGTGCCCAGTGCATTACAAAGTCCGAAAAGCATCCTACGATAAGAAAACGTTCCATATGGACACGTGAACATAGTCTTCTCTTGATCATGAGGGTCGATAGGGATTTAAAGTAACCGGAAAAACCATCTAAAAAGCAATAGAATTCATTTCCCGCGAGTCGTTCCAACATTTGATCCATGAAGGGCAAAGGAAAGTGCTCTTTACGAGTAGCGTCATTTAACTTTCGGTAGTCAATACACACCCTCCAACCGGTCACAACACGATTGGGAATTAACTCTTTGTTTTCATTGGGCACAACGGTCATTCCTCCTTTTTAGGGACACAATGGATTGGGCTCACCCATGGGCTATAGGAGATAGGATAAATCATTCCTGCGTCAAGGAGTTTTAGAACTTCCTTTTTTATGACATCGTGAATTTTGGGGTTTACCCTTATTTGACTTTGAATTTCGGATTTGTAGTCCTCCTCTATTAAAATCTTGTGAGTACAAAATTTTGGGTCAATACCCTTAATGTCGGAAATTTTCCACGCAATTGCCCCTTTATGAGCTTTAAGAACTTTCAAGAGCTCGGTTTTTTCATCATTTGCAAGACCTTTTGCAATAATAACCGGCAACTTGTCATCACCTTCCAAGAATGCGTATTCAAGGTGAGATGGAAGATCTTTCAATTCAAGGATAGGCGGTTCCTCGATTGAAGATTTTTGCTCAACACTCATAACTTCCATCGGCGGAAGAAATGGTGGAATAGAAGTATCATCACTAATAATCACCTCATCTTCATTGTCGATCTCATTTGAAGCAAAATCGCCTCCTTGGAATGGAGTGAGATTTGGTGTAGAATTAGCAAGAATCGGATCCAAAATAGTGGGATTGCCACTTGACTAGCTATCGGAAAAACCTAACACTTCTTGTGAAAACTCATCGCAAACCACATCAACTAAGTCAATGTGATTGATGGTAGAGATTGCATAAACATGAGAAGGTTTTGAGTTTTGAGTAGCGTTTATAACAAGTTCCTCTTCGTTGAATCTCAAAGTAATAGTTCTTGCATGAACGTCGATAAGCGATCTCGAGGTGTCTAAAAATGGACGACCTAAAATTAGAGGAACTTGAGGATCCGCGGGGATGTCAACTAATATAAAATCAACGGGATAGTAGAACTTCCCCACTTTCACGAAAACATCCTCGGCTACTCAACATGCTAAAATCATAGAATGATCGGCCATCTCGATAGACATGTTCGAAGGAGTAAGAGCTGGAAGCGAAAGCAATTTCCAAATGGAAAATGGCATCAAATTAATGCTCGCACCAAGATCGGCCAAGGCGAGGCATTCTTTCATATCTTGTATGTCACAAGGAATGAGAAACTTTCCGGGGTCACCAACTTTTTCCGGTATGCGGTTAAGATAAACCGAAGAACAATTAGCAAGCTTTGAAAGCTTTTCCTTATCATTCATCATACTTTTAAAATTGGAAGCGAAACGAGGCATATATAACAACGCGTCGGCTAAACTTACATCAAAATGAACTTGTTGAAACATTTTTATAAAAAGCTCAATTTGTTGTTTGTTAGGTTCTTTAAATTTCTCTTTGTTTCGTCTCGAAGGATAAGGTAAGGGTGGTGTGGGTTGGACATTAGGCAACGGCCTTGGAATCGCGGGTTCCATGATTGGTATTGGTTCAACCGTAGGTGTGGTTTGAGCGGTACTTCGTGAGCTTATGATATGCTCCTTTTCGACCATCACCTCGGGCTCTTTCTCAATTTCCTTCTCCGTAGAAGTACTTGGACGAGAGATTGGTTCCTTGAAAGTTTTACCACTTCGTGTAGTAATAACCTTCATTTCTCCCTTCGGGTTTGCAATGGTATCACTAGGAAGACCACCCGAGGAAGAGGGTTTACACATGATTTCTTCAAACATTTTCACCATTCGGTCTTCAAATTTTGATGGCCTTAAATCCGCTTTTAACAATTCTTGCTTAATCTCATGTTGTCCTTGTTCCATCTTTTGTTGATTTTGTTGAAGACGTTGAACGTTTCCTTCCATTTTATTAGCATGAGTCTTAAGTTCATTAGCAAGTTCGTTTTTAAGCTCGTTTTTCAACTCAAATCTTAAGCTAATCATCTCACGTTGCATGTTATCAAACTTAGCATCATTTGCTTTAGCATAATCCAAAAATTCTCCTTGAAGATTTTTAGTGTGAGCATTTTGAAAACCTTGTGTAGTGTTTTAAAAATCACGGTTTTTGTTTTGATTTGCAACTTGTCCATTCCCACTTTGATAATTCCCTTTGTTGTAGTTACGTGAATTGCCTTGATAACCACCATTTTGATTGTTGTTTCGATAGTTATTAACATTTTGATTTGGTGGAGCTTGATTTGGGCGGGAACCTTGGCCGTTTTGGTTGTAAGTTCCCGTTGCTACGTAAGCACTCGAAGTGTTACCACCGGCGGTAATGCACTCGGAAAGGTCATGAACTCCACCACAAGACAAACAACTCTTATCAACCGCTTTAACCGATGTGGAGTTCAAAGCATCTTGTGCTTTCCAATGAGTCATGAGATTTGAAAACCTATCGAAAAACCGATTTTCCACATTAGCTTCATCATGTAAGGCATTAATGTGACGAGACGATGACGATGATGACGAACCCATATTGGCAACACTCTGTGTGTTACGAGGGTTATAAACCATAGATCTATTCTCGATAATCTTTAAAGCTTCATCGGTCGTTTTGCACAAAAAATTACCACCCGCGGCGGCATTCAAATAATCTCGTTCATGATCATTAAGCCCATTATAGAAAGTATCTATTTGATGCAATTCCGAAAAATCATGGTGTGGACATTCATGTAACATTTCCTTAAATCGTTCCCATGCCATTGAAAAACTCTCATTATTACGTTTTGTAAACCTTGAAATTTCATTTTTCAAATGTGTTGTTTTAGATGGTGGAAAAAATTGGTTCACAAACTTAGAAACGAGATCACCCCATGTCAAAATCGAATTTGGCGGTTCTTTCTCGAGCCAAATTTTAGCGGTTCCATATAACGAGTATTGAAACAACATCATCTTAATGGCGTCATGTGGAACATCCTTAAACTTGCTAGTTGCGGTGAGACGATTAAAATTCCTTATGTGGTACTACGGGTTGTCTTTTTCATGACCTCTAAACTTATTTGCTTGCAACATCGACATTAAACCCGTCTTAATCTCGAAATTCTCCGCAAGGATGGCGGGAATCACAATGGCTTCTCCAAAACCCTCGGTGGGTGCTTGAAGCAACTCCATCATAGTACGATTAGCCATGACGACTTCTTGTTCTACAATAGGTTCAACAATTGGAGTTTGTTCTTCAATCAACGTCTCTTGATTTCCTTGACTTTGACGACGTTTACGAGCTCGTTTTGCTTGATTACGAGTTTGCATAAACTTCACGTAGAATGGGAGGTGAGCAAAGAAGATTCTTTTTGGGTGTTTTGTGAATTTTCAATTTTTTTTGTGTTTTTTATTGTTTTTAATTTTTTTTTGGATTTTGTTTATCTTCGTAGACAACAATCTACCAAATCTCTCCTCGAATCAAACTCTTGATTAAAGAAGCCTCAAAAGAATGAAAACGATCACTTGGAGTGAACGCCTTCGAATGATTTTAGAACTTTGGTGAAAACCAAATTGTTCAAGAGGGTTTAATCACAAAGAAAACCAAGCAAATATATATGATACGTAATAATACTTTGGGCGGCAAAACCCTCGATTAGCCTTCAATCTCAAAATACTCACAAGCAAGCGGGGAAACGAGGCGGCGCGAAGCACTTAAGAGCCTTTTTCCTTAGGGTATATTTTCTAATACCCACCTTATAGTTTGTATTTTTCAAAATCGAGCTTCTCGAAAGTATTTATCTATTTTTGCATTTTTTCGTTTTGTTTGAGATTCGAATACAATAATTAGGAGATCAGATCCACATTAAGGTTGTGTTTGCACACTGTTGGAGATATTTTGTATTGATTGTGATACTTAATACAATATAGTAATAATAATTTCACAAGAAAAAACCAAAAAACCGATAATACGTATTAGTAGAGTTCTACTAAGACAAATACTATTTATGGTTAATATTAAAAAGAAAATGACAAATTAATCACAAGAAAAAACGAAAAAACCGATAATACGTATTAGTAGAGTTTTTACTACCCTTTAGGAAAAGAGAGCAAAATAGGGAAAGTATTAAGTGATGATTTAGGAAAATCAAACACTAATGACCCTTATGATGTGAAAGTTCGTTTCCCAAGGAGGTATATGTGTGTGAATAGGTCGTAATTGATTTGAGATTAATATTTGAAAGAAGGGGATGAGAAATTAGAATGACGAAGACGTGAAATTAATTACTACGACGACTAAACGTAAAACCGTAAAAAGAGCAAAAATAAAAATTAATTCTAAAAATTCTCACAAAATTACCAAAATCAAATTAAATAAACTAAGAGTTTATAAATGATCAAAACTTTTTCAAAGCTTTTAATTAATTAAATATTAATTTTTAAATGCTAATTAAAGCCCTAAAAATCAAATTAATTATCAAAAAGCCCAAATAAAGATTTTTCACTTTGTAAACCTCTAAAATGACCTAAAAATATTAAAAACTATTTTTACAAATTTTTAAACTAATTAAAACTATTTAAAATGATTTAAAAACTATTTAGACTTAAAATAATTATAAAAACTAAACTAATGATGATAAAATTAATTTAAGAGTTGCAAAAATCCTATTTTAATGTATTAAACCTAAGAAAAATATAAAAAGTGCAAAAATATGAAATTTGAAATTTAATAATAAAATAATATTAAGATAATATTAAAAATCCAAAAATTCTAAAGAATTCTAAAAACTTGCAAACTAGTTTATTTTAATCTAAATAATCAGAAAAATGAAAGTTAAATTACCAAATTACCCCTAATGGGCCCCCAAATGGGCTAAAACCAAAAACAGTCAACCTTAATGGGCTTTTGGGCCCAAAAAGTCAAACTAGGCCCAAATAACCTGAAAAACCCCTATCTGACTCAAAATTCAATTCTAAACACAAAAGTCTGAAGGCCCAAAAGCTGATTTTGAGCTTATCACAGCTTAAATAGTCAACAGCTTATTCTTATTTGGCCAATAAGCCCATTAGGCAATAAGCCAATGCCATAAGCTCTGCTTAAACACACAACCTTCTTTTGAGATGCCTAAGAGATCTGTGAAAAGAAATTTTGAAAAAGCACACTCTAAAAGCCAGAAATAAGCAAAGTAGAAATCCACAAAACGACAAAATAGTCGGGTTAGAGTTCTAGGCTGTTTCAGAAGCTCTGGTTTGTTGCAAAAGCTCATAAATAGCTTAACTAAGAATAATCAATCATAAAAATTACAAAAAGCCAAGTAGAATAAGCTGTGTGAACCAATACGCTGGCTGAAAAAGCCAAATAAGCTAGTTTTCTAGCAAAAGCTTAACCAAATGACTTGTAACCTTCCAGATTTGTTATTAAGCTGAGAAAAATGACACTTATTACAAAAGCCAAGTTGTTGCATGTACCAATAAGCAGTTCTCAAAAATAAGCCAAATTGTGCATATTTGACCAAAAGTCAAAGTGTTCAAAAATTCACCAAATGATCAGGGATGGTTTATAAGTTTGTTATAAGAAACTTTTGTGAAGAACTCAAGGAAGAGTCCTTGTGAATCAAGTGGTCACTTGACCAAATGATGAATGATTTTGGCAAAAAGGGCTTAATAAGCAGTTAGCTTATAAGCCAGCAATAAGGCACACCAAATAGCAAGAAGCACTCACAAGCAGCACAATATCAAGTTCCAAGCAACAAAACAACAAGGCATACACTAGAATCACAAATGCAAGTCCAAAATGAGGTGGTCACTTTGCTGATGCAAATGACCACTTCAGCTAACTTTGATAAGCTCTAGCACCTTCAATAAGCCACCAAATTCAACAAACAGATAATGCACAGATAGCTTATCACCTAAACTCTTCCAAAACCTGATTTCAGACCTTAGATCCAACAAACAAAGATATTATTGGATCTGATGTGTTTGACCAATCCCAAAGCACTTTTTATCAGATTTTTGCAAAACTTGAAATCCTTTTTCCAAACGTTTAGAAACTTAACCAGTTACTAAAAACTATTCTATATGACTTGTTTAGACCTCCCAAACCCTAAGATCCAAGGGCACAAGGCCACAAGGCCTTATGATCCCAAAATCCCAAACAGTCCTTTTATAAGCCCTTTTCAAACAAACTTCTTATCTAATCAAACAACCTACTGATTTTATGGTTCAAATAGCTCAACTAGGTGACAACTAAGAGATACCAACAATAAAATAAAAACCACAAACACAGGAACAACAAATCACATAGCAAAGTAAAAATCAAACAATAACATGAAATTTTTTAGAGGAATCTTAACAAGAGGTTATACCTATCCTCCACAACATCCTAGGGGGATCAGCAATGCTCCTTGGACCTTGTTCAAGAAATAGAACAAGACGAAGGTACTTCAACAAAGGAGAAGATGACTTCCTTGGTTGATGGTTCAAAGTAGAACCTCAAGGACTTGATTTCTTCAACACAAGCAACAAACATCCCAACCAAAGGCTCATACCCCTTCACAAGCTTGGTGTAAACAAGCTTGTAAGATCTTATGGCTTTTGGTTAAGGATTATTACAAGTAAAATAACAAAATCAGAAAACTATTTTCAAGCTTATTTCAAACTTGAAAACCTTAACAAACATAAACGTGTTCAAACCACATGATCAAAACACATTTATAACATCAAATGGAACTCAGAATCACTCTTAAACAATACCAACTTTCAAAAACATAAAAAGGAATTACAATTTTCTTAAAATACCAACTTTTATAAATTTTAAAAAGGAATTACAATGTTTAAAGAGTAAAACTGGAACAAGGCTCTCTCACATGTTGAGGAGTCCATATATAGGCCACAAGGGCTGAGATTACAAGAGAAAACCCTAGCTATGAAGTTCCTGAAATGTCCTTGAATCTTCTAGACGCATTTGATGTTTGAGTTGTCCAAATGAATCCTGATTGTTCATTTTAGCTTTGTAACCAAGCAAGGAGTGTGGGATGTTGATTTGGCCACGTGGCATACCTTGGAGGTTAAGGTTTGATGTGATAGGTGGACGGGTTTGAATGGTGGGGCCCTTTGGTGAGTGGGAGTGAGGGTTTTGGGTGTGGGATGAGTTCATGTGTGTGTGAATTAAGCGTGTGCCTGGGTAATTCCATTTTACCCTTTGTTTAAGTGAATTAAATTCTGAGGGTGAAGGAGGGTAACAGTAACATGTTTGATCCGTTTTTGTAGGAAAGAAAGTGTTTAGCGCGTGTTTGTGAGATTCAAACTTTGGGAATGGAAGTAGTAGTCCTTATATTTTTGTGAAATGGGTAAAACATGTTTTTCAGCCTTATAACTTGATTCCCTTTGTTATTTAAGTTATAAACTTCACACTTTTGCCACCAAACTTTTCAATAAGGGTTTCAAGGGTTATTCTTGCCACTTTTGAATATTTGAGGGACTGATCTTGGACATTCTTGATCTTCAAAGGTCCTCATTGTATCTTTGACTTTATGAGGGACCATTATTGACAATTTAGAATTGATGAGGGACTAAACTTGCCAATTCTTCAAAGTTGAAGGACCTTTTTGTAATTTTGACAAACTTATGGGACCAAACTTGTAATTATGAATATACAAGGGTTTTAAGTGCCATTTCTTCATATTTTGAGGATCAATCTTGTACATCTTCAAGTCTTCAAGGGTTTATCTTGGATAATTCATGAACTAGGGCCCGGTTCTTTGTACGGCTTCATTTCTCGTGTCCGTTTTTCCTTGTTTCTTGTGATCTTTTGTATTTTTCATGATATCCATACCTAAAACACACAAGTAACAAATACAAGCATATATATGGTATTTTATGACATTTTAATGAATTTAAAGCCCGAAAAGAACGATGAGATCATGTATAAAAGCCATCTCATCAGCTGCATACGTGTGTGCCGCCCACGGTCCGTCACGGCTGATACAGGGTTAGACATAATCATAATCTAATTATGATTAGGATTTACCCCAAAGTGGAGGATATACACTCACCATAAATAGAAGATAACAATCAAACTAATTATTGCACTTATCCTTTGTTTGGGGCCGAAGCATCGGTGACAGCCCACTAGGGTTTCATCGCCTATATAAGGAACCCCCAAGGGTTCCCCAAAGGTATTACATTCCACTTACTCTAAACTCACATCCGATTCTTAAACCCTAACCGATTACTTACTCTCACGCTGGAGTCTAATCGTGGGATATATTCCCACGGTAAGCCTAACGTGTGTTACTTTAGTGTGCAGGATCTCAGCAAGATAATTCACTTGGTGCAAGAGCCAGAGCCCATCCAACCCGAATTAAGCCTAGTTTGGGTCTAGCAAGGATCATCCAACTTTTGTATCAACAAGTACCATTTGTGGCAATTCGTCAAAGTTCACATGAATTGTTTCGACAATAATCTTTGTTCTCTTGTTGTAAACTTGATATCCTTTCGACAATGTAGCATACCCCACAAAATTACATGTATCACCTTTTTCTTTCATCTTGTCGAGATTCTCACCGTCTTTAAGAATGTAGCATAAAGATCCAAATACATGAAAGAATTAACAGTACGTTTCCTGCCATTAATGATGTGGTATGGTGTCTTTTCATGCCTAGGGATTATGAGTGAACGATTCTGAGTATAATAGGCAGTTGCAATTGCTTCATCCCATAAGAATAGTGGTAATTTTGAAGTAGAAAGCATTGTTCGAGCGGCCTCAACCAAAGTATGGTTCCGTCTTTCGAAAACACCATTTTGTTCAGGAGTTCGAGCAATAGACGTTTGATGTTCGATGCCTTCTTCTTGAAATTAAGATTGCAAAGTCTTGTTCAAAAATTCGGTACCCCTATTCGTTCTTACGGTTAAGACTTGATCTTGAAGATGCGTTTTATCATCTTGAGCAAGTTTTTGAGAACCTCTAGTGTTTCATCTTTGGACCTTAAGAAGAAAGTCCATGTGTATCTAGAGTAATCATAAAAAATCACGAGAATATACTTTTTCCCATTAATACTCTCTACACGCATAGGCCACAAAAATCCATGTGTAGAAGTTCCAATTGTCCTTTTGAGCTTGGGGTAGTCTTTGTTTTGAACGAATTTCGTTTTGCTTTCCCCAACTAACAAGTAGAACAAAAAGATGGTCTTTGACGAATTTTAACTTAGGAAGACCGGTCATAATATCATTCTTCGAAAGCAAGTTGATGGTGTCAAAGTTGAGATGTGACAATCGTTGATGCCATAACCATGCTTGAGATGATGAAGCTTTCGCCATTAAGCAAACTGGATTTGTTGAGAATGTGTCTTGAAGATTTACTGTGTAGAGATCAGAACCACGAGAACCTATTAGAAGGTCATTCACATCGTAATCTCTAACATAGCAAGTAGTTTTCCGAAAAGCCACTTCCAAATCGGCATCACAAAATTGACCAACCGAGAATAAATTATGATTCAGTCCCTCGTCGTAATAAACCCTTTTGATAGTAAGATTTCCTTGAACCAAATCGCCATAACCAAGTATCGGTGCAAACTGATCATTTCCAAACCGCACCGTACCCAGAAACTTCTCCACGAAGTTACTAAGAAGCTTGAGATTTCCTGTCATGTGCTTTCTGGACCTAGAGTCCATTATGAATAGAATGATTTCGACGAGCTAGAATATAACGTAGAGTTTGACAAATAGGAGCCCTTGATAGAAGTGGGTTCCAAAATATTAGTAGGCGTAGATGCAAATCCTAAAGGCAAGCTAACATTCATAGACCCAATTACAATAGTGGTAGTCTTAGGTACCCATTTGTATCTGGGTGGTGTAAATCTTGAGTACCTGCATTTACATGTCCTACTCATGTTCTCATAAAGCTTCTTTAACATGTTTTGTTTACGTAGAGTAGTGGATTCTAACGCACTTAGTTTCTTAAGTGGTTGAGCAGTGTATTGGTTCAAAGTTCTTGTGGGTTTTCTAGTACTAGTGGGCACAAGAATAGGCTTCCTAGTTGATAGGTGTGAAAACACCCATCCTTTTACCACTTATTTCTTGCTAAAACGAGACCAAAACACGTATTTAATATCATTTGTTTGGAATTATGCGGTTTGTGTGTTTGTTGTGTTTTCAGAGCCAACCGGATAAATATTGAAGAAAACATGGGATTGCACGGGTTTTATCGAAGAAAAAGACGAAAAGATGAAGTCTATAGTCCAAGAGATGCAAAAGATTTGAAGTCAATGGGCCTATTTGAAGATTTATCAAAGAAAATGGCCAAAGATGGAAGATTTACATATGTCGAAGAACTCAAGTCTATTAAACGAAGGAATTAAAAGACGAGTTGAATTTATTCATCGATGAATCCTGAATCAGAATCGAAAACGTCAACTTTACTGAAATGATGAGAAGACAAAAAGAGAGGAGAAAAGCCCACTCACCAACCAAGCCCAAGGCCTATAAATAGACCTTTCCCTTCACATTTTCAAGCTAGTCTTCATTTTTTTTTCTGTTTCCTTTCTTTTGGTTCGTAGCAAACCAAACACCATTAGGGTGTTTGGCACCTTTTAATTTTTGATCCATCTTCATGTAAGCTTGATTTTTATTATTGTTTGTTTGAATCTTAATCCTAAATACAAGTTTCCTTTCAATCTTGTTCTTCCTTTTCTTATTGATTCTAAGTTCTAAGTTTTTATTTTGTTGATTTTGATTCCTAAAAACAAGTGGTTTTGTGTTTTTATTGATTTGGTTTGATGTTTATCATCAATAGATGATTAGTGGTTAAGTTTGGTTGATTCTTTAGATTAAACTTGGTTGTTTTTGGTTAAATTCGTAGCTTCATTGTTTCCCCTGTTCTTCTCATTTTTTTACATCCCCAGATTCCGAATGAACCAAATATTCCGAACCAAGGGTTTTGTCAAATTATTCCGAATGAGCTAAACATTCCCGATGAGCACTTAGTTTTATTTATGTCGCACCAGTTAATATTCCGAATGAATCCCTTTGTTTTAGATATTCCGAATCAAAGTTATTCCGGATAAAAGATTTATTCCGGATGGGCAAAGTATTCCGAACCAGTGATTTTTAATTATTCCGCATGAGTTTTTATTCCGAACCAAAGTTTTCTTTTGATTATTCCGAACAAAAATGTTATTCCAAATGAGTCTTTTGATTTAATTATTCCGAATCAAGTGTTTATTCCGCATAAGCCAATATTCTGAATGAGTGTCTTTTCCGAACCAGCTCTTTATTCCGAATAAAGTTATTCCGAACCAATATTATTCCGGATGAACCTAATTTTCCGAATCAAGCTATTATTCCGGGTGAAGTAGTTATTCCGAGTGAACCATATTATTCCGATTCAACATTATTCCGCATGAACCATGTATTCCGGATGAGCTAATTATTCCGGATCAAGCACTTATTCCGAATCAACATTCAATTATTCCGAATCAGCTGTTTTTCCTAGTTAAGGTATTTTACCGTTTAAGTTTAATTCAAGATTTAATGTTATTAATTTTTTTTAGTTTATTTTTATCACTTCACACATTTATCTTTTAAGTAGATATAGATCAAAAGCTCCCCCTTTTAGCTACCAAGAGAAACTATTCCACTTTGAACCGTGATCAATTCGAGAAGATACCGAGAACGAAACAACGACAAATATAATTGGGTACGAGCAACACGACAAAAGATCTTGCAACAAACCTGTTTTATTAACGAACTAAAAATCTGTTATTAAAATGGCGCCGCTGCCTGCTCTTTTCGTAAGGATCAACGGTTTTTTGTGAGAAAAATTAGATTTTGGGATCCGTTCTTTCCGGACCGTTATTTTCAAGTACAAAAATTTTCAAAAACCCATAAAAATATAAAATTTTCAAAAACATAAAAAAATTCAAAAACCTATAAAATCAAAAATATTTTCTCTTGCATTTTCTTTTTAGTGTATGCGTACTCGATCAACATCTTATCCCGAGCCCGAGACTCTCGATAATTTAGACATGGCCGGTGTACACAACAATAATAATCCACCCCACCCCAACATGAATAATCTACCCCAACCCGACCTACGAACCATGGAGGATCTATGCCAACCTACGATGAATGGACGTGGAGGACCGATTGCGCCGATGCAAATCACGGCTCAGGAGTTTTCGTTGAAGCATCACATGATCCAACAAGTGAAAACTAATCCATTTCGCGGATTGTTGGATGATGATGCCAACAAGCACCTCGACAAATTCATTACCATTACTCAAAGCATGAAGATGCCCGGTGTTTCTATGGATGTACTTCACCTTCAACTATTTCCCCACACGCTTTCTCACCATGTCGAAAAATGGTTTGACCGTCTCCCAAAGAATTCTATTCATACTTGGGACGACATGACTCAACGATTTTTGTCGCGCTACTTTCCACCATCCATGGTCACGAGCCTTCGTAACCAAATTAGTGGATTCATGCAAGACAATGATGAATCGCTCTTTGATGCTTGGGGACGCTACAATGATTTGATCGACCGTTGTCCAAATCATAACATGCTCCCCGTCACTCTTATTGATACTTTCTACAATGGTCTCACTTTTCGTGATCATGACACGATCAACGCCGCCGCCGGTGGTACTTTTATGAAAAGGAGACCGGAGGAGTGTAGATAGTTGATTTAAAACATGACTACTCACCACAAGAATTGGGATTCATCCGCATCCTCAAGATCTAATATGAGAGTGAATGTTTCATCTACTTCTCCCACCACTGACATGTCCACCATGGAACGAGCCATTATCGAAATGAGCAAAAATATGCAAATTTTGGCTACTAACCATACTCAACAAGCTAAAGCCGTTGCTATTTCTTGTGAAACATGTGGTGGTTCTCATTCTTACATTGATTGTCCTTCTACTCAAGGCAATTTTTGTGAAACCGTTAACGCGGCATACGGTAACTATCTTACGGGAGGCTATCAAGCTCGTCCTCAAGGAGACCGTAACTTGCTAAGTTATCGTTCAAACAACTATCTTTCACCACCCGGTTTTACTCCTCAAAACCAAAACCAACAACAAAGCTATAACCGAAATAACCAAACCCAACCTCGTGCTAACAATCAATATCAATCCCAAAGAAACCCATATCCACCTCAAGGAAATTCTCAAGCTTACCAAGCTCCACCTCTAAATCAACCAACGACGTCGAATCAAGACCTCGAGACATTCATGAGGACTAATCGAGAGATGGTGACGACTCTTCAAAGCCAATTCATCAACTTGAAGGGAGACATGGCGAAACAAGGGAGCGATATTCGATCCGAGCTAAGGAATGACATGGCGAAACAAAGCAATGATATTCGCGCAGACATGAGAGACTCTTTCAGCACTCAAGCGGATAATATACGTGATTTGATCGGTTCGCTTTTCCAAGGTAATCAACCCTCTTCTTCGGATTCTCTTCCGAGTAACACCGTTGCTAATCCAAGAGGAGAGATGAAAGCAATCACCACTTGTAGTGGAAAAGGTTATACGGAACCCGAGCTTCCTACACCTCCACCCGTGATTGTGAACAAGGAAAAAGAACAACTTTCTTCACCTCCTTTACCTTCTTACCCCATTCCCCCACCACCCGCGGTTGTGAGTGATCCTACTCCCCTAAAGCCTTTCTCTTCATCTGATATACCTTATCCTTCAAGGTTGAGGAAAGAGAAGCAAAAGAGCAAGGATGATATTCAAGTTTCAAACTTTCTTAAAATGTTTAAACAATTGAATTTTAACATCTCCTTTGCCGAGGCTCTCGCTCACATGCCTAAATATGCGAAGATGTTTAAAGATATTCTAAGTGACAAGGAGAAGCTTCTTGACATTGCTCAGACCCAACTTAATGAGAATTTCTCCGCGGTTCTCTTAAGGAAATTGCCCACCAAACTTGGGGATCCGGGTCGCTTCTTGATTCCTTGCAACTTCCCGGGAGTAGAGAATTGCATGGCCCTAGCCGATCTAGGTGCTAGTATAAACTTAATGCCATTAAGTGTTTGGAAGAAATTATCTCTCCCCGAGCTAGTCCCCACCAAAATGACTTTGGAATTAGCTAACCGTACGGTTGCTTATCCAGTGGGGATAGCCGAAGACGTCTTCGTTGGCGTTGACAAATTCACCTTCCCGGCGAATTTTGTTGTCGTTGACTACGAGATGGATCCCCGTGTTCCATTAATCGTTGGACGTCCCTTCTTGAGGACTGGTCGCACTCTCATTGATTTAGCCACGGGCGAAATAATCATGAGAGTTGGTGACGATAAAATTGTCTTCAACATGGGTAAGATTTCTAAGCAACCTTATTCATATGAGAGTGTTAATGTTATTGAGGTTCTCGATGAGGCTTGTGAAGAACACTTTAATGATGCTTGCAAAAGTAATCTTTCTTCTCCACCCAATGTTGAGACCGTTGCCTCAATTGCTCCGTCATTAACTCTATTTGGAGAAAGTGACTTTCTTTTGGATGATTTTGTAGCTAGCTTGGGTCCACTTGATCTTAAATATGATGATTCTCCCACCGATTGGGAAGAAGACATTCGTACAATTGAGAAACTTCTCAATGAAGACCCTTTCTGTCCTCCTTCTCCTAAAGAGGTGACCAATGATGATCCATCATTAGTTACACCATCTATTGAGGATCCTCCTACTCTTGAGCTTAAGAACTTACCTCCTCATCTCGAGTATGTTTTCTTAGAGGGCATTGATCAACTTCCCGTTATCATTGCTAAGGACTTAAAAGCCGATGAGAAAACTCGTCTTATTGAAGTTCTCAAGAAACATAAAAGAGCTATCGCTTGGAAAATCTCCGATATTCGTGGAATTGATCCTCACTTTTGCACACATAAAATTCTCATGGAGGACGACTTTAAGCCCACCATTCAGAGCCAACGAAGGGTGAATCCTAAAATCCATGACGTTATCAAAAAAGAGGTTATCAAACTTCTTGATGCGGGCATGATTTACCCTATCTCGGATTCACCATGGGTTAGTCCAGTCCACTGTGTGCCTAAGAAAGGCGGAATCACCGTTGTGCCCAATGCAAACAACGAGTTGATTCCTACATGTCTCGTTACTGGGTGAAGAGTTTGTATAGACTATCACAAACTCAATGATACCACGAGAAAGGATCATTTTCCTCTTCCTTTTATGGACCAAATGATTGAACGTTTAGCCGGTAATGAATATTACTGCTTTCTAGATGGTTTCTCGGGTTATTTCCAAATACCCATCGATCCCCAAGATCAAGAGAAGACACCATTCACATGTCCCTATGGCACATTTGCTTATAAAAGAATGCCTTTTGGCTTATGCAATGCCCCCGGGACTTTCCAAAGGTACATGTTGGCTATCTTCCATGACATGGTTGAGCAAACCATGGAAGTCTTCATGGATGATTTCTTGGTCTTTGGGGATTCATTCTCTTCTTGCCTTGCCAATTTAGAACGTATGCTTAAGCGGTGCGAAGACACTCGCCTTGTTCTAAATTGGGAAAAATGCCATTTTATGGTAAAAGAAGGCATTGTGCTAGGACATAAAATCTCAAAAGCCGGTCTTGAAGTGGACCTTGCTAAATTGGATGTCATAACCAAATTACCTCCACCTTCAACCATGAAGGGTGTGAGAATTTTTCTTGGTCATGCGGGCTTCTATCGTCGATTTATCCAAGACTTTTCTAAAATCGCTCGCCCGATGACCCACCTCTTGGAAAAACATACTCCTTTTATCTTTTCCAAAGAGTGTATTGAATCATTCAACCTTCTTAAGGATAAGCTCACTAAGGCACCGGTCTTGGTCACCCCTAATTGGGAGCTACCTTTTGAGTTGATGTGTGATGCTAGCGATTTTGCCATTGGAGTGGTTTTGGGTTAAAGAGTGAATAAACACTTCGAACCAATCCATTATGCTAGCAAGACGATGACGGGGGCTCAATTGCATTATACGGCAACCGAAAAAGAGCTTTTAGCTGTTGTCTATGCTTTTGAAAAATTTCCACCACCATTGTATATACGGACCATTCCGCGTTGAAGTACTTGATGACTAAGCACGACTCTAAGCCAAGACTTCTTCGCTGGGTTTTACTCCTTCAAGAATTTAACATTGAAATTCGTGACAAGAAGGGAGCTGAAAACCTAGCCGCGGATCATCTAAGTAGACTTGAGGATCCTTATCAAGGGATCATCCGAATCAAGAGATCAATGACTCTTTTCCCCTTGAGACCTTAATGTCTATAAGTTCCAATCTTGATGACACCCCGTGGTTTGCGGACATTGCAAACTACTTAGCGGGTGATGTTCTCATCAAAGGGTTAACATCCCAACAAAAGAAAAAGTTCTTGAATGATGTTAAGACCTACTTTTGGGATGACCCTTTTCTCTTCAAACAATGCGCTGATTTGATAATCCGCCGGTGTGTTGACGGAACCGCAGCTCTAGATATTCTCGAAGTTTGCCACAAAGGACCCACCGGTGGTCACTTTGGTCCCAACTACACCGCCAAAAAAGTGTTTGACTCGGGATTCTATTGGCCCACCATTTATCGTGATGCTCACGAAATGGTTAAACATTGTGATGCTTGCCAAAGACAAGGCAAGATCACACATAAAGATGAGATGCCTCAAAATTTCATACAAGAATGTGAAATCTTTGATGTATGGGGCATCCACTTTATGGGGCCATTCCCTTCATCTAAAGGAAACAAATACATCCTTGTAGCCGTAGACTACGTTTCTAAATGGGTTGAAGCAAAAGCTTCACCCACTAACAACGCAAGGGTGGTTTGTAACTTTTTGAAACAGCTATTCGCCTGATTCGGTGTGCCTCGTGCCATTATTAGTGATCGAGGGACTCATTTTTGCAATGATCAATTCGTAAGAGTCATGGCTAAGTATGGTGTCAATCACCGTCTTTCCACCGCGTATCACCCACAAACTAATGGCCAAGCCAAGATCTCCAACCAGGATTAAAGCGAATTTTGGAACGTACTGTGGGAGAGCATCGTGCCTCGTGGGACGATAAAATTGATGATGCTTTGTGGGCTTTCCGTACCGCATATAAGACACTGATTGGTTGTACACCTTATCGTCTAGTGTATGGAAAAGCATGCCACCTCCCAATTGAGTTGGAGCACAAAGCCTATTGGGCCTTTAAATGGGCTAATTTTGATATCAACAACGCCGGTGACTTCAGAAAAATCCAACTTAATGAGATAAACGAACTTAGGAATGAAGCTTATGAGAGCTCATTGATCTATAAAGAGAAGACCAAGCTCTTTCATGATGCTAAGCTCAAAAGCCGAGAATTCCACATTGGCGATAAAGTTTTACTCTTCAACTCTTGGTTTAAAATCTTTTCGAGCAAACTCAAATCTCGTTGGTCCGGCCCATTCACCATTGCTCAAATTTTTCCATATGGTACTATTGAGCTTGCTCAAACCAATGGCCAAAATTTCAAGGTGAATGGTCAACGAGTGAATTTGTACTTTGGAGAGGACATCTCTAATGAGATTCCATCCCTCTCCACCTTTCCCTTGAATTAGTTCGGGACCGAGTCAGGCTCGTGACTCGGTTAACAAAAACAAGCGCTCCTTGGGAGGCAACCCGAGTATCTATCCCCCCTTTTTCCGTTTTTCATCCTAAGTGTAGGGGGAGCAATATAGGTTGTTTGTGTTTGTATGGTGATGTGATTACAGGGATAAGTGCACTTTTGGAATCTTTGAAGAACCGTGCTCCCATGTTATCCGTAAATCCGGTTCTATCTCTCAAACTATCGTGATTCAATTTTCTTCATACTCACATTTGAAATTGATCACTTTTGTTGTCTCCTCCTTAACTTGATTTAACCAACGTGCACAATGTCATAAGTGTAGGGGAGACTTTTCCCACATGCTTAAACATTAAGTACAATGTTTATATTAAGTGTAAGGGAGACTTCTATCGAAGTTTTAAGTGGACTTTTCCATTAAAATGTCCTCAATTGAACCGGAAAATTTAATTTTTCGACATTTTTCAAAAAATTTAATCTATTTTGGCCTAGTTGTATAGTCGTATTTTCCTTTGCTGTCGTTATTTACTTTCGTTGCTACAATAAAGTTTAATAAAGTGGTTTTAATTTTCAAACGTTGTGAATCTTTTGACTCAACCCGAGTTTACTTATCTAAAGTTTACTCTAGCTAGTATCCTTAACGTGTTTAAGTCAAGTTTTGCTAGGCTTTTATATAGGGAACTTTAAAACGCGAAAGTCTTAACTCTTACGGGTTAAGAACGAGAACTTTTCGAAAGTTCCTATAATTGATCCTAGAGAGTCGTTTATCAAGGGAACTTTAAAATGCAATTTCTAAACTTGAAAAAGTCTAAGAATTTACAAGATCCTATAGATGACTCGAAAACCCAAAACTTTGATTTAATTGGCTAAGCATCCACGAGTCTCATTCCTTGAGATTTTAAACTGTGTAGGACGAGAGATGATAGAGTCAATTATAAGTTTGGTATTCTTTCGTGAATTTATGTGAGTTGATTATAAGCCTATTCTCCCATCGCTTGCTAATAAATTTATCTGCAATAAATAAGGTTGTACGATTTGAAAAGTTACTTAGCTTCTAGCACAAGATCGTTTAAAAGTTGCTCGGTTTAATTAGAGTTCATAGCCAAGGCATAACATATTGAAGCGGGATGCGAAGATTGGCGAGTACGAAAAGGCCCTAACAAGGAATGAGGGCTACATTTTGTTGCTAAAGATCCCAAGTGATGTGAAGAATCATTTACAAAAATCAATATGAAGGATCGAGACACACGACGAAAAGCAAATACTCCCCTAAAGATCATGGAGAAGTCTATCCGAAAAGACCCTAGCAAGGTATGAGGATAAATAGATCCAAGTCCTAAAAGGAGGCGGATCGTTGTATATCAAAATCCAAAATAAAAATTGGAGAAAAATGAAGAAGTCGTGGTCCAAGTATGAAGAATCTCTCAAAACTTCAAGTGAAGAAATTCCTGTTATGAAGAGAAGACCATAATTTCAAGAACGTCTCTCAAAGATTTGAAGTATGAAGTCGCTACCAAATATCGGTCCGAGAAAGGTCTCAAATCGTGAAGCGAGTTATGCCAAGATATGAACTTTATGAGGTCCCGAGAAGCAGTTTTAAAAGATTTTGTCCTTTAGCTAACTATTGATTAAATCGTCCCACTTTATTTTCGGCCTAAATAACTATCGAAATAAGTCAAACAATGCATCCTCGTGATCATTCAAGACAATATTAAAATATAAGAGATACACCTAGGACTAAGGGAGTCTAAGTGAATAATTGAGCCACATGAGTTCGTGTTAGTTTGCTAACTTATAATAACAATGATCTCGTTTTTAAGCTTGGTATAGGGAATGTGAAACTTAAGAATGATGATCATTCATGACAACCTAGAACCCCAATGCAAGTTTTTGAATTCTTTACTTGTTTTGTTCTTTTTGTCTCCTTAGAGTTTAGTACTTAATAAAGGCCAAGGTAGGTTATTTATGATGAGAAATGTAATCTGTGCTTTGAAACTAAGCATTGCATGAGGGCATGGCAATGGTTAAGTGTAGGGGATTTGATAGGTGTGAAAACACCCATCCTTTTACCACTTATTTCTTGCTAAAACGAGACCAAAACACGTATTTAATATCATTTGTTTGGAATTATGCGTGGTTTGTGTGTTTGTTGTTTTTTCAGAGCCAACCGGATAAATGTTGAAGAAAACATGGGATTACACGGGTTTTATCGAAGAAAAAGATGAAAAGACGAAGTCTATAGTTCAAGAGATGCAAAAGATTTGAAGTCAATGGGCCTATTTGAAGATTTATCGAAGAAAAGGGCCAAAGGTGGAAGATTTACATATGTCGAAGAACTCAAGTCTATTAAACGAAGGAATTAAAAGACTAGTTGAATTTTTTCATCATCGAATCCCGAATCAGAATCGAAAACGTCAACTTTACTGAAAAGACGAGAAGACGAAAAGAGAGGAGAAAAGCCCACTCACCAACCAAGCCCAAGGCCTATAAATAGACCTTTCCCTTCACATGTTCAAGCTAGTCTTCATTTTTTTTTCTGTTTCCTTTCTTTTGGTTCGTAGCAAACCAAACACCATTAGGGTGTTTGGCACCTTTTAATTTTTGATCCATCTTCATGTAAGTTTGATTTTTATTATTGTTTGTTTGAATCTTAATCCTCAATACAAGTTTCCTTTTAATCTTGTTCTTCCTTTTCTTATTGATTCTAAGTTCTAAGTTTTGATTTTGTTGATTTTGATTCCTAAAAACAAGTGGTTTTGTGTTTTTATTGATTTGGTTTGATGTTTATCATCAATAGATGATTAGTGGTTAAGTTTGGTTGATTCTTTAGATTAAACTTGGTTGTTTTTGGTTAAATTCGTAGCTTTATTGTTTCCCCTGTTCTTCGCATTTTTTTACATCCCCAAATTCCGAATGAACTAAATATTCCGAACTAAGGGTTTTGTCAAATTATTCCGAATGAGCTAAACATTCCGGATGAGCACTTAATTTTATTTATTCCGCATCAGTTGATATTCCGAATGAACCCCTTTGTTTTAGATATTCCGAATCAAACTTATTCCGGATAAAAGATTTATTTCAGATGGGCAATGTATTCCGAACCAGTGATTTTTAATTATTCCGCATGTGTTTTTATTCCGAACCAAAGTTTTCTTTTGATTATTCCGAACAAAAATGTTATTCCGAATGAGTCTTTTGATTTAATTATTCCGAATCAAGTGTTTATTCCGAATAAGCCAATATTCTGAATGAATGCCTTTTCCGAACCAGCTCTTTATTCCGAATAAAGTTATTCCGAACCAATATTATTCCGGATGAACCTAATTTTCCGAATCAAGCAATTATTCCGGGTGAGGTAGTTATTCCGAGTGAGCCATATTATTCCGATTCAACATTATTCCGCATGAACCATGTATTCTGGATGAGCTAATTATTCCGGATCAAGCACTTATTCCGAATCAACATTCAATTATTCCGAATCAGCTATTTTTCCTAGTTAAGGTATTTTAATGTTTAAGTTTAATTCAAGCTTTAATTTTATTAATTGTTTTTAGTTTATTTTTATCACTTCACGCATTTATCTTTTAAGTAGATATATATCAAAAGCTCCCCCTTTTAGCTACCAAGAGCAAGTATTCCACTTTGAACCGTGATCAATTCGAGAAGATACCGAGAACGAAAAAACGACAAATATAATTAGGTACGAGCAACACGACAAAAGATCTTGCAACAAACCTGTTTTATTAACGAACTAAAAATCTGTTATTACTAGTTCTCGCATTCACGCCATTATGAATAAAAGCACAAGTATCATGATTGAAAGTACGAACACATTTTCCACATTTAACACAAACAAATTCAACATTCAAAGTCTGAGCATTTAAACCGTCATTACATGCAGTTACAGACGTTTTATTCTTAGAAAACTTAAAATTCCTAAGATGGTCTTCTACTTCCATTTTATTCCCTTTATTATTGTTAGGTAAGACTCTATCTTTCATTTTAGTGCTCTTAAGTTGTGGTCCGCTAACGCTAGTAGTGGGAGTTACTCTTGTAGAAGAAGACACACGTTGATTAGTTTTCCTAGTATTCTGAGGTAACCGCGATGTTCCAGTTTGAGTGTACCTAGTGTTCATCTTATACATTCCAGGTGCTATCACATTTGTGCTCTTATCAGTTCCTAGCTTAGGCAAAGTCTATGGGGGTTTTCCTAAAATAGATGATTTAGGGCATTTAACCGCATTCGGTTGACGAACGGTGGATAATTTACCCAATTCAGACTTTCCTTTCTTTTTCTCAATGAGTTTTTGTAACTCACTAATGGATATGTCCCTTTCTTGTAGCTGAGCTTTCAAATTATTTATATCAAAACCTTTTTCATTTAATTGACGAACCAAAGAAGCTGCCAGTTCTTGACACTTTTTATGATTATGAGATTTATCATCTTTTTTTAAAGCAAGTTCAAGAGAATGGAGTGTTTCTCAAGTTGGAAAAAACTTTCCGAAAGTTTGTTATATGACTAAATTTGTTTCGAAAGCTCAACTTCAAGATTTTGACATTTCGCATCCGTTTCTGACACTAGACATGCTACATGACAATATTGATCAAGATCGGTATACACACCAAGTATAGCATTCATATAGTCAGCATAAAAGTATTCTTTAGAAAGTCGATCGATTTCGTTAGAAAGTTGGTGTTCTTGTGTTTTTAGTTTAGTTTGAAGAAAATCAACTTCATCTTCAAGAGATTTAACATATCTTAAATCAGTTATCATTTTCTCTGTGAGAGCTTTATAAAACATTTCCACATTATTTCAAAGATTATCGATGGTTGGAACACTACATTGTTGAATGACGACTTCTACTTGTGGGTTAGGTTTAATATTCCAAACGGTATCTCTAGAAACTTTTTCATAATCGACGACACCTTTGTACAAATTTAAAACCCCGTTGTTTTATAAACTCAAATTGCTGAACACTTTTACTTTTCTCATCCCATTTACGTTTTTCATCAGAAATTTGTTTTTCTAACAATATTGATTTCTTTTTGAAACCCTTTTTTAAAGAATCTTTTTTTCCGTTTTATCACTCGGTGGTGGAACATTTTTATACATCTTTTGTTCTTTTGAAATCTCTTTTTGAGGAACAAACTTAATATGATTATTAGAATCAGAAAGGTTTATCAAATCACTTAAGTTTGATCGACTTTCTTCATGATGACGAATGATTTCGTCGCAGTCAGGGGAAAGCATAAGGGCAAAATTATCATTATAACAACCGATATCATAAAGAGCAGGCTTGATACTTTGAACTTTCTTGAGATAGTCAGGCTTAATAAAACTCGTTTTCATATTTCTATTGAGCATGTTCAGAGTTTGAATAGACTGACACGTTTTGTAAACAATGTTGTTTAGCGTTTCCACTCTCTTTTTTAAAGCAAGAATTTTTTCAATATCATTTTCTTCACGAGTTTTATAAAGCTCAGTTTATTCTTTGTTGGGAATAAAATGTAGCCAAGACACCTGGACGCTGACAAGAGGAAATTAGACGTTGATAGGAAGAAATCAAGTGTTGTCAAGACAAGCGTTGATAGGAAGAAGTCAAGCATTGATAAGAAGAAGTCAAGCACTGACAGGATACTTAGTCTACACATTTTATGTTTCTAGTATTTTTCTAGTAAAGATATGTTCGACAATGTATTTCTTATGTTTATCTTTACCTAAAATAGCTGATACGTAGACTCTTGTACAAGGTTCCTTAATCTATAAAAGGAGGCCTTTAGGTTAGTTCAATATATGTTTTTCACACTTTCATTGTACGCAAGTTTGATTAATCAATCAAAGTGAAAGTTTGGTTATGTGTTCTTGTTTAAGTATTAATTCCGCATAATACCTGAATTGGTTTAATATACAACAAAGTTTCCCTAAGTGTTTAACTTGATTTATTCTCGTTTACACAAGCTAAATCGATCTAAGTTTGGGATCAAAAAGTGGCATCAGAGCTTGTTGAGGAACTTTGATCTAAAGAACACAAAGACACTAAATCGCCAAAAACCCTAATTTTCAAGAAACCCTAAAATCCAGACAACATGTCTACTCCAGAGTTGACCTCCTCCTCAAGCCATAACATAAGGATTCCCATGCAAGACCCTGAAAACTGTGATCTGTAGAAGTTTAATTTTGAGCAGTACCTTCAAATCCATGACCACACCTTATGGTAAATTATTGAATTTGGAAACACATTCAATAAGGCTGCTAAGATTCAAGCTGCTATCACTCTAAGATCAACTCTAGGTTCAAGTGAGGAGGATCAAAAAGAAAAACCTGAAGATGGAAGAGCTGTCTCAGTTGAGGACATTACAAAGAGAAAGAATGACATGAAAACTCTAAGCATCCTCAAACTTTCTTTGAAACAAGCTAATCAACACAAGTATAGAAGCTATAATTCTGCCAAAGATCTTTGGACAGCCCTTCAAGTCTGTAACACCCCATTTTGATAAATGGAATGTCACGCGTAATTATGGCGTGTCATCAAAGCATGCAAGGTAATATGTAGTAAAACATACATGACCATAGGGAAAACCGGAATCAAACATCGGTTCCCAAACATAAGCCCAAAACATAACAAAGTAAATGAACTGAATGAAAGACTAAACAAGCATAAATATATGAAGGAAACAGGAGAAGAAGTCTATGGCAGCTTCCATCCTATGCATGTCCTCCAAATGCTCGAGTCTTGGGTACCTGCCGTTTTGGGACATGGAAAGGAAAGTAACGGCTGAGCAAAACGCTCAGTGCACGGATATACAATATAGCATGAAATAGGATAAGCATGTAACATATAACAGCAGAAGACTAAGTTCTGAGTAGACTGATTAAGTATTGAGAAAACTGGTTTTATAGTTTGAAAAGCCTTATGTTTATCTTATGAAAATTGTTTTAACATAAATATACCATAGCCCATATAGGTCATGAAAAGGTCACGTGCATGAATACTTGGAGGGGTGACCTCATCATGCTGATTAGAGGGGATGCCTCTAATTAATATACTGGTCTGGGTAGGAGGGATCAACTCCTTGTGAAGGATGCAAGGCACACACCACATTCACCATGAAATACTGAATAAACATGTAACTAGGATGCACCCATACGCCCCACATGATATAATAATATGGCCAAAACTGAAAAGGGACGCCACGAGCAATCACTCCGCCGTGGGGAAGTCATAACATTGGTGCCTCCAATGTTATGGTTATGGTACCTCCATAACTAGGTGAAACTGGTCATGCTTGTATATGGCTATTGATTATGCTAATTAAACATAAGCAGTTCAAAACAATAAAACAATTACTGGGGAAAACAGTTGGCTGCATACGGGGAAATCCTAATAAGGAAAGAATGTCCATACTGAAAGGACGAGAATCCGTACCTCAAGTCCAGTGAATGAACGGAAGAAAGACTCCTACTTCTGGATCACTAATGCTACATGAATACACACGTGTATAAGTATCGAATCACTGATTACGTACTGGGTTTTATGTCTCATCTTAGCTTACTTTGTATGTTTTAGGTCATGGTTTACTGTTTAAAGCCTTAAACTGTGTTTATCTTGTACTCTGATTAATCTGATAAAGTATTACTGGTAATTCATGTGTTATTATACTTACTGTGTAATAATAAGTAACTTTCCAAAAATAGCAGGTTTCCAAAAATAGAAAGTTTCCGAAAATAGAAAGTTACCAAAAATAGAAAGTTTCCAAAAATAGAAAGTTTCCAAAAATAGAAAGTTTCCAAAAATAGAAAGTTTCCAAAAGTAGAAAGTTTCCAAAAATAGAAAGTTTCCAAAAATAGGAAGTTTCCTAAAATAGAATTTACTGCTTAAAATAGATTAGTTTCTAAAAATAGATCAGCTGCCTTAATTAAATAAGTTTCCATATATAGAAGGTTTCCATGATTAGATTAGCTGCCTGAAATAGATAGATTTCCATATATATAAGGTTTCCATTAATAGATTAGTTGCCTTATTTAATTAAGTTTCTATAAATAGAGGTTTCCATAATTAGAATTAAGCTGGTTACATAAGCTAACATATAAGTCTAAGTGTTTATAAGCTTATTTCTTAAGTCATATGATATAGTGTTTAGTTTAATTATTATTTCATGCATTTTAATTAAACTATAGGTTAAGCATTTTAATTAAGGTATAACATGTTTTAATTAAAATGGAATAAATTACTTAGGTTAAAATGTATATCATTATGTATTAATAACATAACCTAAGTCATGTCTAAATTAATTAATTATAGGCATGTTTTAAATAATTAATTAATTATAACTTATAACATAAAATATTTAGGTTAAATTAATATCATGCTAAATTAATAATTAAGAAATAACCTAAGTCATGGTTTAATTAATATCTCATGTTATTAATTAATTTATCTCCTAAGTTCATAATTCATAAAATTAACATGTAGCATAAATCATGATATAACCAACGAACCGTGAACCGGGCATGAAATCGACACCGTACCCCAAACCAAATCGGGGTTCCCCTTGGTTCCTTGTTGCCATGGGACCCACACCACCAAACCGGGACCATATGGTCTCGGTGGTGGTTTCTAGGCCAAGCCGTGACCCCCTTGGGGCACGGTCTAGGCGTCGGCTAAACCAAACACCCGTTAAAACACCCTTTTGATTTTACCTCTTAACCAAATACATGTTTATTTTATGTTTTTAAAATAGGTTTTAAAAACATCATGTTCTTAATCAATTTTACCAAATCAAATCAAAAGAAGGAATTAAAAAGAAAGGTTAAAAAGATATACCGAATGTGTGGATCAATAGAGGATGAACAAACACGAACACTTGTACAATATTCAAGATCAAAATCAACAAGAACACCCCCTCTTGGTGTGTTATAGGTGGCGGCCACAAAAGGAGAGGAAGAACAAAATTAGGGTTTTAATTGTTTTCAATACAATGTGATAAATGAATGACTTTTTCCCTTAACCCCTTGTTTAGTAAAAATGATGGGCTAGGCCCTTTTCTTGTCCCTAATTTCGTGGTTCATGGGGCCCACATGGGGTAACCCAAATGTTTTTCGTGTCTAAATAATAAGTGTGTTCTCGTGTTTGTGTTTTACGTGTTTTAATTAGTTAAGTGTTCATTCGTGTTTATTGGTGTTCGTGTTTAGTGTGTTCTCGTTAAATATCTACCGTGCCTAATATATTTATACGTGCTCGTAGTTATATTATATGTATTTACATGATTATTTTAGTTCATGTTTTAATGGTGATCATGATTTAATTATGTTCCCGTGAAATACTTATTAACTGTTTATCATGAGTTCGTACGTAAATGATACTTATCATGTTATACACGTATGTACTTACTTGATTAATAGCACATGAATGTGATCAATACTGAATAAGGTAATTTTTAATCTAGGACGTACGATCTTAAGGGCACTATTCATGGTAAAAGCATGCGGGTTTTACAATTCTTCCCCCCTAAAAAGAATAATTCGTCCCCGAATTATAGATAAAGCAATCTGGAAAGAAGTAACATACCCGAATCAAACTGGAAAGGTATGCAAAATAACGGAAATGAAGGTGACATGGTAGAAGGGAACGTGGAACGTGACATGTCCTGAAAAGACATGGAACGTGACGTGACTGAAAAGACATATCTAATCGATAAGAGAAAAATGGATAAGAAGTTTGGATGAACTTGTCCGTTTCCAAGTGGCCTCCCTGTTGGAACGGTTCCTTCAGAAGATCCTGACACTAATGATAAATCTTGGTCCTCCTGACCTTGACTTGGAATACGAAGAAATTCTTGGTTATCAACGGAAAGTAGATCCCCTAAATTCGATCGAGGAAAATAAGAGTTAACGTGCAAGGGTAACTGAAACGTTACGATGCAAGACCATCTGACTTAACTGATAAATAGAAACGATGCGCGAGACATAAAGAAACGTAGTACGTGAAAATTTTTGAACGTGATACGTGAAAAATTTTGAACGTGCTACGTGGAGATATGGCGAGTGTAGTATGAGTAAACATATCGTGATCCATGATACGTGTAACATATCCTGATCATGATATGAGGAACGTGGAATGAACATGACATGTGAGACATATCGTGATCATAGAATATAATGGCGGTAACGCCAAACGCTACAAGGTGAGACGTGGAATCTGACGTGAAACGACTATCTGATGATGGAGAGTTATACTAAACATGGGTCTGGTCTCACAAGTTCTTGCAAACTTCCTAGAATGAGAAAAGAAATGAACGTAAAATCGTAAGCCAAAATACGATCGTGAACGCGAATAGTGTCATGCACGTGAGCGCAAAAGCAAGTCGTGGAATTAGAATGAAGACGTGAAGTAAGTTAGGAGTACAATTACGAATCTTTGTCTGACCCGATAGCTGAGGGATTGCCAAGTGATCGGATGAGCCTTGGCTGGAACATGTTCGTTCAATCTGTTGGTTCTGAAATCCGTACGGATGTAAGGATTTTGTAGACTTGATCAAACTGTTTGTAATAACCCAGATAGCATCATGCTTCTTCTAAGTTTGCATTAATCTGGTAACCAAAATCCGTGTAGATCTTGTCCCATTTTAGATTCCCAATTTCATATGATGAAAACATCCCAGTTTGTTGGTGTCCTATCTTAACCTGTTGGTATGTCAGGTACCTAGATATGAACGTAACTGTATCTTGCTTCGTAGAACTTGATACCTAGGAGTTTGCGAAACTCTGAGTCTTTGAATCAGACTTCTCCTAGCGTAGGATTTCCTAGAACACCTAATGTAGTGTAGGGTTCTCTCCTTTACGCATAAGCTGAGTCATGGTAAGATTAACCGTGGGAATCCATATGATTCAGCATGTCGCTGTAATCAACCAAAAGTTAGATTGTAAAAAATTTCCAGGGTAAAATTTCTCTAGTCATAGAATTTGCAACATAGTGCAGATATGGTCTTCCTGTTCTTCTCTAGGCTTAGAGGAAATCAGGTTATCCTCAATGAAAACGCTGATGAATTTGTTTAGGAGTTAATGGAAACTCAATTTATTTAGTCCATAATGCGGTTGGAGCATTGATGAGACTAATTCAAAATCATAAATCTAGCATGACCGAGTCGTGTAAGAATAGCAGTCATGGACATGTCCTTCTTTTTCACTCGTCACTGTTGGCATGCATGAGTTTGATCTTGGAAAAGTGATTAACACTGTACGGTTGATTGGACATGTCGTCAATACGTGGAGGTAAATAACGGTCATGAATGGTGATTTGTTTAAAATCGACGGTAGTTGACACATAATCTTATGTTACCGTCCTTCATCTTGAAGGTTCTTCTGGAGTGTAAGGAACAATTTTGGAATAATCCGTTGGTTATGCGTAAAAGGACCTTAGTAGTCGTGTGTTACTGACAGCAAGAAAATTTCAGCAATTATGGCTAACAAAGCACGTGCTTGAAAAGCATAGATAATTTGTACAGATTTTCCTGATGGAAAATCAAGCTGAATGTATTCCGGAGCCTGAACATTACTGTACATAATTATGAATCATAGCATGGTGTGGTGTTCATAGTACATAATTAGGATAAAATTCATCTCGTGTCTGTCCGAGGAAATGCGTTAGCAGCTTGGATCTTATCATTAAGCTGAAGGAAAACCTTCGTATGCGTGGGAATACGAAAGGCGTCCTTCATGGTTATGAATATATGAACTATGGTGAAAGAATGAAAGTGACATCGGCAACGTGACAGTTCTCACTGATGCGCCGATAATGGTATTGAAATTCTTGTGGCCTGATTAATACATGGCACAACAACATAGATATACCCTTGGAGGGTACCCTGAATTCCTTAGAAATGTTCCATAGTTGGACGTGAGTCATGTGTCTTGACTCGTTTCTTGGAACAATAAGCATGACATATGTCTTGACTGGTGTCTTGACATGTGTCTTCAGGAGGTATACGTGAGACATGTGTCTTGACTGATGTCTTGACATGTGTCTCGAGATGTGAAACAAATATAACCACAATATAAGGTTATTATGCCAAAATTGGCGGATCGGTTGGACTACTGATCATTTGTATGTCTGATCACGTCCGTGGCCGGAGCCTCGGTTGCGATTTCTAGGATAGTTGTCATAGTAGTGGTTACTATCATCTTGTCTGTCGGTTCCATGACGGTCATTCTCATGACCGTGACTCATGTAACTATTTAGCTGAGTGGCCGGCTGGTACTGGTTTGCACTCATATGGCTGAAATGACAGCCGAACGACGTGTGACATGTAACTATGAATTTGGGACAATGATTGATGGGAATTGTCTGATGGTGAAGCATCTTCTCGTCCAATTGCTTTGCTCCGACGCCTTTGTCTTCGTCTTTTAGGATCTCTAGGTTGTGAACAGCATCAGCATCAGCATCTCGTAGCGTCTCCCAACATCAGCAGCATCAACCTTCAGTAACATCTCCAAGCTATGAGCGGCATCGACAATCTTGTAGAATATCAGCAAGTGAACATACGCCTGAGATGATTTAGAATCGACTAGCGAATACTCGTGAAGTATTGCAAGTGGAATACACATGGATTAAGGTACATGTAATACACATGAAATACGGTACGTGGAGTACACATGGAATGCACATGAAATGATCGGTATGGGCTCGGTCATTTATCATGATTTAAGGAAAGTAAACCGGTTAAACGGTTAGGAAAACCATCATGATAACCTGGCAGTATTAGCATAGACATCATTCTGGTTGCATAGAGAAACGCTAAAGTGTGGTTACACAAAATTCAACGATGATTTGCCTGACAGCATAATCAATGGAAACCAACCATGACTATCATGAAAGCATGATTCAAGAAATCTAACAATGTCTTGCAGGACAACGTAAATAACAAAAGAGGCGTGAAACATAATCAAGATGAAGACGGAATTATCATGAGGAAACATGAAACCATCTATTACGAAGAAGTGTATAACATAATCAGCATGGAACTGAAGTTAACCATGACAGTATGAAGGCATACTTGACATAAAACATAATAACTTATGATGGGACATGAAAAAAAATTTATGCCAATTTAAATCATGAGAAAAATTTTATGCAAGAAAAACAGTGCATGAATGCGTAATGTAGTTTATAAAACCTTTATATGTGCGAGGGAACGCCTATGGGTCGGTTCCAAAACAAAAGACATGGTGAGGGGACGCTTATGGGTCGGTCCCAAAGTTAAAAGTTTCGATAAAAGCACATGCGACTAAATAGGGCCAGTCATGTACCAACCATTACTTAGTCAAAATTCCTGCAACAGATGACATATGATATAAATGCATGAATGCATGAAACATAATAATTAAAAGTCATTGTCAAAACTTAACAGAAAAAAAAATTTATGTGAAAATTATGAACTACTGGGGTCAGTCCACATCGTCACAGTTCACGAGGAACATCATGCATAGACAATGACACATAACTAAGTAAGGATGACGGTTGTTCATTCCATATTAGTAAGACGATACTGGTGAAAACATCATGGTGAAAACAACAAGGTGCTGAAAACGTCATGGCTAAAACAAAAAGGTGCTGAAAACATAATGGTTAAAACAACAACGCGCTGAAACATCAATACGTGGAATAACAATCGTTGGCTTAGGAAGCTCCTGGTGACTACCCACTAGTCACAGGTCGAGTTTTAGAGCCTACAGGTCGAAGCCTTGGCTCTGATACCATAATTGTAACACCCCATTTTGATAAATGGAATGTCACGCGTAATTATGGCGTGTCATCAAAGCATGCAAGGTAATATGTAGTAAAACATACATGACCATAGGGAAAACCGGAATCAAACATCGGTTCCCAAACATAAGCCCAAAACATAACAAAGTAAATGAACTGAATGAAAGACTAAACAAGCATAAATATATGAAGGAAACAGGAGAAGAAGTCTATGGCAGCTTCCATCCTATGCATGTCCTCCAAATGCTCGAGTCTTGGGTACCTGCCGTTTTGGGACATGGAAAGGAAAGTAACGGCTGAGCAAAATGCTCAGTGCACGGATATACAATATAGCATGAAATAGGATAAGCATGTAACATATAACAGCGGAAGACTAAGTTCTGAGTAGACTGGTTAAGTATTGAGAAAACTGGTTTTATAGTTTGAAAAGCCTTATGTTTATCTTATGAAAACTGTTTTAACATAAATATACCATAGCCCATATAGGTCATGAAAAGGTCACGTGCATGAATACTTGGAGGAGTGACCTCATCATGCTGATTAGAGGGGATGCCTCTAATTAATATACTGGTCTAGGTAGGAGGGATCAACTCCTTGTGAAGGATGCAAGGCACACACCACATTCACCATGAAATACTGAATAAACATGTAACTAGGATGCACCCATACGCCCCACGTGATATAATAATATGGCCAAAACTGAAAAGGGATGCCACGAGCAATCACTCCGCCGTGGGGAAGTCATAACATTGGTGCCTCCAATGTTATGGTTATGGTACCTCCATAACTAGGTGAAACTGGTCATGCTTGTATATGGCTATAGATTATGCTAATTAAACATAAGCAGTTCAAAACAATAAAACAATTACTGGGGAAAACAGTTGGCTGCATACGGGGAAATCCTAATAAGGAAAGAATGTCCATACTGAAAGGACGGGAATCCGTACCTCAAGTCCAGTGAATGAACGGAAGAAAGACTCCTACTTCTGGATCACTAATGCTACATGAATACACACGTGTATAAGTATCGAATCACTGATTACGTACTGGGTTTTATGTCTCATCTTAGCTTACTTTGTATGTTTTAGGTCATGGTTTACTGTTTAAAGCCTTAAACTGTGTTTATCTTGTACTCTGATTAATCTGATAAAGTATTACTGGTAATTCATGTGTTATTATACTTACTGTGTAATAATAAGTAACTTTCCAAAAATAGCAGGTTTCCAAAAATAGAAAGTTTCCAAAAATAGAAAGTTACCAAAAATAGAAAGTTTCCAAAAATAGAAAGTTTCCAAAAATAGAAAGTTTCCAAAAATAGAAAGTTTCCAAAAATAGAAAGTTTCCAAAAATAGAAAGTTTCCTAAAATAGAATTTACTGCTTAAAATAGATTAGTTTCTAAAAATAGATCAGCTGCCTTAATTAAATAAGTTTCCATATATAGAAGGTTTCCATGATTAGATTAGCTGCCTGAAATAGATAGATTTCCATATATATAAGGTTTCCATTAATAGATTAGTTTCCTTATTTAATTAAGTTTCTATAAATAGAGGTTTCCATAATTAGAATTAAGCTGGTTACATAAGCTAACATATAAGTCTAAGTGTTTATAAGCTTATTTCTTAAGTCATATGATATAGTGTTTAGTTTAATTATTATTTCATGCATTTCAATTAAACTATAGGTTAAGCATTTTAATTAAGGTATAACATGTTTTAATTAAAATGGAATAAATTACTTAGGTTAAAATGTATATCATTATGTATTAATAACATAACCTAAGTCATGTCTAAATTAATTAATTATAGGCATGTTTTAAATAATTAATTAATTATAACTTATAACATAAAATATTTAGGTTAAATTAATATCATGCTAAATTAATAATTAAGAAATAACCTAAGTCATGGTTTAATTAATATCTCATGTTATTAATTAATTTATCTCCTAAGTTCATAATTCATAAAATTAACATGTAGCATAAATCATGATTTAACCAACGAACCGTGAACCGGGCATGAAATCGACACCGTACCCCAAACCAAATCGGGGTTCCCCTTGGTTCCTTTCTGCCGTGGGACCCACACCACAAAACCGGGACCATATGGTCTCGGTGGTGGTTTCTAGGCCAAGCCGTGACCCCCTTGGGGCACGGTCTAGGCGTCGGCTAAACCAAACACCCGTAAAACACCCTTTTGATTTTACCTCTTAACCAAATACATGTTTATTTTATGTTTTTAAAATAGGTTTTAAAAACATCATGTTCTTAATCAATTTTACCAAATCAAATCAAAAGAAGGAATTAAAAAGAAAGGTTAAAAAGATATACCGAATGTGTGGATCAATAGAGGATGAACAAACACGAACACTTGTACAATATTCAAGATCAAAATCAACAAGAACACCCCCTCTTGGTGTGATATAGGTGGCGGCCACAAAAGGAGAGGAAGAACAAAATTAGGGTTTTAATTGTTTTCAATACAATGTGATAAATGAATGACTTTTTCCCTTAACCCCTTGTTTAGTAAAAATGATGGGCTAGGCCCTTTTCTTGTCCCTAATTTCGTGGTTCATGGGGCCCACATGGGGTAACCCAAATGTTTTTCGTCTCTAAATAATAAGTGTGTTCTCGTGTTTGTGTTTTACGTGTTTTAATTAGTTAAGTGTTCATTCGTGTTTATTGGTGTTCGTGTTTAGTGTGTTCTCGTTAAATATCTACCGTGCCTAATATATTTATACGTGCTCGTAGTTATATTATATGTATTTACATGATTATTTTAGTTCGTGTTTTAATGGTGATCATGATTTAATTATGTTCCCGTGAAATACTTATTAACTGCTTATCATGAGTTCGTACGTAAACGATACTTATCATGTTATACACGTATGTACTTACTTTATTAATAGCACATGAATGTGATCAATACTGAATAAGGTAAGTTTTAATCTAGGACGTACGATCTTAAGGGCACTATTCATGGTAAAAGCATGCGGGTTTTACAAAGTCACTTATGGTGGTAATGATGATACTGTCTCAGAGAAAAAGAAGCAACTCTTGCATGAGTATGCAGTATTCAAAGCTCTTCCCAATGAAAGCTAAGTGGAGTGAGAAGTAGACTTCTTGACATCACAAGCAAATTGTCATTTATGGGAACAGTGCATGATGATGCTGATATCATCACCACTTTCCTCAAAAGTCTTGGTGATGTATGAAAGATTGAAGCAAGGTCCATGATTGCTAATAATACTCACAAAAGTTCCACTTTTGATGACGTCTACAATAAACTGAGGATTGTAGAGAGTGAAATCCTTTTGGATCAAGGAAGCAAGTCTACCAATGGAAATATGGCCTTCTTCTCACATAGTGAAGGTCAATTTGATCAAAGGGAGTCATACATACACCCCGTTACTGGATCACCTTGTGTCAACGTTGGATCAAGCTTTGTCAGCGCCTCACATTCAGACGCTGACACATACAATGTTGACTCACAAAGAGTTAAGACTGCTGGTATTGATCTAGATACAGTGTGTGCATACATTGCCTCATTGCCCAATGGTTCAGTGATTACATATGAGGACCTTGAGCAAATAAGTGATGAGCATTTGGAGGAGATGGACATAAAGTGGAATATGGCACTTGCAAGCATAAGAGCCAACAGATGGAATAAGATATTTAGGAAGAAGATAGCCTTTAATGCTTAAGATACTGCTGGGTTTGATAAATCTAAGGTTGAGTGTTACAATTGCCATAGAATGGGACACTTTATGAGAGAATGCAGATCTCCAAGAAGATCTGATGCTGGGAAACCTTCAAGCCAAATCATCAAAGTTGAAGACACCAAGGCTATGGTTGCCATGCAAGAAGTTAATGGTGTTGGCTGGGATTGGAGCTTTTTGGCCAAGGATGTGGAAGAGAACAAGGCCTTGGTTGCAGAAAAGGAGGAAGAGGAGCATGTTCACTATGCTCTCATGGCACATTCTTCATCTTCATCAGACAATGAGGTATATGATGATGCTTTTTGTAGTAAGGGATGTCGTCTAAACACTGAAAAGCTTAACAAAGAAATTTTAAAGTTAAAATCAGATGTTTTTGATGAAAAATGCAAGTTATCTAATTATCAACTTGCTCTTACTCAAACTGAAAAGACTGTGGCTGAATATAAGAAAATTGAGCTTGACCTAAAAGAGCAAATCAATATTTTGACTCACGATCTAAATGCTAGTGTTGAGGTAAGGAACATCTTGGAGAGATCCAATGGTGTTATACAAGCTAAGTTAGATGAGACTATAAAAAATAAAGATAATGTAGATATTAAAATTCAAGGATTTGATAAAGCTTCTCAAACCGTAGAAAAATGTGTCAGTAAACAAAAGGATTCTAGGGATATGAGTGGGATTGGGATGAAAGAATATGATGGTGTTCCATCACCTGTTGGGAACTTCTATGGTGTCCTTAGAAAGGATTTGTCTTGGACTGTGTTAATGCAAGTGATGCCTAAAAACATTATTAGTGTTAACTAATCTTTCTTAGTTTTGATCACAACAAACTATACAACACATTTAGTGTAAAACACAAAACGAATTATTTAACTAACACTATCATCAAGGTAATAATCATATCACTAACTTTTCTTAATCATACTTAGTGATCATCAAAGTGATTATCCTTAAAACTCACTTCTGTTAATATCACAAAAGATTTTTTAATAAACTTTCTTTTTAAGAAAATGTTTTATTAAAATGGAAAATGTAAATTTGAAAATGGAATATTCCATATGCCATAAGAATATCCTTTGAAGGCTTAAAAAACCTCATATATTCCTACACCACTAAAAGACAAAAAAGGGAGCGGACTCTACTGGGCGGTACCTTAAATAGCTAGGCGGTTCCTTAGGGATATGGAACCGCCGTCTAGATAAGGATCCGCGCCCAGCTAGCCGTTGGACTTTGTCTTCTATAAATAGTGGATCAAATATCATTTTCCAATAAGCCTCTTGGACGTTTTTCTCAGCCCCCTTTCTCTTTTCTATAGCATAATCATTAGTAAATGATCACTTAAAGTGTTAAGGATGTTTACATATGATTATCCTCTTGATCCCCTCCTTTACCTTGTCCAATGAGAAGAACACTCACTCACTAGTATTGTGATAAAGATGAATCCATGAATTAGTCATGTTCATCATGTTAGCCTTTTTATTTTTGTTGATCCATTTGTATTTATGAAATACTTGGACTAGTTGTGTTCATCCAAGCTATTTGTGAATACTTGGATTTGTTGTGTACATCCATTGCATATGTGTTTGCTTGGATTTGTGTTGCGTAGATCCAAGCTACATGTGTGTACTTGGATATGTCTCGTTGAGTTGTAATAGATTTGTGTAGTAGTTCTCACTAAGCTATAAAGTGATGCGGTTGTGTCTTGTGAGTTCTCACTAAACTTGAAAGTGATTAGTGGTTGTGTTGTGTGAAGTTCTCACTTAGCTTCAAAGTGAAGAGTCATGAAGATTGGTTCTAGGTTTGGATTAGAACTCGAAATCTAGCCTTGTGTCCTTAAATGGTGAAGTAGGCAACGTCGTGAAGATTGGTTCTACCTTGAGATTAGAACTCGACATCTAGCCTTGTTTCGATAAATTGTGAAGTAGGCAACGTTGTGTAGATTGGTCCTAGCTATTGATTAGGTCTCAACATTTAGCTTAGTGTCGGAAAATAATGTAAGCGACGATGCAAGGCTTTCTCCGCCAAGAAGGGAGCTTGTGGATATAGTGGAAATCTCGAGTAGGTGTACTCGAGGAGTGGAGTAGAAACGAGGATAGAGCCTCGTTGTCGAACCACAATAAATCTTGGTGTCTTGTCACTAGGTTGTCTATTTCCTTACACTTTAATTATTTTCATAATCATTATACTTACCTATTACCATTGCTAATGCATTTGAATTGAACCTAATCATTATGCAAGTTAGCTTCAAGTAAAAGATAGTTTTGATACACACTTAATTCAAGGTAATTTAAATTAGGTGATTAATTGAAGAGAAACTATTCACCCCCCCCCCCCCCTTTCTAGTTTCTACAGTTGGTATCAGAGCGATGGTCACTCAAGATCTTTGAAGTATATTGTACTTTAAAACTTGGATCGATCCATTGTCTCCTCAAATTAGAAGGTCAAGTTGTACTAAAGTTTCTCTTTGGTTAAAACTATTTTTTTTGAAAATAGGTCTTTTAATTGGTAATATTGCATCCCTCTTAGATTAGTAGCCCTTATGCATTTTAGATCTACTCTTGAAATGTATCTACTAGTTTGCATCTTGCTTTGTGTAGGTACTCATGAAGATCAATCATTTAATTGGTTATGGATTGAGTTACTTGCACTTGTAGAAGACTCATCTTCATTGATCTTCAACATCCTTGAATGATGACATCAAGATGATTGGGAATGATACTAGTCCTTGAAGACTTAGTACTCATTATAGTCATTGTTGGGCATTGCATTGATTCCTTGATGGATTGCTCTTTGTGGCCAAGGTACGCTTTCATTCTTCCACAAGCCCTTTGATCATTCTTTTGATCATTGCTTGACTATGTGCTTGTTCTTGGCATCCTTGCCTTGACATTTGTTTATGGTTTGTGATTCTTTTCTTTAATCCTCTCAAACCTTCATTGCTTGGATACTTGACTCACTATGGTGATGTAGAGTGAGTAGGCCTGTTGTGGGAGAGAAAGTGAATCAATACCTTGCTCATATTTTGGTTTAGACTAAGACTATTATTAAAAGTGATCTTAGTCTATGCATCAGTAATTGCTTTGGGTTTATTCATTACCAAAGCCGTTTAACGTTTTGCCGGAAAGGCACGTCTTAAAACACTATATATGACACAAGCTCTTCGTCTCCATGATTTGAAGATTGTCATTCATCCCTTAAGCATTGATCTTAGTCTTGTTTCACTTCCCTTGACTTCTCTCCACTTTGCCTTTTCGCTACGAGTAGTCGTTTGTCCGTTTCAGTTCTTTTTGATCTCGATTTAACTCGTAATCCTTCATTAAGGCATATTGCTTAGTGTTATGATGATCCAAATGATATTATAAAAGGTTTAAGATATATTTTTTAGTATTTTAGAAAATTTGGTTTTAAAAATTTTGGCGTGTTTCATTGATAAAAACCAGCCTCTGCAGGTGGTTCTTTATCTCTGGCGGCTCAAACCTGCGGTTCCTTATCGATAAGGTACCGCGGGTAGTAAAGTTTGTTAGAGCGCTAGTTTTATTAAAATAACCTTTTTCAAACCAAACCCTCTCTCTCTCCCAAAAACACACACCGACGGGTTTCACCTTTTCCACCATTGTTAAAGCTTCAAAAATCTTCAATCACTCAAATTAATTGATTCCAAGTTGTGGGTTTCACTAATCCTTCATCAAACATAAATTAATTGTAAGTACTTTCTTTCAAATTCATGTATTTTGCTCTAGGGTTCATCCTTTCATAATTGGGGATTTTTAAAATTGAAATTAAATTAGAACCTTAATAGGAATATGGGTTTACATGGTTACTTTACTATGATTCCTTAGGTGCATATTCATTAAGATTTCACTAAAACTCACTTGTAGAACAAATCCGAATTTTGGCTAAATGATTTTGGTTAAAAGATGGAATTGAGATGAACCCATGAACAAATAGGTAGTTGCATTGTTAATGCTTACCTAAAAACCTTGTTTTGAAAAACCAATGTTCTAGTCCATTGTTGATCCAACATAGGTCATATGTTCTTGGTTAATAATGGAATAGATACATTGTGAGCATGAGAATGATATGGATTCAATCCTTTGTTTGTCAAGAAATTGATATAACACATTCTCATATTTTTTAGTTTTGATTTTATTTTTCATATGTGTGATTGGAAAAATATTTTCTTGTGTTTATTTAGGTACTAATCATGCCTTCACAATACCAAAAGGATCATCAACTCACTAGAGAATACATGCCAAACCTTTCCCAAACCTATGCTTCCACTCATCTTCGAAACTCCTTTCCGTCCCTTTCTACTCGTTGTCTCCATGAGGGTAGAGTCGTTGACGAGGGAATAACGGGTATGACTATATCTAATCTATGTTTGAGCTTTCGGGGTTTGATTGCTTGCTCAACATAGAAGAAGATATTTACCCCTTGTTTCTTCTAGAAATCTTTAGCACTTACTCCATGTTTGAATACAATGGAGAAATCTTCATTCGATTCTTGTTGAATGATCAAATGATTCAATACTCTCTCGAAAAATTTGGTGAAATTCTTGGTGTGCCATATGAAGGCACTTGTCATTTTACGGATAAATGGAGACTTGATGCTCTCTTGGAATCCTATGATAAACCTCCAAATGACCACGTCGAAATTGATCAGGAGTTTATCCTTGACATCATTTCGAAAGAGCGTGATGGAAACGTTGTGAGAAGCCTTCATTCAAATGTGTGAAATATGAATCGCTATGAAGTGCTCTCTAGCGACCTTAAGGATTTTATGGTCCAATGGGCAAATATCCTTAGGGAGAATGTATTTTTTCTTGGTAGAAACCGAGATCATATCCCGGCTTGTATAGTGCATATGTTGAGTTGCATCTTTACATCAACCAAGTACAATTTGGCATTCTATATCGCTCGACGAATAAATTATGCCCTTTCAAAGCCCAAAAAAAACCTTCCCTATGCTATGCTTATTACTCGCCTTTTCAAAAGGGTTGCTCATGACTTTCCCCACCTCGAACTTTCTCGGTTTCACCCGGTTCATCGGGTTATGTTGCCTATTCAAGAGGTATATGCAAGAAAGCCTAGAAGTGATCGAGGTTCGAGAAAATCCGATCATCAAGAGATGGATGATGAGGACAGCTATATGCCAACAAGTGATGGTGATGGCAAAGGTTCTAGTTCTCACTTCAACTCTTCGAGTAATTCCCATCCATCCTCAAACTCATTCGTGGATGGACTTGAAGACTTAGCTCCCCCACCTCATTACTCCTCTAGTGAAGTACCGGAAGATCTCAACATGGAGCATCTCTACCGTGAAAATCTTAGGACTCGAGGTGAATTGCATGAACATCGGGTTGAGTCAAGGAAGGGATTCAAGTATTTGGGGAATATGATCAAGGGATTGGGGAAGACTTTGAAGTGTTTTCAAAGAATACATGTTGGTAAACATGTAATGTTAAACAATTTTTATCTTGGATGTGTATTAACTAAATTCTACTTGTTTGGATTATTTGTTATTTATCCTAAATGTTTGCCATTATGATTATGATTTGCATAGCTTTGTGCATCGTATGTGTTAGTTAGCTTCCTAGATTTAGGTCAGTAGTTAACTTTGGCTTGAAAATCCTTTGGTAAAAATCGGGGATAACCAAAGTTTGAGGAAGTACCATTTTTGAACACCATTGGTCGCGGTTCCTTATCGACCCGCGGTACCTTATTGATAAGGAACCATCGCCCCTAGATAAGGAACCACCGGCTACTGTGTCCGACAAAATCTTTGCTTTACACTATTTTCCTTAATTTGTGTAAACCTTGCTTGATTCTTTGCAAAAACCTACACATTTCCTAAACTAGGTTAGCTAAATTCATTGTTCACGTAAAATGTTTTTAACCCATTACTAGTTTGGATCATCCCTTCACCCTTTTAAACCCACCTTGTTAGCCATGTTCTTCACACATCAAACCATTCTTCCTTAAACCTTAAACCTTTCATTTCAACCATGGTTTCTACAAGAAGCTCAAACTCATCCAAAACCTCCATCACAAAGAAAAATCATAAAACTAAGATTAAAATGGCTAAACCTAACTACTCACCCTTTCACACTCCCAAGAATGAGATTGTTCCAATTCTCATTTCTTCATCAAACTCACCACCTCTTGCTCCATGCAAGACTTCATCAACCCATGAAACCAACCATTCTCATGGTTCTACCTCCTCTTCATTCCAATCTAGGATGAATGAGCTTTTCTCACCCTTCACTCCAAGTAATCTCTTGGATGTGACTACCCAACCACAACCTATCCAAAGCATTCCCATTATGAATGACTTTAATGATACTGTTGATCCCAAACTTAGATCGATTAGCTTTGTGTATACGAGATTAGATCAAGTATAACACGTAGAGAAACCTTTGTTATATGCTTTGTGAATCTAAGTGTTATGCGGAATTTAACACTTAAACAAGAACACAAGATGTAAACAAAACTTTCACTTTGATTATGAATGTCGAACTTGCTTACAATGAAAGATGTTTACGAATGAAAACTTATATAAAACTTGATACTAAACATTAACCTAAAGGCCTTCTTTTATAGACTAAGAAGCCTTGTACAATAAGCTACGTATCAACTATTCTAGGTAAAGATAAACATAGAAAATACATTGTCGTTTCTATCCTTACTAGAAGTATTCTAGAACATAATAATCATGTAGCTTATATCTTCCATCAGTGCTTGTCTTCAATCTATCAACGCTTGACTTTAACTTGTCAACGCTTGGGCTGTCAGCGCTTGCTTTTTTCCTGTCAACGCTTGATTTGTTCTTGTCAGCGCTCAAGTGATCTGGCCTTAATTTATTCCCAACAATCCTTGATTGTAGTAAAATACACCCTTTAGGAAAAGAGCGTAAATAGCGGTAAGTATCGAGTGATGATTTTAGGAAAAATCAACACTAATGACCCTTAATGGAATAAAAAGAGAGAAAGTTCGTTTCCCAAGGAGGTATATGTGTGTGTTCTAACTTGTAATTATTTGAGATTAATATTAAGAGGATGGGGATGAGAGGATGAAAAGACGGTTACGTTAAAATTACACTACGACGTAGAAAACGTAAACGTAAAGTCGTGAAAAACTACCCATATTAAAAATGATACTAAAACCAAAAACAAAATAAATAAAAGATTAAAAAGGCTAAAAAGAAGTCTAAAATAATATAAATAAAGATAAAAATCCAACAAAGATATTTTAAAACCTTTTATTAATTAAATATTTAATTTTAAATGCTAATTAAAGCCCTAAAATTAAATACAACTAATAAAAATGTCTAAAATATGATTTTATTGAATAATTACTTAACTTATATTATTAGAAGACTAAAAAGTAATTTTCTAAAAATTAAAAGCTATTAAAACTATTTTTAAAACTCTAAAAATGATTTAAAATGATTAAAAACTACTTAAACTTAAAATAATTATAAAAATTAATCTAAAAGCTATGAAAATATTCTAAAAATGATAAAAGTCTTAATTTATGCTAAAGAACCTAAGAAAAATGAAAAAGAAATAAAAATAAAACTTTTAATTTTTAATAATAAAATAATATTAGAATAATAGGAAAAATAAAAAGTTTATAAAATTAATTCTAAAAAATTTCTAAAATCTTAAAATAATCTAACTAAGAGAAAAATACAAATTAAAGTTCCTAAACCCTTTTTTATAATTTTATAAAAATTATTAAAGTTTATAAAAAACCTTAAAATAATATAAAATTAAAAATTAAAGTTTATAAAACCAAAACTAGATGTAAACCTCAAAAATATTATTTAAAAACTAAAAATTATTTTTCCTAAATTAAAAACTACTTTTTACTATTTTTTAATCAATTTCTAAAAAACGGCTAAAGAAAAATGCATAAAAAATAAACAAATAATGTGAAAAATATGAAACTAGGCTAGAAAAGTCTTAAATACTATAAAAATTCTAGGATAAATAAAAAGAAATCAAGAAGCTGGAAAAATAAGCTAGAATCAAGCCAATAAGCTACGGCTTTTTATTATTAAGCTAATCCTACAACGTGTTAAATAGAGAGTGAAATGAGAGTATAACGTAAAAAGTCATCTAGATCAACGGTAAGCACGTTACTCCTCCTTCGAGAGGTCGCGTGTTCGAGTCCGTTGTGGGTGAACTTTTTGCTATTATTTTCTTTTTTTTTTTATTTTTTACTTTTTAACACAAATCAGTGACCCTATTAAGCTATAAAAACACAAACCAATTCCTTCTTTGCCAAATTTAACTAAGGTTAAGATAAAAAACGTGGCCTGTTTCAATTTTTGAAAACAAGCAGGTTTGCTTGTGTTCTTTGTTTTCTTCACAAGTGATGAAACACCAAGAGGACTTGGCTGTGGCTTATTTGGTGTGGATTTTGGGACACAATGGGCACCCTTGTGCTCTTTGAAGCACAAGGAGTCAAAAACAAGTAGAAAGCAATCACCTTGCACACAAAATGTTCACAAACCAAGAATACTCAGGCAAATCAAGTTGCTGTGACAATTTGACTAAGTCTGGTGGTATTTATACTCACTACTTGCACACCAATGAGCTTCAAAGCCTCAAATTTTGCATTCAAACTCACAAACCAGTTAAGAAACAAACTCAAGTCCTAGAACTACCTCTATTCTACCAGTATGCAAGGTTCAAGTACACATTCAAGCAAAATTAAGCAGAAAGAGTGATATGCAGACTTTTGCTATGCTTTTTAACTTTTAAACACACAACTATGCTCAAACTTTGATCCAAACTGAAACACAACTAATACTCTTCCTATTTCAACCCAATTTAAACTATTTAACACCTTTTAAAAGCACAATCAAAGGTTTTCACCTCTGCTTAAACCTGAATCCAAACAACCCTTTTAAATCTTGTTTATCAAATTTCTCAAACCAAATCCTAGCAATTCTACTCCAAACTGATTCAAGACCTTCTAAACATGCATATTAATCTAAATGAACACAAATCGAACAGATTAACACACTGATAGCACCAAATCAAACAAATCACACTAACTTCACTTTTCTGAAAATTTCAAAAGGGAAAAGGGGTTTACCTTAGAGCCTTACATCCAAGGCTCTAGTGGATGTAAATCCACCTCCTTATACACCCGGGTGTATGCAGAAACAAAGATCAACTCAATTCACCAACCTGTTTGAGAAAAATCAAAGAAACAAAAAACACAAATACAAGCAATATATGATTATTCTGTTTTCTTTTCTTCTTTCTTAAAACCTTTTCTAAAAAGCTTTCAAACCTTGAAAACACGTTTCAAAAACACTATATCACCAATTACTTTAAACCTCTTAACACAAATCCTATGAAACAATTTCTCACCAAAAGATCTCAAATTTTCAAAACCTTTTTATGAAAAACCTTTTTGAAAATCTTACACACAAATGATAAATGGAACTCAGAATCAGCAATCAAACACACCAACTTTTTAATAAACATAAAAGGAATTACAATTTCTTTTAGAAAACATCAAACTTTATATTAAATTTAAAAAAGGAATTACACGGATGATTGCCAAAAACTGGAACAAGGGCTTTACACATGTTGTAAGCTCTTTTTATAGGCAAAGAAGAACAATCTAGAATGCTAAAATATAAACCCTAATCTATGAAAATCCCAAATAAGCCCTTGACGCGTTTGAGTTGATGAGGTGTCAAACTTGATCTTGTGCGTTCATTTGTGCGTTGGGAGGAAGCAATAAACCATAGCTATTGATTTTGGCCACGTCATAATACTTGGAGGCCAAGTAGTTCTCTGATTGGTTGAAAGGGGAATTGGGGGTGGGGTCCACAGTGAATGGGATTAAGGTTTCTTGTGTGGGATAACCTTCTGCATGTGTGAATCACACATGTGCAAAGTTAATTGCATTTTACCCAAGGTTTAAGTGAAGTAAAAACTGGGGGTGAAGAGGGTAAACAGTAACTTGGTTTGATCCGATTTTGGGGGAAAAAGGGTGTTTGGCGCGTGTTTGTGTTTAAAACTTTGGGATTTGGCACAATGGGCCCCTGTTCTTTGGTTTCTTTGGTAAACAAAGTCTTCAGCCCAAAAAACGTGTTCTCCTTTGTTAACAACTTTCCAATCTTTGCACTTTTGGCACAAACTTTTGAAAAAAGTGTTTCAAGGGTGATATTTGACATTCTTGAATAATTCAAGGACTGGTCTTGGACTTTATTGATCTTCAAAGGTCTTCTTTGTATCTTTGACTTCATGAGGGACCATAATTGGAAATTTTGATTTGTTGAGGGACTATTCTTGCCATTTCTTCAAAGTTAAAGGACCTTTTTGCAATTTTGACAAACTTAAGGGACCAAACTTGTAATTATTAATATACAAGGGTTTTAAGTGTCATTTCTTCATTCTTTGAGGATCAATCTTGTTTGTCTTCAAATCTTCAAGGGTATTTGTTGAATATTTCATGATTAGGGCCCGGTTCATTGTGCGTCTTCGTTTCTCGTGTTCGTTTTTCCTTGTAACTTGTGATCTTTTGTCTTTTTCACGATATCCATACCTAAAATACACAAGTAAACAAACACAAGCATATATATGGTATTTTATGACATTTTTGTGCATTTAATGCCCGAAAAGAACGATGAGATCATGTATAAATACCATCTCATCACTCCCCCATACTAAGCCATTGCCGTGCCCTCACGCAATGCTAGAATAAAGTATCTAAGCATCACCAAAGTTCAATTTTATTAACCTTTATTGAAGAGTAAAAGACTTGCAACAAACTACGATGATGTGTAAAGACATAATGTATGATTTTCATCACAAAAAGTGACTTTTAGGGTCAAAGAATAGAAACAAGTAAATGTCCCTTAGAGTAAACTTCGTCATCCTTGATTGTCCTACATTCCATGCTAAGTGCAAAAACAAGATCATTGTTGGTACAAGTCACAATGCTAACACTACTCATACGTCCAAATTGTGTAATACTTTTTCTCCCCGCAATCCTAGTTATTATAAAAGGAAATGGGTTACTAGCATTTTTTATCTATTTGTCATGGATCACAAGTGATTCATATTGACTTATTTGAGTATTTATTAGTCCGAAAGCAAAGTAGCACGATTTGATCAATAGTTAGCCGAAAGACAAAATCTTTTAAAACGGCTTCTCGTGTATCTCCTTAAGTTCATATCTTGGCATAACTCGTTTCAGATTTGAGACCTTTCTCGGACCGATATTTGGCATATACTTCATACTTCAAATCTTGGGAAGACGTTCTTGAAATAATGGTCTTCTCTTCATACATTTGGAATTTCTTCACTTGACGTTTTTGAGAGATTCTTCATATAGGACCACGACTTCATCATTTTTCTTCAATCTTTACTTTGGATTTTGATATACAACGATCCGCCTCCTTTTCGGACTTGGATATATTTATCCTCATACCTTGTTAGGGTCTTTTTGGATAGACTTTCTCCATTCTTTAGGGGAGTAATTGCTTCTCGTCGTGTGTCTCGATCCTTCATATTGATTTAGGAATAATGATACTTCACATCATCTTTGGATCTTTAGCAAAAATAGAGCTCCTCATGCCTTGTTAGGGCCTTTTTGGATAATCGCCAATCTTCGCGTCCCGCTTCAATAAGTTATGCCTTGGCTATGAACTCTATTCAACCCCGAGCAACTTTTAAACGATCTTGCGCTAGAGGCTAAGTAACCTTTCAAATCGTACGACCTTACTTATTGCAATTATGATTTATTCCTAATGCATTGATCTTATGGGAAGAAAAATCCACAATTAAAAACATATGAGTTTTTGAAAGAACATTTTCATGTTCTACGTTTAGCATGATCACTTGTCTAACTCTATCATTTCTTGTTCTTCACTATTTAAAGACCTCTAATTAAAGAGACTCGTGAATACTTAGCTATGTAAGTCAAAATTAAGCCAAATTTGGATTAGCCTTTATTAAGACTATATCAAATCAAAGTTTTGGGTTTTCAAGCCACCTATAGGATCTTGCACTTTCTTGGACTTTTTCAAGTTTAGAGAATGCGTTTTATAGTTCCCTTGATAAGTGACTTTCTAGAATCAGTTATAGGAACTTGCGAAAAGTTCTTGTTCTTAACCCGTATGAATTAAGACTTTCGCGTTTTAAAGCTCCCTATATAAAAGTCTAGCAAAACTTGAATTGAGCGGGTTAAGGAATGTAAGTGGCTCAAAATGCCCATCAACTCAAAAATTAACTCTTATTCTACCCATCAGAAAATATACATTCGTGTCTTAAAAACACTTATGAAAACTAAGAAAAATTTTAAAATTTGGCCATTTTTAGCCTTATTAGCAAAACAAAACTTTGAAAGTTGGAAAGCGTGAGAGCGTAGCAAAGCAAGTACCTATTCACCCCCCCATACTAAAAGTAAACATTGTCCTCAATGTTTCGAGTCTAAAGGTGGAGCACCCCCATACTAGAGACGAAGAATCGAATGCTTAGGATCTAGCATGGAAAGGGTGATCAACAATATATCTAAAGCCGTTTATTAAGTATGCTAAAAGATAATTGTTAGAATAATAAAGGATATGTCATGGAATCGTGAAAAACTTCTTCAAATGAACGATGGAGGCTCACGTAAACGAACACGAGAGTCTTCAATCGTAGATGATGATGATGATCTAGATAACACAATCACAAACAACCACGAGACAACAAGTTGAAAAGGTACAAGTCCCTTATTAGTGAATAGTGAGCATAAAGATAAGCATGGGATCTCCCCCACGAGGCACCTCGTTTTTGATTACCGAGTCATGAGCTCGACTCGATCCCCTCAATTCTAATTATCATTGGGGAAGGTGTCTTGGTCGGGGGCAACCATTGAAGGAATTTCCCCACCAAAGTAGTGCTTAACCCTATGTCCATTCACCTTGAAATTAGGACCATCATCTTGAGCTAGCTCAATGGTCCCATATGGAAACACTTGTGTAATGGTGAACGGACCCGACCAACGAGATTTCAATTTCCCGGAAAATATCTTAAGACGAGAGTTAAAAAGTAACACTTGATCACCAACGTTAAAAACCCGGTTTTTAATCATTGAATCATGAAACTTTTTAGTCTTTTCTTTAAAAATTAATGAATTTTCATAAGCATTATCCCTTAATTCATCCAATTCATTCAATTGTATTTTCCGGTGATCTCCCGCGGTCTTCAAGTCAAAATTAGCATGCTTAAGGGCCCAATATGCCTTATTCTCCAATTCAATGGGCAAATGACAATTCTTCCCATAGACTAACTTATAAGGAGTGCAACCGATAGGTGTCTTATAAGCGGTCCTAAAGGCCCATAAAGCGTCATCAAGTTTGTCGGACAACGAAGCACGATTTTCCCCAATTGACCTCTCTAAAATCCTCTTCAAAGCTCGGTTCGAAACCTCGACTTGCCCACTCGTTTGCGGGTGATAAGCCGTAGAAAGACGATGTGTAACTCCATATTTCTTTAGAACCTTTTCGAATTGGTCATTACAAAAATGGGTTCCACGATCGCTTATAATAGCACGAGGGGTTCCGAACCGAGAGAATAGTTGCTTCAAAAACTTCACTACCACACGAGCATTATTAGTAGGCAAAGCCATAGCTTCCACCCACTTAGAAAGGTAGTCCACCGCGACGAGGATATATTTGTTGCCATGAGACGATGGGAACGGCCCCATAAAGTCTATTCCCCATTTGTCGAAAATCTCACACACTTGAATTATGTTTTGCGGCATTTCATCACGTTGAGACGATTTTCCTTGACGTTGGCACGAATCACACGACTTCACAAGTTCGTGTGCATCACGATAGATAGAAGGCCAAAAGAAACCGGCATCGAACACTTTCTTAGCCGTGAGATTAGCACCGTGGTGACCACCCGTGGGTCCTTCGTGACAAGCTCTAAGGATATTAGAAGCTTCGGCACCAAAAACACAACGTCGAACGAGTTGATCCGCACAAACTCGAAAGAGATAAGGGTCGTCCCAAAAATAGAACTTGACGTCACGAAAGAATTTTCGTTTTTGTTGTGTCGTCATACCCTTGATTATGAAATTGCCCACATGGTAATTTGAAATGTCGGCAAACCATGGGGTGGTGTCTTTAGAATTTACTACACCGAGAGTCTCAAGAGGAAATGTTTCGGTAATTTCCTTGTTCTCGAAAACATCTTTGTGAGGATCTTCTAGACGAGAGAGATGATCGGCCGCTAGATTCTCGGCTCCATTTTTGTCAAGCACGGTGACATCAAATTCTTGGAGGAGGAGCATCCAACGAAGCAATCTCGGCTTAGCATCTTGCTTAGCTAAGAGATACTTGATAGCCGAATGGTCGGTGTACACAATGCTTTTAGTCAAGACGAGATAAGGTCGGAATTACTCAAAAGCATAGACCACGGCAAGGAATTCCTTTTCCGTTGTGGTGTATTTTAATTGAGCCTCGGTCATCGTCTTACTAGCATAGTGGATAGGACGAAAATGCTTGTCATTACGTTGCCCTAAGACGGCCCCTATAGCATAATCACTTGCATCGCACATGATTTCAAAGGGTAATTCCCAATTAGGAGCAACAAGAATGGGAGCTTCGGTAAGTTTCCTTTTTAGAGTCTCGAAAGCCTTAACACAATCCTCATTAAAGTTAAAAGGAGAATCCTTCTCGAGAAGGTGTGTCATAGGACGAGAAATCTTCGAAAAATCCTTGATGAAACGACGATAAAAGCCCGCGTGGCCTAGGAAACTCCTAACTCCCTTAACGGTTTTGGGATGAGGTAACTTGGCGATGACGTCTACCTTAGCTTTATCGACCTCAATCCCCGCCTTCGACACCTTATGTCCTAAGACGATTCCTTGTTTACACATGAAATGACATTTCTCCCAATTAAGCACAAGATTGGTTTCTTCACAACGTTTTAACATTTGCTCGAGATTAGATAAACATGATGTGAACGAATTACCAAACACCGAGAAGTCATCCATAAACACTTCCATCGACTTCTCGATCATATCGTGAAAAATCGCCATCATACACCGTTGAAACGTACCGGGTGCATTACAAAGTCCGAAAGGCATCCTACGATAAGCGAACGTTCCATAAGGACACGTAAACGTAGTCTTCTCTTGATCACGAGGGTCGATAGGGATTTGAAAGTAACCGGAAAAACCATCTAAAAAGCAATAGAATTCATTTCCCGCAAGTCGCTCCAACATTTGATCCATGAAGGGCAAAGGAAAGTGGTCTTTACGAGTGGCGTCATTTAACTTTCGGTAGTCAATACACACCCTCCAACCGGTCACAACACGAGTGGGAATTAACTCGTTGTTTTCATTAGGCACAACGGTCATTCCTCCCTTTTTAGGGACACAATGGATTGGGCTCACCCATGGGCTATCGGAAATAGGATAAATCATTCCCGCGTCAAGGAGTTTAAGGACCTCCTTTTTAATGACATCGTGAATTTTGGGATTCACCCTTCTTTGACTTTGAATTGCGGGTTTGTAGTCCTCCTCCATTAAAATCTTGTGAGTACAAAATTTTGGGTCAATACCCTTAATGTCGGATATTTTCCACGCAATTGCCCCTTTGTGAGCCTTTAGAACTTTCAAGAGCTCGGTTTTTTCATCATTAGCAAGACCTTTTGCAATAATAACCGGCAACTTGTCATCACCTTCCAAGAATGCATATTCAAGGTGAGAAGGAAGATCTTTCAATTCAAGGATAGGTGGTTCCTCGATTGAAGATTTTTGTTCAACACTCATAACTTCCATCGGCGAAAGAAATGGTGGAATAGAAGTATCATCACTAATCAACACCTCATCTTCATTGTCGATTTCATTTGAAGTGAGATCGCCTCCTTGGAATGGAGTGAGATTTGGTGTGGAATTAGCAAGAATCAGATCCAAAATAGTGGGATTGCCACTTGACGAGCTATCGGAAAAACCTAACACTTCTTGTGAAAACTCATCGCAAACCACATCAACGATGTCAATGTGATTGATGGTAGAGATTGCATAAACATGAGAAGGTTTTGAGTTTTGAGTAGCGTTTATAACAAGTTCCTCTTCGTTGAATCTCAAAGTGATAGTTCTCGCATGAACATCGATAAGCGATCTCGAAGTGTCTAAAAATGATCGACCTAAAATTAGAGGAACTTGAGGATCCGCGGGGATGTCAACTACTATAAAATCAACAGGATAGTAGAACTTCCCCACTTTCACGAAAACATCTTCGGCTACTCCACATGCCATAATCGTAGAATGATCGGCCATCTCGATGGACATGTTTGAAGGAATGAGAGCCGGAAGCGAAAGCGATTTCCAAATTGAAAATGGCATCAAATTAATGCTCGCACCAAGATCGGCCAAGGCGAGGCATTCTTTCATATCTTGTATGTCACAAGGAATGAGAAACTTTCCGGGATCACCAACTTTTTCCGGTATGCGGTTAAGATAAACCGAAGAACAATTAGCAAGCTTTGAAAGCTTTTCCTTATCGCTCATCATACTTTTAAAAGTGGAAGCGAAACGAGGCATATATAACAACGCGTCGGCTAAACTCACATCATAATGCACTTGTTGAAACATTTTTATAAAAAGCTCGATTTGTTGTTTGTTACGTTCTTGCAACTTCTCTTTGTTTCGTATTGAAGGGTAGGGTAAAGGTGGTGTGGGTTGGTCATTAGGCAACGGCCTTGGAAACTCGGGTTCCACAATTGGTATTGGTTCAACCGTAGGTGTGGTATGAGCGGTACTTCGTGGGATTGTAATGTGCTCCTTTTCGACCATCACCTCGGGTTCTTTCTCGATTTCCTTCTCCTTAGAAGTACTTGTACGAGAGATTGGTTCTTTGAAAGTTTTACCACTTCGTGTAGTAATAACCTTCATTTCTCCCTTCGGGTTTGCAATGGTATCACTAGGAAGACCACCCGAAGAAGAGGGCTTACACATGATAGCTTCAAACATCTTAGCCATTCGGTCCTCAAATTTTGATTGCCTAGCATCTGCTTTTAATAACTCTTGCTTAATCTCATGTTGTCCTAATTCCATCTTTTGTTGGTTTTGTTGAAGACGTTGGACATTTCCTTCCATTTTGTTTGCATGAGTCTTAAGTTCATTAGCAAGTTCATTTTTAAGCTCGTTTTTCAACTCGGATCTTAAGCTAATCATCTCACGTTGCATATTATCAAATTTAGCATCCTTTGCTTTTGCATAATCCAAAAATTCTCCTTGTAAATTTTTAGTGTGAGCATTTTGAAAACCTTGTGTAGTGTTTTGAAAATCACGGTTTTGGTTTTGATTAGAGATTTGTCCATTCCCACTTTGATAATTCCCTTTGTTGTAATTGCGTGTGTTGCCTTGGTAATTACCTTGGTTGTTGTTTCGATAATTGTTAGCATTTTGATTGGGTGGAGCTTGATTTTGGCGGGAACTTTGGCAGTTTTGGTTGTAAGTTCCCGTTGCTACATAAGCACTCGAAGTGTTACCATCCGCGGTAATGCACTCGGAAAGATCATGAGCTCCCCCACAACATAAACAACTCTTAGCAACCGCTTTAACCGAAGCGGAATTGGAAGCTTCTTGAGCCTTCCAATAGGACATAAGATTAGCAAATCTATCAAAAAACGATTTTCCTCATTAGTTTAATCATGTAAGGCGTTAATGCTACGAGACGATTGTGACGATGACGAACCCATATTGGCAACACTCGGTGTGTTACGAGGGTTATAAACCTTAGATCTATTTTCAATGATTTGTAAAGCCTCATTTGTCGTCTTGCACAAAAAATTACCACCCGCGGCGGCGTTCAAATAATCTCGTTCATGATCATTAAGCCCATTATAAAAAGTATCCACTTGATGCAATTCCGTAAAGTCATGGTGTGGACATTCATGTAACATCTCTTTGAATCGTTCCCATGCCATTGAAAAACTTTCATTATTACGTTGCACAAATCGTGAAATCTCATTCTTTAAGTGTGTTGTTTTAGATGGTGGAAAAAACTTGTTCACAAACTTAGAAACGAGATCGGCCCATGTCAAAATTGAATTTGGCGGTTCTTTCTCGAGCCAAATTTTTGCGGGACCATCCAACGAGTATGGAAACAACATCATCTTAATGGCGTCATGTGGAACATCCTTAAATTTGCTAGTGGCGGTGAGACGGTTAAAATTCCTAATGTGGTAATGCGGGTTGTCTTTCTCGTGACCTCTAAACTTATTTGCTTGCAACATCGACATTAAACCCGTCTTAATCTCGAAATTCTCCGCAAGAATGGCGGGAATCACAATAGCCTCTCCAAAACCCTCGGTGGGTGCTTGTAGCAACTCCATCATAGTACGATTAGCCATGACGACTTCTTGTTCTACAATAGGTTCAACAATTGGAGGTTCCTCAACAATCAACGATCCTTGATTTGCTTGTTTTTGAAGACGTTTACGAGCTCGTTTTGCTTGATTACGAGTGATCATAAACTTCACGAAGAATGGGAGGTGAGCAAAGAAGATTCTTTTTGGTTGTTTTGTGAATTTTCAATTTTTTTGTGTTTTTGATGATATTTAATTTTTTTTTGGATTTTGGTGTATCTTTGTAGACAACAATCTACAAAATCTCTCCTCGAATCAAACTCTTGATTAAAGAAGCCTCAAAGGAATGAAAACGATCACGTGGAGTGAACGTCTTCGAATGACTTTAGAACTTTGGTGAAAACCAAATTGTTCAAGAGGGTTTAATCACAAAGAAAACCTAGCAAATATAGTATACGTAATAATACTTTGGGCGGCAAAACCCTCGTTTAGCTTTCAAAATCAAATACTCACAAGTGAACGGGGGGAATGAGGTGGCACAAAGCACTTAAGTACCTAGCTTCCTTTTAACGGCCTTTTATAGCACGTTGCCTATCTATTCACCTTATAGTTTGTATTTTTCAAAATCGAGCTTCACGAAAGTATTTATCTATTTTTGCCTTTTCTTTTTGTTTGAGATTCGAATACAATGATTGAGTGATGAAATCCCAAATCAAGGTTGTGTTTTCTCACTTTTGGAGATATTGTATTTTTATTGTGATACTTAATACAATATAGTAATATTTATACAAGAAAAAAAAAACAAGAAAACCGATAATACGTGTTAAGGGAGTTCCACTTAACACAAATACTTATTATGGATAATATCAAAAACAAAACCTCCCCGGCAGCGGCGCCAAAGTGATTGTAGTAAAATACACCCTTTAGGAAAAGAGCGTAAATAGCGGTAAGTATCGAGTGATGATTTTAGGAAAAATCAACACTAATGACCCTTAATGGAATAAAAAGAGAGAAAGTTCGTTTCCCAAGGAGGTATATGTGTGTGTTCTAACTTGTAATTATTTGAGATTAATATTAAGAGGATGGGGATGAGAGGATGAAAAGACGGTTACGTTAAAATTACATTACGACGTAGAAAACGTAAACGTAAAGTCGTGAAAAACTACCCAAATTAAAAATGATACTAAAACCAAAAACAAAATAAATAAAAGATTAAAAAGGCTAAAAAGAAGTCTAAAATAATATAAATAAAGATAAAAATCCAACAAAGATATTTTAAAACCTTTTATTAATTAAATATTTAATTTTAAATGCTAATTAAAGCCCTAAAATTAAATACAACTAATAAAAATGTCTAAAATATGATTTTATTGAATAATTACTTAACTTATATTATTAGAAGACTAAAAAGTAATTTTCTAAAAATTAAAAGCTATTAAAACTATTTTTAAAACACTAAAAATGATTTAAAATGATTAAAAACTACTTAAACTTAAAATAATTATAAAAATTAATCTAAAAGCTATGAAAATATTCTAAAAATGATAAAATTCTTAATTTATGCTAAAGAACCTAAGAAAAATGAAAAAGAAATAAAAATAAAACTTTTAATTTTTAATAATAAAATAATATTAGAATAATAGGAAAAATAAAAAGTTTATAAAATTAATTCTAAAAAATTTCTAAAATCTTAAAATAATCTAACTAAGAGAAAAATAAAAATTAAAGATCCTAAACCCTTTTTTATAATTTTATAAAAATTATTAAAGTTTATAAAAAACCTTAAAATAATATAAAATTAAAAATTAAAGTTTATAAAACCAAAACTAGATGTAAACCTCAAAAATATTATTTAAAAACTAAAAATTATTTTTCCTAAATTAAAAACTACTTTTTACTATTTTTTAATCAATTTCTAAAAAACGGCTAAAGAAAAATGCATAAAATATAAACAAATAATGTAAAAAATATAAAACTAGGCTAGAAAAGTCTTAAATACTATAAAAATTCTAGGATAAATAAAAAGAAATCAAGAAGCTGGAAAAATAAGCTAGAATCAAGCCAATAAGCTACGGCTTTTTATTATTAAGCTAATCCTACAACGTGTTAAATAGAGAGTGAAATGAGAGTATAACGTAAAAAGTCATCTAGATCAACGGTAAGCACGTTACTCCTCCTTCGAGAGGTCGCGTGTTCGAGTCCGTTGCGGGTGAACTTTTTGCTATTATTTTCTTTTTTTTTATTTTTTACTTTTTAACACAAATCAGTGACCCTATTAAGCTATAAAAACACAAACCAATTCCTTCTTTGCCAAATTTAACTAAGGTTAAGATAAAAAACGTGGCCTGTTTCAATTTTTGAAAACAAGCAGGTTTGCTTGTGTTCTTTGTTTTCTTCACAAGGGATGAAACACCAAGAGGACTTGGATGTGGCTTATTTGGTGTGGATTTTGGGACACAATGGGCACCCTTGTGCTCTTTGAAGCACAAGGAGTCAAAAACAAGTAGAAAGCAATCACCTTGCACACAACCCTTTTAAATCTTGTTTATCAAATTTCTCAAACCAAATCCTAGCAATTCTACTCCAAACTGATTCAAGACCTTCTAAACATGCATATTAATCTAAATGAACACAAATCCAACAGATTAACACACTGATAGCACCAAATCAAACAAATCACACTAACTTCACTTTTCTGAAAATTTCAAAAGGGAAAAGGGATTTACCTTAGAGCCTTACATCCAAGGCTCTAGTGGATGTAAATCCACCTCCTTATACACCCGGGTGTATGCAGAAACAAAGATCAACTCAATTCACCAACCTGTTTGAGAAAAATCAAAGAAAAAAAAAACACAAATACAAGCAATATATGATTATTCTATTTTCTTTTCTTCTTTCTTAAAACCTTTTCTAAAAAGCTTTCAAACCTTGAAAACACGTTTCAAAAACACTATATAACCAATTACTTTAAACCTCTTAACACAAATCCTATGAAACAATTTCTCACCAAAAGATCTCAAATTTTCAAAACCTTTTTATGAAAAACCTTTTTGAAAATCTTACACACAAATGATAAATGGAACTCAGAATCAGCAATCAAACACACCAACTTTTTAATAAACATAAAGGAATTACAATTTCTTTTAGAAAACACCAAACTTTATATTAAATTTAAAAAAGGAATTACACGGATGATTGCCAAAAACTGGAACAAGGGCTTTACACATGTTGTAAGCTCCTTTTATAGGCAAAGAAGAACAATCTAGAATGCTAAAATATAAACCCTAATCTATGAAAATCCCAAATAAGCCCTTGAAGCGTTTGAGTTGATGAGGTGTCAAACTTGATCTTGTGCGTTCATTTGTGCGTTGGGAGGAAGCAATAAACCATAGCTGTTGATTTTGGCCACGTCATAATACTTGGAGGCCAAGTAGTTCTCTGATTGGTTAAAAGGGGAATTGGGGGTGGGGTCCACAGTGAATGGGATTAAGGTTTCTTGTGTGGGATAACCTTCTGCATGTGTGAATCACACATGTGCAAAGTTAATTGCATTTTACCCAAGGTTTAAGTGAAGTAAAAACTGGGGGTGAAGAGGGTAAACAGTAACTTGGTTTGATCCGATTTTGGGGGAAAAAGGGTGTTTGGCGCGTGTTTGTGTTTAAAACTTTGGGATTTGGCACAATGGGCCCCTGTTCTTTGGTTTTTTTGGTAATCAAAGTCTTCAGCCCTAAAAACGTGTTCTCCTTTGTTAACAACTTTCCAATCTTTGCACTTTTGGCACAAACTTTTGAAAAAAGTGTTTCAAGGGTGATATTTGACATTCTTGAATAATTCAAGGACTGGTCTTGGACTTTATTGATCTTCAAAGGTCTTCTTTGTATCTTTGACTTCATGAGGGACCATAATTGGAAATTTTGATTTGTTGAGGGACTATTCTTGCCATTTCTTCAAAGTTAAAGGACCTTTTTGCAATTTTGACAAACTTAAGGGACCAAACTTGTAATTATTAATATACAAGGGTTTTAAGTGTCATTTCTTCATTCTTTGAGGATCAATCTTGTTTGTCTTCAAATCTTCAAGGGTATTTGTTGAATATTTCATGATTAGGGCCCGGTTCATTGTGCGTCTTCGTTTCTCGTGTTCGTTTTTCCTTGAACTTGTGATATTTTGTCTTTTTCACGATATCCATACCTAAAATACACAAGTAAACAAACACAAGCATATATATGGTATTTTATGACATTTTTGTGCATTTAAAGCCCGAAAAGAACGATGAGATCATGTATAAATGCCATCTCATCAATCCTCCCCTAAACTTGATATCCACTCTTATGATCAAGTTTTTGAATAAGCATTAAGAACTTGGAGGAGTCTGACAAACCTTCTCATATTGGTAATAAATAAATCTGATCAAATTCTTTGCCACGTCACTTGTATAATCTATCTCCAGCTGGGTGTCCTTCATCTTTTCCAAAACAGCCTTGGATATGAAATATTGAGCATCCACAAGTAGATACTCAGCAAACTTTGTAGAACTCAAATGGTATACACCAGCAGCTGAATATAACCTCCATTGAAGACCACTGAGGTTATCTTCAAGATCCTTCCATAATTCAGGATCTTCCTCATTTGTCCCACACATTCTTTTGAATGTGGTCCAAAGTTTTATTCCATTAGCTGAAGTTGGTGCTTCAGCCTCATACTTGGTTTCCAAAAACCTCCAAAGGTCCACCAAGTCTTCTCTATCACAACTTGCAAATAAAGATATGAGAGTGGTAAAAGTGTGTACCTCCTTGCCAAATCTGCCAATCTTCCAGAATCCACATTCATCCTCATCATAACTCACAATTGGATTCCTGGAATCTAATGGTAACACCTGCACCATATCTGAAGCTTCTAATGGGGAGAGCTTGAGGCTCTTTCTAATAACTGCTTCACTTGGATATAGTGGATTCATATCTTTTGGAAACTCAAGTTTAAATCCCTTCTTCAATGGCCTGGGAACTATCATAGCTTTCTTGATTTCCATCTCTTCTGCAAGTTGCTCCCTTCTTTCATCTGAAAGGAGTCTGAGAGTGTTTTCTTTCTGCACTCTCACCCAAATAGGATAAGCCCTATGGTCCAACTCATCAAATGTCAAAGCCTTCAACTTTTGATGTGTCCATCCAACTCCATGACATCTGAGCAACATAAAGTATATCTCTCTTCTATTCCTTTTCAACTCAGAGAGAATATTGCTTGCCTTGTGCTTCAAAATCACCTTACAATCCTTCTGACCTCTAAGAAGAAGCTCCAAACCCCATATTTGATCTGAAATGGTCAAGTCTGGATTATCCATGCAGCTTTCTTCCCAAGAATTGTACATCTAAACCACCTCTGGCATGTCAAAGTCAACCTGCAATTTTAAATCTCTCAACTTTTCCCTAGCAAGCTCATCACCATACTCAAGCCTTTCTGGTTCTATAATCATCACACTTGAGTCTGAGCTAGCTCCATCACTTTCTTCTTCAGAAGTCACAACAAATGGTGACTTTTCCTTTTCACCTTGTTCCATCATTTGTTCAGCCAATCTTCTATCAAATTCAACTTGGGCTGCATTCTTTGGAACAATTTCTGCTACCAATTTACCCTTACCCTTATCTCCATGTGCAATAGTTGGTAAGGTAGATGGTAATACCTGAGTAGAAACTTCTTTGATGATAGATGATGACTGGAATACATCACCTCCATGTGCAGGTCTGTCAACGCCCAAATTTCCTCTATCAGCGCCCAAAATACTTCTATCAGCGTCCAAATTTGTCTTGTCAACGCTCAAATATTTTCCCTCAGCGCCTTGTGTAACCTCTCTCAACATAGCTGTAAATGATAAATGTAGATTGGTTGGAGAGATTAAGGACGTATCAAAACCTGTTTGTTCCTTCAAAGTTGTAAGGGCTTCAGCAACATCCATTGATTGACCATCTTGGCTGCCCTTATCACTCAGATTTCTTTGATCTTCCTCCCCTTTGGAAGACTCCTCCATACCCCTCCTAGCATGATCACTCTCCAAAACAACAATCCTCTCTCTCAATTGCTTGAGTTCAAGGCCTTGTAAGCTGACAATTTGTACTAAGTCTGCATTTTGCTTTTGCAAGCTAATGCAGACTGCCGTCAATTCCAAAAGAGTCATTGGTTCCAGTCTGCCCTCTTCTGAAATGGGGATTTGACCTCCCAAGTCAGGTTCATTGGGCAAGGATGAGGACTTAATGATGGTGGGACTGCCTTGGCCAGCATCTAAGTCAGAACCAATAGTCCCAGCCTCATCCAGGTCACCAGCCACACTTGTGGTGGTGGTTCTCTCTGCTTCATGGCTAGGACCACCAGAGGAGAACACTCTAGTAGTCCTTTGGCGTTTTATCAACCTATATTCAGGTGCTGTGGAAGATGGTGTAGATGTGTGTTTGTTAAGGGGTGTTTGGGATTGTGATGGTTGTGTGTCAGCGTTGGATATAGGCATATCAACGCCAACATTTGATGTGTCAGCGTCAAAGGGTTCTTGGTCAATTTGCATTTGGTCAGGTGAGGGTAAAGGTTCATGGATGGGTTCAAGTTGTGGTTGAGGGTCAATTTGAGGTTGGGGTCTGGTTGGGGTTGTGCTGCTGCAATAACAGCAAGCATGGCTGGGGTTAAAGGTAAGTCTCTATGAGGTGGTGAATCCATCTTCGTAAAAATAGCTTTCTTTTGTTCAGGGATTTTATAAAAATCATTGTGATCCCTTGAACAATATCTTTGATCATCAAAATTCATTTGTAGAAAACGGGGATAAGCTAAAGTCATTTTTGTCCCCTTGTTTTTACACATCCCTTCAAAAATCATTTTAGAATAGTTATATTTTTGCCCTGTTGCAATGCACACAATAGCACTGGCAATGGATCTATTGATCTCATTGTGTGCAGTACATTTGGGACTCAAACATTGAAGGAGGATGTGAATGAGGTACTTCCAGGCTGGGGGAAATTCCTGCTTATGATACTTATTAAGAGTACCTTCATCAGGAATAGGATATCCCAAAGCCCTAAGCCCTTATTCTATTTCATTTATGGGAAGGATGGTTATACCATCAGCATCATCAAGATGCAAGGCCTGGCGTACCAAGGCCTCAGTAACCACCCAAGATCTCCCATGAACAATAGAAGTTAATGTGGTCACTCCATTAACCGTTGAGGAACTAACAGTGTTCCAAAAGTGCTTAATGTGTGTGACTGGAATGAGTGGTGCATGAGAAAGAGCATACCTTAGTGGGGATGCGTTCAAATACGCCACCATTTGTGTGTATTGAGGAAACAAATCATTATCAGCAACAAGATAAGCAATCATGTTGTGTTGAGACTTGAACCCCAAATCTAATTCTGCTGAGTTAAACTATGGTGCCATTGATGAAAGCTGTTAATTTGAAGTGTAGAAGATGAAGTTGATAAGAGAAAAGTGTTAGACAAGAATTATAGATACCCTGTTTAAAAATAGGAGCCAAATTTATAGGAGATAAAGAATGCATGTGATTGGCCCAAAAATAGGCAAAGATTTTCAAAAACTAATCATGAAAATATTGAAAAAGTTATAAGTTATCTCATGCATTTAATGAAAGTAACAACTCCTAAAATTACGGCTTGAAAATATGTCAAAAAGTAACAACTAGGTAGGTCCCATTGAGTGTCAACGGTTAAAAATAACCCATCAACGCCCAACGGCTATAATCTTGTCAACGTTCGCCTAAAGCCATGTCAGCGTCCAATTTGGTCACAACAACGCTTGGAAAAATCTTGTCAGCGTCCAAAAATAAAATTGTTTTAAAAAGTGAAAAATGACCTTAACAAGTAATTTATCCTAGAGAAGATAACCAAAAGCTGATAATTATCATAGGGCGGCAAGCACTGTCCAGTTATGCACACTTGCATAAGCAAGATAGACATAACAATCCTCTAGTGTCCCTTGCTAACCAAAATTCTTAACAACCAAGTTACCTTATAAAATCCTTGTTACTCCCAGGTAAATCCCATATCAAAATCTTTCCCAAGTCTCCCAACAGACCACAACCAATTCTAGGCCAAAAATGTCTTGGCAGCATGCAAAGTTGATATACTATGCATGCTACAGTGCCTCATGGTTTAGTAAAACTAACCCATACTCACCTGTGGACACAATCTAGAATTGTGATAAGAGTATCATATGGATACCCAAACATCCTAAAGGTTCCTAAAACCTCCCCTTAAACTATGATACAAAAGTTTGCTAAAATCATGCATGAACATAAAAAATTTATGTCAAGATAGGAATGAAACATTCCAACCATCATCCATAAATAAAAACTTGTCCAAATGCTTCTCCTTTGATCCATAAGCAACTCTGTATCCAATGGTATACTACTAACACCATCTGCACATTTAGATTGAAAATCACAAAACTAACATTGTTGCTGACAACGCCCTGATAACACACAACAGCGTTGAAGGAAGCTTTGTCAGCGTTAGACAATTATATTGCTGACAACGTTGCAAAAACACTTATTAGTGTTCAAACAACCTTTGTCAGTGTTAGAAAAATATAGTGGAAAATCTAAATCATCAATAAGACAAATAATAATAATGCATCATCCTGTACATACTTTTACAAAAAGAATCCAAAACATATATTAAGTGAGATTAACCATTCCAATACTTGTTACCAAGTATTGAAATCTTCCAGCATCAAAAGGTTTAGTTAATAAATCTGACACATTTTCCTCAGTGTCAACCCTATCTGATTGTAATTAAACCTTTCTCAAAGCAATCTCTTATAAAATGGTGTCTAATTTCTATATGTTTAGTTTTAGAATGATGCACAGGATTCTTAATGATGCATAAAGTACTATTATTGTCAACAAATATCTTAGTATGCATGAAATTATACCCATAATCCAACAGCTGGTTCTGAATCCACAACACTTGACCACAACATGCTGCTGCAGCCACATACTCTGCTTCAGTTGTAGAGTTAGCCACCACTGTTTGTTTCTTGCATTGCCAAGATATTAATCTGCTCCCAAGAAACTGACATCCACCAGTCGTGGATTTCCTATCAAACTTGTCACCTCCATAATCACTATATGAATATGCAATCAACTCCAATGGTGAATCCTTTGGGTACCACAAACCAAGACTATGGAAACATCTTAGGTACCTAAAGATCCTCTTCACAGCATAAAGGTGACATTCTTTGGGAGTCACTTGATGACGTGCACAAGCACATACAACAAACATGATATCAGGTCTGGAAGCAGTAAGATACATCAAGGATCCAATCATGGATCTATAATGCCTGACATCAACATCTTTCCCATCTCCAATCTTTCCCCAAGGGTGTTCTCTATCCATAGGAGTAGTAGCCCTCTTTTCATGTGGAGAAAAGCCAAACTTCTTCAAGATTTCAGCAACATATTTGTCCTGGGAGATGAAGATACCATCTTCTTTCTACTGAACTTGTAAACCAAGAAATAAGTTCATCTCCCCCATAGCACTCATCTTGAATTTGTCTGTCATAAGCTTGGAGAAATCCTCACTCATATTTGGATCAGTAGACCCAAAAATGATATCATCGACATAGACCTGCACAAGCAACACATCTTTGCCTTTCTTCTTTGTAAATAGTGTCTGATCTATGGTGCCCCTCTTGAATCTATTGTCCACCAAATATGTAGACAAGGTACCATACCATGCTCTAGGGGCTTGATGAAGGCTATACATAGCCTTTTTGACTCTATACACTTTATCTGGATGCTCTGGATCCTCAAAACCAGGAGGTTGCATGACATAAACTTCCTCAACAATGGTGCCATACAAGAATGCACTCTTCACATCCATTTGATAGACTGTGAAGCCCATGCAAGATGCATAGGCTAGAAAAATCCTAATAGCTTCAATCCTTGCAACTGGTGTAAATACCTCCTCATAGTCTATCCCCTCCTCTTGTGTATAACCTTGAGCCACTAACCTTGCCTTGTTTCTGACCACAATACCTCTTTCATCTCTCTTGTTCCTGAGAACCCATCTTGTCCCTATAGGTCTGACATATCTAGGACAATCAACCAGCTCCCAAACATCCTGAATTGCAAATTGGTGAAGCTCATCCTGCATTGCTTCCACCCAACTTGGTTCTTTGAGAGCATCAAATATCTTCTTGGGTTCTTGTGACAGAAAACATGCAAACAAACATGCTTGCACAAGAGGGGTATCAACCTTCTTGTGTATATTGGCAATAAACCCACCAAGACCTTGGTGAGATCTTCTGGTCTGAACTGGAGTCATAATATCACCAATGATCTGAGATGTGGGGTTATTCTTCATTGTTGAAGTGAGAACTCCTCCTTCAAAAAGTCTGGTGTCCTCAACTTCACGCTCCATGTTGCCAATATCTTCTTCATCAGACTCTCTTTGAGCAACATAAATCTCTTCATGAACATTGGAAGGTCCACCTTGTTCAAAACAGGAAGAGAAAAGATGCCCATAAGTATTGTCAACGTTTGAATCTTGGTTGTCAGCGTCTGGGCTAACAGTGCTTGAAATGTTGTTGTCAACGTCTGAATTGGTCTTGTCAGCGCTAGATTTGCCTTTGTCAGCGCCTGAAGAACCATGCATGTTTGTATCTTGTGGTGTTTGGAGACCACCATTACCTTGTCCAGCAGCAGCAGCAGCAGCAAAAGCATCTGTCCAAATGGGAATTGTGACATATTCAAATGTAGGAGATGCCTTTTCTGCTTGTGATCCAACCCTCTCATTAACCTGTGTACCTGAAACATCAACAATTTGTTCCTCCACAACATTTGAAGTGACCTTCACAATGTCTGGATTAGTGACAGGCATATAATTTAAAGTTCTAGATAAGGGTTCCAAATCAAACAACAAATTAGGACCACTTTCAGGATCACTAGGTTTATTTTCTAAGAACCTAACATGTACTCTTTCAACAATACGTTTGTCCTCTTTAAGATAAACCCTATAACCCTTGCTCTGGACTGAATACCCCATGAAGTAACCTTCATCACCTTTTGCACTGAATTTCCCTAAGGCATCACTAGTATCTAGTACAACTACATGACAACCAAAAGGTCTGAGAAAACCAATATTAGGTTTTCTTTCCCAAAGTAACTCATAAGGTGTTTTGTTCTTAATTTTGTTAACCAATGCTCTATTTTGCACATAGCATGCTGTTTTAACAGCCTCAGCCCAAAAGGCTGTAGGAAAGTGAGCATCAGCCAACATTGTTCTAGCTGCTTCAATTAGGGTTCTATTCTTCCTTTCAGCAACCCCATTTTGTTGTGGGGTTCTAGCAATACTGAACTGCCTAGTAATTCCCTTCCTGGCACAAAAATCATCTAGCTTTTTGTTCCTAAATTCTCCACCATTATCACTCCTAAGCATCTTAACCTCATTGCCAGACCTTTTCTCAATTTGAGTGATAAATTCAATAAGAACATCAGCTGTGTCACTCTTCATAGCTAGAAAGAATGTCCAAGTAAACCTAGAAAAGTCATCAGTGACAACAAAACAATATGACTTGCCATTCAAACTTTCTATATTAGTTGGACCAAAGAGGTCCATGTGAAGCATATGAAGAGGTCTGGAACTAGTATGCACCTGCTTGGACTTGAATGAGACCTTGTGATGCTTGCCTTTAAGACATGCAACACAAGAGTGGTCATTGTGGAAGGCCTTCTCAGGCAAACCATCAACTAAACCAAGCCTCACAAGCCTATTTATATTTTTAAAATTTATGTGCCCTAGTCTCCTGTGCCACAAATTACTTTCATCTACTGAGGCCTTAGCATAAAAACAAGACATATTTGTATTTACTTTAATCCCATTTAGATTCACATTGTATATGTCCTTATGCCTAGGTGTTCTATACTCAATATACTTCTCATCAGGGATCTTAAAATCCTTGCTTAACACCAAACACTCAGTATCAGTGAAAAGAACCTTATTTTTGTTATCACACACTTGTGATACACTAAACAGATTATAATCCAGTTCTTTTACCAGGAAGACGTTATCAAAACGCAGATTATTGGTGAGAAGGGTTCCTTTGCCTGTGATAGTCCCATATCCACCTCCAAAGTATACCTTATCACCGTCTTTAATAGGAGTGAAGTTCGTCAGATAGTCTTCCTTCCCTGTCATGTGCCTTGAGCATCCACTATCCCAATATCCATAGTCATTGATCTGTCTTTGAATGCCCTGCACATAAAGAAAACAAATTAGTTTTCTTTGGGAACCCAAGTCTCAGAAGACTTGGATTCATCTGGTTGTTCAATAAGAATAGACTTAGTTCTCACAACAACCCCATTCTCATCCTTTTTAGGATGAAATACCCAGTTAACCCCAATTGGTTTTGTAATGACCTTTGAAATGTAATTAAATCTATTGCAAGTCATTGAAATTCCATTATTATTAGGGTTTTGATCTTTCTTGGGTCTCCATGTTAAGCTTGAAGAAGCTTTAGACCCCTTACCTTTTGGCTGCAAATGTTTAGGTCTGGTCACGTTTCTGTCAGCGTTGGATTTTGTCCTGTCAACGCTGAATTTACCCTTATCAGCGTTGAACCTAGGGTTTGCTACAGGAACCCATTGCCTATTTGACCAGGTGTTTGTCTTTTGAAAAGGTCTTTGTTGATGAGTGTTAGACCTTCTAGAGAATAATGGGGCAGGTCTAATCACTTGTGGACTTTGCTGCACACAAGGTTTGGGTCTGACAACGTTTGACTTCCTAACAACGTTGACTTTCTTCCTATCAGCGCTGAAATTGTCCCTATCAGCGCTGGCTTTTGGAGCGTTGACACACTTGTATGTCAAATGTGAAAAGCTACCACAAGTGTAACAGGCTTTCTTAGACACACTCTTAGGTCTAGAAGAGTAGAAACCTGTTCCATGATTGTTAACTTGGCTCTTGGGTGACCTATTATTCCTATACATCTCTGCATATTTAATGGTAGGTCTTCTAACAGTGTTTGAGCCTAGGTCAACAGCTTTACCAGTGACTGGGTGAGTAACCTTAATGGGTGGTGATTCATTGGGACTTTCACATAGCAAACCTCCCTTAACAAACAAAGTAGGGTTAGCTTTCTTCCACTCATTTAGGTCAGTCAATTTTTGTTGATACTCTTCTACTGGAGTGACAACTCTTGGTGGAGGAGAGAATTCCTCTTCTTGGCATTCTGGTATACCAGTCCAAGACAAATCCTTTCTAAGGACACCATAGAAGTCACCAGCTGGTGGTGGAACCAGAGAGTAATCATTCATCCCAATCCCAGTCATGTCATTAGGATCCCTTTGTTTAGCTACACAGTCTCCTAGGGTTTGGGTGGCTCTATCAAATCTTTGAATCTTGAGGTCAACATTATCTTTATTCTTAATGGCCTCATCTAACTTAGCCTGTAGGTCTCTATTGACCTTAGTCATGATATTTCTAATATCCATACTACCCTCTAGCTCATGTTTTAAGATATTTATCTTATCTTTTAAATCAAATTCCATTTTCTTGTATTCAGAAACGGTTTTCTCAGTTTCAGTAAGAGCCAGTTGGTAATTGGACAATTTACACCTTTCAGTGCTCATATCATCTTTTAGTTTTAATACCTCTTTGTTAAGTCTGTCAGTGTTTAACCTACAACCTTTGCTACAAAAAGCATCATCATATACCTCATTATCAGATGAAGAGGAGGAGTGTGCCATGAGAGCATATTCAACATGCTCTACTTCTTCAATATCAGCAACCAAAGCTTTGTCCTCTTCAGCATTCTTAGCCAGATAACTCCAATCCCATCCAGTACCATCAATTCCTTGAACTGCAACCATGGCTTTGGAATCTTGAGCTTTGACAACCTGAATTGAGGGTTTACCAGCATCAGATCTTCTAGGAGATCTGCATTCCCTCATGAAGTGTCCCATACGATGACAGTTGTAGCATTCAACTTTGGATTTATCAAATCCAGCTGTGTCTTTAGCATTGAAGGTCATCTTCTTCTTGAACCTTCTATTCCACCTATTTGCTCTTATACTAGCAAGAGCCATGTTCCACTTGATGTCCATCTCTTCCAAGTGCTCATCACTTATCTGCTCAAGGTCCTCATATGTAATCACTGAACCATTGGGCAAAGAAGCAATGTAAGCACACACAGTATCTAAATCCAACCCAGCAGGTTTAACTCTTGGGTAGTCATTCATGAATGTGTCAGCGTCTGAAAAGGAGACGTTGACAGGACTTGTTCCAGCGCTGACAAATGATGATCCAGTAACTGGATGCATAAAAGAGTCCTTCTGATTGAATTGACCTTCACTATGAGAGAAGAAGGCCATGTTGCTGGTGCTAGGTTTGCTTCCATGTGCTGAAAGAGTTTCATCTTCCAACAGTCTTAGTTTGTTGTAGATGTCATCAAACGAGGAGCTCTTGTAAGTATTATTGGCAAGAATAGATCTTGCCTCAATCTTCCATGCCTCACCAAGACTTTTAAGAAAGGTAGCATTGGTGTCAACATCACCAACTTGTGTCCCCATGAAAGACAACTTGCTTGTGATGTCAAGCAATCTGCTTCTCACACTACTCGGTTTCTCATTGGGTTGAGCTTTGAAGACAACATAATCATGCAGAAGTTGCTTTTTCTTTTCTTCCTTAGTGTCTGCATTGCCACCATATGCAACTTCAATAGCTTCCCAAAGATCCTTAGCAGATTCATAGCCTCTATATTTGTGCTGGTTTTCTTGTCCCAAAGAGACTTTCAGAATATTTAGGGCTTTCATGTCAACCCTTTTCTTTGCAATATCTTTAGCACCTACAGCTCTACCATCTCCAGGTTTTTCTTTCTTATCTTCATCAGGACATCCTTCAACAGCTGATCTTTGAGTAATGGCATCCTGAATCTTTTGAGCCTTATTGAATGAGTTTCCATATTCAATAATCTCCTAGAGTGTGTAATCATAGATCCCCAGATATTGTTCAAAGTTGAACTTCCATAAGTCAAAGTTGGTTGCATCAAGCATGGGAATCTTGATGTTTGGTAAGGGTGAATTGGAGGTGGTTATTGCTTCAGACATGATGTTGTTAGGGTTTTGGTGTTTTTAGGGTTTCTGAGAAAATTAGGGTTTTGGTGTTCGTATATCGTTCTGGTGTTCTTCAAAGATCAAAAGTTCCTCAACATGCTCTGATACCACTTGTTGATCCCAAACTTAGATCGATTAGCTTTGTGTATACGAGATTAGATCAAGTATAACACGTAGAGAAACCTTTGTTATATGCTTTGTGAATCTAAGTGTTATGCGGAATTTAACACTTAAACAAGAACACAAGATGTAAACAAAACTTTCACTTTGATTATGAATGTCGAACTTGCTTACAATGAAAGATGTTTACGAATGAAAACTTATATAAAACTTGATACTAAACATTAACCTAAAGGCCTTCTTTTATAGACTAAGAAGCCTTGTACAATAAGCTACGTATCAACTATTCTAGGTAAAGATAAACATAGAAAATACATTGTCGTTTCTATCCTTACTAGAAGTATTCTAGAACATAATAATCATGTAGCTTATATCTTCCATCAGTGCTTGTCTTCAATCTATCAACGCTTGACTTTAACTTGTCAACGCTTGGGCTATCAGCGCTTGCTTTGTTCCTGTCAACGCTTGATTTGTTCTTGTCAGCGCTCAAGTGATCTGGCCTTAATTTATTCCCAACAGATACCTTGGTGACTTCACCATTTACCCCTCCAAACTCACCCTTTTCACCCTTGGAGAGAATGCCTCCACACTCACCCACATCACCCTTGGAGAACATACCTCCTCCACCTCCACCTCCCTCAAACACTCCCATTTTGGGTGTTACACTTCCCTTCTTTATAGGTGATCTTTACTTCCTTGGGTTCCTAGAAGCTCATGGTTCTCATTGTCCATGTTGCCTCTACAATAAATACATCATTCAAAACCTTAGGATAGAGATGTTGGGACTTCATATGAGGTTGCAAGATTTGTTGCTCACCTTATTTAACATGCCTCCTCCTAGGAGATGAATGGTGATTTTCTTTAAAAATAGTTTTCAAGAAAATTCTAGCCAAGGAAGATTACTAATCAAGACCTAGTTTTTATCTTTATTTAGTTTAGTTAATTTATTTTCTTTATTTCCTTTATGTATCTCTTTCATGAGTGTTTTATGAGAATGAATTATGGACTTATCATTGTGTGCTTCTATCTTTATGTGGACATTAATCAACTTTAATTCCAAATTAAAATTGAACCTAAATCTATCACAACCTCTAAAACTTGACTAAAATTGGTTCAAAATGTTATGCAAAATTTTGTCACCCTTTGTCAAGATATTCTTGGTGAATGTGTTGCTTTTATGCAACCCTAGCAAAATTTAGTACTAATAGAGGAAAAATTCAAAGATTTGCAATTTTTTGAAAAAGTCTTAGTTTTTCTCAAAACCCTGGAAAATCTAGGTTACAAGTCCACTGCACGCGGTTCCTTAAAGACGCGCGGTTCCTTAAGTGATAAGGAACCGCCGGTCCTTATAAGGTACCGCGGACAGAAAGTCATTTTATGGCTCGTTTTTGGTCTTTCTTCATCACCCTATTCCCAGTCAAGATTCCATATTTACTCAATTTGGCTAAACATTCCTTGACACTTTACATTTGATTTTCAAACCTTTGCCTTGTATACTTTGTGACAATCCGTCAATTTATGGTTGATATTTTATTCTCAAGTGTTATTTAAAAACATTATTTTAATGTTATATTATGAACTCACTTATTTTGGGAAGAAATTTGGGTTTACGTCTTGAAGTAGCATCGACTACGTCTAAACCGGAGGATTCTACGTTACGTGCTTACGTTTACCTACACCGTTTTTGGTAACACTCCGACATTTCAGGAAAAAAATTTATCCGTGAATATTATTTTGAGATTTTTAAATTTGTGTTGGTTCATAAACTCACAAATTTACGAGAAGAGATTAGGAGTTAAGATTATAATTTAATGTCCTTTACGACTAAACCGGAAACCTTAGGATTACGTATTTATGTTTTTGAACTCCGTTTTTTAGGAGACAATTTTTATTAGATTCGTTTTGTGCCGTTGATTCATAATTTATAAAAACGTTTTTCATAAAACGACCCGAGGGCACGCAAATCGAGGAAACTAGAATCGAGGAATACCCGTAAATTAGCGGGATGGGACAAAACAAGTTTTGTCCAACCCCACTCAAAAGGGACGGCCAAAACAAGGATACCACATCCATGATGTGGCAAACTTGTAACTAACAAGTCACACTTGTCCATTCAAGCTTAATAAGTAAGCTAAACATAACAAAACCATCCAACACCAAAACCATTTCTCACAAAACTCATACATGCAATAACACACATTCTCTCCTCCCTCTCTCTCTAAAATTCATCCACCACCACCATCAAACACCCCTATTTGATCTATTTTAGCCACAAAATCATGTGTTATTCATACATATGATGATGCTCCTTTGAAGCCTTGAAGATTGGAGGTTGATGAGACTGCTTTTATACATAGTCTCATCTTCCAAATAGGGCTTAAAATGCATTAAATATCATCAAAATACCCAAATATATGCTTGTGTTTGTTGCTTGTGTATTTTAGGTACGGATATTGAGATAATGACAAAAGATCACAAGAATCATGCAAAAACGAACACGGGAAACGAAGCCGCACAATGAACCAAGCCCTAGTGAAGACTTTCCCAAGATCAACCCTTGAAGATTTGAATAATTATGAAGAAGGGTCCTCCAATTATGAAGAATTGACACTTTATACCCTTGTATCCTCATAATTACAAGTTTGGTCCCTAAAGTTTGTCAAAATTACCAAAAGGGCCCTTAACTTTGAAGAATTGGCAAGTTTAGCCCCTCAACAAAGCTAAATTGTCAACCAATATCATCCACAAAGTCAAATATATCATGAAGTCCTTCAAAGTACAAGAAATGACAAGATTGGTCCTTTGAAAAATCCAAAATTACAAAAAGGACCCTCAACTTTCAACAATTGGCAAAAATGGTCCCTCATTTATCAAGACATGGCAAATTCAGTCCTCCAAAATGACAATTATACAAGTCTAGACCATTATCATTGAAGAAATTACCAAACCAGCCCTTGAAGAATTCAAATATGGCAAGAAATACCCCTGAATTCATGTTACAAAAGTTTATGGGCCAAAAGTGCAAAAAGTCCAAAGTTGATATAGCTTAAATGGGCGCTGATAGAGTTTTGTTTGCTAATGACAAGAAAGAAGGAAACAAGGGACCAAAAGGGGGCAGACAAAGAAGTTACCTAGACCAACCAGCTCTTGCCACGTGCCCCACTATCTCTTTCCAACCAATGGCAACTCACCTTTCCTCCATGTCACCATCCCACTCAGCCGGATTAAGATTAATTTAATCTTGGCGCCATTAACACTTATTTAAATATAATCCAACACAAAAACAAATCAAATCTGGCACTATTCACCTCAAGAACACAATTAGGGATTTCTTAATTTCTTGTAATTAAGCCCTAATAATTTCCAGAATGATGATTAATGGCCCTCTAATCATAACCCAACCCCTAAACTCCCATCACTCTCATGCATGTGATAATACCAACCTTCCCCTGCCCCACTTCTCACGTCCAAACAAAAACTAACCAGCAATCCAACGTTTGAGACTTGTGCTTACTTTTTAAGCTTCATACACACCCTTGGATCAACTTAACACTTGCCAGCTCTTACATAACTCCAAAACAAGTCACATGATTCAAGAAGAAGACAAAGACCTCAAGGGCATTTTTGGAAGATCAAGCACTAGGGTTTTAAGTTTTTAGCTGTTCCTTAGTCATTTGTATGCCTATATAAAGGCCTTAGGATGCTTCATTAGACGTTTGCTTTTGGTTTTTCCTTTGTTCAAACACTTGTAAATCCTTTTTCAGTTTAATGAATTTGAGTTAAGTGCTTTGAAGAAAGACCAAGTGCCATCTTTATTCTGCTTATTATTGTTCTTAGTTACTGCTTTTGAAGTTAAAAACCTGTTTTCAAAAGAGGAGTGTGCACAAGTTTGCATATTTTCCTCATTTTCTTGATATTTTGCTAAGTCTTGTTCCAATCTTGGAATTCTTGGGCTATAGGGCTGATCATAGCATCCTAACTGAGTTGGTTAAGGTGTGGTGAGGCTTATAACTTGGGGATAATCAAGTGTGGGGTAACAAGTTTGCATCAATCAAGATTTTTCCAAGTTTCTGATTTTTCATGTTATTGTGCTTAACCCTTGTTGAATCTTAGCAGGCTTTTGTGGAAGCTTGTGCTTGTTCTTGCTAGCACATAAGCTCAAAATTCGTGGGTGTGGATGTACATCCATGAGGTTTGCTTACTTAATCTCCAAATCTGCATAAATTGTGATTTTTGGTGATATTTGTATGAAACTGTTGTTCTTGTGAATTTTGTGGCTTGTTCTTGCTTGAATCTGTTATTTAGACTTGTTTGAGTGTTAATTGATGCTTGGTTGGCCTGAAATCTTGTTTTGCTTTTGAAAATCTTGATTTGAAAAAGTTAAAGGGGTGTTTGGGTCTACTGGTTTATGCTTGTAATCTGGTTTTGTGTTAAGGGAAAGTGTTGTTCATGCTTTGTATCTGTTATACCTTTGTTTGAGAGTGTTTTGCTGCAAGTTTTTGGGTTTGAACACTTGAATTGATCAATCTGCTATATAGACCTTGTTTCTGCTTGTTTTGACCTAGGATTTTGGGAACACTTAGTGTGTATGCATGCTTAGGGATAAAAGTGGTTTAAACAAAGTTAACATAACCTGTTTGAAAGATTTGAGGTGTTGAAATTGGCTTGTGTGTCAAATACATCAGCAAAAGTAGAAATCTGCATGTGTAGTGTTCATCAGTAACTTTTATAGCTTGGATCTTGCTTAATTCTTTGAACCAGTGCATGAAACCTGTTTAGACTTTCTTATTGGAGTTTATTATAGCTTGTGTGTGCATTTGGTTGAATTTGGTTGGCTGATTTGTGCTAAAACTGCTCTTGAATGCTAAACTGCTTATTGTTCATGTCTGTGTAATGTCTGGTGATTAATTGATTAAACTGTATCAATTGGCTGTTTGTAATTGTGTTATTTTGCTTGTTATTGACGCCTTTTGATCCAAAGATCAATTGGGTGCCTTTGTGAAAACTGAATCCAAGAAAAAGTCACTAAAGACAACAAGTCAAATTAGTCAAGCAGTGGGAAAAGTTCCCACTGCTCAACATCCAAAACTAGCCCCTGCTAGTGCAATTTTATCATCAGCTTATCAATAAGCTATTCTAGCTTATTTTGACTTGCAACAACTTATTTTTTGTAATAGATCTTCATTATTTGACCCATTTAAGTGAACTGGAGCTTATCAGACTTTGACTTTGACTTTTCACTAGAAAACCAACTTGTTTGACTTTTAAGATAAGTGCTTATTTGATTTTCCAGCTTATTGAGTGTGCTTATTTGAAAGTTCTTTGGTTTATAAGCTTAGTTTTGTCAAAAGAAACATTTTGCAACTTGAATCAGCTTCTGAGGTGGTCTAGATCATAAAAACGACTATTTTGTCGTTTTGTGAATAAGTTGTTGACTTGTTTCTGGCTTATTGAGTGGTCTTATTTGAAATTTCTTTTTACAGAAGTCTTTGTTAGGTCAAAAGAAGGTTGTGTGTTAAATTTTAGCTTATGGCATCAGCTTATAGCTTAATGGGCCAAAAAGCCCATTAAGAATAAGCTGCTTATTATAAGTTAGCTTATTTCACATTTTCAGCTTTTGGGCCTTTGGAAAAAGTTGTTTAAAATCAAATTTTGAGTCAACCTGTGCTTTTTGAGCTTATTTTGAGCACTTTTTCTTATTGGGCCTTAATTAAGCCCAATAAGGGACTGTTTAGGGTTTGGCCCATTTTCTAGGCCCAATAGGGGTATTTAGGTAATTTCACTTTCATTTCTGAGTTATTTAGGTTAAATTAAGCTAGTTTGCAAGTTTTTAGAATTTTTTATAATTTTAGATTTTTAATATTATTTTAATATTATTTTATTATTAAAAATTAAAAGTCTGATTTTCTAGGTTTTTATATTTTTCCTAGGTTCTAAATACTTAATTAGGATTTTTGCAACTTTCCAAATATTTTTTAGGTCTTTTAATTATTTGTTATAATTAATTTAAGATTTTATTGATTTTAGGAGTTTTTAATTATTTAAAAATAGTTTTAATTGGTTTTAAAATTTTGAAAAATAGTTTTTAGCTTAATTAGAGTATTTTTGAGGTTTACAAACTTGAAAATATTGTTTAGGACTTTTTAATAATTAATTTTGATTTTTAGGGCTTTAATTAGCATTAAAAAGTCATTATCTAATTAATTAAAAGGTTTTTGCAAGTTTTGATTTTTTTGTAAACTCTTAGATTATTATTAAGGATTTTTGGTGATTTTTAGGAATTTTTAGGGTTAAATTTTAAAGGTGGTGGTTTTTACGACTTTACGTGTACGCCTTTTTAGACTTAGTTTAATCCGTCTTCATAACCGTCATTCTTTTCTAATCCCTTTTCTATTTTTCTTTTCTCAAATATAATCACAAATTAATCCAAGTCATTACACACATAACACACTAGCCTCCTTGAGAACGAACTTAATTGGGTCATCCACACACGGTTTTCCTAAATTGTCGTGCTCACTTGCCCTATTTATTGCATCCTTTTCCTAAAGGTGTAGTTTTACTCAACATCATTTTGGCGCCGCTGCCGGGGAGGCGTGTTGTGTTTTGATTTGGCATTGTTGTTTTTATACTAACCATAATTAGTATTTGTATTAGTAGCACTCTACTAATACGTATTATCGTTTTTTCGGTTTTTGTGTGAATATTATTACTATATTGTATACGTAGAACAATAAATACACAAGTACTCCAAATACGTGAGCAATCACAACCTTGACTTGGGAGGTCATTACCCAATCATTGTATTCGAATCTCAAACCAAAGAAAAAGGAAAAAATAGATAAATACTTTCGTGAAGCTTAATCTTGAAAATACAAACTATAAGGTGGGTATAAGGCGGATATTATAAAATATATCCTAAGGAAAAAGGCTCTTAAGTGCTTCGCGCCGCCTCGTTTCCCCCGCTTGCTTGTGAGTATTTGATTGTGAGAGTGAATCGAGGGTTTTGCCGCCCAAAGTATTACTAAGTATCATATATATTTTCTTGGTTTCAATTTGATTAAACCCTCTTGAACGATTTGGTGTTCCACCATCGTTCTAAAGTCATCGAAGGCGTTTACTTCACGTGTTCGTTTTCATTCCTTGAGGCTTCGTTAATCAAGAGATTTGATTAGTGAGGAGATTTGTGGACCCATTGTCTACTTAATACATTTCACCAAGTTCCAAAAAAAAGGTTAATACAATCAAAAACCACAAAAAAATTAAAAAATACAAAACACCAAAAAGAATCTTCTTTGCTCATCCCCTCGTTGTACGTGACGTTTATGCTAACTCGAAATCAAGCAAGACGTGCTCGTAAACGAAAAAACAAATCTATCACTCCAAACAATTCTAGTGAGGAGTCTCCTATTGACGAACCCATTGTAAGAGAAGCACCAACCATGGCGAATCGAACTATGATGGAGTTACTTCAAGCACCCACCGAGGGTTATGGAGAGGCTATTGTGATTCCCGCTATCCTTGCGGAGAATTTTGAGGTTAAGACGGGTTTTTTGTCCATGATTCAAAACAACAAATTCCGTGGTGATGAGAAGGACAATCCACACAACCATATCCGCCAATTCAATCGTCTTACCGCTACTTGCAAGTTTAAGGATGTTTCAAACGACTCGATTAAGATGATGCTTTTTCCGTATTCCTTAGCGGGGCCCGCAAAAATTTGGTTAGAGAAAGAGCCACCCAATTCTATATTGACGTGGAAGGATCTCGTGTCTAAGTTTGTGAACCAATTTTTTCCGCCCTCTAAGACTACGCACTTGAAAAACGAGATTTCAAAGTTTTCACAAGAATTTAATGAAAGTTTTTCAACGGCTTGGAATAGGTTTAAGGAAATGTTACATGAATGTCCTCATCACGGTTTTTCCGATTTGCATCAAATTGACACGTTTTACAATGGACTTAATGATCATGAAAGGGATTATTTGAATGCCGCCGCGGGTGGTAATTTTTTGTGTAAAACGGTTGAGGAAGCTTTGGTGATAATTGAAAATAGATCTAAGGTGTATAGTCCTCGTAGCACGTCTAGTGTTCGTAAGGCTTCGTCTTCGACTTCACCTTCTTTGTCTAATACCATCGATGCTTGCCAAATTGAGGCGAATTTGGAGAACAAAATTTTTGATAAGTTGAAAGGACTTTTGATTGAGTTTAAAGTTGGTGAACCAAGTGCTCCCGCTACGGTTAAAGCGGTTGAGGTTTCTTGCATGTATTGTGGTGGAGGTCATGATTTCTCCGAGTGCATTACCAACGGTGGTAACACTTCGAGTGCCTTTGCGGCCACGGGAAATTACAACCAAAACGGTCAAGTTTCACGCTCTAATCAAATGACTCCACCGGGTTTTGGATCAAATCAAAATGCTAACAACTATCGCAACAATCAAGTTGGTTTTAAGAACAATTACAACAAGGGGAATTATGGGAATCAAGGGGCTAATAATCAAGTTTCAAACAAAAATGATTTTCAAAATAACAACAAGAGTTTGCAAACATTGAAAGATCTTCCAAGTGAGTTTGTTGAATATGCTAGTGGTAATGATGCTAGGTTTGACAACATTCAAAGAGAAATAATTAGCCTAAGATCCGAGTTCAAAAACGACTTGAAGAAAGAGTTGAAAAATGAGTTAGCTAATGAACTTAAAATCCACACCAACAAGATGGAAGGAAATGTCACTAGGTTGCAACAAAACCAACAAAAAATGGAACAAGGGCAACATGAGATTAAACAAGAGATGCTTAAGGCCAAGAAAAGGCAAACCGAAGCCGTATTGAGGCAATCTAATTTTGAAGATAAAATCTCGTCTATGTTTGAGGCAATAATGTGTAAACCGTCGTCAAGTGGTCTTCCTAGTAACACCATATCCAACCCTAAGGGTGAGATGAAAGTGATTACCACACGTAGTGGTAAGACACTTAAGGAGCCGATTCCTCAACCAATTGCTCCTACGGAGGAAGCAATTGAGGAAGAACCCGAGGTGGTGGTCCAAAAGGAGCATGTCCCAATCCCACGAAGTACCGCTCATACCACACCTACGGTTGACCCATTACCATCATTGGAACCCGAGATTCCAAAGGCTATGCCTACTATGCCTCAACCCACACCACATTTGCCCTATCCATCGAGACTTAGGAAGGAGAAACGTCAAGAGCGCGATAACTATCAATTTGAGCTTTTTATGAAAATGTTTCGTGATTTGCACTTTAATGTGAGTTTCGCCGATGCCTTGGTCATGATGCCTCGATTTGCCGCTAACTTTAAGAGTATGTTGAACAACAAGGAGAAATTACACCAAAAGTCTAGTTGTTCGTCGGTTTATCTTAATCGCATACCTCAAAAAGTCGGTGATCCCGGTAAATTTTTGATCCCTTGTGCAATTCAAGATATGGAAGAATGCTATGCCTTGGCCGATCTTGGTGCTAGCATTAACTTGATGCCACTTGCAATCTACAAGTCGCTCAATCTTCCTAATCTTACTCCTTCACGAATGTCTATTGAGTTGGCTGATCATTCCACGATTCTTGCATGTGGTTTGGCGGAAGACGTTTTTGTGAAAGTGGGGAAGTTCTACTATCCCGTAGACTTCATTGTTGTTGACATCCCCACGGATCCTCAAGTTCCTCTCATTTTAGGTCGTTCGTTTTTAGATACGTATATGGCTTTGATCGATGTGCATGCTAGAAAGATCACCTTACGTTTCAACGACGAGGAACTTGTTATAAACGCAACTCAAAACTCTCAAATTTCTCTTGTTTATTCCGTTGAAACCATAAACCTCGTTGATATGATCGACGTGGTTTGCGAGGAATTTTCACAAGAAGTTCTAGGTTTTGGTGATGAAGAAACTAGTGGCAATCCCACTATGTTAGATCCAATTCTTGATAATTCGACACCAACCTTCACTCCTTTCGAAGGTGGTGGTTTTACGTTGGAAGAATTCGATGTTCCACGTACTTGTGACGAAGACCTCGACAACTATGAGGACTTCTCGATTATCAAGGATTTTCTCAACGATTTCCCATTTCCTCCACCCGAGGAGGTTATGAGTATCGAGCCCAAATCTTCACTTGAGGAACCACCTATCCTCGAGTTGAAAGATTTACCTCCTCACCTCGAGTATGTCTATTTGGAGGAGGACGACAAGTTGCCGGTTATTATTGCAAAGGAACTTTCGAATGATGAAAAAACCGCACTTGTCGATGTTCTTAAGGATCACAAAGGGGCGATTGCGTGGAAGTTATCCGACATTAAGGGGATTGATCCCAAATTTTGTACCCACAAAATCTTAATGGAGGAAGATTTCAAGCCAACAATCCAAAGTCAAAGAAGGGTGAACCCCAAAATTCACGACGTCATAAAAAAGGAGGTCCTTAAACTCCTTGACGCGGGAATGATTTACCCTATTTCCGATAGCCCTTGGGTGAGTCCTATTCATTGTGTCCCTAAAAAGGGAGGGATGACCGTTGTGCCAAACGATGCCAACGAGTTGATTCCCACTAGACTCGTGACCGGATGGAGAGTGTGCATTGACTATCGAAAGTTGAATGAAGCCACTCGTAAAGACCATTTTCCCTTGCCCTTCATGGACCAAATGTTGGAGCGTCTTGCGGGAAACGATTTCTATTGCTTTCTAGATGGTTTTTCCGGTTACTTCCAAATTCCCATCGATCCTCGTGATCAAGAAAAAACTACGTTTACGTGTCCATATGGAAAGTTTGCCTATCGTAGAATGCCATTCGGACTTTGCAATGCACCGGGAACTTTTCAACGATGCATGATGGCTATTTTTCATGATATGATCGAGAAGACGATGGAAGTCTTCATGGATGACTTTTCCGTGTTTGGTGATTCCTTTACTTCGTGTTTGTCGAACCTTGAGAGAATGTTAAAACGTTGTGAGGAAACCAACCTTGTGCTCAATTGGGAAAAGTGTCATTTTATGGTTAAGAGTGGAATCGTCTTAGGGCACAAGGTCTCGAAAGCGGGGATTGAGGTAGATCAAGCTAAGGTAGACGTCATCGCCAAATTACCTCATCCCAAAACCGTCAAGGGAGTTAGGAGTTTCCTAGGCCACGCGGGCTTTTATCGACGATTCATCAAGGATTTCTCGAAGATTTCTCGACCCATTACACATCTTCTTGAAAAAGAGGCACGTTTTGTCTTTGACGAAGATTGTGTACGAGCCTTTGAGATCCTTAAGAGGAAACTTACCGAAGCTCCCATTCTTGTTGCTCCAAATTGGAACCTCCCCTTTGAACTTATGTGTGATGCAAGTGATTACGCTATTGGGGCCGTTTTGGGGCAACGTCATGAAAAGCACTTCTTGCCTATCCACTATGCTAGCAAGACGATGACCGAGGCTCAACTTAAATACACTACAACGGAAAATGAGTTCCTTGCCGTGGTGTATGCATTTGAGAAATTCCGACCTTATCTCGTCTTGACGAAATGCATAGTGTATACGGACCATTCGGCTATCAAGTATCTCATGGCTAAACAAGATGCAAAGCCGAGATTACTTCGTTGGATTCTCCTCCTTCAAGAATTTGATCACACCATTGTTGACAAAAAAGGAGCCGAGAATCTAGCGGCCGATCATCTCTCTCGTTTGGAAGATCCTCACCAAAGTGTTTACGAGCCCAAGGAAATCACCGAAACATTTCCGCTCGAGACACTCGGTGTAGTGAATTCTAAGCTTGATTCTTCTACCCCATGGTTTGCGGATTTTGAAAATTACCATGCGGGTAACTTCATCGTTAAGGGTATGACAACTCAAGAAAAACGAAAATTCTTTCGTGATGTCAAGTTCTACTTTTGGAACGAACCTTACTTGTTTCGAACTTGTGTGGATCAAATCATCTGTCGTTGTGTATTTGGCACCGAAGCTTCTAATATCCTTAGAGCTTGCCATGAGGGACCCACGGGTGGTCACCACGGTGCTAATCTCACGGCTAAGAAGGTGTTTGATGCCGGCTTCTTTTGCCCTACTATTTACCGAGATGCACAAATCCTTGTGAAGTCTTGTGATGTATGCCAACGACAAGGAAAAGCCTCACAAAAAGATGAAATGCCACAAAATGTCATTCAAGTATGTGAGATCTTTGACGTTTGGGGTATAGACTTTATGGGGCCGTTCCCATCATCTCGTGGTAATAAGTACATCCTTGTTGCGGTTGACTACCTATCTAAGTGGGTGGAGGCGAAGGCCTTGCCCACTAATGATGCTCGTGTGGTAGTTAAGTTCTTGAAAAGTTTGTTTGCTAGGTTTGGAACCCCTCGTGCGATCATAAGCGATCGTGGAACCCATTTTTGTAATGACCAATTCGAAAGAGTCTTAAGGAAATATGGGGTTACACATCGTCTTTCTACGGCTTATCACCCACAAACGAGTGGGCAAGTCGAGGTTTCAAACCGAGCATTGAATAGGATCTTGGAGAGATCCGTGGGGGAAAACCGACAATCTTGGTCGGATAAGTTAGACGATGCTTTATGGGCCTTTAGGACCGCTCATAAGACGCCCATTGGGTGCACTCCCTATAAGCTTGTGTATGGAAAGAATTGTCATTTGCCTATCGAGTTAGAACACAAGGCTTATTGGGCCCTAAAGCATTGTAATGATGACATGGAGACCGCGGGGAAACACCGGAAAATGCAATTAAATGAATTGGATGAATTGAGAGACATTGCTTATGAAAATTCATTGATTTACAAAGAGAAAACTAAAAAGTTGCATGATTCAAAAATTAAAAACCGGGTTTTTAACATTGGGGATCAAGTATTGCTTTTTAATTCAAGATTGAAAATATTTTCCGGTAAATTGAAATCCCGTTGGTCCGGTCCATTCACCGTGACTCAAGTGTTTCCGTATGGGACCATCGAGCTAGCTCAAGATGATGGTCCTAACTTCAAGGTGAATGGACATAGGTTGAAGCACTACTTTGGTGGGGAAGATCCATCCTTGAACTACCTCGACCAAGTCACCTTCCCCAATGATAATTAGTGTTGAGGGGATCGAGTCGAGCTCATGACTCGGTAATCAAAAACGAGGAGCCTCGTGGGGGAGTCCCATGCTTATCCTAGGTATATATTATCGCTTTCTTAGTCTAAAGTAGCTTACGTGTGGGGATTTGTGCCCTTCCAACCTTTGTTCTGTGGTTGTTTGTGATATGTGGTTTTTAGATCATGATCTTCACGATTGGAGCCTCTCGTGTTCGTTTTAAGGTAGCACTCGATCGTTTGCCTTGGAGACATTTCTCAATATCCATGATGTATCCTTTGATGTTCTAACCTTAGGTTTTTAGCACACTTCATAAACGGCTATTACTTAATGGTTACACCCTTTCCATGCTAGATTAGGCATTCGACTACGTCTCTAGTATGGGGGTGTTTGCACCCCTAGACTCGAAACATTGAGGACAATGTTTAACTTTAGTATGGGGGGGGTGAATAGATACTTGCCTTGCCAAACCTTCACGCTTTCCAAAGTTTATCGTTTTGTTTATCGTTTTCTTGCAAAATAAGGCTAAAAATGGCCAAATTTAAAATTTTTCTTATGTTTTATAAGTGCTTAAAGACACGAATGTAGGTTTTCTGATGGCGAGAATAAGAGTAATTTTTGACTCGACCGTGCGTGTTGAGCACTTAGCTTTGATTCCTTAACTACACATTAGGCTAAGTCTCTTAAATGAGGACGAGAAATGATAGAGTTAATTATAAGTTACTATGCTAAACGTAGAGTACTCGTATTCTTTCAAAAACTCATGTGTTCTCGTTGTTTGCTTATTCTCCCTTCGCATGTAAATATTTTTTGCTTAATAAATAGTGACTTAGCGGTTTAGTTGGGATTGTTGGGTTTCTAGTCTTTTCTAGTAGCTTCCGTGTAATTAAATTGGGAAGACATTAAGGTATCGCCAGCGTCACGGTTTTGAAGTATTGGCACCCCAATAATCGAAAGCTTCACCCAATAATAAGATTTCAAGTGCTCACCTAAATCAAGCAAACAATTTGAAGCCCCACAAGGCCGAAAAATCTATGCAAAATTGAAAGTGAATCAAGCCTTAATCTTCGAAGCTTTAAAGATCCAAAATTCGCCTTAGCGTGAGGATATACGTCTTTGGCTAATAAAACCACCGATGAGGCGGATAATAAAAGGCAAGGCAAGACCGAAGTCATAATAAAAGCTTCATGGCGAAGTTGAATAAAAGATGGAGGTAAACCAAAGATAATAAGGCCCTTCCGTTAGGGGGCGTATAAAAGTCTTGGTAATAAGTCTCATGTTCAAAACCGTTATAAAACCGTGTTTATCGATTCTTCTTGTCAACTTAATTTTTTAACATCGTCGTCTATTAGGAGGGGTTATTGATTTGATGGTCTTAGTTACACCGTTAGGACTCTATTTTTAGACCTAAATCTCTAATATCGCATAAGTCAAACAATGTATCCTCGTGAAACATTCAAGACATCATAAAATATAAGAGATACAACTTAGGAATAATGGGAGAATAAGTACGTGATTAGGGCATATGAGTAGTGTTAGCATTACTAACTTATAATGACAATGATCTCGTTGCACGCTTAGCATGGAATTGGAGTGAAAATCGAGGATGACGAAATTATTTCTAACGAAGCATTCACGTGTTCTTATTCTATGAACCTAAACGTCCCATTTTGCGATGAAAATCATACATTATGTCTATAACACAAGTAGTAGTAATAGTAGTAGTGTAGCAAGTTTATCATTCCAATAAAGTGAATAAAATGAATTTTGGAGATGCTTTGATACTTTATTCTAGCATTGCGTGAGGGCACGGCAATGGTTTAGTATGGGGGAGTGATGAGACTGCTTTTATACATAGTCTCATCTTCCAAATAGGGCTTAAAATGCATTAAATATCATCAAAATACCCAAATATATGCTTGTGTTTGTTGCTTGTGTATTTTAGGTACGGATATTGAGATAATGACAAAAGATCACAAGAATCATGCAAAAACGAACACGGGAAACGAAGCCGCACAATGAACCAAGCCCTAGTGAAGACTTTCCCAAGATCAACCCTTGAAGATTTGAAGAATTATGAAGAAGGGTCCTCCAATTATGAAGAATTGACACTTTATACCCTTGTATCCTCATAATTATAAGTTTGGTCCCTAAAGTTTGTCAAAATTACCAAAAGGGCCCTTAACTTTGAAGAATTGGCAAGTTTAGCCCCTCAACAAAGCTAAATTGTCAACCAATATCATCCACAAAGTCAAATATATCATGAAGTCCTTCAAAGTACAAGAAATGACAAGATTGGTCCTTTGAAAAATCCAAAATTACAAAAAGGACCCTCAACTTTCAACAATTGGCAAAAATGGTCCCTCATTTATCAAGACTTAGCAAATTCAGTCCTCCAAAATGACAATTATACAAGTCTAGACCATTATCATTGAAGAAATTACCAAACCAGCCCTTGAAGAATTCAAATATGGCAAGAAATACCCCTGAATTCATGTTACAAAAGTTTATGGGCCAAAAGTGCAAAAAGTCCAAAGTTGATATAGCTTAAATGGGCGCTGATAGAGTTTTGTTTGCTAATGACAAGAAAGAAGGAAACAAGGGACCAAAAGGGGGCAGACAAAGAAGTTACCTAGACCAACCAGCTCTTGACACGTGCCCCACTATCTCTTTCCAACCAATGGCAACTCACCTTTCCTCCATGTCACCATCCCACTCAGCCGGATTAAGATTAATTTAATCTTGGCGCCATTAACACTTATTTAAATATAATCCAACACAAAAACAAATCAAATCTGGCACTATTCACCTCAAGAACACAATTAGGGATTTCTTAATTTCTTGTAATTAAGCCCTAATAATTTCCAGAATGATGATTAATGGCCCTCTAATCATAACCCAACCCCTAAACTCCCATCACTCTCATGCATGTGATAATACCAACCTTCCCCTGCCCCACTTCTCACGTCCAAACAAAAACTAACCAGCAATCCAACGTTTGAGACTTGTGCTTACTTTTTAAGCTTCATACACACCCTTGGATCAACTTAACACTTGCCAGCTCTTACATAACTCCAAAACAAGTCACATGATTCAAGAAGAAGACAAAGACCTCAAGGGCATTTTTGGAAGATCAAGCACTAGGGTTTTAAGTTTTTAGCTGTTCCTTAGTCATTTGTATGCCTATATAAAGGCCTTAGGATGCTTCATTAGACGTTTGCTTTTGGTTTTTCCTTTGTTCAAACACTTGTAAATCCTTTTTCAGTTTAATGAATTTGAGTTAAGTGCTTTGAAGAAAGACCAAGTGCCATCTTTATTCTGCTTATTATTGTTCTTAGTTACTGCTTTTGAAGTTAAAAACCTGTTTTCAAAAGAGGAGTGTGCACAAGTTTGCATATTTTCCTCATTTTCTTGATATTTTGCTAAGTCTTGTTCCAATCTTGGAATTCTTGGGCTATAGGGCTGATCATAGCATCCTAACTGAGTTGGTTAAGGTGTGGTGAGGCTTATAACTTGGGGATAATCAAGTGTGGGGTAACAAGTTTGCATCAATCAAGATTTTTCCAAGTTTCTGATTTTTCATGTTATTGTGCTTAACCCTTGTTGAATCTTAGCAGGCTTTTGTGGAAGCTTGTGCTTGTTCTTGCTAGCACATAAGCTCAAAATTCGTGGGTGTGGATGTACATCCATGAGGTTTGCTTACTTAATCTCCAAATCTGCATAAATTGTGATTTTTGGTGATATTTGTATGAAACTGTTGTTCTTGTGAATTTTGTGGCTTGTTCTTGCTTGAATATGTTATTTAGACTTGTTTGAGTGTTAATTGATGCTTGGTTGGCCTGAAATCTTGTTTTGCTTTTGAAAATCTTGATTTGAAAAAGTTAAAGGGGTGTTTGGGTCTACTGGTTTATGCTTGTAATCTGATTTTGTGTTAAGGGAAAGTGTTGTTCATGCTTTGTATCTGTTATACCTTTGTTTGAGAGTGTTTTGCTACAAGTTTTTGGGTTTGAACACTTGAATTGATCAATCTGCTATATAGACCTTGTTTCTGCTTGTTTTGACCTAGGATTTTGGGAACACTTAGTGTGTATGCATGCTTAGGGATAAAAGTGGTTTAAACAAAGTTAACATAACCTGTTTGAAAGATTTGAGGTGTTGAAATTGGCTTGTGTGTCAAATACATCAGCAAAAGTAGAAATCTGCATGTGTAGTGTTCATCAGTAACTTTTATAGCTTGGATCTTGCTTAATTCTTTGAACCAGTGCATGAAACCTGTTTAGACTTGCTTATTGGAGTTTATTATAGCTTGTGTGTGCATTTGGTTGAATTTGGTTGGCTGATTTGTGCTAAAACTGCTCTTGAATGCTAAACTGCTTATTGTTCATGTCTGTGCAATGTCTGGTGATTAATTGATTAAACTGTATCAATTGGCTGTTTGTGATTGTGTTATTTTTCTTGTTATTGACTCCTTTTGATCCAAAGATAAATTGGGTGCCTTTGTGAAAACTGAATCCAAGAAAAAGTCACTAAAGACAACAAGTCAAATTAGTCAAGCAGTGGGAAAAGTTCCCACTGCTCAACATCCAAAACTAGCCCCTGCTAGTGCAATTTTATCATCAGCTTATCAATAAGCTATTCTAGCTTATTCTGACTTGCAACAACTTATTTTTTGTAATAGATCTTCATTATTTGACCCATTTAAGTGAACTGGAGCTTATCAGACTTTGACTTTGACTTTTCACTAGAAAACCAACTTGTTTGACTTTTAAGATAAGTGCTTATTTGATTTTCCAGCTTATTGAGTGTGCTTATTTGAAAGTTCTTTGGTTTATAAGCTTAGTTTTGTCAAAAGAAACATTTTGCAACTTGAATCAGCTTCTGAGGTGGTCTAGATCATAAAAACGACTATTTTGTCGTTTTGTGAATAAGTTGTTGACTTGTTTCTGGCTTATTGAGTGGTCTTATTTGAAATTTCTTTTTACAGAAGTCTTTGTTAGGTCAAAAGAAGGTTGTGTGTTAAATTTTAGCTTATGGCATCAACTTATAGCTTAATGGGCCAAAAAGCCCATTAAGAATAAGCTGCTTATTATAAGTTAGCTTATTTCACATTTTCAGCTTTTGGGCCTTTGGAAAAAGTTGTTTAAAATCAAATTTTGAGTCAACCTGTGCTTTTTGAGCTTATTTTGAGCACTTTTTCTTATTGGGCCTTAATTAAGCCCAATAAGGGACTGTTTAGGGTTTGGCCCATTTTCTAGGCCCAATAGGGGTATTTAGGTAATTTCACTTTCATTTCTGAGTTATTTAGGTTAAATTAAGCTAGTTTGCAAGTTTTTAGAATTTTTTATAATTTTTGGATTTTTAATATTATTTTAATATTATTTTATTATTAAAAATTAAAAGTCTGATTTTCTAGGTTTTTATATTTTTCCTAGGTTCTAAATACTTAATTAGGATTTTTGCAACTTTCCAAATATTTTTTAGGTCTTTTAATTATTTGTTATAATTAATTTAAGATTTAATTGATTTTAGGAGTTTTTAATTATTTAAAAATAGTTTTAATTGGTTTTAAAATTTTGAAAAATAGTTTTTAGCTTAATTAGAGTATTTTTGAGGTTTACAAACTTGAAAATCTTGTTTAGGGCTTTTTAATAATTAATTTTGATTTTTAGGGCTTTAATTAGCATTAAAAAGTCATTATCTAATTAATTAAAAGGTTTTTGCAAGTTTTGATTTTTTTGTAAACTCTTAGATTATTATTAAGGATTTTTGGTGATTTTTAGGAATTTTTAGGGTTAAATTTTAAAGGTGGTGGTTTTTACGACTTTACGTGTACGCCTTTTTAGACTTAGTTTAATCCGTCTTCATAACCGTCATTCTTTTCTAATCCCTTTTCTATTTTTCTTTTCTCAAATATAATCACAAATTAATCCAAGTCATTACACACATAACACACTAGCCTCCTTGAGAACGAACTTAATTGGGTCATCCACACACGGTTTTCCTAAATCGTCGTGCTCACTTGCCCTATTTATTGCATCCTTTTCCTAAAGGTGTAGTTTTACTCAACATCAGAGGTGATTGTATCATCCAAGGAGGTGATTTGGTGATGTCCAAGGGCTGATTTCTACAAGAAGTTTACAAGTATTGGTGGTCTTCAAAGTTGGTGTTGATCTATCACAAGTTTTGCCATCAAAAACCCAAGCCTTGATCATAAACTACTTAATCTTGGTGGTATAAAGATTGTTCTTCCTATCATCTTGTTATTTTGATTATGTAATATTGTATTTTCTTTATTTATGTATATGTATATGATGATGAATGATGATAAAAATATTATGTGGGGATTTGGTGTTGATAAACATGGGAAAAAAGATGGAAAACCACATGTAAAATGGTTAAAATATTGCTTAATGTGATGACTGTATAAAAACAGTAATTAACCAAATGTTAAACTGATAAAATGGTAAAGTGGAATCAATATACAGTAAGTATTAGGTGTTATACACATGTGAGAGTTGGCCATGCAATGGAATCATCAAAATGAGTGAGATATGATCAAAACAAGTTTAGAGTGCAAATCTGCCTACACTGTTTTGGACGAATTTATTAAAATATTTAGATGTTGATTCACCAGTATCTATAAAGGAACAAAATGAAGCACATATCATGTAGTTTCTGTGATAAAATTTTGAGGTCCTATCTCATTATAGAACTCTAGATATGGACATTTTAGTGAACTTAAAATTTATGACTGATTTTGTGAAATTAAAGTTTAATATTATTATATAAGCACTTAAATAAATATAGTATAAAATGTGAATTAAAACCCACTAACCTACATATTTCATTTATATAAATATGTATAAGGATAAATAAATGGACATTATATAAAAATGGTATTTTGGTAAGTTTTATAAGTTATAAAAACTATAAACATTATTTTTACGTCTTTTCGACTAGTACCGTAAAATTAACGTTTTTCGTCAATTAAAACTTAGACGATCGGACCCGTCTAATGTAAACTTTTTAAAAGTCATATACTGATATATAAGTATTTAATACAAGTAAAACCGATAAAACCCGAACTATATAACATATGGACATTAACGGGCTAAGTTAGCATTATTGGACTAATAATCCAACTAAATGGACTAAACACTTATAAATTTACTTATTGGGCTTAGCCCACTTGGGCCCAACATGTAAAGTATAATACTGATAATAAAAGTATAAAATGGTCTAATTTAAGGTATTGGGCTTATAATAGGCTTATTGGACCTAAAACATGTAAATAGGTAAAACTAGTAAACTAGTATAAGTTACCAACACATAACACTAAAATGAGTAAGTGAGAATGTATAAAGCCACTTGATCATCATCATATGTATAAAATCATCATATGTATACATAATTATTATTTTTATAAAGTCATTTGACAAGAGTCTAAGACAAGTATTATTTGTCTAGGTTTCCGAGATTGAAGCACGTACCGTACATCCGAATCGCCGATAACCGCCTTTCCCAATCAACGTGAGTTCATAGCCTCACACTCTTTTAAATGTTTTTATGAAATGTTTTATAAACCCGCGAGGGAGATAACATGTTAGTTTTGATAAAATAGGACACAAGTTGTCCCGATTGTTTGCTTATTGATTTGGACCCGAATGATTGTATGACCCGATGAATGATTATATGACCCGATAAATGAAATGAAATGGTTTATTAAAGTTAGGTTATGTCACTAATAACTGATTTTTTAGTTAGTTAATAAAAATGTTTGTTGCAAGATCTTTCTTTGTGTTGCTCGTACCCAATTATATATGTCGTTGTTTCGTTCTCGGTATCTTCTCGAATCGATCACGTTTCAAAGCGGAATTATTGTTCTTGGTAACTAAAAAGGGGGAGCTTTTGATCTATATCTACTTAAATGGTAAATGCGAAAAGCAATTAATAATAATAAAGCCTGGATTAAACTTAAAACTTAAAACAGTAAAATACCTCAACTGAGAAAAACAGCTGATTCGGAATGTAATGCTTGATCCGTAATATAACCTTTATTCGGAATATCTTAGACAAAAACCTTCATCCGGAATATCTTGAAATTGCTTCATTCGGAATGTTCAACCAAACTTCCTTCATTCAGAATGTGCTTGATTCGGAATAAATGTGTTGATCCGGAATGTTAATCTTGATCCGGAATATTTGCTTGACTCGGAATAAATATGTCGATCCGGAATATATTAGCTTCACTCGGAATATTGCTTCATTCGGAACAATCAAAAGAACACTGATTCTGAATAACAACTGACCCGGAATAAATTGTTTATTCGGAATATATTACTTGACTCAGAACCGTGCTTCACTCGGAATAATTAAACAAAAAGACCTGGTTCGGAATATCTTGTTGATGCGGAATAATTAACACATAAGACTCATCCGGAACATTTCGTTCATCCGGAATAAATAAAGAGAACTCTTCGCTCTGAATATTTTACTTTATCCGGAATGTTTTAAAAGAAACCATTACTCGGAATAATAAGCTTTATGCGGAATAATAAGGAGAAAACGTTGATCCGGAATATTTAACCCAAATCCTTCATTTGGAATCTGGGAAGGTATATGAAGACGAAGAACAGGGGAAAAATAAACACCACGAATTTAACCAAAATCCACCAAGTTTTTTAACCAAAACTTAAACTAGTTTAACCACTAATCGTTTACTAATGATAAACATCAAACCAAATCAACAAAAACTCAAAACCCACATGTTTTTGGAGATCAAAATCAACAAAATAAAAACTAATAACTTGAGGAAGAACAAGATTGAATAACAGATTATATTGAAAGATTAAGGTTTTAACAATGAAAAGGACGGATTAAACTTACAAGATCAAAAGACAATAAAAATCACCAAACACCCTAATGGTGATGGTGTTTCCTACGAAACAGGAAGAAAAGAAACAGAAAAGAAAAACTAGTCTTGAAAATGTGAAGGGAGTCTCTATTTATAGGGCTTGGCTTGGTTTGGTGAGTGGGCTTTCTCCCTTTCTTTTTGTCTTCTCGTCTTTTCAGAAAAGTTGATGTTTTCGATTTCGATTCGGGATTTGTCGACGAATAAATTCAAATCGTCTTTTAATTACTTCATTTAACAGACTTGAGTTATTCGACATATGTAAATCTTCCATCTTTGGTCCTTTTCTTCGATAAATCTTCAAATAGGCCCATTTACTTCAAATCTTTTGCATCTCTTGGACTATAGACTTCGTCTATTCGTCTTTTTCTTTGATAAAACCCGTGCAATCCCATGTTTTCTTCAATATTTATCCGGTTGGCTCTGAAAACACAACAAACACACAAACCACGCATAATTCCAAACAAATGATATTAAATACGCGTTCTGGTCTCGTTTTAGCAAGAAATAAGTGGTAAAAGGATGGGTGTTTTCACACCTATCAAATCCCCTACACTTAACCATTGCCATGCCCTCATGCAATGCTATAATTTTAAAGCACGGTTTACATTTCTCATCATAAATAACCCACCTTGGCCTTTATTAAATTCTAAACACTAAGGAAACCAAAAGAACAAAACAAGTAAAGTATTTAAAGACTTACATTGGGGTTTTAGATTGTCATGAATTTTCATCATTCTCAAGTTTCACGTTCCCGGTACCAAGCTTAAAAACGAGATCATTGTTATTATAAGTTAGCAAAATAACACGAACTCATGTGGCCCAATTATTCACTTAGACTCCCTTATTCCTAGGTGTATCTCTTATATTTTATTTTTGTCTTGAATGATGACGAGGATGCATTGTTTGACTTATTTCGATAGTTATTTAGGCTGAAAATAAAGTGGGACGATTTAATCAATAGTTAGCTAAAGGACAAAATCTTTTAAAACTGCTTCTTGGGACCTTATAAAGTTCATATCTTGGCATAACTCGCTTCACGATTTGAGACCTTTCTCGGACCGATATTTGGCAGCGACTTCATACTTCTAATCTTTGAGAGACGTTCTTAAAATTATGGTCTTCTCTTCATAATAGGAATTCCTTCACTTGAAGTTTTGTGAGATTCTTCATATTTGGACCACGACTTCTTCATTTTTCTCCAATCTTTATTTTGGACTTTGATATACAACGATCCGCCTCCTTTTAGGACTTGGATCTATTTATCCTCATACCTTGCTAGGGTCTTTTCGGATAGACTTCTCCATGACTTTTGGGGAGTTTTTGCTATTCGTCGTGTGTCTCGATCCTTCATATTGATTTTCGATAAATGATTCTTCACATCACTTTTGGATCTTTAGCAACAAAATGTAGCCCTCATGCCTTGTTAGGGCCTTTTCGGACTCGCCAATCTTCGCATCCCGCTTCAATAACTTATGCCTTAGCTATGAACTCTAATTAATACCGCGCAACTTTTAAACGATCTTGAGCTAGAGGCTAAGTAACTTTTCAAATCGTACAACCTTATTTATTGTAGATAAATTTATTAGCAAGCGGATGGGAGAATAGGCTTATAATCAACTCACATAAATTCACGAAAGAATACCAAACTTATAATTGACTCTATCATCTCTCGTTCTCCACAATTTAAAATCTCAAGGAATGAGACTCGTGGATGCTTAGCCAATTAAATCAAAGTTTTGGGTTTTCGAGTCGCCTATAGGATCTTGCATCTTCTTAGACTCTTTCAAGTTTAGAATTTGCATTTTAAAGTTCCCTTGATAAACGACTCTCTAGGATCAATTATAGGAACTTGCGAAAAGTTCTTGTTCTTAACCCGTCAGAGTTAAGACTTTCGTGTTTTAAAGCTCCTTATATAAAAGCCTAGCAAAACTTGACTTAAACACGTTAAGGATACTAGCTAGAGTAAACTTAGATAAGTAAACTCGGGTTGAGTCAAAATATTCACGACTTTGAAAAATTTAAAACCACTTTATTGAAATTTTATTCTAGCAAGGAAAGAAAATAAACATAACAAAGGAAAATATAACTATACAACTAGGCCAAAATAGATTAAAAATTTTGAAAAATGTCGAAAAATAGAATTTTCCGGTTAAATGAAGGCACTTTAATGGAAAAGTCCACTTAAAACTCCCCTACACTTTATATAAACATTGTCCCCAATGTTTAAGCATGTGGGAATATACTCCCCTACACTTATGACATTGTGCACGTTGGTTAAATCAAGTTAAGGAGGAGACAACTAAAGTGATCAATTTCAAAGGTGAGTATGAAGAAGATTGAATCACGATAGTTGAGAGATAGAACCGGATTTGCGGATAACATGGGAGCACGGTTCTTCAAAGATTCCAAGAGTGCACTTATCCCTGTAATCACATCACCATACAAACACAAGCAACCTATATAGCTCTTCCTACACTTAGGATGAAAAACGGGAAAAAAGGGGGAATAGATACTCGGGTTGCCTCCCGAGGAGCGCTTGTTTTTATTAACCGAGTCACGAGCCTGACTCGGTCCCGAACTAATTCATGGGAAACGTGGTGAGGGATGGAATCGTCTCATGAGAGATGTTCTCACCAAAGTACAACTTCAAACGCTGGCCATTCACCTTAAAATTGGGCCCATTTGGCTGAGAAAGCTCAATGGTGCCATAGGGAAAGACATTGGCGATGGTGAATGGACCAGACCAGCGGCTCTTCAACTTGCCCGAGAAGATCTTCAACCGAGAGTTAAAAAGTAAGACTTGATCACCAACGTGGAACTCTCGGTTCTTAATTCTAGCATCGTGGATAATCTTGGTCTTCTCCTTGTAGATCAATGAGTTCTCGTAAGCTTCATTCCTCAATTCATGTAGCTCATTAAGTTGAATCTTGCGAAGATCACCCGCTTTGTTGATGTCGAAGTTAGCCCACTTCAAGGCCCAGTATGCCTTATGTTCCAGCTCGATAGGGAGGTGGCATGCTTTCCCGTACACAAGAAGATAAGGTGTACAACCAATCAGGGTCTTATATGCGATACAGAAAGCCCACAGAGCATCATCAAGTTTATCGGCCCACGAGGCACGATGCTCTCCCACAGTACGTTCCAAAATTCGCTTCAATCCACGGTTGGATATCTCGGCTTGACCGTTGGTTTGAGGATGGTAAGCGGTGGAAAGACGGTGATTGACACCATACTTAGCCATGACTCTTGCAAATTGATCATTGCAAAAATGAGTCCCGGGGTCACTGATTATAACACGAGGAACACCGAATCGAGTAAACAGTTGTTTCAAGAAATTACAAACCACCCTCGCGTCGTTAGTGGGTAAAGCTTTGGCTTCAACCCATTTAGAAACGTAGTCAACGGCGACAAGGATGTATTTGTTTCCTTTAGAAGAAGGGAATGGCCCCATAAAGTCGATGCCCCATACATCAAAGATTTCACATTATTGTATGAAATTTTGAGGCAACTCATCTTTATGTGTGATCTTGCCTTGTCTTTGGCAATCATCACAGTTTTTAACCATTGCGTGAGCGTCACGATAAATGGTGGGCCAATAGAATCCCCAGTCAAACACTTTTTTGGCGGTGTAGTTGGGACCAAGGTGACCACCGGTGGGTCCTTTGTGGCAAGCCTCGAGAATGTCTAAAGCTGCCCGTTCGTCAACACATCGGCGAATAATCAAATCAGCGCATTGTTCGAAGAGAAAAGGGTAATACCAAAAGTAAGTCTTAACATCATTCAAGAACTTTTTCTTTTGTTGGGATGTTAACCCTTTGATGAGAACAAATAGACAGTAAGGTCTCAAGGGGAAAAGAGTCATTGATCTCTTTGTTCGGATGATCCCTTTGATATGGATCCTCAAGTCTACTTAGATGATCCGCGGCTAGGTTTTCGGCTCCCTTCTTGTCACGAATTTCAATGTTGAATTCTTGAAGGAGTAAAACCCAGCGAAGAAGTCTTGGCTTAGAGTCGTGCTTAGTCATCAAGTACTTCAACGCGGAATGGTCCGTGTATACGGTGGTGGTGGGTAAAACAAGATAGGGGCGAAATTTTTCAAAAGCATAGACAACAGCTAAAAGCTCTTTTTCGGTTGTCGTATAATGCAATTGAGCCCCCGTCATTGTCTTGCTAGCATAATGGATTGGTTGGAAGTGTTTATTCACTCTTTGGCCCAAAACCGCTCCAATAACAAAGTCACTAGCATCGCACATCAACTCAAAAGGTAGCTCCCAATTAGGGGTAACCAAGACCGGTGCCTTAGTTAGCTTATCCTTAAGAAGATTGAAGGCTTCGATACACTATTTAGAAAAGATAAAAGGAGTATCTTTTTCCAAGAGGTGGGTCATTGGGCGAGCGATTTTAGAAAAATCTTTGATAAATCGACGGTAGAAGCCCGCATGACCAAGAAAACTTCTCACACCCTTCACGGATGAAGGTGGAGGTAATTTGGCTATGACATCCACTTTAGCACGGTCCACTTCAAGACCGGATTTTGAGATTATGTGTCCTAGCACAATGCCTTCTTTTACCATAAAATGGCATTTTTCCTAATTGAGAACAAGGCGAGTGTCTTCGTACCGCTTAAGCATACGTTCTAAATTGGCAAGGCAAGAAGAGAAGGAATCCCCAAAGACCGAGAAATCATCCATGAAGACTTCCATGGTTTTCTCAACCATGTCATGGAAGATAGCCAACATGCACCTTTGGAAAGTCCCGGGGGCATTGCATAAGCCAAAAGGCATTCTTTTGTAGGCAAATGTTCCATAGGGGCAAGTGAATGTTGTCTTCTCTTGATCTTGGGGATCGATGGGTATTTGGAAATAACCCGAGAAACCATCTAGAAAGCAGTAATATTCATTACCCGCTAAACGTTCAAGCATTTGGTCCATAAAAGGAAAAGGGAAATGATCCTTTCTCGTGGCATCATTGAGTTTGTGATAGTCTATAAAAACTCTCCACCCAGTAACGAGACGTGTAGGAATCAACTCGTTGTTTGCATTGGGCACAACGGTGATTCTGCCTTTCTTAGGCACACAATGGACTGGACTAACCCATGGTGAATCCGAGATAGGATAAATCATGCCCGCATCAAGAAGTTTGATAACCTCTTTTTTGATAACGTCATGGATTTTAGGATTCACCCTTCGTTGGCTTTGAATTATGGGCTTAAAGTCGTCCTCCATGAGAATTTTATGTGTGCAAAAGTGAGGATCAATTCCGCGAATATCGGAGATTTTCCAAGCGATGGCTCTTTTATGTTTCTTGATAACTTCAATGAGACGAGTTTTCTCATCGGCTTTTAAGTCCTTAGCAATGATAACGGGAAGTTGATCAATGCCTTCTAAGAAAACATACTCGAGATGGGGAGGTAAGTCCTTAAGCTCAAGAGTGGGAGGATCCTCAATAGATGGTGTAACTAACGATGGATCATCATTAGTCATCTCTTTAGGAGAAGGAGGAGAAAACGGGTCTTCATTGAGAAGTTTCTCAATTGTACGAATGTATTCTTCCCAATCGGTGGGAGAATCATCATACTTAAGATCAAGTGGACCCAAGCTAGCTTCAAATTCATCCAAAAGAAAGTCACTTTCTCCAAAAGGAGTCAATGACGGAGCGATATAGGCAACGGTCTCAACATTGGGTAGAGAAGAGAGATTACTTTTGCAAGCATCATGAAAGTGTTCTTCACAAGCCTCAGCGAGAACATCAATAGCATTAACACTCTCATATGAATAAGGTTGCTTAGAAATCTTACCCATGTTGAAGACAATTTTATCGTCACCAACTCTCATGATTATTTCGCCCGCGACTACATCAATGAGAGTGCGGCCGGTCCTCAAGAAGGGACGTCCAACGATTAATGGAACACGAGGATCCATCTCGTAGTCAACGACAACAAAATCCGCCAGGAAGGTGAATTTTTCAACGCCAAAGAAGACGTCTTCGGCTATCCCCACTGGATAAGCAACTGTACGGTTATCTAATTCCAATGTCATTTTAGTGGGGACTAGCTTGGGGAGAGATAATTGCTTCCAAACACATAAAGGCATTAAGTTTATACTGGCACCTAGATCGGCCAGGGCCATGCAATTCTCTACTCCCGGGAAGTTGCAAGGAATCAAGAAGCGACCCGGATCACCAAGTTTGGTGGGTAATTTCCTTAAGAGAACCGCGGAGCAATTCTCGTTAAGTTGGGTATTGGCAATATCAAGAAGCTTCTCCTTGTCACTAAGAAGATCTTTAAACATCTTCGCATATTTAGGCATGTGAGCGATAGTATCGGCAAAGGAGATGTTAAAATTCAATTGTTTAAACATTTTGAGAAAGTTTGAAACTTGAATATCATCCTTGCTCTTTTTCTTCTCTTTCCTCAACCTTGAAGGATAAGGTATATCCGATGAAGAGGAAGGATTTAGGGGGTAGGATCACTCACAACCGCGGGTGGTGGGGGAATGGGGGTAGAAGGCAAAGGGGGTGAGGAAAGTTGCTCTTTTTCCTTGTTCACAATCACGGGTGGAGGTGTAGGAAGCTCGGGTTCCGTATAACCTTGTCCACTACGAGTGGTGATTGCTTTCATCTCCCCTCTTGGGTTAGCAACGGTGTTACTCGAAAGAGTACCCGAAGAAGAGGGTTGATTACCTTGGAAGAGCGAACCGATCATATCACGTATGTTTTCCGCTTGAGTGCTGAAAGAGTCTCTCATGTCTGCACAAATATCATTGCTTTGTTTCGCCATGTCATTCCTTAGCTCGGCTCGAATATCGATCCCTTGTTTCGCTATTTTTCCCTTCAAGTTGATGAATTGACTCTGAAGATTCGTCACCATTTCTCTATTAGTCCTCACAAACGTCTCGATGTCTTGATTCAATGCCATCGGTGGATTGAGAGGTGGAGCTTAGTAAGCTTGAGAATTTCCTTGAGGTGGGTATGGGTTTCTTTGGGATTGATATTGATTTTTAGCACGAGGTTGGGATTTGTTATTTCGGTTATAGCTTTGTTATTGGTTTTGGTTTGGAGGAGTAAAACCGGGTGGTGCAAGATAGTTGTTTGAACGATAACTTAGCAAGCTACGGTCTCCTTGAGGACGAGATTGATAGCCTCCCGTGGGATAAGTACCGTATGCCGCGTTAACGTTTTCACAAAAATTGCCTTGAGTGGAAGGACAATCATTGTAAGAATGAGGACCACCAGATGTGTCACAAGAGATAGCAATGGCTTTAGCTTGTTGAAAGTGGTTTGTGGCCATGGTCATGTAATTCTTGTTCATCTCCGTGACTTGTCGGGTAAGTTCAGCTATCTCGGGATTGGAAGTAGTAGAAGAAACATTGACTCTCGTTTTAGATCTTGAGGATGCGGATGAATCCCAATTCTTGTGGTGAGTAGTCATCTTTTCAATCAACTCTCTACACTCCTCCGGTCTCCTTTTCATAAAAGTACCACCGGCGGCGGCGTTGATCGTGTCACGATCACGAAAAGTGAGACCATTGTAGAAAGTATCAATGAGAGTGACGGGGAGCATGTTGTGATTTGGACAACGGTCGATCAAATCATTGTATCGTTCCCAAGCATCAAAGAGCGATTCATCATTGTCTTGCATGAATCCACTAATTTGGTTACGAAGGCTCGTGATCATGGATGGTGGGAAGTAGCGCGACAAAAAGCGTTGAGTCATGTCATCCCAAGTATGAATAGAATTCTTTGGGAGACGGTCAAACCATTTTTCGGCATGGTGAGAAAGAGAGTGGGGAAATAGTTGAAGGCGAAGTTCATCCATAGAAACACCGGGTGACTTCATGCTTTGGTGATGGTAATGAATTTGTCGAGGTGTTTGATAGTTGTAAAATTACCCCTTTAGGAAAAGGATGGCAAAAATAGGGTAAGCACGACGATTTAGGAAAACCGTGTGTAAATGACCCTAAAGTGAGTTCGTTCTCGAGGAGGCTAGTGCGTTGTGTAATGAAATGATTATCTTTGTGATTTTATTGTTATGAGAAAAGAGAATAGAAATGGGGTAAGAAGAGAATGACGGTTACGATGACGGATTACACTAAGACGAAAAGGTCGTTCACGTAAAACCGTAAAAAGCACCAAATTAAAAAATTAAACCTAAAAGTTAATTCAAAGTTAAAACTAAGTCTAAAATAATATAAATAAGAATAAAAATCCAACAAAAATATTTTAAAACCTTTTATTAATTAAATATTCAATTTTAAATGCTAATTAAAGCCCTAAAACTAAATATAATTAACAAAATGTCCAAAATATTATTTTATTGAACTAGTAAGTTACTTATATTATTTAAAGTCTAAAAAGTATTTTTCCTAAATTTTAAAAACTATTTTTCTATTTTTAAATCACTAAAAACTATTTTTAAACCAAAATAATCATAAAAGAAATAATAAAATAATGCCAAAAATAATTTGACAATTTTAAAAATCCTAAATTATACTAATGAACAGTAGAAAATTGAAAAAGTTTGAAAACTGTAAAATTTTTCACTAAAAGACAAAACTGATATTAATTAAACCCTAATTAATCTAAATTTAATTCTAAAAAATAATTAAAAAGGTGAACAGTAAAATCTTTTTAAACTAAAAATCTTAAAATCTTTTTCTAAATCTAAGAAAAATTTTAAAACTGAAAATTATAACTTTTTACCACTAAAAGACAAAAACAAAAAGTTAAAAAGTTAATTAAAATAGCTATTTAATCAAAAAAATACTAAATGAACAGTGACAATAAAATTAAATAGACAGAAAAATCAAGTGTTAAATAAGAAAAATTATGAAACTAATTTGAAGTCCTAATTCCTAAATTAAGTCACTAAAGACAAAAAAACTGAATAAACTGAAAGTGACATGTGGATAGGTTTTGTCTGCTTGTAGAGCAGGGGTAACCTTTGCACTAGCAGGGGGAACTTTGTTCCCACTGCCTTAACAAAAAATGAGGTCTGGTGCCTATTTGGCTTGTAGCTTCTTGATTAATTGATGTTAATGGCAATGATTGGCACCCCCACAACCAGTTGGGTTGTGGGGAGTCAGATAAACAAGAAAAACAATAGCTCAAACACAAAATTCACACAAAACGAGGCAATCTATGTTACTGGTATAACTAGGTGGTCTGAATGACTGTTTGCTGATGCAATTGGCACTTTGGGTGAGTTTTGGCTCACCAAATCTTCACATATACTCCACCAAAACACTACAAACTGATTGCAAACCTATATTATACTAAACCCTAGCAGATTCCAAAATTTTGATGCACAAAAATACTAGAACAAGGCAGAAAAGATACTTACTGTTCTGGTGAGTTTTTACCTACAAGTGAACATACAAACCTTAGGAACTTATCAACCTTTGAACTAAACTTACTGATAACTACCCAAAGCAACAAACAAAGTATGTCTAAGCTGTTTTTGGCTGGTTTTGTTTTACCTTAACCAACTAAAACCATATACCCAAACACCCCTTAATATTTAAAAACCAAAAACTTTCAACTCAAATGTATTCATTACACTATAAAACTGAATGCAAGTAATCAAAACATGCATACCAAGATGGAATAAGACAAATCAAGTAAACAAAAACACATAAACAGTCTATTACACAAGATCCACAAAAATCACACTTTAAACTTGAAAACAAGGGTTCAAGCCAAGTTACCTTGTGGGACATACAATCCAGGTCCCACTATGGCTGAAAAGCCATCTCCTTTCAGGCTCGGGCCTGAGCTGAACTAATTGGGAAACAGTCACAAGCTTCCAACGATTTTCTGCTAAGATCAACACAGAAACACAATATCCAATAATCTGATTTTATTTTTCTCTTTTTTAAAACTTTTTCACAAATTTTCTCAAATACTTTTCTTTAAAAACACTTAAACAAACAAAATTACACACTCTGAAAACACATTTTTTGGAACAAGATATTATCAAAACACCAACTTTTTCATAAACTTTGATAAAAGGAATTATTTTTGAAAAGTCTTGAACTTAAAACACAATCAAACCATTAATACTTGTGGAACTCAGAATTTTTGCTCACCCTATACCAACTTTTTAAGAATAAAAAGGACATACCAATTAAAGAACAAACTTTTATTTTATTAAAAAAGGAATTACAAAAAGTTAAGCAAAAAAAATGGAATAAGAGTGAATGTAAACCCTATATGCCCTTATATAATGGGTCACAGAAGAGCCTAGAATCTAAAACCTTAATAGACGAAATTCCTCAAAAGCCCTTGGTCTTGTTGACTGATTTCTTGGTCAAATGTATCCCATGTGATATGACAGCTGGAGGACTTGATCTTAGCCGTTCTTTGGAGCCTTTGGGAACAAAAATTTCATAAGGGACGTAGATTGGTATGAAGATTCGATTTTTGCCCAAAATAGTGAAGCAGGGGAACACTGGTGGGACCTACTGGGTCACGGGGTGGATGTGATGGGTGGTGGGTTTTGTTTAGTGGGTGTTTAATCATGTTTCTGGAACATCTTAGGGAAAAACCTTTTGATTTGAAGCAATTAGGACCTGGAAAAGTTAGGGTTTATGGGGGATTAAGAACAAGTTTAATCTGAATAGTATTAGATTAGAGGGAAATGGTTTAAATTAACAGTGATTTAAAAAATATATTAAGATAGTGGGGTGAGGGGTGTACGTGTATAGAGGTGAGTGGTGTGGAGGGGGTGAGGTGGACTGGTGACGTGGGGAGTCAGTTGGGGTGGTATGGGTCGGGTAAAGGGGTATTATGGTTAGATTAGTGGGCTTAAGTTGGGTTTGGGTTAGATCCATGGGTAATAGGTTTAGCTAATGGCAAAACAGGTCCCCTGACTTCCATAATTTTGGCATATCAAGTTTTAATCAGCAAATAACTCTTTTCCCTTTATATCAACTTTTGTCAACTTGTCAAATATGACATGTTAAGTTTGCAAACTTTGACCAAGGTTCTTTTGTGTAATTTGACCATTCTCCAAGGGATATTCTTGTAAAATCTTGACATTTTGGGGACCCACATGTAATTTTGAGGTTTTACAGGGTTATAAAATGACAAGTCTTCAATTCTTGAGGGACCAAACTTGTACAATCTTCAAACTTCAAGGTCATTTTTGGAAATTCCATTCTTGGGCCCGGTTCTTTGTGCGGCTTCATTTCCCGTGTTTTTTTTTGCATGATTCTTGTGATCTTTTGCCATTTCCTTGATATCCGTACCTAAAATACACAAGCAACAAACACGAGCATATATTTGTCATTTTTAATGATATTTAATGCATTTAAGCCCATTTTGGACGATGAGACTATGTATAAAAGCAGTCTCATCAGTGTTTGTTGGCATCATCATCCGGAATTCCGCGAAATGGATTAGTTTGCACTTGTTGGATCATGTGATGCTTCAACGAAAACTCCTGAGCCGTGATTTGCATCGGCGCAATCGGGCCTCTACGTCCGTTCATCGTAGGTTGGCATAGTTCCTCCATTGTTCGTAGGTCGGGTAGGGGTGGATTATTCATGTTGGGTTGAGGTGGATTATTATTGTTGTTGTGTACACCGGCCATGTCTAAATTATCGAGAGTCTCGGGCTCGGGATAAGACGTTGATCGAGTACGCATACACTTAAAAGAAAATGCAAGAGAAAATATTTTTGGTTTTTATAGGTTTTTTAATTTTTTTGTATTTTTTGAAAATTTTATATTTTTATGAGTTTTTGAAAATTTTTGTGCTTGAAAATAACGTTCCCGAAAGAATGGATCCCAAAATCTAATTTTTCTCACAAGAAACCGTTGACCCTTACGAAAAGAGCCTCTAGCGGCGCCATTTTAATAACTGATTTTTTAGTTAGTTAATAAAAAGGTTTGTTGCAAGATCTTTATTTGTCTTGCTCGTACCCAATTATATATGTCGTTGTTTCGTTCTCGGTATCTTCTCGAATCGATCACGGTTCAAAGCGGAATTGTTGTTCTTGGTAACTAAAAAGAGGGAGCTTTTGATCTATATCTACTTAAAAGGTAAATGCGAAAAGCAATTAATAATAATAAATCCTAGATTAAACTTAAAACTTAAAACAGTAAAATACCTCAACTGAGAAAAATAGCTGATTCGGAATGTAATGCTTGATCCGTAATATAACCTTTATTCGGAATATCTTAGACAAAAACCTTCATCCGGAATATCTTGAAATTGCTTCATTCGGAATGTTCAACCAAACTTCCTTCATTCGGAATGTGCTTGATTTAGAATAAATTTGTTGATCCGAAATGTTAATCTTTATTCGTAATATTTTCTTGACTCGGAATAAATATGTCGATCCGGAATATATTAGCTTCACTCGGAATATTGCTTCATTCAGAAAAATCAAAAGGACACTGATTCGGAATAACAACTGACCCAGAATAAATTGTTTATTCAGAATATATTACTTGACTCGGAACCGTGCTTCACTCGAAATAATTAAACAAAAAGAGCTGGTTCGGAATATCTTGTTGATGCGGAATAATTAACACATACGACTCATCCGGAACATTTCGTTCATCCGGAATAAATAAAGAGAACTCTTCGCTCGGAATATTTTACTTTATCTGGAATGTTTTAAAAGAAACCTTTACTCGGAATAATAAGCTTTATGCGGAATAATAAGGAGAAAACGTTGATCCGGAATATTTAACCCAAATCCTTCATTCGGAATATAGGAAGGTATATGAAGACGAAGAACAGGGGAAAAATAAACACCACGAATTTAACCAAAATCCATCAAGTTTTTTAACCAAAACTTAAGCTAATTTAACCACTAATCATTTACTAATGATAAACATCAAACCAAATCAACAAAAACTCAAAACCCACATGTTTTTGGAGATCAAAATAAACAAAATAAAAACTAATAACTTGAGAATCAATAAGAAAAGGAAGAACAAGATTGAATAACAGATTATATTGAAAGATTAAGGTTTTAACAATGAAAAGGAAGGATTAAACTTACAAGATCAAAAGACAATAAAAATCACCAAACACCCTAATGGTGATGGTGTTTCCTACGAAACAGGAAGAAAAGAAACAGAAAAGAAAAACTAGTCTTGAAAATGTGAAGGGAGTCTCTATTTATAGGGCTTGTCTTGGTTTGGTGAGTGGGCTTTCTCCCTTTCTTTTGGTCTTCTCGTCTTTTTCAGAAAAGTTGATGTTTTCGATTTCGATTCGGGATTTGTCGACGAATAAATTCAAATCGTCTTTTAATTACTTCATTTAACAGACTTGAGTTCTTCGACATATGTAAATCTTCCATCTTTGGTCCTTTACTTCGATAAATCTTCAAATAGGCCCATTGACTTCAAATCTTTTGCATCTCTTGGACTATAGACTTCGTCTTTTCGTCTTTTTCTTTGATAAAACCCGTGCAATCCCATGTTTTCTTCAATATTTATCTGGTTGGCTCTGAAAACACAACAAACACACAAACCACACATAATTCCAAACAAATGATATTAAATACGCGTTTTGGTCTCGTTTTAGCAAGAAATAAGTGGTAAAAGGATGGGTGTTTTCACACATATCAGTCACTAAAAGTCCCATCGCTTGTGTATATAATAGTACTATTTGGGGACGATCACCCCAGTTCGTGCCTTGACGGTTGATCCCCGTTGTGCCACATTGATTGGTAAGCGAATTTATGTATGAGAAGATTTCCATAGCGTGATCTTTGTGAATACAAGCTAATTTAGATGGGAAAATGAGTTTCGGGTTAGCTACTTGATGAGACTGCTTTTATACATAGTCTCATCGTCCAAATTGGGCTTAAAATGCATTAAATATCATCAAAATACCCAAATATATGCTTGTGTTTGTTGCTTGTGTATTTTAGGTACGGATATTGAGAAAATGACAAAAGATCACAAGAATCATGACAAAACGAACACGGGAAACGAAGCCGCACGATGAACCAAGCCCTAATGAAGAATTTCCCTAAGAAAGTCCTTGAAGATTTGAAGAATTATGAAGAAGGGTCCTCCAATATGGAATAATTGACACTTTATACCCTTGTATCTTCATAATTACAAGTTTGGTCCCTAATGTTTGTCAAAATTACAAAAAGGACCCTTAACTTTGAAGAATTGGCAAATTTAGTCCCTCAACAAAACTAAATTGTCGATATTGGTCCTCCAAGAAGTCAACAATCAAGTCAAACCTTGAAGAATGAAGAAAATGACAAAATCAGTCCTTCAAATATGAAGAAATTACATTTCAAGCCCTTGTTTCAAGTTTGGAAAGTATTTGTGCCAAAAATGACAACTGCCCAAAATTTGTTATTTGTAATTTAGGCGTTGAGGGATGTTTATTACAAAGTGAAAGAAACTTAAACCTTTGGGGGCCATTCCTGCCAGATAACCAAACTCCATCCACCCACTCACAAGCTGCCACATCACCCACTTCCACCCCACACCAAATCAAAATCACCCTTTCCTCCACGTCACACTCCACCCATGTAAATAACTGATTTAATCAGTTATTTTAATCTTCCCTCCCAAACACATATTTAAATATAATCACCCCCAAAACCGGATTAAACCCACACTAATCAAACACATAAACCCTAATATCTCCAGGATGAACTTTAATTAAAACAAAGGGTTTTTGGGTAATACTTTCCAGATCACTAATTAACCTAACCCTAATCCCATCCCCACTCCCAAAAAACGTCACCCTCATCCTCACATGCTTGTACCACCCTCCCCTGCCCCACTATTCACTCCCAAACAAAAAGAAGCAGAGAATCAACGTTCAGAAAGTGCTAGCTTACTCCCAAAGGCAAGATAAATGTTTTAGATCACTCCAAAGCAGCTGGCCATCACTAGAGAACAAGAATCATCACATGGGGCTTTATTGACTGAAAATTCAATATTCGTCCAAGGGCTATTTAGGAAATTCAAGTATTAGGGTTTTCACATTCTAGATAGTTCTGTAGTCCCCTATATAAGGGCATATAGGTTTTCATTTGTTCTTGTTCTTGTTTTTCTCCTTGATCACAACTTTGTAAAAGTCCAGTTTTTTATGAAATGAAAAATGGTTAAAGCTTGTTGATGAGAAGAAAAGAGCCATCTTTACTTTTATTGTCTGAAGTTTGGTTAAGTTTGATTGTTGATTCACTTGTTTTAAAAGCTTTTCAGTTTTCTTAAGTTTTCAAAGTTTCTGTTTCTTTTCAAGGTTTTCTTAAATCTTAAATTTTCATACAAATCTGATAATATGATGATGAAAGGTGTTAGTTTGATGGTGTTTGAGTTTGTGTATGTCCAAGACACCATGGCTTGTTCTGGTGTAGTGGGTACCCAAGCTTAAATAATCCATTTGTTTGGACATTTTTTTTGCTTATCATAGTCTTACCATTAAGCTAAGGCTCTCTTCTAGCTTAATCTATAAGCTAGGGGCAAGCCCTTTAGCTCTTACACAACTTTGTCCCTTTTCTCTTAGCAGATTCAAAGAGGAACCATTTTTACCCATTTCTTGTTAAGCAGTCCCTCATAAGCCCATCATCAAAGTTTTGCTCAGGCCCTAGCCTGATTGGAGGTGACTATTCAGTCACTGTTGGGCCTGGATGTAGGCCCAACAAGGTAGCTTACTTGTCCCATTTTCAGTTTTCCAACATTTTTCAGATTTATGTGATTTTACATGAATTTTGGTGAAACTGCTTGTTTATGTGTTTAATCAGCTTGAGTAGGTCTTTTACTTGTTATTGTGCATGTTTAGATTGATTGGAATCATTTTGCTTAAGTTTTGTTAAGATTTAGTTTGAAAAATTTGTATTTTAGTCACTAAAGGAGTGTTTGGGATAAGGGGGAAACTTGGATTATTGTTATTAATCTTGCTTGTAAACCTGTTATATCCACTCATTGGTTAGTTGTTAAGTATTGCATGTGCTTAAGTTTCAGTTTGGTCAAGTTTTGAACACATTTGCATGCTAAAAAAAGTAAAAATATAGCTATAATCAGTAACTGCTATTTGAGTTTGATTTTTGTGGAATTTGACCTTCAAATTTGGTAGTCTGTTAGGAGATAGGTTGTTTTAGGATTGTGCATTGTTGTATGCTATTTGGTGAGCTTGGTTGCAAGTTTTAAGTCTTTAAAATTCGATTTTGTGCATGCAACTTGGTCATTTGTTCATCAGATACCATAAGCCTTTATCAGAAACTTGTCTTGCTCATTTGTGATTGATTTTGTGTGATTACTTGTGTTGTTTTTGCATTTGATTGACTCCCTACACTCCAACTCAGTGTAGGGGTGCCCCATTGTCCATCAAACACTATAAAAATCCAAGTTTAACTCCTCTTGAACCTTCTCTTCACTTGTGAAGATTTCTTTGTGTTCATCAGAAATTAATGCATTCCTGAGCACGTTTTTGGTTCCATAAGGCTTTAATCTTGTTAATTTGGATTAGTATTTGTGTTTTAGAGTAAATTAAGTTACTGTGCTTGAGTTTTAAAAGTAAAAAAAAAAAAGTTTGGTAAAAAGCTCCTTGGCATGGGCTCGAAAACGGGACCCCTCGTTGGAGGACTATACGTGTTAACCAGTGATCCAAGTGCTTTTCTATGCACATCTCTCATACCATTATATATTTAAGGTGTCTTTGTTTTGTAGCTTATTTTCATAACAGCTTATTAATAAGCTTTTTCTAGCTTATTTCTTTAAGGATTTGACCAGTTAGCATTTTTCTTTTGTTTGTATTAGGTTTTAGGACTTTTCTGTTTAAAAAGTTTATTTTTCCCTTAATTAAATAATTTTCTAGGATTATTTTTAGTTTAAATTTTAGAAAGTAATTTAAAAATAGAATAAGGTATTTAAAAATCTGAAAAAATAGTTTTTAGGTTTTGAATTATATTTTTGAGGTTTACATCACAAAAAGTTTTCAAAAAGTCTTATTTTTTATTTTATAGGATTTTAGGGTTTTTGGCTAACTTTAAAATTTAATATAAAATTATTAAATAGGTTTCAGAAAATTTTGATTGCATTTTTGTCTTAGTTACATTATTCTAGATTTTTGGTAATTTTATAGAATTTTTTTATGAATTTGAATTTTTTTTGAATATTTTAATATTATTTTATTATTAAAAATTGAAGTTTGATTTTTTTTAGTTTTTACATTTTTCCTAGGTTAAGGACACTTAATTAGGAGTTTTGCCACTTTCCAAATATTTTTAGGACCTTTCAATTATTTTCTAGAATTAATTTAAGATTTAATTGATTTTAATAGTTTTTAAGTGTTTAAAAATAGTTTAATTTACTTTTAAAATTTTTAAAAATACTTTTTAGTTTAATTAGGATATTTTTGAGGTTTACAAACTATAAGATCTTGTTGAGGGCTTTTTAATAATTAATAGTGATTTTTAGGGCTTTAATTAGCATTAAAAAGTCATTATCTAATTAATTAAAAGGTTTTAACAAGTTTGGATTTTTTGTAAACTCTTAGAATATTATTGGGGATTTTTAGTAATTTTTAGGAATTTTTAGGTTAAAATTTTAATTTTTGCACTATTTACGGTTTTGCGTGATCGCCTTTTTCGTCTTAGTTTAATCCGTTTTCGTAACCGTCTTTCTCTTCTAATCCCATTTCTTTCTTTCTTTCTCAATCATATAATCACAAATCAATATCAATTCTTAACACAACGCACTTGCCTCCACGAGAACGAACGAACTTAATTGGTCATTAGTGCTTGGTTTTCCTAAACCGACACTTAATACTTGCCACTTTTACAATCCTTTTCCTAAAGGGGTAATTTTACAACAATCATTTTGGCGCCGCTGCCGGGGAGGCGTGTTGTGTTTTGGTTGAACAATTGTTGTTTTTATATATAGCTATAATAGTATTTGTATTAGTAGCACTCTACTAATACGTATTATCAGTTTTTCGTTTTTTGTGAATACTATTACTATATTGTATACGTAGAACAATAAATTTACAAGTACTCCAAATACGTGAGAAATCACAACCTTGACTTGGGAGGTCATTACCCAATCATTGTATTCGAATCTTAAACCAAAGAAAAAGGCAAAAATAGATAAATACTTTCGTGAAACTCGATTTTGAAAAATACAAACTATAAGGTGGGTATAAGGCGGTTGTATTTCACGACCTAAATGAAAAAGGCTCTTAAGTGCTTCGCGCCGCCTCGTTTCATCCGCTTGCTTGTGCGTATTTTGATTTTGAGAGCTAATCGAGGGTTTTGCCGCCCAAAGTTTTACTTAAGTATCATATATATTTTCTTGGTTTCTATTGATTAAACCCTCTTGAACGATTTGGTGTTCCACCATCGTTCTAAAGTCATCGAAGGCGTTCACTTCACGTGTTCGTTTTCATTCCTTGAGGCTTCTTTAATCGAGAGATTTGATTAAGGAGGAGATTTGTAGATTTTGGTCTACTTAATACATTCCAAAAATCCAAAAAAAAAAAAGTAAAAACAATCAAAAACCACAAAAAAATTGAAAAAGTAAAAACAACAAAAAGAATCTTCTTTGCTCGCCTTCTCGTTGTACGTGACGTTTTTGCAAACTCGCTCTAAAGCAAGACGTGCTGGTAAACGAAGAAACAAATCCATCACTCCTTCTAGTGAGGAGTCTCCTATTGACGAACCCATTGTAGTGAAAGAAGCACCCATGGCTAATCGAACTATGATGGAGTTGCTTCAAGCACCCACCGAGGGTTATGGAGAAGCGATTGTGATTCCCGCTATCCTTGCGGAGAATTTTGAGGTTAAGACGGGTTTGTTGTCCATGATTCAAAACAACAAGTTTCGTGGTGACGAAAAGGACAACCCTCATAACCACATTCGCCAATTTAATCGTCTCACCGCCACTTGCAAGTTTAAGGACGTCTCAAACGACTCGATTAAGATGATGCTTTTTCCGTATTCCTTAGCGGGGCCCGCAAAAATTTGGTTAGAGAAAGAGCCACCCAATTCTATATTGACGTGGAAGGATCTCGTTTCAAAATTCGTGAACCAATTTTTTCCGCCCTCTAAGACTACGCACTTGAAAAACGAGATTTCAAAGTTTTCACAAGAGTATAATGAGAGTTTTTCAACGGCTTGGAATAGGTTTAAGGAAATGTTGCACGAATGTCCTCATCATGGTTTTTCCGACTTGCATCAAATTGACACGTTTTACAATGGCTTGAACGATCATGAGCGTGATTATCTTAATGCCGCCGCGGGTGGTAATTTTTTGTGTAAGACGGTCGAGGAAGCATTGTTAATCATTGAGAATAGGTCTAAGGTCTATAGTCCTCGTAGCACGTCGAGTGTTCGTAAGACTTCGTCTTCGCCTTCGCCTTCATTATCACACACCGTTGATGCTTGCCAAATCGAGGCTAATTTGGAGAACAAGATTTTTGATAAGTTGAAAGGATTGTTAATTGAGTTTAAAGTTGGTGAACAACCCACTCCCGCTACGGCTAAAGCGGTCGAGGTTTCTTGTATGTATTGTGGTGGAGCTCACGATTATTCCGAGTGCATTACCAACGGTGGTAACACTTCGAGTGCCTTCGCGGCCGCGGGAACTTATAACCAAAACGGTCAAGTTCCTCGCACTAATCAATTGACTCCACCGGGTTTTCCACCAAATCAAAATGCTAACAATTATCGAAACAATCAAGTTGGTTACCAAAGCAATCAAAGGAACAATTTTAAGGGTAATAACAACTATGGAAATCAAGGAACTAGTAGCCAATTGCAAAATCAAAACCAAAACCGTAATTTTCAAAACACAAGTCAAGGTCTTCAAAATGTTTACACTAAAGAACTTCCAATGGACTTTTTGAATTACGCCACGGCAAATGATAACATTTTGGAAAATATACAAGAGCAATTGGCTAGTCAAGCTAGGGACACGGCTAAAAACACCAAGGAGTTAGCTAATTTTGTGAAGGAAAATCTTAACATGAGAAATGAGTTGAAAAATGATTTTGCTAATCAAATTAGAGGTCAAAACAATAAAATTGAACAAAGTCATGCTAGGCTTGAACAAAGATTGACCAAAAAGCCGCTAGTCAAGATTTGAAGTTTAATAGTCAAGATGCTAAGCTTAATGCCATTTTAGAAGCCGTCATGGGGAACAAAGCCTCTACTTCGAGTGGTCTTCCTAGTAACACCGTTTCAAACCCGAAGGGAGAGATGAAAGTGATTACCACACGAAGTGGTAAGACACTTAAAGAACCGACTCCTCAACCAATTACTCCAACGGTGGAGGAAATTGAGGAAGAACCCGAGGTGGTGATCAAAAAGGAGCATATCTCAAGCCCACAAAGTACCGCTCATGCCACACTTACGGTTGACCCATTACCAACATTGGAACCCGAGATTCCAAAGGCTATGCCTATGCCCCAACCCACACCACCCTTGCCTTACCCATCGAGACTTAGGAAGGAGAAACGACAAGAGCGCGACAACTACCAATTTGAGCTTTTTATGAAAATGTTTCGTGAGTTGCACCTTAATGTGAGTTTCGCCGATGCTTTGGTCATGATGCCTCGATTTGCCGCTAACTTTAAGAGTATGTTGAACAACAAGGAGAAATTGCATCAATTGTCTAGTTGTTCGTCGGTTTATCTTAATCGCATACCTTAAAAAGTCGGTGATCCCGGTAAATTTTTGATCCCTTGTGCAATTCAAGATATGGAAGAATGCTATGCCTTGGCCGATCTTGGTGCTAGCATTAACTTGATGCCACTTGCAATCTTCAAGTCGCTCAATCTTCCTAATCTTACTCCTTCACTAATGTCTATCGAGTTGGCCAACCATTCCACGATTCGTGCATGTGGTTTGGCGGAAGACGTTTTTGTGAAAGTGGGGAAGTTCTACTATCCCGTAGACTTTATCGTTGTCGATATCCCCACGGATCCTCAAGTTCCTCTTATTTTAGGTCGTTCGTTTTTAGATACGTCTATGGCTTTAATTGATGTGCATGCTAGAAAGATCACCTTACGTTTCAACGATGAGGAACTTGTTATAAACGCAACTCAAAATTCTCAACTTTCTCATGTTTATTCCGTTGCTACCATAAACCTCGTTGATATGGTCGATGAAACTAGGAATTTGTATGTATCAATGAATGTTCGTTTATCGTTCCTCGACTCACTCGAATTGAAATCCGGTTTTATCGTATAGACTTAATTGTTTTTGGTTATAATACTTGTTTGGAGATCTATTTCTATTTAAGCACAAAGCAAGCAAAAGATAAAAATAATACTATTACTACGTAAATACTTACTAATCTAAAACAAGGTGCAATTACCGCAAGTAAAGAACACAAAGTATAAATGGAAATGCGCAAGTAAAATGCAAACGAGAATTAAAATGCTAAACAAATATGAAATAACAAATGCAAAATATTAAAATACTAGAAATGTAAATGCAAATTAATACCTAAATTGAAAATACCAAATTTATTCTAAAAATGTAAAGAAAACTATTTCTATATATAAAAAAAATTAATTAGAATCTAATGATTTAAAAAACTAATTTTAAAACTAGTCTATATTAAATAAAGTTTTAAACTACTTTTTTTAAAAAAGTAATTAATGAAAATATATTATTTTTTTTTATTATTATTTTTTTTTATCTTTTTATTTTATCTTTTTATTTTTTTTAAAACTGAAATTAAGAAAACTAATAAAATTAAATAAACTAAAAAAACTTGAGTTTAGACTAATTAAATAAAAACTACTAGTTACTAAAGGACCTATATTAATTAAGGAAAGCGAAATAATAAACAAAAGAGGCACTAGATGAGATGGAAAGGGTGTTAGACAGTTATGCGCTAGGTCACGAGTTCGAGTCCCCTAGTGGACAATTTTGCGAATTATTATTAACTTTTTTTTTTTTTGCAGACTGATAGAAAGCAGTTGGCTAAACAAAATATATAAACCTACTAATTATATCAGCTCAAAACGAAACACCAAAGCAACTCAGATCAGACGAATTTCAAAATAAATATAAGCCCAAACATAACATTGAAGCAAATATGCAGCGACAGACTTAACATCAATATCCTTACATATCAGTAAATCCCAATCTCAATACAAAATAACTAAGAATATCCAAATAATCAGAAAACCAAACAGTGCTACTAACTTGAACAATAAATAAGCTAACCAAATAAAAATAAGCAGATTAATAAATTTAACTAAAACTTAAAAATAAAAGAGAAAGGAAACCCGGTGTCGATTTCCGTTGAGATGAAGGTAGGCGCTGAACCCCCTTTGTCACCGAATACAAACACCACCTTAATTAATCAACATCATCTCGAACCGAACCAAACAAAGTAACAATACCCGAACCAAAAGAAATTCCAAACAAACAGTACTTTTATATTTTCCAGTGGGGAAAATATATTAATCACTTTCCTTTATTTTATTTTATTATTTTATTATTATTTTTTTTATATCATTTAAATAGAAACGAACAGTAATAAAAATAAAGATTTTAGATGAAAATTAAATCGAGACTTTGACAGAAAATGTAAATATGGAGACGAAATTGCTGAAACTAATTTTTCATTAATAATCAAAATGAAATTACATTAACTGGAAATAAAAAGATACAAGATTAAATCTAATCTAATTTTCAGAAATTTAAATCTAAATTACCCTACTCCTAATTAATTTAAAAGAAACAAAAATATAATGAAAAGCTTATGCCTAAATTACACATGAGATGGGGTTTTTATAGCAAAACCCTAAACTTGGTGCCCAAGGCTTTAAATCTTGGCCCTTCAATTCTTCTCTCTCTTTCTTCTCTTGATCAACGGTTGAAATCACTCTTGTGCCACGGATTGATGATGTGGTGTATTTTTATTGGTGGGATTGGTGAGATGTGGTGTTTCCACCAATCAAAAGATGGGGATTGGCCACGTTGGATGGAGATTAGGACCACCATGAGTGTTTACCCGAAAAATTGGGGGAATTAATTCCCTTCGTGTGAATCACACGTTTGAAGCAAAAGCCCTAAAATTCATTGAGTAATTTTTTTGATTTAGTGAATTAGGGTTTTGAGATTGGTAAAAAATGTGTCTGCGTATGTTTAGGTGAGAGAGAGAGTGGAAATATATTTTTATCAAAATGAAAGTGAGGGTGTAGGGTAAATAATGTGAGGGGTTGACTGGGTAAACTAAATACAACATTTGATTTATGGGATAGGAAAAGTTAGGGGTCGTTTGTTTTGTTAACACGTGGGGGGGGGGGGGGGGGAAATTGTTTATTTAAGTGAGTGGGTAAGTTAACCGTGTGTGGGAGAGTAAATGGTGTAATGTTGGGACACGTGTAGGGGGTGGTTTGGGGTAACGTTTTGTGGGTTGACTGCCCATTTTGATTTGTAGTTTTGTCCAAAGTAATATTCACCATGTTTAATCCTCCGTCCCATTTTGTTAATGGGCTTTGGCCCAAATAACATATTTTCATCCTACAAAATTGAAAATGGGCTTTTGATCCGTTTTAGCTTTACTTTTGATTCAATTTTCCAAATGGGCTTGTGGGCCCAATAAGAAAATGATATTAACTCCACTAGGAACGAGCTCGATTTCGGGTTTCTTAATCTTTTCTTCAAAACCGTGTTGATTTTGTCGGTTTCCGTGATATTCGGCACACTTTTGATCTTTTGACTTTGTCTTCGTCTCTTTTTTTGGTCTTTTCTTCGACTTTTGACCGGGAAATCTCGTGTTTTCTCTTCATTTGATCATTTGTACCTATTTTAACACAAAAACACAAAACCACGCGTAATTCCGACTTTTACGATGTAAAACACATGATTAGGTCTTGTTTTTCCTTGATTTTAGTGGCAAAAGGATAAGTGTTTTCACACTTATTAAATCCCCTACACTTGACCATTGCAATGACCCCATGCAATGCATAGTTTTAAAGCATAAGTTACATTTTTCTCATAATCAATCCATCTCGGCCTTTATAATTATTACCACTACTACTATGACGAAAAGATAAAAACTTTAAAGGAAACAAAAATTAAATGATTATTTTATTAACTTGGAAATTATTAGATGGAAGAAACTCGTAAAGAAATCTAAGATTTAGATTAGGGCTTTGTTGTCATGAATATTAATCACCCTCAAGTTTCACGTTCCCCATACCAAGCTTACAAACGAGATCATTGTTATTACAAGTTAGCACGACTAACACTTACTCATGTGGTTTAGTTAATCACATAGACCCCCTTATTCCTACGGTGTATCTCTTATATTTTATTTTTGTCTTAAATGATCACGAGGATGCATTTTTGACTTATTTCGATAATTTATTAAGGCCGAAAATAAAGTGGGACGGTTTAATCAATAGTTAGCTAAAGGACAAAATCTTTTAAAACGGCTTCTCGAAACCTCATAAAGTTCATATCTTGGCATAACTCGTTTCACGATTTGAGACCTTTCTCGGACCGATATTTGGCTTGTACTTCAAACTTCAAATCTTGAGAGACGATCTTGAAATTATGGTCTTCTCTTCATTTTGGTATACATCTTCATAAGGAGTGAAAGATGCTTCAAACGTTGACCACGACTTCTTCATTTATCCTCTTCTTTATTTAGGATTTTGATATACAACGATCCGCCTCCTTTTCGGACTTGGATCTATTTATCCTCATACCTTGTTAGGGTCTTTTTGGATAGAATTCTCCATGATCTTTAGGGGAGTAATTGCTTCTCGTCGTGTGTCTTGATCCATCATATTGATTTGGATTAATGATCTTCACGTCATCTTTGGATCTTTAGCAAAAAGTGAATCCTCATTGTTGGGTCAAAAAGTTGATGTGGCAGAAACTCAAAAACGAAGAAAACATGAAGAAATTGTCCAAGCGTTGTCAAGAGTTAATCAAGCGTTGACATGTACAATTTAGGCGTTGATAGCTCAAGAGTTGTCATGTATAATGTAAGCATTGTTACATGTAATTCAAGCATTGACAAAATGTAGACAAAGAAGCTTATGGAAGCTTCTATTTAGATAAACATGCAAAAGATATTCTGCATAAGTTTATTTAAATAGAAGATTTACTTGTTTATTCATCATTATCTCTTGTAAAACCCTAATCCTTACACTATAAAAGGAACCAAGGGTTATTAGGTTTTTCATATAATTCATTCACAATGTAAACCTAAAGTGTGTGTCGACTAGACGTGGGATTCGATGTATACACGTCTAGTGATTGTTAATTATTAATATAGTTAGCAATCCAATTGTGTTTTAATTCATGTTTCGTGCCTAAACACCTTGTTAATGGTTGTTTTTCTAATTCCGCTTTGATTGTTTAATCATATGAACAATGATCATTCCTAGTAGCTTAAAAGATCCGGAAACCAAGGTTTCCACAATTGGTATCAGAGCAAGGAGGATGTTCTTGGTTCCGTCCTTGTGTATTGATCTTGGAGAGGAGTCTTAAAAAGGAGAGGAGCAATCGAATTTGAGTGACAAAAGTAATAAAGAAAGCTCCAAAGACTCTACAGGTGTTGAAGATGATTAAGACCAAGTGAAGGCTATACAAGTGATTTGAGTGATTGACTTTTCGAGATTTATTATTACTCAAATTCAGGGATAAGTATGTTTGTAAGAATCCTCTATGTGTGTTATTTTATTCAGAAACTTGATTACTAGAGTAGATATCAAGTTTAGGGGAGGATTGTTGGGAATAAAATTAGCTAAGTCACTGGAACGCTGACAAGAGGGAATTGGACGCTGACAAGAGTAAACGAGGCGTTGACAGATGAGACGCTGATAAGAATTATCAAGGCGCTGACAAGAAGAATCTTAAGACAAAGACAAGGACTAAATCTGCCAATGATGAATTCTTCAAGCTGGTGGACAAAATATGAAGATAAGAATTCAGAATATATTCTTAATGTTTAAAAAGATTTAGTCAATATGTTATTTGAGTATGTTTATCTTGTGTCTATTCCTAAAATAGTTGATCTTAGCTTTTTGTACAAAGCTCCTTGAACCTATAAAAGGAGGCCTCAGGGTTAGACATAAGACATATCTTTTTCACACATCTCTTCCACATATCTCATAACACTTGCATTGTAATCATTTATTGATATTATTAATCAAAGTAACAGTTTGGTTTACTTTGTTTTGTTTTGGATCAGAGGTCATAACTTTTGATCGAACCGTTGGATCGTCACGAAATTTTATATGTGTGTTCTACATACATAGATCTAAACATCCACCGGAGGGATTGTCGAGTTTTATCCCCAGGCAAAAGTTATTAAGCGTCAAAGTCAGCAGTAGGATGAATGCAGTTTTCTGTGGACAACCATGTTCAAAACACGATCTCTCCTTCGTTAACCGTTGGATCTTCGTGATTTTTGAACTGTAGATTCTTGGCACTTGTGTCTAGAATCTCACCGAAGGGATCTTCGATCTGAGCCCTAATGAAAAAGTTATTCAAGGTCGAAGGTTGCTGTTTAAGGTATTAATGTTCTTGCTTTTCCACATGAAATCATGAACTAGGGTTTCTCAAACCCTAGATCTACATAAAAAGCAGGATGTTATAAAGATCGTGGCTGTTAGAATGCATAATGATACATGATTCAAGCTACTGTTTGTTTACAATATCATGATTTAGGGTTTCTTCCAAACCCTAGATTGTGTATAGCAGAAAGAGCTCGTGATTTGCAGCAGCAGGGATCTTAGTTTGTATTTATATATTAGAGTCGCTGTCTGTATCATGATCTACTACAGATTCTATTCACACGAAAGGTCAAGACAATTGACGTGTGATGAAGCTTGTGTTCACACGGTGGTTAGATGATGATTGGCTAAATATTTATTCTTGATCAGTCATGGGAAGGACAGGTTATATGCGTCTTTTGGGCTTAGATCAAGTGTTTGCTTGACCATGATTACAAACGTGAGGATGTAAGCCATTTGATTCTATTGGTGGAAAGCTTTTGTATTCACACGAGCCAATATAGTATACCTTATTTGTTGGTACAATAAAATACATTCACGTGAGTATGGAGCTGCAAAAAGGAAATATTATGGTCAACTATGGTGTGCTGTTAATGATACGTGGGTTTGCAATTGAGTAAATCCAAGATAAGCGTGTCAATGTTTAAAGATTTTTAGGAGACAATCACGTCAATTTATAAAAATACAGAATATATTATTTGCTATTTATTCTCAGCTGATGATTGAGACGTGAGGTGCTAATATTCTATTTTGAGCAGAAGATAAAGACACGCTTTGGTCAAAGATTGTTTTATTTATGGAAACAGTTATGATAACTCACGCTTTGGAGCTGATCTAGTTTGACGTGGGGTTGATTTAAAAGATAATCACATGGATAATATCTTTATCCTATTATATTTATTTATCATAACTGCTCTGCCATGTTGCCCTAGATGACGTCAGCAGGAAAAAGTGGACGCTGACAAAGTATGGAATTAACGCTGACAGAAAGGAATTTGACGTTGACAGAATAAGTCAACGCTGATAGAGTTGACAGTGTCGTCCGATATATGAACTTCAACGCTGATAGGTATTGTCTGATATCGGACAATACAACTGCCAAAGATATTGGACAGAAGAGGATATTGGACAACACAGGAATTGCTGCTGTTTGAGAAAATTGGACGTTTTAAGCACACAAAAAGGAGGATTATACACACGAAGGTACATGGAATCTCCGTTTTTATTTAGAATATCATGGTGATATTAATGGCTCGTATATTTTTAAAAGGGATTAATGATTTTAATGTGAGTTAGCAACTATTCGTGAAGTAATTTATTGGATTTGATTATGTAATCGGGGTAGCCTTGTAAAAGAGTTATCCGTCTTAATGCTTTTACATATGATATGAAGATTAAGATTCTTCATGAAGAGGTGTTGGCTTAAGGGGAAGAATTATTATGGTAAGTTTGATGATTGAAGAAGATTTTCACGAGTTTGTGTTTTATCATATCTTTAAATTATGGAGGGATACCATTGGTTTGAAGATAACTTGTTCGTGCTTTACATGGTTGGTGATGAAGACTTGTCATAACACTTGAAGGAGTTACATTATCGTGCTCAGTGTCTCACAAAGGATGAGAATATTGACAAGGGATCGAGGTCTACTTATATTTAGTCATTTGTATAAGTTTTTCATCATGTGGATAGTACAAGACATGGAACACAAGGTTGGGTTATTCTACTTCTACATCAAAAATATTATATTAATTGTTCTTCAAGATCATTACATAGAGCCTACATATGGAGAATCTTCAAAGATTGCAACATTGTTTACTTCCTTGTTGATGTGACAAAAAGGGGAAGAAATACATGCTATACTTGAGGGGAAGCAATTTGAAGATCATGTACAACTTACAAGAGATACACATAGAGTTTTGCCACTATCAACTAGGGGAAGATTGTTGGGTCAAAAAGTTGATGTGGCAGAAACTCAAAAACGAAGAAAACATGAAGAAATTGTCCAAGCGTTGTCAAGAGTTAATCAAGCGTTGACATGTACAATTTAGGCGTTGATAGCTCAAGAGTTGTCATGTACAATGTAAGCATTGTTACATGTAATTCAAGCATTGACAAAACGTAGACAAAGAAGCTTATGGAAGCTTCTATTTAGATAAACATGAAAAAGATATTCTGCATAAGTTTATTTAAATAGAAGATTTACTTGTTTATTCATCATTATCTCTTGTAAAACCCTAATCCTTACACTATAAAAGGAACCAAGGGTTATTAGGTTTTTCATATAATTCATTCACAATGTAAACCTAAAGTGTGTGTCGACTAGACGTGGGATTCAATGTATACACGTCTAGTGATTGTTAATTATTAATATAGTTAGCAATCCAATTGTGTTTTAATTCATGTTTCGTGCCTAAACACCTTGTTAATGGTTGTTGTTCTAATTCCGCTTTGATTGTTTAATCATATGAACAATGATCATTCCTAGTAGCTTAAAAGATCCGGAAACCAAGGTTTCCACAGGCACATCACAAACTTCATCAAAGAATATGTCGAGCCCAAAATCACTAATCTCACTCGATGTATCAAAATCCTTAGATGCATTTGGGATATTGAGAGAAGGAATTACAATTGCACTAGGACATTGCGCACAAAGATCATCCCAAGAAATAGTATTCTCATCGTCATCATCATAATAGTAAGAACGCACAAGAGGAGGAGTAGAAGCACTAAGAGTAGAAACTTGCTCTTGTTGTCTTTCGTCATGCAAGCTAATTTTGAGTTGTTTTAAGCTTTCTAGAATTTCATCCAAACTCATGCTTTGTTCCTTAAATAAGGTTGATGAACGACGGAGTTTTATGGGGGTTCAAAATTTTGAAAACCGGAATTATAGCACGGATGTGGCTCATAATTCATCGGTTGACAATAAGAAGTATCGTGAGGGCCCCCAAAATGATTGCAACACGGGTATTGAGAAAAACCCGGTGCATGTTGCGGATAGGGATTGTCATAGACGGGAGGAGGGGAGAAATTTGTGTAAGAGGAGAAGTACGAATTTCTAGAATTGCACAATGGACAAAATCCAAATTGTGTATCGTCGATATCGGAACCACACTTCGCACAAGTACACCATGGACATATTGGAAAACCGAGCCATGGTCTCCCACACCGAACGCAAGACAAATCCATGAAGAATTATAAATAAGAGGGGTTGAGAAAAAGAATTAAACACAATAGAGGATAAAGAAGAATATTTTTGTATTTTTTAGAAAAATATATACACAAGAAAAATCGAAAGAAATCGAACTAAAAATTAACACTAATACATAATATTTTTGGTGTAATACTTTTAGGAAAAAGTATTACTTTTGGATTTTTTTAATTTTTTTGGTGCAATTCTTAGGAAAGAAATTGCTTTTGTGATTTTTTTAATTTTTTTGTATTTTTAAGTTTTTGATTTTTTTGTGTTTTTGATTTTGTTAACAAGAAACGTAACGTTCAAAAAGAACGGATCCCAAAATCCAAACGCCTTCACGAAAAATCTTCAATCGTACGAGCGAAGCGGCAGCGGCGCCATTTTGAAACTAGGAATTTGTATGTATCAATGAATGTTCTTTATCGTTCCTCGACTCACTCGAATTGAAATCCGGTTTTATCGTATAGACTTAATTGTTTTTGGTTATAATACTTGTTTGGAGATCTATTTCTATTTAAGCACAAAGCAAGCAAAAGATAAAAATAATACTATTACTACGTAAATACTTACTAATCTAAAACAAGGTGCAATTACCGCAAGTAAAGAACACAAAGTATAAATGGAAATGCGCCAGTAAAATGCAAACGAGAATTAAAATGCTAAACAAATATGAAATAACAAATGCAAAATATTAAAATACTAGAAATGTAAATGCAAATTAATACCTAAATTGAAAATACCAAATTTATTCTAAAAATGTAAAGAAAACTATTTCTATATATAAAAAAAAAAAATTAATTAGAATCTAATGATTAAAAAACTAATTTTAAAAGTCTATATTAAATAAAGTTTTAAACTACTTTTTTTAAAAACTAATTAATGAAAATATATTATTTTTTTTATTATTATTATTTTTTTTATCTTTTTATTTATTATTTTTTTTTAAACTGAAATTAAGAAAACTAATAAAATTAAATAAACTAAAAAAAACTTGAGTTTAGATTAATTAAATAAAAACTGCTAGTTACTAAAGGACCTATATTAATTAAGGAAAGCGAAATAATAAACAAAAGAGGCACTAGATGAGATGGAAAGGGTGTTAGACAGTTATGCGCTAGGCCACGAGTTCGAGTCCCCTAGTGGACGTTTTTGCGAATTATTATTATTTTTATTTTTTTATTTTTGGCAGACTGATAGAAAGCAGTTAGCTAAAAAAAATATATAAACCTACTAATTATATCAGCTCAAAACGAAACACCAAAGCAACTCAGATCAGACGAATCCCGAAATAAATATAAGCCCAAACATAACATTGAAGCAAATATGCAGCGACAGACTTAACATCAATATCCTTACATATCAGTAAATCCCAATCTCAATACAAAATAACTAAGAATATCCAAATAATCAGAAAACCAAACAGTGCTACTAACTTGAACAATAAATAAGCTAACCAAATAAAAATAAGCAGATTAATAAATTTAACTAAAACTTAAAAATAAAAGAGAAAGGAAACCCGGGTGTCGATTTCCGTTGAGATGAAGGTAGGCGCTGAACCCCCTTTGTCACCGAATACAAAAACCACCTTAATTCATCAACATCATCTCGAAATGAACCAATCAAAGTAACAATACCCGAACCAAAAGAAATTCCAAACAAACAGTACTTTTATATTTTCCAGTGGGGAAAATATATTAATCACTTTCCTTTATTTTATTTTATTATTATTTTTTTTATATCATTTAAATAGAAACGAACAGTAATAAAAATAAAGATTTTAGATGAAAATTAAATCGAGACTTTGACAGAAAATGTAAATATGGAGACGAAATTGCTGAAACTAATTTTTCATTAATAATCAAAATGAAATTACATTAACTGGAAATAAAAAGATACAAGATTAAATCTAATCTAATTTTCAGAAATTTAAATCTAAATTACCCTACTCCTAATTAATTTAAAAGAAACAGAAAAATAATGAAAAGCTTATGCCTAAATTACACATGAGATGGGGTTTTTATAGCAAAACCCTAAACTTGGTGCCCAAGGCTTTAAATCTTGGCCCTTCAATTCTTCTCTCTCTTTTCTTCTCTTGATCAACGGTTGAAATCACTCTTGTGCCACGGATTGATGATGTGGTGTATTTTTATTGGTGGGATTGGTGAGATGTGGTGTTTCCACCAATCAAAAGATGGGGATTGGCCACGTTGGATGGAGATTAGGACCACCATGAGTGTTTACCCGAAAAATTGGGGGAATTAATTCCCTTCGTGTGAATCACACGTTTGAAGCAAAAGCCCTAAAATTCATTGAGTAATTTTTTTGATTTAGTGAATTAGGGTTTTGAGATTGGTAAAAAATGTGTCTGCGTATGTTTAGGTGAGAGAGAGTGGAAATATGTATTTATCAAAATGAAAGTGAGGGTGTAGGGTAAATAATGTGAGGGGTTGACTGGGTAAACTAAATACAACATTTGATTTATGGGATAGGAAAAGGTAGGGGTCATTTGTTTTGTTAACACGTGGGGGGAAATTGTTTATTTAAGTGAGTGGGTAAGTTAACCGTGTGTGGGAGAGTAAATGGTATAATGTTGGGACACGTGTAGGGGGTGGTTTGGGGTAACGTTTTGTGGGTTGACTGCCCATTTTGATTTGTAGTTTTGTCCAAAGTAATATTCACCATGTTTAATCCTCCGTCCCATTTTGTTAATGGGCTTTGGCCCAAATAACATATTTTCATCCTACAAAATTGAAAATGGGCTTTTGATCCGTTTTAGCTTTACTTTTGATTCAATTTTCCAAATGGGCTTGTGGGCCCAATAAGAAAATGTATTAACTCCACTAGGAACGAGCTCGATTTCGGCTTTCTTAATCTTTTCTTCAAAACCGTGTTGATTTTGTCGGTTTCCGTGATATTCGGCACACTTTTGATCTTTTGACTTTGTCTTCGTCTCTTTTTTTGGTCTTTTCTTCGACTTTTGACTGGGAAATCTCGTGTTTTCTCGTCATTTGATCATTTGTACCTATTTTAACACAAAAACACAAAACCACGCGTAATTCCGACTTTTATGATGTAAAACACATGATTAGGTCTTGTTTTTCCTTGGTTTTAGTGGCAAAAGGATAAGTGTTTTCACACTTATTAGTCGACGTGGTTTGCGAGGAATTTTTACAAGAAGTTTTAGGGTTTGGTGATGAAGAAACTAGTGGCAATCCCACTATGTTAGATCCAATTCTTAATAATTCGACACCAACCTTCACTCCTTTCGAAGGTGGTGGTTTTACGTTGGAAGAATGTAATGTTCCACGTACTTGTGATGAAGACCTCGACAACGATGAGGACTTCTCGATTATCAAAGATTTTCTTAACGATTTCCCATTTCCTCCACCCGAGGAGGTTATGAGTATCGAGCCCAAATCTTCACTTGAGGAACCACCTATCCTCGAGTTGAAAGATTTACCTCCTCACCTCGAATATGTCTATTTGGAGGAGGACGACAAGTTGCCGGTTATTATTGCGAAAGATCTTTCGAATGATGAAAAAACCGCACTTGTCGATGTTCTAAAGGATCACAAAGGGGCGATTGCGTGGAGGTTATCCGACATTAAGGGAATCGATCCCAAGTTTTGTACCCACAAAATCTTAATGGAGGAGGATTTCAAGCCCACAATCCAAAGTCAAAGGAGGGTGAACCCTAAATTCACGACGTCATCAAAAAGGAGGTCCTTAAACTCCTTGACGCGGGAATGATTTACCCTATTTCCGATAGCCCTTGGGTGAGTCCTATTCATTGTGTCCCTAAAAAGGGAGGGATGACCGTTGTGCCAAACAATGCCAACGAGTTGATTCCCACTAGACTCGTGACCGGATGGAGAGTGGGCATCGACTATCGAAAGTTGAATGAAGCCACTCGAAAAGACCATTTTCCCTTGCCCTTCATGGACCAAATGTTGGAGCGTCTTGCGGGAAACGATTTCTATTGCTTTCTAGATGGTTTTTCCGGTTACTTCCAAATTCCCATCGACCCTCGTGATCAAGAAAAAACTACGTTTACGTGTCCATATGGAACGTTTGCCTATCGTAGAATGCCATTCGGACTTTGTAATGCACCGGGAACCTTTCAAAGGTGCATGATGGCTATTTTTCATGATATGATCGAGAAGACGATGGAAGTCTTCATGGATGACTTTTCCGTGTTTGGTGATTCTTTTACTTCGTGTTTGTCGAACCTTGAGAGAACGTTAAAACGTTGTGAGGAAACCAACCTTGTGCTCAATTGGGAAAAATGTCATTTTATGGTTAAGAGTGGAATCATCTTAGGGCACAAGGTCTCGAAAGCGGGGATTGAGGTAGATCAAGCTAAGGTAGACGTCATCGCCAAATTACCTCATCCCAAAACCGTTAAGGGAGTTAGGAGTTTCCTAGGCCACGTGGGCTTTTATCGTCGATTCATCAAGGACTTTTCAAAGATTTCTCGACCTATTACACATCTTCTTGAAAAAGAGGCACGTTTTGTCTTTGACGAAGATTGTGTACGAGCCTTTGAAATCCTTAAGAGGAAACTTATCGAAGCTCCCATTCTTGTTGCTCCCAATTGGAACCTCCCCTTTGAACTAATGTGTGATGCTAGTGATTACGCTATTGGGGCCGTTTTGGGGCAACGTCATGATAAGCACTTATTGCCTATTCACTATGCTAGCATGACGATGACCGAGGCTCAACTTAAATACACTACAACGGAAAAGGAGTTCCTTGCCGTGGTGTATGCATTTGAGAATTTCCGACCTTACCTCGTCTTGACGAAATGCATAGTGTATACGGACCATTCGGCTATTAAGTATCTCATGGCAAAGCAAGATGCTAAGCCTAGATTACTTCGTTGGATTCTCCTCCTTCAAGAATTTGATCACACCATCGTTGACAAAAAAGGAGCCGAGAATCTAGCGGCCGATCATCTCTCTCGTTTGGAAGATCCTCACCAAAGTGTTTACGAGCCCAAGGAAATCACCGAAACATTTCCGCTCGAGACACTTGGTGTAGTGAATTCTAAGCTTGATTCTTCTACCCCATGGTTTGCGGATTTTGCAAATTACCATGCGGGTAACTTCATCATTAAGGGTATGACGACTCAACAAAAACGAAAATTTTTTCGTGACGTCAAGTTCTACTTTTGGAACGACCCTTACTTGTTTCGAACTTGTGCGGATCAAATCATCTGACGTTGTGTTTTTGGAACCGAAGCTTCTAACATCATTAGAGCTTGCCATGAGGGACCCACGGGTGGTCACCACGGTGCTAATCTCACGGCTAAGAAGGTGTTTGATGCCGGCTTCTTTTGGCCTACTATTTACCGAGATGCACAAGATCTTGTGAAGTCGTGTGATGCATGCCAACGACAAGGAAAAGCCTCTCAAAAAGATGAAATGCCACAAAATATCATCCAAGTGTGTGAGATCTTTGACGTTTGGGGTATAGACTTTATGGGGCCGTTCCCATCATCTCGTGGTAATAAGTACATCCTTGTTGCGGTTGACTACCTTTCTATGTGGGTGGAGGCCAAGGCCTTGCCCACCAATGATGCTCGTGTGGTAGTCAAGTTTTTGAAGCAATTGTTTTCTCAGTTTGGAACCCCTCGTGCTATCATAAGCGATCGTGGAACCCATTTTTGTAACGACCAATTCGAAAGAGTCTTAAGGAAATATGGGGTTACACATCGGCTTTCTACGGCTTATCACCCACAAACGAGTGGGCAAGTCGAGGTTTCAAACCGAGCGTTGAAGAGGATCTTGGAGAGATCCGTTGGGGAAAACCGACAAACTTGGTCGGATAAGTTGGACGATGCTTTATGGGCCTTTAGGACCGCTCATAAGACGCCCATTGGGTGCACTCCCTATAAGCTTGTGTATGGAAAGAATTGTCATTTGCCTATCGAGTTAGAACACAAGGCTTATTGGGCCCTAAAGCATTTTAATGATGATATGGAGACCGCGGGAAAACACCGAAAAATGCAATTAAATGAATTGGATGAATTAAGGGATATTGCTTATGAAAATTCATTGATTTATAAAGAGAAAACTAAAAAGTTGCATGATTCTAAAATTAAAAACCGGGTTTTTAACATTGGGGATCAAGTTTTGCTTTTTAATTCAAGATTAAAAATCTTTTCCGGTAAATTGAAATCCCGTTGGTCCGGTCCATTCACCGTGACTCAAGTATTTCCGTATGGGACCATCGAGCTAGCTCAAGATGATGGTCCTAACTTCAAGGTGAATGGACATAGGTTGAAGCACTACTTTGGCGGGGAAGTTCCATCCTTGAACTACCTCGACCAAGTCACCTTCCCCAATGATAATTAATATTGAGGGGATCGAGTCGAGCTCATGACTCGGTAATAAAAAACGAGGTGCCTCGTGGGGGAGTCCCATGCTTATCCTATGTACATATTATCGCTTTCTAATGTAGCTTACGTGTGGGGATTTGTGCCCTTCCAACCTTTGTTCCGTGGTTGTTTGTGATATGTGGTTTTTAGATCATGATCTTCACGATTGGAGCCTCTCGTGTTCATTTTATGGGAGCACTCGATCGTTTGCTTTGGAGACATTTCTCAATATCCATGATATATCCTTTTGATGTTCTAACCTTAGGTTTTTAGCACACTTCATAAACGGCTATTAATTTATTGGTTACACCCTTTCCATGCTAGATTAGGCATTCGACTACGTCTCTAGTATGGGGGTGTTTGCACCCCTAGACTCGAAACATTGAGGACAATGTTCAACTTTAGTATGGGGGGGTGAATAGATACTTGCCTTGCCAAACCTTCACGCTTTCCAAAGTTTATCTTTTTGTTATCGTTTTTGTTGCAAAATAAAGCTAAAAATGGCCAAATTTTAAATTTTTTCTCATATTTTATAAGTGTTTGAAGACACGAATGTAGGTTTTCCGATGGCGAGAATAAGAGTAATTTTTGTCTCGACCGTGCGTGTTGAGCACTTAGCTTTGATTCCTTAACTACACATTAGGCTAAGTCTCTTAAATGAGGACGAGAAATGATAGAGTTAATTATAAGTTACTATGCTAAACGTAGAGTACTCGTATTCTTTCAAAAACTCATGTGTTCTCGTTGTTTTCTTATTCTCCCTTCGCATGTAAATATTTTTTGCTTAATAAATATTGACTTAGCGGTTTAGTTAGGATTGTTGGGTTTCTAGTATTTTCTAGTAGCTTCCGTGTAATTAAATTGGGAAGACATTAAGGTATCGCCAGCGTCACGGTTTTGAAGTATTGGCACCCTAATAATCGAAAGCTTCACCCAATAATAAGATTTCAAGTGCTCACATAAATCAAGCAAACAATTTGAAGCCCCACAAGGCCTAAAATCTATGCAAAATTGAAAGTGAATCAAGCCTTAATCTTCGAAGCTTTAAAGATCCAAAATTCGCTTTAGCGTGAGGATATACGTCTTTGGCTAATAAAACCACCGATGAGGCGGATAATAAAAGGCAAGGCAAGACCGAAGTCATAATAAAAGCTTCATGGCGAAGTTGAATAAAAGATGGAGGTAAACCAAAGATAATAAGGCCCTTCCGTTAGGGGGCGTATAAAAGTCTTGGTAATAAGTGTCATGTTCAAAACCGTTATAAAACCGTGTTTATCGATTCTTCTTGTCAACTTAATTTTTTAACATCGTTGTCTATTGGTTGGGGTTATTGATTTGATGGTCTTAGTTACACCGTTAGGACTCTATTTTTAGACCTAAATCTCTATTATCGCATAAGTCAAACAATGTATCCTCGTGAAACATTCAAGACAAAATAAAATATAAGAGATACAACTTAGGAATAATGGGAGGATAAGTACGTGATTAGGGCATATGAGTAGTGTTAGCATTACTAACTTATAATGACAATGATATCGTTGCACGCTTGGCATGGAATTAGGGTGAAAATCGAGGACGATGAAATTATTTCTAACGAAGCATTCACGTGTTCTTATTCTATGAACCTAAACGTCCCATTTTGCGATGAAAATCATACATTATGTCTAAAACACAAGTAGTAGTAATAGTAGTAGTGTAGCTAGTTTATCATTCCAATAAAGTAAATAAAAATAAATTTTGGAGATGCTACGATACTTTATTCTAGCATTGCGTGAGGGCACGACAATGGTTTAGTATGGGGGAGTGATGAGACTGCTTTTATACATAATCTCATCGTCCAAATTGGGCTTAAAATGCATTAAATATCATAAAAATACCCAAATATATGCTTGTGTTTGTTGCTTGTGTATTTTAGGTACGGATATTGAGAAAATGACAAAAGATCACAAGAATCATGCAAAAACGAACACGGGAAACGAAGCCGCACGATGAACCAAGCCCTAATGAAGAATTTTCCAAAGAAAGTCCTTGAAGATTTGAAGAATTATGAAGAAGGGTCCTCCAATATGGAAGAATTGACACTTTATACCCTTGTATCTTCATAAGGCTTTAATCTTGTTAATTTGGATTAGTATTTGTGTTTTAGAGTAAATTAAGTTACTGTGCTTGAGTTTTAAAAGTAAAAAAAAAAAAAAAAAGTTTGGCAAAAAGCTCCTTGGCCTGGGCTCGAACACGAGACCCCTTGTTGGAGGACTATACGTGTTAACCAGTGATCCAAGTGCTTTTCTATGCACATCTCTCATACCATTATATATTTAAGGTGTCTTTGTTTTGTAGCTTATTTTCATAACAGCTTATTAATAAGCTTTTTCTAGCTTATTTCTTTAAGGATTTGACCAGTTAGCATTTTTCTTTTGTTTGTATTAGGTTTTAGGACTTTTCTGTTTAAAAAGTTTATTTTTCCCTTAATTAAATAATTTTCTAGGATTATTTTTAGTTTAAATTTTAGAAAGTAATTTAAAAATAGAAAAAGGTATTTTAAAAATCTGAAAAAATAGTTTTTAGGTTTTGAATTATATTTTTGAGGTTTACATCACAAAAAGTTTTCAAAAAGTCTTATTTTTGATTTTATAGGATTTTAGGGTTTTTGGCTAACTTTAAAATTTAATATAAAATTATTAAATAGGTTTCAGAAAATTTTGATTGCATTTTTGTCTTAGTTACATTATTCTAGATTTCTGGTAAGATTTTAGAATTTTTTTATGAACTTTGAATTTTTTTGAATATTTTAATATTATTTTATTATTAAAAATTGAAGTTTGATTTTTTTCAGTTTTTACATTTTTCCTAGGTTAAGGACACTTAATTAGGCGTTTTGTCACTTTCCAAATATTTTTAGGACCTTTCAATTATTTTCTAGAATTAATTTAAGATTTAATTGATTTTAATAGTTTTTAAGTGTTTAAAAATAGTTTAATTTACTTTTAAAATTTTTAAAAATACTTTTTAGCTTAATTAGGATATTTTTGAGGTTTACAAACTATAAGATCTTGTTGAGGGCTTTTTAATAATTAATAGTGATTTTTAGGGCTTTAATTAGCATTAAAAAGTCATTATCTAATTAATTAAAAGGTTTTAACAAGTTTGGATTTTTTGTAAACTCTTAGAATATTATTGGGGATTTTTAGTAATTTTTAGGAATTTTTAGGTTAAAGTTTTAATTTTTGCACTATTTACGGTTTTGCGTGATCGCCTTTTTCGTCTTAGTTTAATCCGTTTTCGTAACCATCTTTCTCTTCTAATCCCATTTCTTTATTTCTTTCTCAATCATATAATCACAAATCAATATCAATTCTTAACACAACGCACTTGCCTCCTCGAGAACGAACGAACTTAATTGGTCATTAGTGCTTGGTTTTCCTAAACCCACACTTAATACTTGCCACTTTTACCATCCTTTTCCTAAAGGGGTAATTTTACAACAATCACTACCCATTGTTTGTTGTAGTAAGGTAACAATGTCATGCGGCTTATAATAATCCAAATAACGAAATACTGCTATACGCACTGAATTACGACGTATTGCCTGACTAGCAATACGGGGTCTTATTATTGATATTATGTTCGTGTTTTGGTTTTATATAACCATATTCATATAACGGTTTTTATTTAACTATATACAACGTTATAAAACGTATTGTATGATGTTTTTAACGACAAAGGTTCGTATAATAATTTTGAAGGCGAAAGCCTATATTATGATTTTGACGAGGATTTGTATGAAATGAATTTGGCTATTTTATGGCCTATTACAAAGATTTGTACAAAATGATTTTCGGTTATAATTATATACCGATGATATATTGATGGTTTTATTAAACTCTATGAATTCACTCGGCGTTTTCGCTGACCTTTTCTTTTAACATGTCTTATCTCAGGTACTTGAAGGTATTCTCGGGAAGACAACAAGAATTCATGGCCCGCACTTAAATAACTAATTCCATTCAAATGTTTTGTAAAACTTGTATGAAATACAATGACTTGGGACCTATGTAAATTTGATATTTATGAATGGAAATGCTTTATTATTAAACGACGCGATTTTTTAGCGTTGTCTATGATGTGAGTAATGTGCTACCCCGTAACACCAACGAGTCTTTCGATGTATTGAATTGTGTAAATTTGGGGGTGTTACAGTATGGTATTAGAGCTCCCGTTATAGAGAACGAAATATTTTTAAAACCAAGGTTTTGAATAAAACATTTCAAAATCTTTTAACTATAAACATTTTTCTTAAAATGACTAAAAATCTTTTGACTATAACGGTACCGAAGAATTCCCGAGTTACCGACAAGGCCAGACTGAGAAGTGTTATTTTAATATATATGTAACTTAGATTATATATATATATATATATATATATATATATATATATATATATATATATATATATATATATATATATATATAGAGAGAGAGAGAGAGAGAGAGAGAGAGATGGGATCATTAGAAAACCTTCCTTTCGTAGAAAACCTAGAAAACAATGCAAATCCTCTTTTTTATTTCGGAACTAAAACTACAGGGGGCCGAATGTAATCTAACAAATCTTATGGGTAGATGTTACACTTTTCAAACTTCTAGGTATTTAAAGCCCGTTTTTTTATTTTCTTCCTTTTCATCTTTTTCCAACTATGCGTTTTCTTTCGTTACAAGTTTACCACCGTATCCACCGCCCTTCACCATCATGCACCACCATTCCCGATCGTTCATCATCATCCCCAATAATCGTTGCCACCATTCACCAAAATTCCCAGCCGTTCACCACCACTCCCCACCATTCACCATCGTTATCCGCCATTTAATTTGAAAGTGAGTTTTTTTCTAGTTTTTACTCTTATCATTCATTAACATTGAGTGTAGTTTGATTAATTTGTTCGAATTTTGTGATTTTTGTTGATCTAATCATGATATGAAAAAAAAAGTTAAGAAAAAGTAGATACAAATCATGCTTCATAAAGTAACACACAATGTGTTTTATTAAATGTATAAAAATATCAGCTCAAGCTCATAGCTTTGTGCAATTCTGAAGGTTTTTATCTAGCAAAATGTTGTAGTTGAAGTCTTAAATTTTTGATTACGCGAAATTTGTATATCTGATTAAGAGGCGAGACTGTTAGATTATTTATTTTGCATATTATTTTATCACGAAAGAGTCATCGTGCACATCTCATTCGACCTTTCTGAATTTGGTAAACAATAATGGAAGGTGATGATATACAAAGGCACAACTTTATAGTTAGTTGCATACACAACCTGATATAGGAGTTCCTTTAGTGACGGTCTTAGCTCATGTATACAACAAAGAAAATGGTGTGATGTGGGCGTCCTCGCCCAACATACAGGAGCTACCCATACCCATTTCGCCGTTCATATTCTAGCTCACCATGTTTTTTGAATCGTTGCACACAATCTCACCATTTTCACCCTTTAATCTCCCATCACTTTGTGTATATATATATATTTACCACTCACTCTTTTAGTCCTCATTCACAACTCTCACATTTTGCAAACACAAAAACACATAAATTCTTGTGCTTTTGCAAAACACAAACATAAATGCCTTCTTCTTTTACTTGCTTAGCTCTTGTTTTACTCGCATGCGCCTTGACCACAGTCGCGGCTAAGGAATACCAAGTTGGAGGCGCTGTAGGTTGGCGTCTCCCGGCTGCTAATGAAACTGAATTCTACAATGTTTGGGCTTTGAGGAGACGTTTTCATATTGGCGATATACTGATTCTATGGTGACAGTTGACAAAGTTACTGTATACAAGGTGTGTTTATTTTTTTGTTTTTGTATTTCTATAAGCAGGGTTTCGATATACTGATTCTATGGTGACAGTTGAGAAATAGGGATTCTTCAATTATGATGCAATCTAACCGATATTGTACTACAATACTGGTGATATGGTTGTGAACCTTGATAAAGTGGGTCTATATTATTTCATCAGTGGAAGAGAAGATCATTGTGACAAAGGGCAGAAGATGATTGTGAATGTGACGGCTTCACGCTATCATCCTCCAACGATTGCTTATGCGCCTAACTAAGACCCGTACCATGATGCAGCGGATCCTGCTCCATTTTTAGGTACTGATTTGGGTACTTCTTTGGAAACTGGATTAGCAGTTTTCGTTTATGCATCTGTCATGGCTTATGTTGTTGCTCTAGCAGGTCTTGGATTGTGCTTGGTGCAACCTTACCTCTGCTGATATAGTTTTTGGCTTGCGGCTATTAAAGTTTATTGTTCTATTTATCAAGACTGTTATGATTTCTTTTTTGTAGTTTTGAATTGAGTGTGGTCTTTTGTTGTCTTTATTTAAACAATTTGGTTACTTTTGAATGATAGTATTTGAACCTTGTTTTGATTAATTTATATGATGATTTAGTTTTCAAAGTATTATGTAATATCAAATCTCTGTTTGGGTTATTTATAATGAACTGATCAGCATGTTATTTACACAAATCAATTGTAAAAAATAAGTTACTAACAAAAAAGTGATTCCTATAATTGAAGTGAGTCAAGTGACTAACCAAAAAGTGGATAATAACCAAAAGTGAATTGACCCATTTTAGTGATAACCAAAAAGTGCATATGACAAAATGCAAAATAGCACTGCAGTAGCAAAAGGCCAAAAGAGATGAAAAAGTGCACATATGAAATAAAGGCACAACAAGCCAAATGAAGATACATAAACTAATAAAAGAGTCTAACCAATTACCAAAGAATGGCATATCTATTTTAGTGAAATAACCAAATATGTGAAACAATTGACCATGCTAAAAGCGACAGAATTGACATATACATTATGCAAAAAATTACTACGCCAAAAGTGACATATATTGTATATGAGATACATATACCACAAATAGACTTTGGCAATCATGCAATGTGTAGTAGCAGATACAAAAGATGTACAGTAGCAGATACTATTTTGATAAACTCCCACTCTCAAGACATGACAGACCCACAACAAAACTAAAAACAAAGAATGAAAAGGCAGCGCCACATACCCCGAAACACTCAACCTTGCAGACCCAAAATCATCCCATGATGCAGCACGTACAAACAGACCACGTAACTGACGTTAGAACTGTGTCCTGCACCTTCTACCAATTCTGTACCAGACATGCCACATCCATATGACTTTTTGATTCTTTGAAATTTTAGATTATCAGTTTCTCATGTCTGGTTGGAGACCCAACAAGGTTTATTTCGGAGTTCTTTATCTTTCAGATCCAAAACACATCGTTAAGATTCGTATTTTTCAAACCACTTAAATCATTTGTTTTAAACGCACACCGACTAAGAATTTCTTTTTCAAAACCATGTGTAATGAAACAAGTCTGTGATCATAACTTACATAGAAACTGAACCAGCATATGGTGATGCAAAAACCTCACCTATATTATAATAAACATAACTTATATAAACAATGAACCAGCATGCAGTGATGGTGCGTTAAGGTCATGTTGCACGCCATACATTACTGCATAAAAGAGACACCCTAGTAATATGCTTATCGAGGCCCTAATAACATGCTCAGTGATGCCCAATATATATAAACGGATGCCTAATTATTAAAGATGCACAAGTAAATACCCAACTATTAAAATACAATAACATGTAAGTAAAGCCCTCAAATATCATGTTCTACGTGTACATAATAGACAAAAATCTTCATATATAAAAAAAAGTATTAGATTACAATCTTCAAAGTATTGAAACATTGACACTCCAGGCGATTAACTTAACCCATCATGATAGTTATAGGCGGGCTAGGAAACATTGGTACCAGCAACAACTTATAGAATACCTTGCATAATAGCCGCCAAGTGATCACTAGTACCACTAATCAACCAAAATTGGCCCTTGCACACCATTCTCCTAACTCGTCTCTAGACCATTTTACTTGTAGAGCTGCTACTAAGTTACTAATATCACCAATCAGCCATGTATACTCGTCTGCTAAAGAGACATTCCATAATTTTCTTTTACGACCTGTAAAGCATCAGCTACATAAACTTGGGTGGTGATCTGTAGTTCTTGGTGGGTCAAACTTGTATAACACGATTCTTCTAGAGAGGCATCCAACACAATCCTTCGGTCTTACAAGCCAAGGCTTCAAAGTCACCTTCAGTCAGATCATTAGGAGTATCTCATAGATACACCTGTATAGCAGGCAAGAGCGAACATCATGTCAGAAAACATTCATGGTCTTGCAAACATACGCGTTGATACGATAGCGCGTTGATACGATAGCTCTGACCCACTAATATACATATGGTTGTGGTTTGTCCTCGATGATGAAACACATAAACAGATGCCTATTTCATGGGTTTTAAACTGATGACCAAATAGAGTCTTAGGGGTTGTTTACTTTTTAAAATGATATCATATTAGGCTCTTAATTAGCCTCTTAGTGGGAAGAGGGAGGTTTTAATGTGAGTGGGGAACAAGATCCTCAAAGAGATTTGGGCCCACTACTCTCTCCACTAAGAGGCCTAAATAGAGTCTTAAACCGATGCCCAAATAGAGTCTTTAAACAGATGCCTTAAAAAACAGGCAAACTGATTCCTTAATACAATATTAAAATATACACCAAAAACAAAGAAACTAGCAGATGCCTTAACTTTTCTCGTTTTATTCTCCAATCTCACACAATTATACCGTAATTTCAAACTTGTTCTCATCTGAATGTTATGAAATCAAATATCACCATCGGTATGATGCATGGTGTTTTGTTCAACGTTTAGGAACTTTCACCTAAAATTATTGCAACACCACTCTCGCTGAATTCAAATTTCACGTGCATCCCTCCCGTCATATTTAGCATCACCTTCATCCTAGAAATAAGTTCCCTTGCCAATTGTCCCACCCGTTTAATGATTCTGTAGACTTGAAATTTTCTAGTAAAAGATTGCTTTTGCTTCTATTTGCAGCTCGCACACTTCCATATTCTGAAGATTAAACAAATAGATGCCGTAATTTTAACAAACAAATGCCTTAATTTTATATTAGATTAATCATATCTCATTTGAAATAATGTTTGTGGCTGTAAAAGACATGTCATACAACAGTAATGATCTTTAGACAAAAGTATCACAGTGAGCTAGTCTACCAAACGAGTGATTTCACGTATTTTTTGCAGAAAACATTCTAGAAAGAAAGTCATACCTGAAGATGAGTATTTCCCATGTTATCAGTTCATTCGGCAAGAGGGACATGTGGAGCTAAAGCAGGTTAGTGGGCTACCATTGAATCATTACCTCCAAAGTATATAGTAACGAGTGAAGGTTGAGTAGCAGTTTCCTACATGGCAGTAAGATGACAGCACATTATAATGTATACAACTGCATAAATGTGGAAAGAGACAAATTAGCACACATCTCATTTAAAAAAAAATAGAAAACGTTTCAAGCTACTAAAAACTCTGACAACTAGATATCAAATATTTACCTTTAGAAAAATTTAATCAATAACCTTAACAACGCGTCCAAATTCTAGCCATAGCACCCCTGCAACACTATATTCGCCAACTGCAAAGAAACAAACACTAGTTACCAAGTAATTTTATAAATGGGTGAAAACGCGTTGAGGTCGAAAGCATGCCTAGTATTATTATCTTCCTGGAAATTATTGCTTTTAAATAGTGATTACAAATTTATCGGCGAGATGTTGATGTCAAAATATAGAGCGTGCCAAGATCAGAAAACGGGTCAAAGTGAGTATTTTTCACTCTTGGTTGGAATGTGTCGACCCAATAGCTTTCTAGCATTGGTTTAGAAAGAACACACATTGGTTATATATACAGCTTAAATTTACATGACTCCTAAAAAGTCTACTGTCTAGTAATCTCCAAACGACTGCAGACTATACAGGGTTTAGCGAGGCATTAGATACATAAGAGATTAGTACGTTCTTGTTAGCAGATACAGTTTCCATCATTATTAAGATTATGTCGATTATAAGGTGAATAGAGAAAAGAATCAAGTAATATTTGATTACCTTTACAACAGACATCGATTCGATTCAGGGAATGTGTCACACATAGCTGTAGGAATCTTGAATGCATGCTAACTCATGAACTAAGAACATAAAATGACGAAGTAGCACCAGATTTTATTGCCTCGATATGAATCTATTGACCTTGTCCAAGTGTTGCTAATTGTGATGAAGTAGCACCAGATTTTATTGCACCAGAATGGTTTCTTTCGCTAGGGACCAATAAATCTTGAGCCTAAACTAGTGTTCTTTTGGGATTGTGACTGAGACCCACCAGATTCGTCATGTGGGCCAGAGGCAAAAACTAGATCACTCGTCAAGGGATTGTTCATAAAGTAGAATGGAAAGTGAGAAGGTATGGCACGCTGGAAATGAGAAAGCATTTGAGTTGATGAGCCGTGGGGACTAGGAAGAGGCGGCCATAATGATATTGGCAGATTTTCAACAGAAAATCAGCGGAAAGGGATACACCAAGAGATTCCTCAGGCTTTGTTTGACTTTTAGATTGTTGATCAACGTCCAAACCTGGAAAACCCGTAGATTATTAGTACATACATCTCAAGAAAAATAATCCAGCCATCAAAATAATTCATCAAACGGATGTCCTAAACATGCCAACAGATACACTAAACATGCACAGTGATACCCTAATCATACTCATTGGTGCCTTAATATGTTCAATGATATATTCTAATCATGAGTTACTTTTCATTCCATTTGCTAATCACATACAAGTGTTTCTATCATTCCATAAAAGATTTGTTTGCGTACATTCTTAAACTGATGCCTAATACATTCTTTAACATATGCCATAATACATTCTTGAATTGATGCCGTAATACATTCTTAAACTGATGCCGTAATACATTCTTAAATTGATGCCGTATTACATTCTTAAATTGATGCCGTAATACATTCTTAAACTGATGCCGTAATACATTCCTAAACTGATGCCATAATATGTTCTTAAACATATGCCGTAATACATTCTTAAACTAATGCCATGATATGTTCTTAAACAGATGCCTAACTTTATCAACAGTTGCACTAACCACATAATTAGTTAGGTTTTGTATTATCTGAGAGTGGCGTGGTGGTCGGAGGGGCATCACTTAAATTAGTGAATCACTTATACAATCTTATTCAAACATTCTAACAAACAAACACCATATTTCTTAATCTGTATTATTGAACATGTCTGATAGCATGGTTTTTCTGATCTTGCATATCGTGCCTAAAGTATGATGTCCCTCTATTTCATTATGCATTGTTTGCTATTTTGAGCCTAATAAAATTAAATGGTAGCTCAATATCAAGATGGTCAACTTACACTAATACCATTTTTTTCATTTTCTGAGTTAAACATACAGACATTTAACCTAATGCGGTAAGTACGATCTGATGCCCAAACGTGTAATCTAATTATGCAAATATACACACAGACCCCATAACATGTCTATATTCAATTTAAACACATGCTTCAAATTAGTGCACAACTTTATAAAATTATGTTCACACGTTTTAACAAACACCTTGAGCGCAATTTTAATAAGTAACCCTTTGATGCATTAATTTTCCAAATTTGATTCATATGGCCTAATTTTGAGCTACACGATTTTGAATCTACACAAAGATCCTAATTTTACACATATTCAAATTAAAAAATTACTAATTTTCATACCTGTTGTACGTTTTTTCGGTAGGTGAGATCAAACAAAGGTGGTCAGTAATTGGTATTAGGTGACGTCCAATGGTTGAAACAGTGGTAGGGTTTCGATAGTGGTGGTGTCCGAGTTATGGCGTCCAGTCGTGGTGGTTTTTGGTTGAAGATGGAAGGTTTTCGATGCTAAATGAAGGTATTGATTGTGCTCGATGGTGGTGGCGGTGGTCGTGGTTTCCGGTGATCGCGCTCGGTGGTGATGGTGGTCATGGTTTCCGGTGATCGTGCTTGATGGTGTTAATGGCAGTTATGATTGTAGTGAATATGACGTCTGATTTGTTAACATCTTTACTTGTATTTTGTTTCATTTTTACCCTAAAACTAAAAATGTATGCAAAATGTACCTTCTAGTTTCGTTTTTTGTATTTTTTTACCATGTAAATTTGTTTTCTAAGTTTTCTATCAAAATAAGGTTTTCTCTAGAACCCATCCCCATATATATATATATATATATATATATATATATATATATATATATATATATATATATATATATATATATATATATATATATATATATATATATATATATATATATATATATATATATATAGATATATATATATATATATATATATATATATATATATATATATATATATATATATATATATATATATATATATATATATATATATATATATATATATATATATATATCTATATATATATATATATATATATATATATATATATATATATATATATATATATATATATATATATATATATATATACATATATATATATATATTATATATATATATATATATATATATATATATATATATATATATATATATATATATATATATATAATATATATATATATATATATATATATATATATATATATATATTATATGTATATATATATATATATATATATATATATATATATATATATATGTATATATATATATATATATATATATATATATATATATATAGATATAATGTAATTTGATTACATGATTGTTTGATGATTATTATAATATTTATACGAAGTATTTATATGACGTAAATTGTCACAAGAAACCCTAAATCCCCTAGTAAATTAAATCGAAGCTATTCCCGTAGGATCTAGCTATTCTAGACCTAAACCAAGTTGTGGATATTTATGATCCCAACAAAATGGTTTATATTCGTAGAAATGTTGGTATTAGATGATTATGATATTCAAGAAGAATCGGCGAGATTAAATCTGATATCGATGTCATGACGATCTTTCCTTATAGAGTGGAGTTTGACAAAACATTACCACCTGGAAAGGTGTCATCTGATTCGTTGTCACCCAATTCTTAAATTGAAATCGAAAGGGTGAATGTTGCACTTGAGGCTGTCAATGGAACCATTACCCAAAAGCCTCATGCCACTAGTACCTTTCCGAGAAGTCTAATTGAATGATCAAGTCATTTCATACTAGTGACTCATTTGATGACTATTGTTGTAAGAGCTATAGGATTGGAAATTAAGTGTTGTTCATGTTGAACTTTTATTGCCCTTTTAAGGTCTAAGAATAAGGTTGAACGTATTGGAGAATTAGGTAGGATGTCGCATTGAGTATAAGTTGATTAAAACTTGAATAAAGTAAAATTTAACTCGTATGGAATATAAGATTGTTAAGAGGAATCCGTTAAGTCCTGTGATTGAATTATAAGGTTTTAAATGATTGTTGGTTCATGTAAGGGTTGTTCCTAGACCATTGTCCACTAACGAGGATGCCCAGTGTCCAAGAACTAAATTGAAGAAATCTTCTTCTGAATTGGGGACCGATGGATCTTTCAGGACATGTGGAACACCTAATGACTCTTGTAGATTAGTATTCATTGTGGTATCTTTTAAAAATAATCCCTAACTTAACCGAGACATCAGTTGGTAGGATGAGTTCTTTGAATTGTATGACATAGTGACACGTAATGTGTTACGATACAATTTTGACTTGTTTGTGATTAACGAAAAGACTACCTTTGATTGCTGAATTCTACATGTATCGATATTATCTATCTTTTCTTGCTTCTTCCTAATGTTCGCATTAGTGATGCAACCATTGAACAAGTACTCATCTCGGTTTGAGTTGCGTTGTAGATTCTTCTCTTTGTATTCATGAATGCAATCGAGGTCATGAACCTCATGATTATTTGGCTAAAGCTCATTTCCTAGCATATTGTAGTTAGATCTTGGTGAACAACTCTTCATCACTCATTTGCAGATCACTCATTGTTTTTATAAGATACATTAGTATCCCGTGAGAAAAATTGAATTTTCATCACCATATGGATTATTTAAAGTGAGATTTATAAATGATCGTTATCGAAATGAAATTTTTTATGAAACACCTTGGAAAACTTAATTATTTCCATAACAAAGAACATCTTTGTAAATTTATTTTGATTCTTATTTAAGAATTAAGCTTGGAAATGTTTTTATTATAAACCTGATGATAAAATTTTGATGAACTGAGTATTGCATCGTTAATCTTGAAATTATATATAGTTGCGCGCCTACATACAATTTGGAAGTGACCATGCAAGGTTGATTAGTAGTCACCATGAAATTATTAATAAACACTAAATTTTCTTTGAAGATTGAAGGATTGAAATTTTGTGAGATCTGCAAGAAGTGCAAAAATAGGGACATAGTGTTAAAGACACCTACATATGTGCCCGTACTATTTATTCTTCTGAGTCGAATTTACTCATCTATAGATATTGTCTTAATTAACAATTGATATTCCCTTCTTGTCCAATTCTCCCGTGGTGAGATTCTAAGGAAAAGTATTTGATTACCGAGTGTTGATACCCGACTGGATGTATCGACATTCCTATCATTTCTTTTGATTAGATTTCATTTGAATGACCTGGGTAACGATCCGAGGAGCTTTCGATTGCGTACTCAAATTATGAAAACATGGGATATACTCATATTCGTTAATGTTTTCGTCTGTATCTGATTTGAAATTCTCTCGCATAGATTATGCGTTAACCTTACTCTTTTAAGGTTAGTCATATCTTCATATATCCTTGAATTGTGAAGAATTATGGGTTATTATTAGTCTTTTGAGAAGTTCACATCTTAACGACGACAATAAAACTGAAAAGTTGATAGTGCTAGTAGAATGAATTGATTAATTATGACATGACGACATTGTCTTAATTGATGGGAACTCGAGTAGAATTCCCCTAAAAGATAAGATGTTGATTATCAAAAGTAATCTAAATAATTCCCGATTAGATGACCATATCCTGCATTTAGACTTGAAATTATACCGTAAATGGTTGTGAATTAGTCATAGATATTATAATCTAGAAAGAACTTAAAGTGAACTTATTAAAATATGTTTCTGTTATTTGAAAATTTAGGAGGTATTTGCTGATGAATTACCTAGACTTTCGCCATTAAGGCAAGCCGAATTTGGTATTGATTATATTCCCGGTGCTGTACCTGTGGCATGTGCACTGTACGTCAGCACCATCTGAATCGAAAGCGTTACCGTACAACTGAGAGAGTTGTCGGAGAAAGATTTTATTCTACCGAGCTCGTCATCATGAAGAGCTATGGTGTTATCATTCATTATGTTTACTGATTACCGTGAACTAAGTAAATTGATGATCAAAATCGATATCCAATACCTAAGATAATAGATTTGTTCGATCATTTACAAGGTTCTAGCGTATATTCAGGAATTTGATCCACGCATGGTTATCATCAATTTCGCGTCCGCGAAAAAGATTATCTATTCCAATCACTACATCCAAAACTTGTAATGAACTTTATGAGTTTCATGTTATGTTGTTTGGATTGACCAATGCACATGTAGCATCCATAAATTTGGTGAATCATGTTTGTAGACTGTAATTTGATAAATTCATGCTTGTGATCACTAAGGACCATTCGTTTGTTTATAAGTATAAGAAGGAGTTAATAATTAATTATAGACTGCCCTGAATTGGTCGAGTAGTGAAAACATGTACCTTGAATATTTAACATGTGATTTAAGGCTTAATCCTTTTACATTATTTGACCGTGTGATTACTAGATAATGGAATATATGTTAACTCTTCAAAAATTAGAGCCATTAAGGCTTTGGGTTATACCAAAAAGGAGGTGAAAATATATTTTGACAAATGTTTTAACAAAGGATTTTTAAAGAATCATTCCACATACCCAAATCATTTAACTAAACTCCTGTTTAGGGGTAAATGTGTGTGTATACCTCAAGACAACTTAAGAAGGATTGAAGAAACCGTTTAAACCAAGACTTAAAACGACAATGTTTGCTTTTCAATTAGAAATTTTTTGACCAAAAGTATAAACAAATATTTTTCAAACATTTACGGATCTTATTAATTATTTTAATTATTTTCGATAAATCAACAAAAATCTTGTTAATTAAATTCAAATTTATTTTGAACATTTTTTATAATTGGTCGAACTAAGAAATTTAAAATTTTTACGTTTACGTTTCATAAAAATTAAATATTTATTATTTAATTAGTTGTAATAATTATCGACGCTTTAGACGTCGGATTGAGTAAAACGGATAAAAATGATAGTTGAGAAGAAACTAAAACGTAGAAAAATATGAATAAAGAAATTCTAAGTGAATTGTGGTCATGATAATTATTTCATCAGGAAGGTGAATGTAATTACTAACATATTATTTGGAGAAGATGAAGAATCAATTAGGATGTGTTCCTTAGTAATGATTGTGCAAAGTAAATTGTCGAGCAATTTAAAAATAGTTGATACTTGTAAAAAGGATAATATAGCTGATACTTGTAAAAAGGATCAATTAGGATCTTAGGGGTGCGCGGCTAATGTGAACCATTAGAATTGAGAAGCCGATGACGTTAAATGTATAAAAGACCGCTTGTGGTTGTCTAAATATGGAGGATTGTGAGATATAGTCATGTTGGAATCTCGTAAGATTAAGTATTCTGTTCATGTCATTTCTGATTAAATGTATCTTTATTCGAAGAAGTTGTACTAATGGCAAATTATGAAGGCAGACATCGCCTCATACATTAGTAAACGTCTAACTATTGCAAAGGTCATCATCTGAATTTGATTCGATTTGGGTCATCGTCGACAGACTAACCAAATCTGCTAATATCATTCCTGTTAATGATAAATTCTCGATGAAGAAATTGACTCTTTTGTATTCAAAGGAGTTATGAAAGCATGGTGTGCCTGTATCGATCATCTCTATCACGATCCTCGCTTCGCATTGAATTTTCTAGAGATTTTCTCAGAAGTCATTAGGAACGAACCTTGAAGAGAGTACTGTTTACCACCCCAATCGAAGGGACGAGGTAAAGAAACGATACAAAATACTATAAGTTCTGTTTTATGCTTGAATGATTGACCTTTGGTAATGAACCGTATAATCGTTCTCCTTTGGAGAGATTATCATTGATAATTATCGTATTAGGATCGAGATTGAATCTTGTGAGGATCTAAATGTGAGAGCATCTGTAAGCAGTAGTTGGGATGAAGACATCCGACATACACCCATTGTGAGTTGGACGTGTCTTTTAGGTTTTAACGTTTTCTATGACGACAAACCTAACCTTACAAAATACCCAACCCGCGAGACCTGAAATGATTGTGTAAATTAGGATCTGATTATTGACTGCCAGTAGTGGGCAGAAGGTTATGAAATTTAGATCTTGAAGTGCATGATGGGTAGCGAAGTTATGCCAAAAATTTTCACCTTGGAAAAATGGATAGATGATCTGAAAGATCATGGGAATTAAGTCCCCGTTGTATGGGACTATTGAAATGATGTAAAAAGATTGGTTTGAAAGGCATATAAGCTGGATCTACCCTATGACTTCAAGAGCTGCGTGAATTATGTTTCGTATATCTAACTTGATAAAATGTATATCAAGTGAAAATCTGATTACTTCTTGATGAAGTTTAGATCGGCGAAAAGTTGCATTCATCAAAAACCCGTGAACATCATGGATAGAGAAAGTAAGTCAACATTAAGCCTGGTCTTATTCCTGTAGTTATGTTTGATGAAACTCGCGTGTTGTGATGAATTACACTTGTGAGAAAAGACCGAATCTGGAGGAAATACCCACATGGCTCTAACTCTATAAGAAGCGAGTAGTAAGATAAATTGATCTTTGAGGACAAAGATCCTGTTTTGGTAAAATGCTGTGACAATCCGTCAATTTATGGTTGATATTTTATTCTCAAGTGTTATTTAAAAACATTATTTTAATGTTATATTATGAACTCACTTATTTTGGTAAGAAATTTGGGTTTACGTCTTGAAGTAGCATCGACTACGTCTAAATCGAAGGATTCTACGTTACGTGCTTACGTTTACATACACCATTTTTGGTAACAGTCCGACATTTCACGAAATAAATTTATCCGTGAATATTATTTTGAGATTTTTAAATTTGTGTTAGTTCATAAACTCACAAATTTACGAGAAGAGATTAGGACTTACGATTATAATTTAATGTCCTTTACGACTAAACCGGAAACCTTAGGATTACATATTTACGTTTTTGAACTCTGTTTTTGATGAGACAATTTTTATTAGATTCGTTTGTGCCGTTGATTCATAATTTATAAAAACATTTTTCATAAAACGACACGAGGGCACGCAAATCGAGGAAACTAGAATCGAGGAATACCCGTAAATTAGCGGGATGGGACAAAACAAGTTTTGTCCCACCCCACTCAAAAGGGACGGCCAAAACAAGGATACCACATCCATGGTGTGGCAAACTTGTAACTAACAAGTCACACTTGTCCATTCAAGCTTAATAAGTAAGCTAAACATAACAAAACCATCCAACACCAAAACCATTTCTCACAAAACTCATACATGCAATACCACTCATTCTCTCCTCCCTCTATCTCTAAAATTCGTCCCCACCGCCACCATCAAACACACCTATTTGATCTATTTTAGCCACAAAATCATGTGTTATTCATACACATGATGATGCTCCTTTGAAGCCTTGAAGATTGGAGGTGATTCTATCATCCAAGGAGGTGATTTGGTGATGTCCAAGGGCTGATTTTTACAAGAAGTTTACCAGTATTGGTGGTCTTCAAAGTTGGTGTTAATCTATCACAAGTTTTGCCATAAAAAATCCAAGCCTTGATCATAAACTACTTAATCTTGGTGGTATAAAGATTGTTCTTCCTATCCTCTTGTTATTTTGATTATGTAATCTTGTATTTTCTTTATTTATGTATATGTATATGATGATGAATGATGATAAAAATATTATGTGGGGATTTGGTGTTGATAAACATGGGTAAAAAGATGGAAAACCACATGTAAAATGGTTAAAATATTGCTTAATGTGATGGCTGTATAAAAACAGTAAGTAACCAAATGTTAAACTGATAAAATGGTAAAGTGGAATCAATATACAGTAAGTATTAGGTGTTATACACATGTGAGAGTTGGCCATGCAATGGAATCATCAAAAAGAGTGAGATATGATCAAATCAAGTTTAGAGTGCAAATCTGCCTACACTGTTTTGGACGAATTTATTAAAATATTTAGAGGTTGACTCGTCAGTAGCTATAAAGGAATAAAATGAAGCACATATCATTTAGTTTCTGTGATAAAAATTTTAGGTCCTATCTCATTATATAACTCTAGATATGGACATTTTAGTGAACTTAAAATTTAGGACTGATGTTGTGAAATTAAAGTTTAATATTATTATATAAGCACTCAAATAAATATAGTATAAAATGTGAATTAAAACCCACTAACTTATATATTTCATTTATATAAATATGTATAAGGATAAATAAATGGAAATTATATAAAAATGGTAGTTTGGTAAGTTTTATAAGTTATAAAAACTATAAACATGATTTTTCGTCTTTTCGGCTAGTACCGTAAAATTAACGTTTTTCGTCAATTAAAACTTAGACGATCGGACCCGTCTAATATAAACTTTTTAAAAGTCATATACTGATATATAAGTGCTTAATACAAGTAAAACCGATAAAACCCGAACTATATAACATATGGACATTAACGGGCTAAGTTAGCATTATTGGACTAATAATCCAACTAAATGGACTAAACACTTATAAATTTACTTATTGGGCTTAACCCACTTGGGCCCAACATGTAAAGTATAATACTGATAATAAAAGTATAAAATGGTCTAATTTAAGGTATTGGGCTTATAATAGGCTTATTGGACCTAAAACATGTAAATAGGTAAAACTAGTAAACTAGTATAAAAGTTACCAACACATAACACTAAAATGAGTAAGTGAGAATGTATAAAGCCACTTGATCATCATCATATGTATAAAATCACCATATGTATACATAATTATTATTTTTATAAAGTCATTTGACAAGAGTCTAAGGCAAGTATTATTTGTCTTGGTTTCCGTGATTGAAGCACGTACCGTACATCCGAATCGCCGATAACCGCCTTTCCCAATCAACGTGAGTTCATAGCCTCGCACTCTTTTAAATGTTTTTATGAAATGTTTTATAAACCCGTGAGGGAGATAACATGTTAGTTTTGATAAAATAGGACACAAGTTGTCCAGATTGTTTGCTTATTGATTTGGACCCGAATGATTGTATGACCCGATGAATGATTATATGACCCGATAAATGAAATGAAATGGATTATTAAAGTTAGGTTATGTCACAAAAAGTCCCATTAGCATGAATTGTGAACTACCGGGATTTGGTAGACGCTTGTGCATATAATAGTATTATTTGGGGACGATCGCCCCAGTTCGCGCCTTGACGGTTGATCCCCGTCGTGCCACATTGATTGGTAAGCGAATTTATGTATGGGATGATTTCCATAGCATGATCTTTGTGACGAAACGCTAATTTAGATGGGCAAATGAGTTTCGGGTTAGCTACCCGTTGTTTGTTGTAGTAAGGTAACAATGTCATGCGGCTTATAATAATCCAATTAACGAAATACTGCTATACGCACTGAATTACGATGTATTGCCTGACTAGAAATACGGGGTCTTATTATTGATATTATGTTCGTTTTTTGGTTTTATATAACCATACTCATATAACAGTTTTTATTTAACTATATACAACGTTATAAAACGTATTGTATGATGTTTTTTACGACAATGGTTCGTATAATGATTTTGAAGGCGAAAGCCTATATTATGATTTTGACGAGGATTTGTATGAAATGACTTTGGCTATTTTATGGCCTATTACAAAGATTTGTACAAAATGATTTTCGGTAATAATTATATACCGATGATATATTGATGGTTTTATTAAACTCTATGAATTCACTCGGCGATTTCGTTGACCTTTTCTTTTAACATGTCTTATCTCAGGTACTTGAAGGTAATTCTCGGGAAGACAACAAGAATTCATGGCTCGCACTTAAATAACTAATTCCATTCAAATGCTTTGTAAAACTTGTATGAAATACAATGACTTAGGACCTATGTAAATTTAATATTTATGAATGGAAATGCTTTATTATTAAACAACACGATTTTTAAGCGTTGTCTATGATGTGAGTAATGTGCTACCCCGTAACACTAACGAGTCTTCCGCTGTATTGAATTGTGTAAATTTGGGGGTGTTACATACTTTCTTCTTATACCCCCACCTTGAGATTTCATTCTCACACCTCAACAATGCCTAACTCTCCCTTTCATAACCTTGACATTTCTTTGTCACAAACCTCCTCACCCAAATCTTCCTCATCCAAGCTTTCCAAGAAACAGAAAATCTCGGTTAAACCTATTTGGATCACGAAAAATGAACCCTCTTCATCCAAACCACCCAAGAACCCCACCTTCTCTCCAATCAAGTATTGGAATGAGACCTACTCCATTAACCCCATCACCGGAGAAAAGGAGAATCTCCCCCACCACCAAAACCCTTTGACACCCCTCAACTCAATGATCTTTCAACCTTTCCAAACCTCACAAGGCATTGTGAAAACATTACCTACCCACTCTCCTTACTACCACCAAACCCTAGGTGTGATGGCCTTCCCCCATCAACCGAATTTGTGTTGCATCATCGATCCTCGTGTGCTTGTTATCGATTTCAACAAATTGAACTTGCTCATGTGTATGAGAAGTTAAATTTTCTTGATTCCTCCTCACTCGGCCTCCTCTCAAAGTTTTCGTTCCCGTCGACAAAACTTCGAATGATGCATCGTCGTCTTATTTTTCCAACTAAAGGGCTACACTCCCTTGGAGTCAATAAAACTTTAGTTGTTTTAGAGTCATTAGTATTTTTATGCAATCTTGGAAAATTATCACTATTAGACTAGCTTATGCTTTGTGGTTTATTTTCCATATCTTTTGATTTAGATACTCATATTGTGTGTATGACTATCTACTCTGTTTATCTTTTTCATTTTGTGTGTTTGTTTTCTTTATTTGTTGTTTCTCTCTTCCTTTTGAGTTGATCGTGGTTAATATTTACAATTGTTTATGGGTGATTCCATCAATTCTAAATTTTAACCCCTTGACAAATTTATCATCTTCATTGGCTGGTTGTTTCCTTTCTACCTACATTCCACCAATTGAACCTTGATTTTGTCATTTACCTTTTTGAACATACTTAGCAAATACTTGCTTCTAATTTGAGATTTCTTATCCTTCTCCCTCTCAAGTTACTTAGTAGGTAGTGAACATATATACATTGGCGTTTCTTTCCTTTCTACTAACCTTTGTGTAACATGTCACCTTAGCTCATTCACTTGGTGCCCCAAGCTAGGGGGAGCAACCCCTAAGGGGGAGCTACTAGCAAAGTCCGGATATCTTCAAAGACTTGTTCTTACCTTTTTGCTATGACAAAGGGGGAGAAATGATAGTGATAATCGTTAATAATTCGATATTTTGTGTTTCTAAGTAAATGAGTTTATAGTTTGTCGTAATCAAAAAGGGGGATATTGTTAATACAAGTGATGCCTAAAAACATTATTAGTGTTAACTAATCTTTCTTAGTTTTGATCACAACAAACTATACAACACATTTAGTGTAAAACACAAAACGAATTATTTAACTAACACTATCATCAAGGTAATAATCATATCAGTAACTTTTCTTAATCATACTTAGTGATCATCAAAGTGATTATCCTTAAAACTCACTTTTGTTAATATGACAAAAGATTTTTTAATAAACTTTATTTTCAAGAAAATGTTTAATTAAAGTGGAAAATGTAAATTTGAAAATGGCATATTCCATATGCCATAAGAATATCCTTTGTAGGCTTAAAAAACCTCAGATATTCCTACCCCACTAAAAGACAAAAAAGGGAGCGGACTCTACTGGGCGGTACCTTAAATAGCTAGGCGGTTCCTTAGCGATATGGAACCGCCGGCTAGATAAGGATCCGTGCCCAGCTAGCCGTTGGACTTTGTATTCTATAAATAGTGGACTAAATCTCATTTTCCAATAAGCATCTTGGACGTTTTTCTCAGCCCCCTTTCTCTTTTCTATAGCATAATCATTAGTAAATGATCACTTAAAGTGTTAAGGATGTTTACATATGACTATCCTCTTAATCCCCTCCTTTACATTGTCTAATGAGAAGATCACTCACTCACTAGTGTTGTGATAAAGATGAATCCATGAATTAGTCATGTTCATCATGTTAGCCTTTTTATTTTTGTTGATCCATTTGTATTTATGAAATACTTGGACTAGTTGTGTTCATCCAAGCTATTTGTGAATACTTGGATTTGTTGTGTACATCCATTGCATATGTGTTTGCTTGGATTTGTGTTGTGTAGATCCAAGCTACATGTGTGTACTTAGATATGTCTAGTTGAGTTGTAATAGATTTGTGTAGTAGTTCTCACTAAACTATAAAGTGATGTGGTTGTGTCTTGTGAGTTATCACTAAATTTGAAAGTGATTAGTGGTTGTGTTGTGTGAAGTTCTCACTTAGCTTCAAAGTGAAGAATCGTGAAGATTGGTTCTAGCTTTGGATTAGAACTCGACATCTAGCCTTGTGTCGTTAAATGGTGAAGTAGGCAACATCGTGAAGATTGGTTCTACCTTGAGATTAGAACTCGACATCTAGCCTTGTGTCGTTAAATTGTGAATTAGGCAACGTTGTGTAGATTGGTCCTAGCTATTGATTAGGTCTCGACATTTAGCTTAGTGTCGGAAAATAATGTAAGCGACGATGTAAGGCTTTCTCCGCCAAGAAGGGAGCTTGTGGATATAGTGGAAATCTTGAGTAGGTGTACTCGAGGAGTGGAGTAGAAACGAGGATAGAGCCTCGTTGTCGAACCACTATAAATCTTGGTGTCTTGTCACTAGGTTGTCTCTTTCCTTACTCTTTACTTATTTTCATTATCATTATACTTACCTATTACCATTGCTAATGCATTTGAATTGAACCTAATCATTATGCAACTTAGCTTCAAGTAAAAGATAGTTTTGATACACACTTAATTCAAGGTAATTTAAATTAGGTGACTAATTGAAGAGAAACTATTCAACTCCCCCTTCTAGTTTCTATAGACTAGTATACCAGAACTCCAAGAAGAGGAATTTATTCCTCCGCCAAGAGTTCTTACTCCAGTAGAGGAATACAAGCAGAAATTGACTGATTTGGACCAATGGAAGAAAGCTAATCCTACTTTGTTTGTTAAGGGTGGCATGTTTAGTGACAACCCAAATGAGTCTACACCCATAAAAGTGACCAACCCTACTACTGGAAAGACCGTTGACCTTGGCTTAAACGTTGATAGAAAACCTAGTATTAAATATGCAGAAATGTATAGAAAACCTAGGTCACCAAAAAGTCAAGTTAGTGATAATGGGACAGGTTTCTTTTCATCTAGACCTAGAGTTACGTCTAAAAAAGCCTGTTATAGTTGTGGAAGTTTTTCACATTTTGCTTATAAATGTGTCAATGCTTCAAAGGTCAACGCTGATAGAAAGTAAACCATGGTCAAACCCAACCCTTTTGTCCAACAAAGTCCACAAGTCATTAGACCAGCCCCATTCTTTACTAAAGGGTCTAATACTTATGGACAAAGGCCTTTTCAAAAGACCAATACATGGTCTAACAGACAATGGGTTCCTGTAGCAAACCCTAGGTTTGACGCTGATAAAGGTAATTTCACCGTTGTCAAGAAAAATTTTAACGCTGACAGGAATGTTTCCAACACTGCTAAACAAAGTAATGCCAAATACCTACAACCAAAGGAAAAGGGGTCTAAAGCTTCTTCTAGCTTAACTTGGAGACCCAAACAAGACCAAAACCCTAATTCAGATGGGATTTCTATGACCTGTAACAGACTTCATTATATTTCAAAGGTCATAACTAAACCAATTGGGGTTAACTGGGTGTTTAATCCAAAAAGGGATGAACAAGGGGTTGTTATAAGGACTAAGTCTGTTCTTTTTGAACAACCAAATGAATGCAAGTCTGTTCAGGCTTGGGTTCCCAAAGAAAACTAATTTGTTTTATTTATGTGCCGAGCATTCAAAAGCAGGTTAATGATTATGGCTATTGGGATAGTGGATGCTCTAGGCACATGACGAGGAAGGAAGATTACTTGACAAACTTTACCCCCATTAAAAATGGTGACAAAGTGTACTTTGGAGGCGGATATGGGACTATCACTGGTAAAGGCACTCTTATCACCAACAATTTGCGTTTTGAAAATGCATTTCTGGTAAAAGAACTTGATTACAATCTGTTTAGTGTATCACAGGTCTGTGATAACAAAAATAAGGTTCTTTTCACTGATACTGAATGCTTGGTGTTAAGCAAAGATTTTAAAATACCTGATGAAAAATTCATTGATTATAGAACACCTAGGCATAAGGACATTTACAATGTGAATCTTAATTGAATTAGGATGAATAATAATCTGTCATGTCTATATGCTAAGGCTTCAGTTGATGAGAGTAATCATTGGCATAGAAGCTTAGGGCACATTAATTTTAAGAACATAAATAGACTTGTGAGACATTGTTTAGTTGATGGTTTGCCTGAGAAGGCTTTCCACAGTGACCATTCTTGTGTTGCATGCCTTAAAGGCAAACAACACAAAGTCTCCTTTAAGTCTAAACTTGTGCGTTCTAGTTCTAAACCACTTCACTTGCCGCATATGGACTTGTTTGGTCCAACTAATATAGAAAGCTTAAATGGTAAATCCTACTGTTTTGTAATCACTGATGATTTTTCTAGATTTAATTGGACTTTCTTTTTCGCATTGAAAAGTGAAATTGTTGATGTTTTGATTAACTTTATTACCCAATTAGAGAAAAAGACTGGGAATGAGGTTAAAATTCTTAGAAGTGATAATGGTGGTGACTTTAGAAATAAACTGTTAGATGACTTTTGTGCCAAGAAAGGGATTACTAGACAGTTTAGTATAGCTAAAACCCCACAACAAAATGGGGTGGCTGAGAGGAAGAATAGAACACTCATAGAAGCAGCTAGGACTATGTTGGCTGATGCTCACTTTCCCATTGCATTTTGGGCTGAGACTGTGAATACAGCTTGTTATGTTCTGAATAGGGAATTGATGAACAAAATTCATAATAAGACACCTTATGAGCTATTTTGGAGTAGGAAACCTAATATTGGTTTTCTCAAACCTTTTGGCTGTCATGTAGTCGTGTTGGATACTAGTGATGCCTTAGGTAAGTTTAGTGCTAAAGGTGATGAAGGGTATTTTATGGGCTATTCAGTGCAGAGTAGAGGATATAGGGTTTACCTTATGAAATAAAAACGTATACTTAAAAAGGTACATGTTAGGTTTTTAGAACGTAAACCTAGTGATCCTGAGAGTGGACCAAATTAGTTATTTGACTTGGAACCTCTATCTAGAACCTTGAATTATATGCCTGTTACTAATCCAGACATTATGAAGGTGACTTCAAATGTTGTAGAAGAACCAGTTGTTGAAATTTCATGTATACAGGTTAATAAGGAGGTTGGATCACAACCAGACAAATCAGCACCCATACTTGAGTATGTTACCATTCCTATATGGATAGATGCATTTGCTGCTACTGCTGGAAAGGAAAAAGGTGGTCCACAAGTAACACCAGTTGATGAAAACATGCATGAATCTACAAGCACTGATAAAGGAAAATCTAGCGCTGACAAGACAAATTCAGGCGTTGATGGGTCAAACGTTGACAGCCCTAATTCAGGCGTTGACAACTCTTTTGACCATTTATTCTCTTCCAGTGTTTTTGAACAAGGTGAACCTTCCAACAAACATGGAGAGGTTGATGGAAGAGAATTTAAAGAAGATATTGGCAACTTGCAGACTGAAATTGATGACAACACAATAATTGAAGGATGAGTACTTACATCTACTATGAAGAATCACCCTTATTCTCTAATCATTGGTGATGTGATGACTCCTGTACAAACTAGAAGGTCTCATCAGAATCATGGAGGATTTATTGCCAATATTCACAAGAAGTTTGATACCCCTCTTGTTCAAGCATGTTTGTTTGCCTGTTTATAGTAACAACAGGAACCCAATAAGATTTTTGATGCTCTCAAAGAACCAAGTTGGGTGGAAGCAATGCAAGATGAGCTTCACCAATTTGTTATTCAAGATGTTTGGGTGTTAGTTGATTGTCCCAGACATGTCAGACCTATTGGGACAAGATGGGTTCTTAGAAACAAAAAGGATGAGAGAGGAATAGTGTTCAGAAACAAGGCACGTTTAGTTGCTCCAGGCTATACACAAGAATAAGGGATATACTATGAGAAGGTTTTTACACTTGTTGCAAGGATTGAGACAATAAGGATTTTCATAGCCTATGCTTCCTGCATGGGCTTTACAGTCTATCAAATGGATGTGAAGAGTGCTTTTCTTTATGGCACAATTGCAGAGGAGGTTTATGTAATGCAGCCTCCTGGTTTTGAAGATTCAGAACATCCAAACAAGGTGCATAGAGTGAAGAAAGCTATGTATGGACTTCATCAAGCCCCAAGAGCATGGTATGGCACATTGTCCACCTATCTGGTGGAAAATGGATTCAAAAGGGGAACCATAGATCAGACTTTGTTTACAAAGAAGACTGGTAAGGATTTCTTACTTGTTTAGGTTTATGTGGATGATACCATTTTTGGCTCTTCTAGTCCAAAGATGAGTGAAGACTTTTCCAAGCTCATGACAGACAAGTTCAAGATGAGTGCAATGGGAGAGATGAACTTCTTTCCAGGGTTGTAAGTTCAGCAAAAAGAAGATGGTATCTTCATCTCTTAAGACAAATATGTAGCATAGATCTTGAAGAAGTTTGGCTTTTCTCCACATGAGAAACGGGCTAGCACACCCATGGATAGGGAACACCCTTGGGGAAAGCTTAGAGATGGAAAAGAGGTGGATGTCAGGCATTATAGGTCAATGATTGGATCATTGATGTATCTTATAGCTTCAAGACCTGACATTATGTTTGATGTGTGTGCATGTGCACACCATCAAGTGACTCCTAAAGAATGTCATCTTCATGCTGTCAAGAGCATTTTTAGGTACCTTAGGTGCTATTCAACCTTGGGATTATGGTATCTAAAAGATTCTCCATTGGAGCTTATTGCATATTCAGACAGTGATTATGGGGGTGACAAGTTTGATAGAAAATCCACAATTGGTGGATGCCAATTTCTTGGGATTAGGTTGATATCTTGGCAATGCAAGAAACAAACAGTGGTGGCCATTTCTACAACTAAATCTAAATCAGAGTATGTAGCTGCAGCTGCTTGTTGTGGACAAGTTTTATAGATTCAGAACCAGCTGTTGGATTATGGGTATAATTTCATGCATACCAAGATTTTTGTAGACAATAACAGTACTTTATGCATTATTAAAAATCGTGTACATCATTCTAAAACAAAACACATATAAATTAGACATCATTTTATAAGAGACTGTTTTGAAAAAGGTTTAATACAACAAGATAGGGTCAACACAGAAGAAAATGTGGCTGATTTATTAACTTAACCTTTTGATACTGGGAGATTTCAATACTTGGTAACAAGTATTGGAATGATCAATCTTACCTAATATGTGTTTTGATCATACCAACTGTGGAAACCTTGGTTTCCTCGATTCTTTGTAAAAGTATGTACAGGATATGCATTGTTATTGGTCTTTGTACAAAATTAGATTTTTCACTTTATTTGTCTAACGCTGACAAAGGTTATTTTAACGTTGATAAGTGTTAAATTGACGTTGTCAGCAACATGTTAGTTTTGTGGTTTTTGATCTAATTATGCAGGCATTGTTAGCATTGTACAAATGGATACATAGTTGCTTATGGATCCTTGGAGTGTACTTGGAGCATATTCAAGATTATGGATGATGGTTGGAATATTTATATTCCTATCTTGACATAAATTTTTATTGCATGCATTTTATTTAGCAACTTGTATATCTTATCTTAAGGGGGAGGTTTAGGAAACCTTTAGGACTTTTTGGGTATTCATATAATACTCTTATCACAATTCTAGATTGTGTCCACTGGTGAGTATGAGTTAGTTTACTAAATCGTGAGGCACTGTAGCATGCAAAGTTGATATACTAGGCATGCTGCCAAGAGTTTTTGACCTAGAATTGGATGTGTTCTGTTGGGAGACTTGGGTATGATTTTTGTTGGGCTTACCAGGGAAGTTACAAAGGATTCTATAATATAACTTCAATGTTAATAACTTTGGTTAGCAAGGGACACTTGAGGACAATTATGTCTATCTTGCTTAAGCAAGTGTGCATGATTGGACAGTGCTTGCCACCCTATAGTAATTTTCAGTCTATAGGTTATCTTCACTAGGATAAATCACTTTGTTAAGGTCCTTTTTCTTTTTATTATTTTTATTTTTGGACGTTGACAATTTTTATTTCCAAACTTTGTTAGGACCAATTTTGACGTTGACATGGCAAATTCTAACGTTGTCAAGAATATAGCCGTTGAGCGTTGATAGGTTATTTTTTACCGTTGACAAACATTGGGCCCTACCCAGTTGTTAATTCTGACGAAAGTTTGGGCCGTAATTTTAGGAGTTGGTAACTTTTTATTAATGCACAAAATAAGTTATATCTTTTCAAGATTTTAATCATTATATTTTGAAAAATAACTGCCTCATTTTTTACCAATCACATGTGCTTACCTCTCCTATATATTTGGCTCATTCTTTTGAAACAGGGTAACTGCTTATTCTTGTCTAACTAAATTTTCATACACTTTCATCTTTCATAACATATATCACAGCTTTCTACATTAATGGCGCCTAAGTTTAAACCGAGTGATTTGGTATTGGGGTTCAGAAGTCAGCACAACATGGTTGCCTATTTAGAGGCTGACAACACTCTGTTTCCTTAATATACTCAGATGGTGGAGTATTTAAATGCATCCCCCTTAAGGTATGCACTTTCTCATGCTCCTCTTATCCCTGTCACTCATATTAAATAGTTTTGGATTACTGTCACTTCCTCAACGATTAATAATGTGACTACATTAACTTCTACAGTCCATGAGCTTCAATGGGTGGTTACTGAAGCCTTGGCTCGCCAGGCTTTGCATCTTAATGATGCAGATGGTATAACCACCCTACCCATTGGTGAGCTAGAACAAGGACTTCAAGTTTTAGGTTATCCTTTCCTGAAGAGGGAACTTTAAACAAATATTCAAAACAGGAATTTCCCCCATCTTGGAAGTACTTGATACATGTCATTCTTAAATGTTTGAGTCCCAAATGTAGTGCACACAATGAAATTAACATATCAATTGGGAGTGCCATTGTGTATATTGCTACTGGCCAAAAATATAATTTTTCTAAAATGATTTTTGATGGCATGTGTAAAAACAAGGGTATCAAGATGACTCTAGCTTACCCAAGATTTTTGCAAATAGTTTTTGATGCACGAAGATATTGCACCAGGGATCATGATGATTTTTATACGATCCCTGAGCAAAAGAAAGCAATTTTTGGAAAGATGAATACACCCCCAAACAGAGACTTACCTCTTACCCAAGCCATGCTTGTTGTTATTGCAGCAGCACAACCTCAACCAGACCCCCATCCACAACCAGACCCATTACCTGAACCATCATCATCACCCCAGCATATGGAAATTAACCAAGATCCTTTCAACGCTGACATGTTAAATGTTAGCGTTGACACTCCAAATCCAAACGCTGACACCCTCTTACAACAAACCCAAACACCCCTTAACCTCCAAACTGAAACCCAATCCACATCATCCTCTTCACCCCCTGACTTTAGGATAGAAAAATGTCAAAGGACTATTGGAGTGTTCTCCTCTAGTGGTCCTAGCCATGTTGCAGAGAGAACCACCACCACAAGTGTGGTTGGTGACATGGGTGGGGCTAGGACTATTGGTACTAGCTTAGATGCAGGCCAAGCCAGACCAAACATCATTAAGACCCCATCCATTCCCCATGAATCTATTTTGGGAGGTCAAATTCCCATTCTAGAGGAGGGCAGATTGGAACCCCTATGCATTGTTGGAATTGACGACTGTCTGCATTAGCTTGCAAAAGTAAAATGCTGACCTTGTACATACTTTCTCTACACAAGGCATTGAACTCAAGCATGTAAGGGAGAGGATTGTTATTTTGGAAGGTTTTAACCCTAGGCATGGAGTGGAGGATTCTTCGAAAGGGGAGGATGAGCAGGTGCATGTGAGTGACATAGGCTCACATGAAGGAGAATCTTTGGGTATAGCTGAAGCTCTTACAGATTTAAAGAGGCAACCAGGTTTTGATGTTTCATTGGTTACCCCTACAAATTTGAATTTATCTTTTACTGAGATGATGGAACAGTTCACAAGGCAAAGCGCTGACAAGAGTAGGTTGAGCGTTGACTAGCAGATTATTGACGCTGACACGCCAAGCGCTGATAGGAGTAAGTTAGGCGTTGACACACAGGTTTTGGACGTTGATAGACCTACACATATGTTTGATGTATCCTAGTCATCAGCTATCATCAAAGATGTGTCTACACAGGTACCATCATCATCTTTACTCACCATTGATATATTAGATAAGGGTAAAGGGATTATGGTAGAAACAGTAGTTCCCAAGGATGCATCCCAAGTAAAGTTTGATTCCATGTTGGCTGCACAACTTGAGAAAGAAGATAGGATGAAGGAGACTGCTATTGAGAGTAAGGAAATCAGTGGTGATGAGAATACAAATTCATGTGTAATGATTATTGAAGAACCAGAAAGGCTTGAATATGGTGATGAGTTGGCAAAGGAGAAGCTTGTAGAGTTGAAAAATCAGGTGGATTATGAGATGCATGAAGTTGCTTAGATGTACTTTGCATGGGAGAATAAGGTAATGGAGAATCCAGACATGACTTTGTCAGATCAAATTTGGGGTTTGGAGATTCTACTAAGAGTTCAAAGGGATTGCAAGGTGATTATGAAATATAAAGCTAGCAAAGTTCTTTCACAGACTAAGACAGCTAGAAGGGAGCTCTACTACATGTTGCTCAGATGTCATCAAACAGGTTGGACTTTTAGAAAGTTGCAGGGATTTTCCTTTGATGAATTGGAGTATAAGGCTTATCTTATATGGGCAAGTGTGCAAGAGCAGAACACTATTAGACTTCTTTCAGATGAAAGAAAGGAAGAACTTGTAGAAGAGATGGAGATCCAAAAGGCTTTGGTTACACCAAGACCATTGAAGAAGGGAGTTCCACTTGAGTTTCCAGAAAATTTGGATAGAGTGAATCCTAGTGAAGTTGTTATTAGAAAGAGTATTAAGCTCTCACCCTTTGATGTTTCACATATGGTAGAAGTGTTACCTCATGATTACAGAAACCCTATAGTTAGCTATGAGGAAGATGCAAGTGGGTTTTGGATGATTGGTAGATATGGGAAGAAGGTACATACTTTCACTACTCTTATGTCTTTGTTTGCAAGCCTGGATAGGGAACACTTGGCAGACCTTTGGAGGTTGATGCAGGCCAAGTATGAGACTGAAGCACCTACTTCAGTCAATGGAATAAAGATTTGGTCAACATTCAAGAGGATGTGTGCACCAGATGAAGAAGATCCAGTTTGGAAGGATCTTTATGATGTTAGTGGACTTCAATGGCGTCTACATTTAGAAGCTGGTGTGTATCATTTGAGTACTATAAAGTTTTCTGAATATCTTCTTGTGGATGCTGAGTATCCTATGCCCAAAGAAGTTCTGAAAAAAATGGTGTCAACACAGCTGGAGATGGATTATACAAGTGACGTTGGCAAAGATTTGATTAGATATATTTATTTCCAACTTAATATGATTTTTAAGAATCCTCCTTGTACTTAGTTTTATTCAGAAACTTGATTACTAGAGTAGATATCAAGTTTAGGGGAGGATTGTTGGGAATAAAATGTAGCCAAGACACTTGGACGCTGACAAGTGGAAATTGGACGTTGATAGGAAGAAATCAAGCGTTGTCAAGACAAGCGTTGACAGGAAGAAGTCAAGCGTTGATAAGAAGAAGTCAAGCACTGACAGGAAACTTAGTCTACACGTTTTATGTTTCTAGTATGTTTCTAGTAAATATATGTTCAAGAATGTATTTCTTATGTTTATCTTTACCTAAAATATCTGATACATAGACTCTTGTACAAGGTTCCTGAATCTATAAAAGGATGCCTTTAGGTTTAGTTCAATATATGTTTTTCACACTTTCATTGTACGCAAGTTCGATTAATCAATCAAAGTGAAAGTTTGGTTTATCTTGTTTATGTGTTCTTGTTTCAATAATAATTCCGCATAATACTTGAATTGTTTCATATACAACAAAGATTCTCTAAGTGTTTAACTTGATTTATTCTCGTTTACACAAGGTAAATCGATCTAAGTTTGGGATCAACAGAGTTTATGTAGCAACAGTTGTTCTTCAAGTTCTGATATCTTTTGTTTTGACATATGAATTTCATGTGTTACTTCAGAACAATATTGTTCGTTGAGCACCTTACGTTCATATACCAAACGATTAGCTATTACAACTCGTCGATCAGCTTCTTTTACATAATCACACTCTTTAAGCCTGTCTATATCCTTGGCTAAGAATGTGTTTACTTGCTTCAAACGTTTATTAGCCTCTTTGTTTTCCTCAATTTCATGTTTTAAAGAATCAATAATAGAAGCAAGAAAATCACGTTCCTCATCCGAGTCAGTATCTTAAGCATCATTTCCGTCATCATTACACATATGCGGTGAATCCGTATAGATATTGCTATCCTCTGTGTCCATTGCATATGTGTCATAGATGCTTTAGGGTTGCTCAGGATGATGTCGTTCATTAGCGAACACATTATAGTTATCATATGATGGTACCTTTTCAATTGGCTCAGCGTCAAAGATAGGTCCAGAATTCTCAGAAGTCTCTGGAATCACTTCTTGAATCTTTGCCATGTACACATAATGTGCCTACAACTCTTGATCATCGGTTTCATCACCAGTGTCGACACACCAATCAACTTCATCTGATGTGAGCGGAATCCTGATTATTCTTTCTTACACATCAACATCATTTCCTTGTGATATGCATAATCCTTAGCCCGTTTTGGCTTCTTACATTCTCTAGCCATGTGCCCAAATCCCTTGCAATTGAAGCATTGAATCCCCGTCTTCTGCACAACTGGAGTACCTACAGTATCTCTAGCCCTAACTTGATTCAGCATCCTCTAATTATCATACCTAGCATAACGATCATACCTTGGTGCATCATGAACGTCCTTATATCTAGCATTGGATCATGATCTGAGGTTGTTGTTGGTAGGTTTGTAGATATTCTTATATGTTGTGGTGAGTAAAGACATGAGTTCCTCAATCTTCTTGTCCCTTGAAGTTTGTTCATCATCACTGTCTCCATCTGACTCGGTGTCATACTTTGGAGGTGGAGTAGGGACAATTGCTATTGCTTTATTTCTAGCAATATCTAGAAGTTTGGTTGATGAGCTGGATGGCCTTGAGGAATGAGAAGGTTTTGTTGACAGTGAACGGGTTTTGTTGAAGTAGCAGCCACAAAAGCAATAGAGTTAGCAGACCGTTCTGCCTTTTCAGCCCTAAGTTCATTCACTTCATTCTGATGTTCTTTCAAGATATCATAAAGTTTGTGATAGGAGATGGTCTTGATATCTTCCATTTGTTTAACCAAAGTCACAAACCTTTGCCATTCCGGTTTGAGTTGAAGTAGAAACTGAACATTGGCATGATGATTGGAGACGGTGCACTGATTTCTGACAAGCTTATTCATCATTTTCTAGAATCTCGAGTAATATAAGTCAATGGATTCACCATCTTCGGATGTGAATTTTCCAAACTCCCAAAGTAGATTAGTCTCGAGATCTTGAACATTGACCGACTCACCTTGCTTCAATCGATGAATCGCATTCCACATTTCCATAGCATTAAGACATGCATCAATCATGGAATAGTATCGTTATCAATCGCAATGAGTATTTAGTTCACAACATCAACTTCAACTTAGAGGGGTTTCTTTTTCTCAGCAGGACATGTATCGAAATTCTCCATAGCTCGTGTAGTTGATGAAGTACCATCCTCTACTTGTGTGGTAATTGGTCTGAATTCAGAAATTGGAGGTGCATTCTCAAGGCAATGACGAAGAGCAATGAGGTTCTCTTTTTTGTTGAGAAATCTTAGAAAACAAGATCTCCACTGAACGTAGCAACCGACAGTGAGCACGGGTGGATTACCATTGCCACCTTGTTCCAAACGAATTTAATTAGCCGTCGCATTGTTGTTGTTGTTGTTGTTGTTAGACATGGTAAATGCTTGTAAATGGATTAGGATCTTAGTGGATGTGTTGTGATGAGGTGTGGTTTACAATTCTGAAAAAATTGATGAAATCCCTTAACAATGTGGTCACGCTAAGCAAAAAATTCCAAGACTAAAAATTGCACGCTCAAAAAAATTTGAAAACTATTTTCGGATAAATCTTCAAACAAGTTTCAGATAAATCTATTTCCCAAAATACTTTCGGTCAAATTATCAAAATTTGACTTCAGATAGGTAGGATAGTGACTTTCAGATATATTGCTAGGCACACTTTCGCAATAATATGAGTTGAGTACAACTTTCACAATAATAACAAATTCGACTTTCGGAAAATGTTAAAATTGCTACTTTTACAATACTTAAAAATATTAACTTTCGTAATCCCAATATATCACTTTCGGATAAATTGGTGTTTCAACATTCGGAATAATAAGACTTTCCACTTTCGGGGAAAAGAAACAGATAGCAACTTTCAGATACCAGCAATATAATAAGCAACTTTCGGATGATCTTAATTCTTACTTTCGGAAAGTTTGAAGAAACCAACTTTCAGAATCCAAAAGAAATCAAACTTTCGGATAAAACTTACTTTCGGGAAAATTTATTTTCTCTAAAACAATCACTTTCGGGAAAATTTATTTTCTCCAAAACAATCACTTTCGGGAAAATTGATTTTAACTTTCGGAAAAAGCAATCACTTTCGGATAAAGCAATCACTTTTTAACTTTCTGAATATGTTGAAGAATTCAACTTTCGGGAAAAGTTGTAAACTCCGAAAGTACTTACACTGTTAGCCGACAAAGGCTGTTTTCTCGGATCAAACTCACGAAAACGAGATCTTAAGCTAAATAATGATCCAAACACCCAAAATTTTTGTGTTGATAGCCAAAACAAATAACCTAAATCCCTACCACAACTATGTAGGAGATTTCTATGAAGATTAAACCATAAAAAACACAAAAAAATTTGGATCAAGGATTTTTGGATCAAATGCCTCACTAAAATCAATAAGAACACAACCACGAATCTTCAATCACCTATCCACTATAGGCTCTTGATACCAAATGTTAATCCTACTTCAATCCATAACACATATATTTAGAGAGATAAATAGAAGAATATAAAGAGAGAAACAAGAGAGAATGGAAGGTTAAATCATTAACTACAGAGAGAAAGTGAATGTTAACCAGCACCCTCTTCCACACATGGAAGAGGTTTATATACCTGTTGGAAATACGTTTTACGTATTTATGAAGGATCGGTCGCTCCAACGATAATTATGTAATGGGCTCGTGATCTACTTAGTAAATGTATAGTCCATATAGCCCACATGTAGGGTGGGCTATATATATCCCCTCCTAGCATGTTAGGAGGGGTTGTGATTTCATAATTATTATTCAATCTTTACTTTCTCTCTCTACTCTTCTTTTTTCTCTCCTTTCTCTCTCTACACCCTCATCTCCATTCATCTCATCCTTCATATTAATCTTTTAATCTACCCACTTTATCAATCCAATCCATCATGTAGAATAGGCCAATAATCCCGTAGACCATTAATTGGTATCAAGAGCCAAGGTTTGATTGGTTTATTCTTGCTTTTATTTTTTATTGAATTTGGTGGGTTTTGATTTAATCAAGCTTCTATCTTAAAAAGTTTGTATTTTTATGCTTTAAATCATAGTCAAATCTTTAGATTTACTTACTTTTTAGATAAAAATCACAAATTTTTATACAAAAATCAAAAACTTTTATTATAAAATCTTAAAAAGTTTGTGTTTCTATAAAAAGTTTGTCTTTTCTCTTTTTAATTTTGTATTTTTATTGATAAAACCCTTTCTATTTTGATTGAATTTTTGTTTGAATTCTTTAAATTGAACTTTTAATTTTATCCTTTTTTATTTTATTTTTTGATAATCATATCTTAATTTTTGATTTTAACTTTATTTTTTATTTTTATTTTTTTATTTTTTATTTTTATCTGATTATTTTTCTCAATCTCTTATCAGTTTTCTGTTTTTTCCTTTTTGGTCAAATCCGTCAAGTATCTTGGTTATCTATATTCATCATCTTTCTGTCCAACTGCCTTTCATCGAATCACAGTCTCATCAAGTTCCGAACCAGTTTCTACCGAACCAAAAGTTCCGGATCAACGAAGTTCCGAATCAGTTTCTTCCGAACCAAAAGTTCCGGATCAAAAGTTCCGTGTGATACCCTAGAACCGAGGTCACTTACATTACCCTAAATTACGCTTATTTTTGAAATTTTTAATAAATTTTATTTGCTATATATTTTGTCGTTTTGGTTGAAACCGATATTCGAGGTTAAAATTTTGACGATTGACGATTTAAGAAGAACGATGACGAATACGATCCCGATGGATGCCCAAATTTCTGTGATTATTTTCGTTTTATCGATATTATAATTTTTCGAGAATTTTACTTTCGGTTCGTGTTAAGTCGAGTCGGGTGAGTTTTATTGCTTTCCGGGTACATTTAAAGTGTCCTAAAAATATTTTGGAGTGTTCGGGATGATCCCCGACTCCCGTAAAATTTTCTAAAATGACTAGTGAGTAAATCCCGTAAACTTATGAGGACATTTTTGCTTAAGGACAAAAGAAAGGTGAAATTGCACCCAAGGTCCCTCCTATTTTACAAAAAGAACAAGTGGAACACGCACAACTCATTTTTCACTCAAAAAAATTTCACCACCCTCCCTTTTCTCTCTTTAGGCCGACGGCCAAACACCACCAAACCACCACCACTTTCAAATTTCTTGGTTTTTGATTAATTCTAATTAAAGACAACATCTTAAAAACCTTTTGTAAGTGTTAATCCATGGTTTAATCCAACATGCATTAACATGATTTTTCCAAAAATTAAAAGATTTTTCAAAAGTTTATTTTGATGTTAATTAGGCATTTGCATGTTTAATTCAAGTATGGATGATGTTAAATCACTAAACAAATCAACCAAAATCAATTTGGTTGACGGGTTTTGATCACCCAAACCCCACGGCACAAGGGGGGTGTTTGGGGGATCATGGTGGTTGTTGTTTTGATGATGGATATTGTATGAATACTTGTTTTTACATGTTTTTAAATGGGTAAAACCATTTGCATGTTTATTTTTGTGATTGGGTTTTATGATGATTTTGATTATTAGGGTGTTTAGGACTGATTAGGGTGTTTGAGTATGATTAGGAGTGCTTATGTTGATGCCTAGTGTCGATAAATGGGTTTGAAAATGAGCGTTGGGATGATTTTGGTATAGGTGATTTTAGGCAGAAAGTTTGAGGTGTTTTCGTAAAAATTATTTTGTAAACAGGTCTTGTGGTTAGGATGTAGTTGTAGAGCATCTTATTAGCTTCGATTTGGTATAAGATAGAGCTTACAACTCCTAACGTTTCAAAAGTTATGATGTTTTGAAATTCGTGTACCGGGAGATGAAAACCGTCATAATCCGAAATTATGCTTGGTTTTAGGTCAAATCTTGGGGACTATAGGTATAGTTTGGTAAATGGTCAAAGGTTTATTTTTGGTCTCAAACCTGCATATTTTAGTTTATTATAAGACTTAGGTGTCAAATGGGTCAATGGAATATTTTAAACGGGTCAAATGAGTCCGACTTGGTCAAAGTACAATTTCAGTCCGAAAAATGTAGTTTTGGTAAAGTGTTGAGTAACGGGTCGTAAAAGCGAAAACTTTTAATGGGATTAAATATGTATTTCTACAGGTCTTAAGGTATTTTTGAGAATTTTCTCAATTTTTATAAAAAGGGTTAAGTCTAGTAAAACATTCCGTACTTTTGGTAAGTATCGGCGAAAAATGCGTAAAAAGGAATAACGTTGATAATATGGACAAATGGTATAAAACGAGTAACACTTGTTTGTTTTGTTTTGGCGTGAGTTGTAATTATCACAAGTGACTAATATGTATGTATTATATACAGTACCTTAAGGTTTATAAATGAGATTACTCATTACGCGTTATTGGTTTGATAGGTGTTGATTTACCCGGGCATCCTCATCGTCGTCAGTGACCGTCACTCGAATCGTTGACTACTTGTTATATAAGGTGTGAATTTATAGCCTCGCTTATTATTGTTTACACTGTTTTACCCGCGAGGTAAATGCATGCTAGTTTTCAAAATGAACATATGTCATGAATGATTGTTGGACCCGAATGTTGCCTTTGAAATTGTGTTGAGTACCTAGTTGCAAAAGGCCCTAATTTCATGAACTATTAACTATTGTTTAATCCTAGCGTGGATTAGAAATAGCCGCTTATACAAAGTGATAGTACTATGGGGTTGACTACCCTATCCGAGACGAGGGCTAGTACGTTGATACCCCCGGCGGACGGATAATTTGTGATAAGAGATAAGGTATAATTGCAACTGATGCCTTAGTAGGGCACTGGTTTCATCTGAATCACGCCGGTAATTATTACGCGGGTGATTGAGTTAACGGTTTAGTGTCATTAGCTTAAACACAATTGTCAGTACCTTGAATATAGATTGTTTGATCGACAAGTCTATGAAAGATCGTGAATGGTTTTATTACACATATGTTCAAAAATGAATTGTAAAACCTATGAATTCCACTCAACGTTTTCGTTGACCAAATTTAGCATGTGTTTCAGGTAACCGATGAAGTGTAGCATGGAGCATGCATTGGATGGAAGTTGTGTGTGGGGCTTGGAGTCTACTTGTTTTTCCTCCCATTATTACTTGAACATTTTTAACTTTAATGTCATGTTGTTGTGAAAACTGTATCTTTTGGGGTTGAGATTCCTGGGGACCAAAACGCAAACTCTGTTGTATCATTTGGGGTTGGAAAACCGTAGACATGTAACTTTTTAACAATTTTTAATTTAAGTTCAAACTTTGACGTCTCTTTGGAGTCGTTCGATATATCTTGTGTGCGATGATAACTGCCTAGCACCCAAATGTTGTAGTTCCGCTGCGCATAGCATTTGGTGGGGTGTTAGAGATTGGTAATCAGAGCCATGAGTTATAGAGAACTAGGTCGTTTTGAAAATTCCTAAACTATAACTTTTGGTGTCGTAAGAAATTGTCCAAGCGCACACAACTATCCTGCATGGCTCCGGTAAGGTTTATTTTTGTATTCATGGAACTGATGTATACTTTTGAGTTGAAGTATATATGTGGGTATTAATTACGTAGATATGGAACTACTATATGTAAACGTTGAAATTATACGTGGAATACCCGATACCGTAATTCTTGTATTACTTATGCATGAGCATCATATTATCGCATTTTAGGCATATGTACCACCTTTGCATTGCATTTGCATGCATGTATTTATAAATATTGAATAGTAATCTTACGTACCCTCCAAAATTCTCTGTTATTGCAGGAATGGCCGAGGTACCGCCTAACGGAAATGGAGACGATTACGTCGTAGGACACGAAGGGGGACCGTTTCCTCCGAACCAGCCGAATAATGACAATGGATGGATCGCTCCAGAAGAAGCGGTAGAGCCGGGAAATGACAGTGACAAAAGTGACGTGGACAACTTCAGTATCAGTAGCGATGGTAGTGAGGATTCTGAGGAAGAGCCCGAGGAACCGGTGGATGATGGAATTCCCCAGAATGCTGTCGGTCAGACCGAACCTGAATTATATCAATCTCCAAATTCGCCAAAGGGTTATGAAGTGCCTCCGACCGACCGATATGAGCAGCAACCCGTTCGTCGCCCGATGGACAATTGTAAGGACTACCTGAGGACAGTGCCAGGGTTTGTTCGAGTAAGTAATGGGAGTGGTGCAGAATCCAGCAATTCATCTAAATCACAATCTATTCATGAGAATATCGTGAGGGTCTATTTTCCGAGACCAAGACACTATTGGGACCCCGAGGGTCGTTTGAGGAGGATGGATAGGTTGATGTATGAGCGGTTTGTGGTGGAGACCAGGGTAATTAAGAGGTTTGATGAGAATGAAATGGCACACCAAAGGTTATTGGCAAGAACTTCAAGGATTGAGTTTGATGGAAATGCAAACAAGAGTGATATCAACAGTCTGACATCGATGATAGCGAACTTGAGCGCCAGTCTTGAACGAGTTAGGGAAGATCAAGCGAGATTGACTAGGATGCAGAGTTGGGAGCATCGAGTGAGAGCATCCTTGCCCCTAGATTGGAGATTTGTGGACGACTTGGAAATGGAAGCTAATGGTTTCATGATCCAGCCACCTGCCAGAGGTGTTTGTATCACTGTAGGAGATCAGGTAGCAGTTGAGTGTGGGTCTACGTGTGGGACGAAGAAGGCGACTGAATATGGGCCGAATGACAAAGGAAAGAGGAAGATGGATGAAGTGGATGAGGAAGATAGCGACGAGGAACCCGAGGAAGATGATGATGAACCGCCATCCAAGAGGTCGTGTGGATCACCACATGACTAGTTGCTTGTCTTGTATTTTATCTTTGATCGTTGTAATAGAACTATTTTAGACTTTTGTATGATGGCATTGTGACGAAAAACTTGAGGACTTAAGTTTTATGGTGAATGGTTGTAGTGGCAATACTTGTCACAATTTTGGTTGAATATCAATACAATCCATGTTTATCTTTCATGATCTGTGATATGTCTTTAATTTGATCTTTTGTGATGTGAATTGATGAATATTAGTAACTTTGTAGTGATGTGTCGTTGTATTTATATTATGTCTTGAAAGAGAAATCCATCTTAATCTTGATGTATATACTTACATTGTTTTCTATTTTCCCTGTCTTTGCAGAGAGGTGTATTTGAGAACGCACCATGCCTCCAAAACTAACAGCAACCCGTGTGAACACGATGATTCAGGAAGCCATTGTGAATGCGCTAGAAGCAGATAGAGCAGAGAGAAACCCAGACCAAGGCAGAAATGTGGGGAGACAGCAAGCCCCGAGAGAATGTACTTACTCTAGTTTTATGAAATGCGGTCCCACGCAGTTTCGTGGAACTGGTGGAGCTCTAGAACTCAGGAGATGGTTAGAAAAGGTCGAGAGTACTTTTGAGATTAGTGGTTGCTCAGAGGCGAACAAGGTCAAGTTTACGGCTGCTACTTTTCTTGATGACGCATTGAGTTGGTGGAACATCCAAGTAGCCACTGTTGGGTTAGCAGTAGCGAATGCAAGAACTTGGACTGCTACTAAGGCTCTTTTGACCAAGAATTTCTGTCCTGAAGAGGAGCTAGGTCAATTGGAAGATGAGTTGAGGCACCTGACTTTGAGAAACAATGATATCACTGCTTACACCAGGAGGTTTAATGAATTAAGCCTTTTATGTCCTGATGCCTTTGCCGATGATAGCAAGAAGATGAAACAGTACATCAAAGGTCTGTCCAGTAATATCAAGGGCGAAACGACTTCATCTAAGCCTGGGTCGTTTGATGAAGCGGTCCAAATGGCTCACGCGTTGATGGATGTCAAACTCCAAGACAAGAAGAACTTCATTGCTGAAGGAAACAAGAGGAAGTGGGAGGCGGCACAGAGCAATCAATCCCACGGTCAAAGTCGAGGTGGAAACCATAACCATCAGGGTCAGAACCGCAGTCAGCAGTTCAACCAGCGCAGGAATGATGGGATGAGAGCTGTTACAAACCCCAGAGGAGCGAAGGTGAATCCCCACTGTGGTCGATGCAACTTGTACCATGTAGGGAGTTGCCCACCTGCGTGCGGCAAATGTGGAAAAGCGGGTCACATGATGTCAGATTGCCGAACAAAGGGAGTAGCCACTGGGGCGAATGCTACGAGAGTGATGGGTTGTTTTGGATGTGGAGAAATAGGACACAAGCAAGGAAATTGCCCGAAGGTTGGGAACAAGCAAGGAGGTAACAATGCTGCTGCCGTGTATCAAGTAGGGACGGTTGATAAACCACATGGTCCTAACGTGGTTACCGGTACGTTTTTGCTAGACGCTTGTTATACTAGTATTTTGTTTGATTCTGGTTCCTACAAGAGTTTCGTAGATGTTAAATTTAGTCGTCATATCGATAGAAAACCGGTATTGTTAACGACTAGTTATAACGTGGAATTAGCTGATGGGAAGATCGTTAGTACAAATTCTATACTGAAAGGGTGTACCTTGAAGTTAGGAAATTACGCTTTTGAAATCGACTTAATGCCCATAGAGCTAGGATCGTTTGATGTGATCGTTGGAATGGATTGGCTGATGGCGCACAGTGCCGTGATCATCTGTGGAGAGAGATTAGTTCAGATCCCGTTGAGGAATAGAGTCTTGACTGTGAAGGTAGATGAATGCACTTCTCGTTTGAAAGTGATTTCTTGTTTGAAAATGATGAGGTATGTAGAAGATGGATGCGATGTGTTTTTGGCACAAGTTTCTAGTGATGGTGACTTAGAGGCGAAGTTAGAAGAGGTACCTATAATCTGTGAATATTCGGAAGTTTTTCCAGACGAGTTGTCGGGTTTACCACCCACCCGTGAGGTCGAGTTTCGAATCGATTTGGTTCCGGGAGCTGCACCAGTTGCGCGTGCACCCTATCGATTAGCACCATCAGAGTTAAAGGATTTATCAGATCAACTAAAGGAGTTGATGGATAAGGGATTTATTAGACCGAGCTCATCACCATGGGGAGCGCCAGTGTTGTTTGTGAAGAAGAAAGATGGGTCATTTCGAATGTGTATTGACTATAGAGAACTCAACAAGCTGACGATTAAGAATCGGTATCCATTGCCGAGGATTGACGATCTGTTTGATCAATTACAAGGTTCCTGTGTATACTCAAAGATCGACTTGAGGTCAGGGTATCATCAACTGCGTGTGAGAGAGGAGGATATTCCTATAACTGCCTTGCGTACACGGTATGGACACTTCGAATTTCGAGTGATGCCTTTTGGGTTGACAAACGCGCCTGCTGTATTCATGGACCTTATGAATCGAGTATGCAAGCCGTATCTAGATAAGTTTGTCATTGTTTTTATTGATGATATTCTTATTTACTCTAAGAGTAAGGAAGAGCACGAGAAGCACCTGAGAAAGATATTGGATATGCTGAAGAAAGAGAAGCTGTATGCGAAGTTCTCGAAGTGTGAGTTTTGGTTAGAGTCTGTGCAATTCCTTGGTCACGTAATTGATAGTAAAGGAGTTCGCGTGGATCCTGCCAAGGTCGAAGCGATCAGGGAATGGTCGGCACCGACGACGCCGACTGAAGTTCGACAATTCCTTGGTTTAGCTGGGTATTATCGGAGATTCATTGAAGGATTTTCGTTGATTGCGAAGCCATTGAAAAAGCTTACCGAGAATAATAGAGTGTATGAATGGGGAACTGAGGAAGAATTCGCTTTCAAAACACTCAAGGACAAGTTATGTTCTGCGCCGATATTGTCATTACCTGAAGGAACCGAAGATTTTGTAGTATATTGTGACGCATCTCGTAAGGGATATGGAGCTGTATTGATGCAGCGTGAGAAGGTGATTGCTTACGCGTCGAGACAACTGAGGAAGAATGAAGAGAACTACACGACTCATGATTTGGAATTAGGAGCTGTGGTTTTTGCGTTGAAATTGTGGAGACATTATTTGTATGGGACGAAGTGTGTTGTATTCACTGACCACAAGAGTTTGCAGCACATTTTAGACCAGAAGGAGTTGAACATGAGACAGAGACGATGGGTAGAATTACTGAGTGACTATGACTGTGAAATTCGCTACCATCCTGGTAAGGCGAATGTTGTAGCGGATGCACTTAGTAGGAAGGATCGAGAGAAACCTTTGAGAGTCAGAGCTTTAGTGATGACTGAGAGTGTTGATTTAACTGAAACAATACTGAAGGCTCAAGAGAGGGGATTAATGAAAGAGAATGTTGATGCTGAGAACTTGGGAAGAATGTTGAAACCTCTTTTTGTGGTTAGGTCAGACGGGCTGAGATATTTCGAGAATCGGAATTGGTTACCGTTGTGTCCATCCGAGGAAGGAAAGCCTGGAGTACGAGATTTGGTTATGAACGAGTCTCATAAGTCGAAGTACTCGATACATCCTGGATCGGATAAAATGTATCATGACCTAAAGAAAGTCTATTGGTGGCCGAATATGAAGGCGGATATTGCTCGTTACGTTAGTAAGTGTTTGACTTGTGCGAAGGTTAAAGCCGAACATAAGAAGCCGTCTGGGCTGTTGGTGCAACCAGAGATCCCAGAATGGAAATGGGATAAAATCGCTATGGATTTCGTGACGGGTTTACCCAGAACTCCTAGTGGATGTGATATGATTTGGGTAGTAGTGGATAGATTGACGAAATCTGCTCATTTCTTACCTATGAAGAAGACGGACAGTATGGAGAAGCTGGCCAGTGTGTACGTGAAGGAGATCGTTTGCAGACATGGAGTACCTTTATCGATCATTTCGGATCGCGATAGTAGGTTTACTTCGGAATTTTAGAAATCGCTTCAACGTGCGATGGGCACTGAATTGAGTTTAAGCACGACTTATCACCCGGAGACTGATGGCCAGAGTGAACGCACTATTCAGACGATGGACGACATGCTCCGAGCATGCGTGATTGATTTTGGAGGAAGTTGGGAACGCCACTTGCCTTTAGTGGAGTTTTCGTATAATAATAGTTATCATGCGAGCATCAAGGCTGCACCATTCGAAGCGCTGTATGGAAGGAAGTGTAGATCACCTGTGTGTTGGAGTGAAGTAGGAGAAAGTCAATTGACTGGACCCGAAATGGTTTTGGAGACGACAGAGAAGATTGTGCAAATCAAGAACCGACAACTTGCTGCGAGAAGCCGACAGAAGAGTTATGCCGATAATAGAATAAAACCGTTGGAATTTGAAGTCGGAGGTATGGTTATGCTTAAGGTTTCGCCGTGGAAGGGTGTAATTCGTTTTGGGAAGAAAGGAAAGTTGAGTCCGAGGTATATTGGACCATTTAAGATCGTTTAACGAATTGGACCAGTAGCGTATAAGTTAGAGTTGCCGAACGAGCTTAGTGCTATTCACGACACGTTTCACGTATCAAATCTGAAGAAGAGTTTGGCGGATAAGGAATTGGTGATTCCTTTGGACGAGATTCAACTGGACGACAAAATACATTTCGTGGAAGAACCCGTGGAAATTATGGACCGAGAGGTCAAGAGGTTGAAGCATAGTAGAATTCCCATTGTGAAGGTTCGATGGAATTCTAGGCGTGGACCGGAATACACTTGGGAACGTGAGGACTTTTTCAAGGAAAGGTATCCTCATCTGTTCCAGCGGCACGAAATGTGAGTATAAGAAGAGGCGAGCGTCGGCACGTTGCTCTCTTTAAGGAGGGGTGGATGTGATACTCTAGAATCAAGGTCACTTACATTACCCTAAATTACGCTTATTTTTGAAAATTTTAATAATTTTTATTTGCTATATATTTTATCGTTTTGGTTGAAACCGATATTCGAGGTTATAATTTTGACAATTGACGATTTAAGAAGAACGATGACGAATACGATCCCGATGGATGCCCAAATTTCTATGATTATTGTCGTTTTATCGATATTATAATTTTTCGAGAATTTTACTTTCGGTTCGTGTTAAGTCGAGTCAGGTGAGTTTTATTGCTTTCTGGGTACATTTAAAGTGTCCTAAAAATATTTTGGAGTGTTCGGGATGATCCCCGACTCCCGTAAAATTTAATAAAATGACTAGTGAGTAAATCCGTAAACTTATGAGGACGATTTTGCTTAAGGACAAAAGAAAGGTGAAATTGCACCCAAGGTCCCTCCCATTTTACAAAAAGAACAAGTAGAACACACACAACTCATTTTTCACTCAAAAAAATTCACCACCCTCCCTTTTCTCTCTTTAGGCCGACGGCCAAACACCACCAAACCACCACCACTTTCAAATTTCTTGGTTTTTGATTAATTATAATTAAAGACCACATCTTAAAAACCTTTTGTAAGTGTTAATCCATGGTTTAATCCAACATGCATTAACATGATTTTTCCAAAAATTAAAAGATTTTTCAAAAGTTTATTTTGATGTTAATTAGGCATTTGCGTATTTAATTCAAGTATGGATGATGTTAAATCACTAAACAAATCAACCAAAATCAATTTGGTTGATGGGTTTTGATCACCCAAACCCCACGGCACAAGGGGGGTGTTTGGGGGATCATGGTAGTTGTTGTTTTGATGATGGATATTGTATAAATACTTGTTTTTACATGTTTTTAAAAGGGTAAAACCATTTGCATGTTTATTTTTGTGATTGGGTTTTATGATGATTTTGATTATTAGGGTGTTTAGGACTGATTAGGGTGTTTGATTATGATTAGGAGTGCTTAGGTTGATGCCTAGTGTCGATAAATGGGTTTGAAAATGAGCGTTGGGATGATTTTGGTATAGGTGATTTTAGGCAGAAAGTTTGAGGTGTTTTCGTAAAAATTAATTTATAAACAGGTCTTGTGGTTAGGATTTAGTTGTAGAGCATCTTCTTAGCTTCGATTTGGTATAAGATAGAGCTTACGACTCCTAACGGGTCAAAAGTTATGATGTTTTGAAATTCGTGTACCGGGAGATGAAAACAGTCATAATCCGAAATTATGCTTGGTTTTTGGTCAAATCTTGGGGACTATAGGTATAGTTTGGTAAATGGTCAAAGGTTGATTTTTGGTCTCAAACCTGCATATTTGAGTCTATTATAAGACATAGGTGTCAAATGGGTCAATGGAATATTTTAAACGGGTCAAATGAGTCCGACTTGGTCAAAGTACAATTTCAGTCCGAAAAATGTAGTTTTGGTAAAGTGTTGAGTAACGGGTCGTAAAAGCGAAAACTTTTAATGGGATTAAATATGTGTTTTCTACAGGTCTTAAGGTATTTTTGAGAATTTTCTCAATTTTTATAAAAAGGGTTAAGTCTAGTAAAACAGTCCGTACTTTTGGTAAGTATCGGCGAAAAATGCGTAAAAAGGAATAACGTTAATAATATGGACAAATGGTATAAAACGAGTAACACTTGTTTGTTTTGTTTTGGCGTGAGTTGTAATTATCACAAGTGACTAATATGTATGTATTATATACAGTACCTTAAGGTTTATAAATGAGATTACTCATTACGCGTTATTGGTTATTGGTTTGATAGGTGTTGATTTACCCGGGCATCCTCATCGTCGTCAGTGACCGTCACTCGAATCGTCGACTACTTGTTATATAAGGTGTGAATTTATAGCCTCGCTTATTATTGTTTTAAACTGTTTCACCCGCGAGGGAAAAGCATGCTAGTTTTTAAAATGAACATATGTCATGAATGATTGTTGGACCCGAATGTTGCCTTTGAAATTGTGTTGAGTACCTAGTTGCAAAAGGCCCTAATTTCATGAACTATTAACTATTGTTTAATCCTAGCGTGGATTAGAAATAGCCGCTTATACAAAGTGATAGTACTATGGGGTTGACTACCCTATCCGAGACGAGGGCTAGTACGTTGATACCCCCTGCGGACGGATAATTTGTGATAAGAGATAAGGTATAATTGCAACTGATGCCTTAGTAGGGGCACTGGTTTCATCTGAATCACGCCGATAATTATTACGCGGGTGATTGAGTTAACGGTTTAGTGTCATGAGCTTAAACACAATTTTCAGTACCTTGAATATAGATTGTTTGATCGACAAGTCTATGAATGATCGTGAATGGTTTTATTACACATATGTTCAAAAATGAATTGTAAAACCTATGAATTCCACTCAATGTTTTTGTTGACCAAATTTAGCATGTGTTTCAGGTAACCGATGAAGTGTAGCATGGAGCATGCATTGGATGGAAGTTGTGTGTGGGGCTTGGAGTCTACTTGTTTTTCCTCCCATTATTACTTGAACATTTTTAACTTTAATGTCATGTTGTTGTGAAAACTGTATCTTTTGGGGTTGAGATTCATGGGGACCGAAACGCAAACTCTGTTGTATCATTTGGGGTTGGAAAACCGTAGACATGTAACTTTTTAACAATTTTTAATTTAAGTTCAAACTTTGACGTCTCTTTGGAGTCGTTCGATATATCTTGTGTGCGATGATAACTGCCTAGCACCCAAATGTTGTAGTTCCGCTGCGCATAGCATTTGGTGGGGTGTTAGATTCCGAACCAAATCTTCCGAATCAAACCAAAATTTCCGGATCAAAAGTTCCGAACCAAATCTTCCGAATCAACGAACAAGTTCCGAATGAACATTCTTCCGAATGAACATTCTTCCGAATGAACATTCTTCCGAATGAACATTCTTCCGAATGAACATTCTTCCGAATGAACATTCTTCCGAATGAACATTCTTCCGAATGAACATTCTTCCGAATGAACATTCTTCCGAATAAAAATTCTTCCGAATGAACAAGATTAAAATATAACGGGTTACTGGACTCCAGACTCAACAAACTGATTTTTCAAAAAACACTCGGTTCTCAAGACTCCTCAAACAAACTAATCTCATACCCAAATCAGACTCAAACACGCTCACTCTTCTCTCGACAAACAGACACCAAACAGACTCCCTCAATCTTTAACCAACTCACCCTCGTCTCACTTAACACTCTCGACCCTCGACACCACATAGATCCAAACAACCTCACACCCCTCACACTCTCGTCTAGACCAACAAGACCCAAACCCACAACTCGTCTAGACCAACAAGACTCAACTCTTCTCAACATAACCTGACTAGACCCAAACCCACAACTCTCGCCTCTAACCTGTCAAACCAATCCTCTCGACTCACTCAATCCTCTCACGACACAACACTCTCACCCTCAAAAACTCCCTCGTCTCCACCTTTAATAAACACAAAGACCTAGTTTACCCACTCCACTCGACTACAAACTTCACTCACACTCTTTCTCTCGACCAACACAACCTTAACCAATAGACTCGATCGTAATTAATCTCAGATTCATTTTTTGTGATTCAACATGCATGCCTAGATCATTTAAAGATCAAGACTCGCGAAAAACTAATCATCATTGATCTGTTGTTGGGTATACCCAAGATTTATATTCGAAAAAGAAGAGAAGATTTATAACAAATTTGTTATAATCTAATCTTGTTTCGATTTGTGTGACAGAAAGACTCGACAGATGATAGAAAGACTCGATAGATATCAAGATTAACAACATACAATCGAAACAATAGAACCTACCCGAGACCTCATTCAGAGATCTTGAAGCCGAGCCTTTTGTTCTTCTTGGAGTAATTGGGTTCGAGTTGAAAAGAGATGGGCAGATTCCTTGTTGATTGATCGAGATTTGCAAAGGGGTAGATTGGAAGTGTAGAGTTTTTTGTCAACTGTATTATTATTTGAGGAGAGAGAGAGATAAGCACGGAAGGAGTATTAGGTTTTGAGAGAGAGAAAGAGTTTAGGTTTTTGAAGTCAAAGAAGGAGAAGCTTTTTTTATTAATGAGACGGAGAAACCAAGGATGTGCCAGCCACGTATTTTCTGTTTGGGCCACGTTTTTTATTGAGACGGAGAAAACAAGAGGGAGTGGACACGTATCGATTATTTCCATCATACTATATCAGATTTTTTAATATCTTAAAAATATCCGATTTCTCAAATCAAAAAATATCATATTTTCTTTTTAATTTTAGTATTCTTAAACAAATCATTTTTTCTATTTTTATCTTTTTATATTTTAGAAAGTTTTTAAGCTAAGTTATTTTTTTTATATAATCAATTGATATTTTTTTTTTTTTTATACAAATTTTTATTTTGGAAAATTTTGTGATATTCCGTTCTAGTCGGGACAAAGTGACGTGACTACGTGACAAAAGTGACGTGATAAAGTGACAAGGATTATTTTGCCGACGGATTGTTGATCGGGTACTTGTCAGTGAAGACGAATTTTATCATCCATCGAGGATTTTTCAGAATTATTTTCGGATCGTTTCGTTGGTTTTGTCATATTCTGTGACTTTCTGTTTCTACGTTTCTTCACGAATTGTAAAATCCCGACAACAACAACATCCACATCATTTTTTTATCTTTCCTCGATTTTCAATGGATTCGTTAAATTCGACACTTAAAGAGGGAGACTTGCATCGAATGTAAGACAAAGCTAGAGAAAGTGGTATAAATTCATTTCAAATGCTTCAATATCATCTTGTTACTCTTTCACGGCTTCAAGGTGGGAGCGAATTTGTGACCATCTTTGGACAAGATCGTCATATATTCATCGACTCAATATTCACCACTTTGACCCAACTCGCCGAGCAACTCAACAATGAAAACTTCAATCACTCTGCATCGACACTTGCTTATAAGACTCTTGTGACACAACTCACGCCTTTCCTCCAATACAATATCATCAAGTCTGAAAGTTCAATGATTTGCCAATCTTTTCTTCGAGATACACATACCGAGCTTCGAGTTTTTCGTGATACAATATTGAAACTCATGACATCGGTCTCGTCTTCGATTTATCAAAGATCACAACTTCAGCAAGTGTATGATAATGGAGTGCAAGAATCAATGACGCAGATGCAAGAGGAGATTGATCATACGGTTGACAACTTGGAGCATAACGATGGTAAGAGCACGGAATCAGGAGGACAACATGATACCAGTGGCACGTCGGGGAATGTTCACGAGATTTCTCTTGATGACACCTTACCCATTTATGATGTAGAGCCTGCAAACATGGTACAATGTAATGTTGTTTATGATGTATATGCTGATGACATGCCGCATATTGAGCATTCTGAACCTAATTATGACAAACATGGGATGGAAAAGATTGATAGAAATACCACTTCTGATTCATCCGATGTAAGTCATAATGGGGGAGAGATTGTTCAGAATGCTATAGTATATCATGATAATTGTATTATAACTGCTTCGTTGACTGCTTCTGATTCCAAGATTAGAGAGCTCGAAACGATTGTAGCTCAACAATCAAAAGATCTTGAGGATGCCAAACTTGAATTTTCTAAGAAAACGGACAAATTTGAAGCATACTTTGAAAAACTTGAAAAGTCTAACGTTGTTCTTGAAAGAAAATTGGATCAAAAAGTTTTAGATTCTAAAGCTGAAAAGGATAATCTTTTGAAATAAATTCAGTTTCTAGAGTCTAAATTGGCATCCCAAGATATAGTGCTTAAAGAGAATGAGACATTAAAGGCTCAAGTACAGGAAAAGGTCTTTGCTATAGCCGCGTTGAAAAACGAGTTAAGGAAAAGTAAAGGACCTAGTGTGGACACTAAGCTTGAAAAACCATCAATCTTGGGGAAACCGCCTACAAATCAGTTCGTCAGACAACCTACTGCATTTAGATCCGAGCGACCACAACCCTCGAGACCGCGGTTTGCCTCCCAAGTTGATTTGGTTCATCTTCCTAGACCAGTCACTCTAGCAACTAGGCCCAATGCGATCAAAACAGCTTTGGAAAGACCTAATCACATGATTGCCTCTAGTTTCCCTAAAAATACCAAGACCACGTCTAGAACTAGTTCAAATGACGTTTGCCATAAATCTGGTCTAAGGGAAGTTATGCAAAAGACACATGTAAGAGATAGCAATGTCAATCCTAGTCACATGCCTTCTAGATTACCCAACACTGCTAACCGTAGCATGTCATCTCCTAGGAGCATCGATCAATCATCTAGGAATTACTCGGACATTAAATATGCTAGTTGTAAAACATGTAGAAAATGTGTCTTTAGAGCCAATCATGATTCCTGTATCAAAAAATTGCTTAATGAGGTGAACTCCCGTGCTAGACTTAAATCCCAGTGGGTAGCTAATATCAAACCCATTGGTAAAATGTGGCGCCCCACTGGTAGAACTTTCACTCTTGTAGGAAAGGAGTGCCCTTTAACTAGGATAGTCTCCGATTCTACTAAGACTACTAGGGAGGAAATTGATAAAGATGATACGTCACTTAAGCCTAAACTTAAAGTTTTCTATAAAAGGAAACGTTTGCCAGCTAAGATAAGTGAATCATCTACTCAGGTCGCCTCTGACACAAGTAAAGACAACTTTGAACCCCCATGTGCTTCTATAATTGATATCGCTAACCCACGTCAAAGCATGCAAATTCCTAATGAGATTGCAGGTACGAAAGTTGATGTTCCAAAAGAACGAAGCGGTCCAATCGTTGTGTACCGTGCAACTAAGGACACTCTTAGAGTTTGGTTGCTGAAGAAGCAGATATCGGAGAAACAAGTGTCTCAGGGGATTCATGGTTAAGCTTACCTAAGGACTTATAGTCACATCACAGACTATAACTCGATCTTCAAAGAAAGGAAAGTTTATCGCCGATGGTAAACTTATCCTAACAACGAGAAATTAATTTTTCTCGGGCATGAGCTTATATAAAAACCATTCCATGTTTTTAAGCTCATGCACAATGGCTCACAGTCAAATTACAGTCTGTGACCCGATCTTCAGAGAAAGGGAAGTTTATCTACGCAACGATAACTTACCCTCAAAACGAGAAATTAAGTTTTCTCGGACACGAGCTTATATTAAAACTATTCAACGGTTTTAAGCTCGTGTAAAAGGCTCATCATTAAATAACAGATGATGACCCGTTCTTCAAATAAAGGAAAGTTTATCGCCGATGATAAACTTATCCTTACAACGAGAAATTAATTTTTCTCGGGCATGAGCTAATAATAAAAACATTCGAAGTTTTTAAGCTCATGCACAATGACTTACAGTTAATGTCAGACTGTAAGTCGAACTTAAAATAAAGGAAAGATTATCTTTTATGATAACTTTTACTCTTAACGAGAAATTCATCTTTCTCGGTCATGAGCGTGTATTAAAACATTCGAAGTTTTAAGCTCATAAAGGAAAGTGTATCTTTTAAATAAGAGAACTTTTCCTCATAACGAGAAATTAACCTTTCTCGGTAATGAGCTTTCCGTTAAAACAGTCGAAGTTTTCAAGCTCATGAAAACGACTTCTAAGTAAATGTCAGCTTAGGACTCGTCCATCAGATAAAAGGAAAGGTTATCACCGATGGTAACTTATCCTTACAACGAGAAGTTTACAACTTCTCGGACTTGAGCTTTCCTAAGATATTCCAAATCTTAAGCTCAAGTAATTGGTTTTCAAAACTTTGAACACAATTTTTCAAGAATTTCTCAAAAGGTTTTTTCTAAATCTTTCAAAATTGTGTGTTCAAAAACGTTTTGATAAAAAGAGCATGTCTTCTGGAATCGATAATATTTACGAACCTAGAAATGTCATTCAATAATGACACGGGGTTGTAAATAAAGTTCGAGCAGAAGTTTAAAAGATTTAAAACATGCTCCATATGGTTTGTTATTATTTCCGATAGTAACCCGCTTTTCACCTTGAAGTCAAGCATTTCACCGGAAAGCTTTGACTTCAGAATCCGAAGTTATCAACTCCACAATCCGAAGTTCGTTGCAATTGATATCTACATACTAGACGATGCGACTGCTCAAGCGACGACTACAGCTCTTTTAGAAGAACACGGGTCAACAATTGAGGGGGAGCAATTGTCCAGCATTCAGAATCCTTGATGCCGAGAGTGCCAAGTTCACATATTGGTGTCAAGACAAAGATATCAATCATACACATGGAGTCAAGAGATAACTTCAGAAGTTACGAGGAAGACCAACATTCGTGAACAAGAACCATGTGCTTCTTTTATATGATGTTCTCCATCATTCAGGTCCAACCTCGTAAATTGCTAATATTGTGAATTCATTATCATATATGATCTTTGCACGTGATAAATACCTTACACTTGTGTTTAAAAGGTATTTAATTTATGTTTCAAGTAGACCCTCATTAATTTGAGGGGGAGCTTGTGTAACTCATGAAGATAATTGGATTTGCATTTTTCTTCCCAAATTTTCTTAAAATGCTATTAAATCAATTGATATTAAAAACATTGAATGGGTTAATATTTTTAGTATGGGGGAGAAAATGTGATTTAATATGGGAAATGATTAATCAAAAATGGTTTGACTTAACGTGCTAGCTCATCCCGACATGTGCGAAATGTTTTCGGATATCGTGGCATATGTTAAGGGGGAGCAAAATGGATTTGCACTTCAAAATGGATTTCATGGTGACATAAACTTACCCAAAACATCTCTATTCACGATGATGAAGATTGTGGTGACATAAGGATGGTAGGATAGGTTAAAGTCCAATGATTCCTCTAGAACCGGAGGAGTCTTCCCAAGGACATTCCATAGCTAGAAATAGTAGTCCTTAGGAAAGATGGAGAAAGATTGTGAACGTAGCTGAATGCCGACCAAGTACTTAAGTTAGCACTGGAACAATCACAACAAGGTGCTAGTTATGACGTATTGGTAAGCATTGAAGGGGTTGAAGAATGAAAAAGAATTGTAATGATAAAGGGTGTAAAGAAAGAAGCCCTCCTTACAACCTTAGGCAAAAAACGGGTCAATTCATATGCTATTGAGATCATTTTAATGATGCTTGATATTGAAGATAAGACATCATGGACCCAGTGATGCAATGCACAACCCTTCCCAGCTAACTCAGATATCTCTCAAAAGATATTTGTTTTAATCACACGGAGACAACACATTATCTATTGATTTATTCACTCCGAATAAATTGGTATTGAAATGGTGGCACTCCTCTCCAGCCTCCGATCACTAAAAATCCAAAATGCACGATTGAGTCTAGAGCCATTTGAGATCATCAAATATCTCATTAGGACACACTTTCATATTTCCTTGCTTTTTCACATACTGTGAAAAGTAAGAAAGATCTTAAGAGTCCTACGCAAAATCTTCATGATCTTGCATGAACATCCGAGTAATACGAAAGTATTTACAATGAAGATGGAAATCCTTCTTGAGCGAATATCAAAAAGTTCATGGTAGGTGACTTGTGCGATTCTTTATGAATCAAACTTGTGATAACTGGAAAGCAACAGTGGTTTATTTCTTAAATGAATTTAAACACGTTCCAGGCCTCTACGCAATATCTTAGTGATCTTGCCAGAACATTCAGAGTAATACTATTAAGTATTTACAGTGACGAATGGAAATCCTTCTAGTGTTAACATCAAACAGCACTTGGTAGGTAACTTGCAAGATTCGATATGAATCAAGCTAGTGACAACTAGAAAGCAACGACGGTGCGGTTCTTAATTGAACTTCACTTGTTCCAGGAACATGAATTGACGGCTTCAAATCATGCAGATAAGATTATCCAAATGATTCACTCTTTACGTTCGCAGTCAGCTTTGGACGGTCGAGTAAAGAGAACGGGTTTACCCGCGAAATCTTGTCAAGGAGGTTCTTTATTGAAACTACCTGCCACAAGTACGATATTTAATATCATCCAACGGTCTTCACCGACCGGAGGTAAAATGCTACCGAATTAGAATGAAATGTTCAAGGCCATTTCATCCGTGTATATTGTTTGTTGCTAACTGTCTTATGCAGCTTAACAAGAAGGTGGCATTGCGGTGTACAATCCAGAAAAAGTCGTCACCACATGCTTATACTACATACAATTAGTACTTCAACAAATTCAAGAAAGCCTGAAGGTCAAGTCTTCCGCTGTATCAAACTCTGAAGCTTTCAAGAATTTAAAAGTATAAGTATGTGGAACATGAAGTCACGAAGAGGCAAATATCACAAGTGAAGAATGCACAAGGTCAAGGCAAGGAAACATGCTCAAGACTAAAGTCAAAGATCACATCAAGCATATTCACAAGAACAAGATCGAAGACTCAATCATAGATGCTAGGTTTAAGATTTTGTAAAAAGATGTGACCTCCCTTAGGGGGAGATTGTTGGAAATACGTTTTTCCCAATAAAGTCTCGGTCACATCTTAGTTAGCATAGATCACGAGATATAGACTATTTAGAACTTTGTCTCTTGGAGCAACCTCCCTTAGGGGGAGATTGTTGGAAATACGTTTTACGTATTTATGAAGGATCGGTCGCTCCAACGATAATTATGTAATGGGCTCGTGATCTACTTAGTAAATGTATAGTCCATATAGCTCACATGTAGGGTGGGCTATATATATCCCCTCCTAGCATGTTAGGAGGGGTTGGTGATTTCATAATTATTATTCAATCTTTACTTTCTCTCTCTACTCTTCTTTTTTCTCTCCTTTCTCTCTCTACACCCTCATCTCCATTCATCTCATCCTTCATATTAATCTTTTAATCTACCCACTTTATCAATCCAATCCATCATGTAGAATAGGCCAATAATCCCGTAGACCTTCAATACCCATGAGCTTGGTGGGCTCATGGGCTTGTTTCTTGGGCCGTGCTTGGCCTATTCTTGGTCATAAAGCCCCTAACTTATACAATATTAACTTAAGTCCAAGCCCGGTTAACCCGACTAACCTATTACTAAACAAGACCTTTAACGACTAAGATGACCTATTACATTCTTGTTTGACTATATAAAATATAGGGCTAACAAATTTCACTTCCAATGCATCTAAAACACAAAGAAGAAATCCGATCACCTCCAATTCCCAAGATTTACTAAACTCATGATTGATCATTTCATGAGTGTAGATCCTTCAATTAGTAAACGAGGCGGGTTCTTCTATCATAATTCAGACGATGATGATATTCTGGACATGATGCAAGCAGGAGGATCTACCATTACCTCTAAAGTGTCTCCTACTCCAATACCAGACAATATGACCAATGAAGCAATAAGCAATTACAAAGTGCCATCCCAAGACACGCAAGAAAAGTCACATCTGAAACACCTGAAACTGAAACTCAAATACCTGACATAGAAGAGGGTCCTCCCAAAGAAGGCAAAGGCAAGAGAAAGAAAAGTGAATCACAAGAAGACACTCCCACAAAAACCAAAGGCATAAGAAAGAAGATGGAAGCTAAGCGTCAAAAGATAACAACTTCTAGGATAATTCTAAGGGATACAAAACGCTTCTTGCTGATGAAGATAAGGATGAACCACCAGCTTTGACTGAAAGACAACAACTGAAGTTGGTTTTAAAGAAAAGCAGAAAAGACACTAGCGGTAGTGGTTCAGGTAATGTGTCAAAAGAAATCGAAAAATCTGACATTGCCGAATTTGGAAATCTTGATGATTACACTGACAAGGCACTTGATGAAGAAGAGGATGAGTATCAACAAGACACAAATATTGATGATTTTAAACATGAAAACGTGGAGCCTGTCAATATGGAAACAAAGATTGGTGACACCAACAAGGATGCTACTGTTACCAAATCTACTTCTGAGTCGGTTCTAGTGAATAAATACTTAAACTAATCTGGCCCAGAAGCAGATATCACCACAAAAGTTACCAACACCGATCCCTTAATAAACCCAAACATGGTAAATGTTCCAGTTACTATGGTCACAACACCGGTGTTCAGTACCATTATGACAAGTCCTTCAACTACTCTGCTATCAACCATACAACCCGTATCAACCACCTCCCAGCCAACTCTCATTGAAAATTTCATACTAAGAATGGAACAACATATGAAAGCTCAAGAAGATGAAATAACAAGAGTCAAAGAAGAGTTAGATCGTCGTCAACAAATGAAGAGTCATCAAAGAAGAATCAAGAAGCAGAAGTAGCTAAACTGAAAACGAGACTAGTTCGCCTTAGAGAGCAGATACAAAAGTACAAAGAGGAGAAACATAGTCTAACATAAGACAATAAAATCCTCCTATACTCATATGATGAAAATGTTCAAGAATCACACAACAAGGTACGTCCAGAACTGCGAGAAGAAATGAAGAAAATAACTGCCAGCAAACTCTTGATCAAGTCATCCAACACTCCAAAGTAAGAATATTTGACTGCTCAACGACTTACAGACTTTGAATTAAAGAAGCTATTGCATGCCCGAATGGTACAAATTGTTGATCCCAAACTTAGATCGATTTAGCTTGTGTAAACGAGATTAAATCAAGTTAAACACGTAGAGAAACTTTGTTTTGTATAAAACAGTTTAAGTATTATGCGAAATTAATACTCAAACAAGAACACACAAACAATGTAAATCAAACTTTCACTTTGATTGATTAGAACAAACTTGCTTACAATGAAAGTGTTTAAACGGATGAAAACTTATATTGAAACAAAACCTAAAGGTCTTCTTTTATAGACTAAGAAGCCTTGTACAAGAGTCTACGTATCAGCTATTATAAGTAAAGATAAATATAGAAAATACATTGTTGATCATATCTTTACTAGAAACAAACTAGAAACATAATACGCGTAGACTAAATCTTCTATTAGTGCTTGACTTCATCCTATCAACACTTGACTTCTTTCTGTCAACGGTTGATCTGTCAACGCTTGTTTTCTTCTTATCAACGCTTGTTTTCTTTTTGTCAGCGTCCAAGTGTACTGGCTACATTTTATTCCCAATAATCCTCCCCTAAACTTGATATCTACTTTAGTAATCAAGTTTCAAAATAAAAACTAAGAACTAGGAGGAATCTTACAAATCTTATCATATTGGTAATAAACATGCCTAATCAAATCTTTGGCCACGTCACTTGAATAGTCAATCTCCAGCTGTGTTGTCTTCATCTTTTCCAAAACTTCTTTCGACATGGGATACTCAGCATCTACAAGAAGATACTCAGCAAACTTTGTAGAACTCAAATAATACACACCAGCAGCTGAATACAAACACCACTGAAGTCCATTGATATAATCCTCAAGATCCTTCCAAACAGGATCTTCTTCTTCTGGTGCACACATCCTTTTGGATGTTGACCAAAGCTTTATTCCATTGACTGAAGTAGGTGCTTCAGTCTCATACTTGGCCATCAACAACCTCCAAAGGTCTGCCAAGTCTTCCCTATCCATACTTGCAAAGAGAGACATAAGAGTAGTAAATGTGTGTACCTCTTTCCAATACCTACCAATCATCCATAACCCACTTGCATCTTCTTCATAGCTAATGATAGGGTTTCTGGCATCAAGAGGTAACACTTGTACCATATCTGAAGCTTCCATGGGTGAGAGCTTAATGCTCCTTCTAATAACAGCTTCACTGGGATTCAATTTGTCCATATCTTTAGGGAACTCAAGTAGAACTCCCTTCTTCAAAGGCCTTGGAACAATCATTGCCTTTTGAATCTCCATCTCTTCTGCAAGTTCTTATCTCCTTTCATCTGAGAGAAGTCTGGTAGTATTCATTTCCTGCACTATTGCCCAAATGGGATAAGCCCTACACTCCAATTCTTCAAAGGTTAATCCCTGCAATTTCTGAGATGTCCATCCTGTTTGATGACACCTGAGCAACATGTAATAAAGCTCCCTTCTATCTCTCTTCAGCAGTGAGAAAACATTGCTAGCCTTATGCTTCAGAATTACCTTGCAGTCTCTTTGAACTCTTATAAGAATCTCCAATCCCCAAATTTGATCTGAAATGGTCATATCTGGATTCTCCATAACCTTATCTTCCCAAGCATGGTACATCTGAGCAACTTCTGGCATATCATAATATACCTACAACTTTAATTCTCTAAGTTTCTCCCTTGCCAACTCATCACCATATTCAAGTCTTTCTGGTTGTTCAATTATCATAACACTTGAATCTGAACTCCCTTCATCACTTCCTTCTTGTTCCTCAGAAGTAACAACAAATGGTGATTCACCAATCTTCCTCTTTTCTTGTTCCATAAGTTGTGCAGCCAACTTTGAATCAAACGCTACTTGTGCTGCATCCTTTGGAACTTCTGCTTCTACCATGATTCCTTTACCCTTATCTAATGGATCAATAACAGGAAAAGATGATGATGGTACCTGTGAAGACACTTCCTTGACGATAGCTGATGACTGGAATACATCAACGATATCTGCAGGTCTGTCAACGTTCAAATCCTAAGTGTCAGCGCCCAAATTACTCTTGTCAGCGCTTGGTCTGTCAGCGTCCAAAATCTTCTTGTCAACGCTCACTTTACTCGTCTCAACGCCTCTTGTGAGCTGCTCCATCATTGCTGTAAAGGATAAGTTCAAATTTGTAGGAGTAAATAAAGATGTATCAAAACCTGGTTGCTTCTTCAATTCAGTAAGGGCTTCAGCCACACCCAAAGATTCTCCATCATATGAGCCTTTGCCACTCAAATCAACAGGCTCTGTAGCAGCTTCATGTGAGCATTTATCACTCAAATTAACAGGCTCTGTAGCAGCTTCCTCCCCTTTGTAAGAATCCTCCCATGATGAAAGAACTCTTATCTGCCTTCTCCTAGATTCAGAAGTTTCCAAAACAACAATCCTCTCCCTCAATTGCTTGAGTTCAAGGCCTTGTGTACTGACTGCTTGTACCATGTCTATATTTTGCTTTTGCAAGCTAATGCAGACAGCCGTCAATTCCAACATCGTGTATGGTTCCAATCTGCCCTCCTCTAGAATGGGTATTTGACCTCCCAAAGAAGAGTGATGGGGCATGTATGAGGTCTTAAAGATGTTAGGACTAGCTTGGCCTGCATCTAAGCGAGTACCAATAGTCCCAGCCTCATCCATAGCACCAACCACATTTGTGGTGGTGGTTCTCTCTGCAACATGGCTAGGACCACCAGAGGAGAACACTCCAGTAGTCCTTGGGCGTTTTATCAACCTATATTCAGGAGGTGTAGAAGATGATGTGGATTGGGTGGTAGTTTAAAGGTTAAGGGGTGTTTGGGTCTGTGAAGGAAAGGTGTCAACGTTTGGATTACTAGTGTCATTTCCAACATTTAACATGTCAGCGTTGAAGTAGTCCTGGTCAAGTTCCATGTGTTGAGGTGAAGGTAAGGGGTCTGGTATTGGGTCAAGTTGTGGTTGTGGGTCAAGTTGAGGTTGTGCTGCTGCAATAACAGCAAGCATAGCTTGGGTGAGGGGTAAGTCTCTGTGAGGGGGTGAGTTCATCTTACTAAAAATAGCTTTCTTTTGCATAGGGATCGCATAAAAATCATCATGATCCCTTGGGCAGTAATTTTGCTCATCAAAAACCATTTGTCAAAATCTGGGATAAGACAAAGTCATCTTATTACCCTTGTTTTTACACATGCCATCAAAAATCAGTTTAGAAAAATTATACTTTTGCCCATTTGTAATGCACACAATTGCACTAGCAATTGATCTATTAATTTCATTATGTGCAGTACATTTGGGACTCAAACATTGAAGGATGACATGTATTAAGTACTTCCAAGCTGGGGGGAATTCTTGTTTATGATATTTATTTAAAGTACCCTCTTCAAGGAAAGGATACCCCAAAGCTTGAAGTTCTTGTTCTATCTCATTAATGGGGAGAGTGGTTATACCATCTGCATCATTAAGATGCAAAGCCTGGCGAACCAAGGCTTCAGTAACCACCAAAGTACGCCCATAAACAATAGCTATTAATGTAGTCACATTATTAAGCGTTGAGGAACTAACAGTGTTCCAAAACTGTTTAATATGAGTGACAGGGATGAGAGGAGCATGAGAAAGTGCATACCTAAGTGGAGATGCATTCAAATACGCCACCATCTAAGTGTATTGTGGAAACAGAGCATCATCAGCCTCCAAATAAGCAATCATATTGTGCTGACTTCTGAATCCCAATACCAAGTCACTTGGTTTAAACTTAGGCGCCATGGATGTGGAAAGTTGTTTGTGAAAGATTATAAAAGATGAATTATAGAAGAAAATTGTTAGACAAGAATATAAGAGTACCCTGTTTAAAAAGTAGGAGCCAAATATATAGGAGTGATAGGCACATGTGATTGGTCAAAAATAAGGCAAGTATTTTCAAAATATAATGATGAAAATATTGAAAAGAAAATAAGTTATCTTGTGCATTAATTAAAAGTTATCTACTCCCAAAATTACCGCCCCAATTTTCGTCAAAAATAAAAACTACCCACTGAGTGTCAACGGTCAAAAATAACCCATCAACGCCCAATGGCTATATTCCTGTCAACGTTTGCAAAATCCATGTCAACTTCTAAATTGGTCACAACAACGCTTGGAAATATACTTGTCAGCGTCCAAAAATAAAAATAATAAACATGAAAAAGGACCTTAACAAAGTAATTTATCTTAGTGAAGATAACCTATAAACTGAAAATTATTATAGGGCGGCAAGCACTGTCTAATTATGGACACTTGCTTATGCAAGATAGACATAACAGTCCTCTAGTGTCCCTTGCTAACCAAAATTCTTAACAGTTAAGTTATCTCATAAAATACCTTGTAACTCCCAGGTAAACCTAATATAAATCATACCCAAGTCTCCCAACAAACCACATCCAATTCTAGGCCAAAAAGGTCTTGGCAGCATGCATAGTATATCAACTTTGCATGCTACAGTGCCTCATGAGATAGAAAACTAACTCATACTCACCAGTGGACACAATCTAGAATTGTGATAAGAGTATTATAATAATACCCAAAAAGTCCTAAAAGGTTCTTAAAACCTCCCCTTAAACTGTGATACATAAGTTGCCAAATAATATGCATGTAAATAAAAATTTATGTCATGATAGGAATATAAAAATTCCAACCATCATCCATAAATTGAAACATGCTCCAATGATTCTCCAAGGATCCATAAGCACCTTTGTATCCAATGGTACAATGCTAACAACGCCTGCACACTTAGATCAAAAACCACAAAACTAACATGTTGCTGACAACGTCACGATAAAACTTATCAGCGTTAAGATGACCTGAAATATGCTGATGAGATCTTTGACTTTAGTCTTGAGCATGTTCTCTTGCCTTGACCTTGTGCAATGAAAAATTTCAAACTTTGGAATTAGTTCCTTCGTCCAATGTTCTAACCAATCCCGAATATGATCATTTTCGAAACAAGCAAATGGGTCATTTGCAAGAAATTGAAACCTTAAGAGCAGATCTTTCCAACGAACTTAAAGAAAAGGAGTTAGTGGTCACTAATTTTCATAAACTTCAAACGGATTTTGAATTACTCGTGTCTAAAAAGAATGAAATGGAAATTAATGCGGCTAATAAGATTAGAAGTTTACGTTATTTGCTTTTAAGACAATACGCTGCCTCTCAACTAGTGCACTTATTTGACGCATCGTTTAGAGAATTTAACTTATCGCGTCAAAAAGGCCTTCCCCTAACCCACGGTATGCAAGACAAGCTTTTATCCATAGTCCAAGACTTTATAATGCAACCCAATTAGGATTGGTCTTAGATCCGATTGTTATTTTCGAGGATCGCTCAAATAAGGATCTGGTTGATCAGAATCGGTCATACAACTTTGCAAAATATCCCCAGTGTGATTATTTTAAAATGAATCAGGAGCTTGCAAAAACGGACTTTAGAATTCTCTTCTATATGGATAAAGATCTCATCACAGCACCAACCTACATGTTAAATGAAGAAAACCCTAGTACACTTCCTACACTTGTCAAAATGGAAGGTCCTAAGGAAATTCCAAAGGATCTTCCACCTATTAGCACTGTATGGATAAACTTGCAAGAGATTAATCAATACTTTGCCAGTTTTGACAAGGTCATCCGGGAATGTACGACTTCAAATGGCCTAAACGCCGGAGAATGGGCTTTCGAACACATGAACGAGGTGTTTACGAATGAGATCAATCTGTTTGTCGAAAGTCTAAAAGGAAGTTTTGCATCTCTTTCGAAAAATCTCGAATTTGAAATTAAAGAAGTTCAAAAAGTGTTTTATGAAATGGACACCGCTTACGAACTACAATTAATTGAAAAGGAAAAGATTTTATCCGAATATGACCGATTCTTGTCCCAAGTAATATCGTGTGATGTGCTTACTACTGTGAATGTTAATTACTCGAATGAGCTTACATCCGCTATGAATAACTGTGATGCTGTGAATATATGTGATGATGTGCATGATCTCTCTGTAAATGCTGCTGATACTGTAAATGAGGTAGATAATCATTCTTGTCACGAGTCTAACGCTAAATTTTTAAAGCTTCAAGATTCTTATAATTTACTTACAAAACGATTTAATCAACTTGAACAACATTGTATATCTTTAGAATTAAAACAACAAACTCAAAATGAGGATCTTTTGATAACAAATGATTGTGAAAACAGTGTTGAGACGAGTGACAAGATGATTGAGATAGTTAAGGCATTAGAGGAAGAGATTATGATATTAAAGAGAGATGTGTCATCGAACGAAACACTAAAATTGGAACTAGAGGCTGCAGAGTCTAAAAACCAGTGCTTAGAAACTAGACTTTCGTCTATTCTAGGGGAGATGGATCGTGCAAGACAGGGAATGTCCAATCTTTATGGTTCACTAGAAGAACGCTTCGCTTTTAATGCGGCACAGCAACAATCTTATGTTGAACAATTGAACCAAAAATGTGAGGAAATCTCTGACTTAAATATCCCGCTCATTGACAAAAACATGGTTTTGGCCGAGTTAAAGGAGACACTTCTTCTCACCCGACAAGAAGTTGTTAATAACTTAGCTACCAACTCTGCACCGTCCTCTAGTGCTCCATCAACCAATTCAGTAGTGATCTATAAGAACCCGCGCCATAAGCAAAATCCGGATACTTACGATGTTTATATGATGAATGCAATTAAGCACGTGGACCTTGTTAGGGATATCTTAGATGATTTGTATGCGTTAGATCCCTCAAGCAGTTACTATTATTCAGCTCATGCATATATTCAGCGAGTTCAATATTGCTTAGCATATTTGCAATATATAGGTAGACCGGGTTCTATACTACTCACTAATCGACCCATTGCTGTAACTCCATTCAATAAGACCCCAGGAGCAAAACCGTCATTGGCACCATCAACTAAGGCATCGTTAAAATCTGTTGCTAATGTTCCCACTTTGCCTTCTACAGGATTAAAAGAGTCTACTAGGGCTAAAGGATCGCCACTCAAGAAAGAAAAGATCAAACCCTCCACTAGTAGTACCATCAAGAAGAAAGTAGAAGCTAACCCTAGGAATGTTATTTCATATTTAAATAAAAAGAATCATGTTGCTAAGACTAAAAGCTCTGCGCCTGTGCAGAAGTCTAAACCATTTGTGAATTCTAATTTGAAATGTTGGAATTGTAATGAATGCATGTTTTCCCAACGTCATGATTTGTGTCTTATTGATCATGTGAATGAAATGAATGCCATTAGGAATGATGTTGAATGGAAGCCAACTGGGAGAACTCGTACCCAAGTTGGATGGCAATGGCGTCCCACTGGTAGGACCTTTACATTAGATGGAAAAATGTGCCCTTTAACTAGGAATGCATCCATTGAGGTTAGGTCTCAGCGTCCTTTAGTTAGGCACACTAGCACTAAAGTATGGAAACCGCGCCCTTTAATTAGGTCAGCCCCCACTATAGTGCCTATCTGTGAAGAAATACCTCAAGATTTAAGCCAACTTGAATCTACACCACCAACTAGGAAGAAGGCTAGGAAATCTAAGAAACCTAAAGTTAGCAAATCTAAGATCATTAAATCTGTACCTGCTAATAACAAGGAACATTCAGATTCAGAAACCTATACATTGTCCTCGTCTGGTGATATTTTCAGGTGGTCCAAATCATCCTCTGGTATTTGGACTCCGGCTGCTCAAAGCATATGACCGGAGATCGCTCGATGCTCCGAAATTTCGTCAGCAAGTTTCTTGGAACGGTAAAATTCGGTAATGATCATATTGCAAAGATAATGGGGTATGGTGAATATCAGATTGGAAATGTCATGATTTGAAGGGTATACTATGTAGAACGTCTTGGTCATAATTTATTTTCAGTAGGACAGTTCTGTGATTCCAACCTAGAGGTTGCTTTTCGACAACACACTTGTTTCATCTGCAACTTGGAAGGAAAAGACTTGTTGAAGGGGTCTCGTGGTGCAAATCTTTATACTTTGTCCCTACAGGACATGATGGCCGCCTCTCTAGTATGTATTCTCTCCAAAGCATCTAAGACCAAGTCATGGTTATGGCATCGCAGATTATCTCATCTCAACTTTGATGCTATTAATCATTTGGCTAAAAACGAATTAGTTCGTGGTCTTCCAAAGCTCAAATTTCACAAGGACCATTTACGTTCCACGTGTTCAAGGGGGAAAAGTACCAAGAAATCATACAAGCCCAAAGCTGAAGACACTAATTAAGAAAAACTTCATCTTTTGCATATGGATCTTTGTGGGCCAATGCGAACCGAAAGTGTTAGTGGTAAGAAATTCATCCTTGTTATTGTGGATGATTTCTCCAGGTTTACATGGGTTAGATTTCTACGTACAAAGGATGAAGCACCGAAGGCTATCATCACTTTTCTGAAATTCATTCAGGTACGTCTAAATACTACTGTCCGCCGTATTCGTACAGATAATGGAACAGAGTTCGTCAACCAGACTCTTCGTGATTACTATGAAGAAGTTGGAATTTCACATGAAACATCCGCTGCACGTACTCCACAACAAAACGGTGTCGTTAAAAGACGGAATCGTACGCTTATGGAAGCTGCTAGGACTATGCTGATTTATGCGAACGCTCCATTATTCTTGTGGGCAGAAGCTGTATCTACTGCATGTTTCACCCAAAACCGCTCTATCATTCGGAAACGCCATGGAAAAACACCTTACGAGCTTCTACATAATCGTAAACCCGATTTTTCATTCTTTCATGTGTTTGGTGCTCTTTGCTATCCAAACATTAATAGTGAGAACTTGGGCAAACTTCAACCGAAAGCCGATATAGGTATTTTCATTGGTTACTCACCCTCCAAGAAAGCATACCGAATTTACAACCGTCGTCTTGGTAAGATAGTAGAAACTATGGACGCAGATTTTGATGACCTGACAGCGATGGCTTCTGAGCAACGCAGCTCTGATACCAATTGAAGAACAATGATAATCTTTGTGAAACAAGGGGGTTGATGTTTTCTAGAGAGAGAGAGTTAGAGAGAGAAATGAGAGAACTTTTTTATATTGAAAACATGAAATGAAAACAACCAACACCTCTTTCCATGGTGGAAAGAGGTTTAAATACCCCAAGTCCTTAATGGACTTGGGCTTCTGGCCCATGAACATGCTCATGGGTCGGGCTATTTAATATATGAAACTTAACATTACTACGAGCCTATAACTACATTGTTGGAGTGACCGAGACTTTCTATATACGTAAAACGTATTTCCAACAAAATAAAGTGGAAAATCTAACTTCTCAAAAAGACCAATAACAATGCATATCCTGTACATACTTTTACAAAAAGATCCCAAAACACATATTAAGTGAGATTGATCATCCCAATACTTGTTACCAAGTATTGAAATCTTCCAGTATCAAAAGGTTTAGTTAATAAATCAGACACATTTTCTTCTGTGTCATCCCTATCTGGTTGTATTAAACCCTTTTCAAAAGAATCTCTTATAAAATGATGTCTAATTTCTATGTGTTTTGTTTTAGAGTGATGTGCAAGATTTTTAATAATGCATAAAGTGTTGTTATTGTCCACAAAAATCTTGGTATGCATGAAATCATACCCATAATCCAACAGTTGGTTTTGAATCCATAAGACTTGTCCACAACAAGCAGCTGCTGCTACATATTCTGCTTCAGTTGTAGAATTGGCCTCCACTGTTTGTTTCTTGCATTGCCAAGAGATCATCTGCTCCTAAGAAACTGACATCCACCAGTTGTGGATTTTCTATCAAACTTGTCACCACCATAATCACTATCTGAATATGCAATAAGCTCCAATGGTGAATCTTTTGGATACCATAATCCCAGGTCTGGATAACATCTAAGGAATCAAAAGATTCTCTTGACAGCATGAAGATGACACTCTTTGGGAGTCACTTGATGGCGTGTATATGCACACACAGCAAACATAATGTCAGGTCTTGAAGCTGTGAGATACATCAATGAACCAATCATTGATCTATAGTGCCTGACATCCACATCTTTTCCATCTCCAACTTTTCCCAAGGGTGTTCTTTATCCATAGGAGTACTAGCCTTTTTCTCGTGTGGAGAAAAGCCAAACTTCTTCAAGATTTCTGCTATATATTTATCTTGAGAGATGAAGATACCATCCTCTTTCTACTAAACTTGTAACCCTAGAAAGAAGTTCATCTCCCCCATTGCACTCATCTTGAACTTGTCTGTCATAAGCTTGAAAAAGTCTTCACTCATCTTTGAGCTTGAAGAGCCAAAGATGATGTCATCCACATAAACCTGGACAAGTAAGAAATCCTTACCAGTCTTCTTTGTAAACAAGGTCTGGTCTATGGTGCCCCTTTTGAATCCATTTTCCACCAAATAGGTGGACAATGTGACATACCATGCTCTTGGGGCTTGATGAAGTCCATACATAGCTTTCTTGACTCTATATACCTTGTCTGGATGCTATGAATCTTCAAAACCAGGAGGTTGCATTACATAAACCTCCTCTACAATAGTGCCATAAAGAAAAGCACTCTTCACATCCATTTGATAGACAGTAAATCCCATGCAGGAAGCATAGGCTAGAAATATCCTTATAGCCTCGGTCCTTGCAACTTGTACAAAAACCTCCTCATAGTCTATCCCTTCCTCTTGTGTATATCCTTGAGCCACTAAACGTGCCTTGTTCCTGACCACAATGCCTCTTTCATCCTTCTTGTTTCTAAGAACCCATCTTGTCCCAATAGGTCTGACATGTCTGGGACAATTAACCAACTCCCAAACATCCTGGATAGCAAATTGGTGAAGCTCATCTTGCATTGCTTCCACCCAACTTGGTTCTTTGAGAGCATCAAAAATCTTCTTGGGTTCCTGTTGTGACAGAAAACAGGCAAACAAACATGCTTGAACAAGAGGGGTATCAACCTTCTTGTTAATATTGGCAATAAATCCTCCAAGATTCTGATGAGATCTTCTAGTTTGAACAGGAGACATCACATCACCAATAATTAGAGAAGAGGGGTGATTTTTGATTGTAGAAGTAAGCACTCCTCCCTCAAAAAGTGTATTGTCTTCAATCTCATCTTCCATGTTACCAATATCTTCTTCAAACTCTCTTCCCTCAATATCTAAATGAACCTCTCCATTTCTGTTTAAAGGTTCACCTTGTTCAAAAGTGGAAGAGAAAATATGGTCAAGAGAGTTGTCAATGCCTGGATCATGGCTGTCAACGTTTGAGCCATCAACGTCTGAAGTTGTCTTCTCAGCGCCAGATTTTCCTTTGTCAGCGCCTGAAAGATCATGCATGTTGTCAACTGATGATAATTGGGGACCACCATTTTCCTTTCCAGCAGCAGCAGCAGTAGCAAATGCATCTGTCCATATGGGAATAGTGACATACTCAAGTATGGGTGCTGATTTGTCTGCTTGTGATCCAACCTCTTCATTAACCTGTGTACCTGAAACATCAACAACTGGTTCTTCCACAACGTTTGAAGTTACCTTCACAATGTCTGGATTAGTAACAAGCATATAATTCAAAGTCCTAGATAGAGGTTCCAAGTCAAATAACCAATTTGGACCACTTTCAGGATCACTAGGTTTACTTTCTAAAAACCTAACATGTACTTTTTCAAGAATACGTTTTTCCTTCTGAAGGTAAACCCTATATCCTCTACTCTGCACCGAATAACCCATGAAGTAGCCTTCATCGCCTTTAGCACTAAATTTACCTAAGGCATCACTAGTATCCAACACAACTACATGACAACCAAAAGGTTTGAGAAAATCAATATTAGGTTTCCTTCCCCAAAGTAACTCATAAGGTGTTTTGTTTTGAATCTTTTTGACTAATGCTCTATTCTAAACAAAACAAGTTGTATTCACAGCCTCAGCCCAAAAAGCAATGGGAAAGTGAGCATCAACCAACATAGTCCTGGCTGCTTCTATGAGGGTTCTATTCTTTCTCTCAGTGACCCCATTTTGCTGTGGGGATCTGGCTGCACTAAACTGTCTAGTAATCCCTTTCTTGGCACAAAAGTCATCCAACAGCTTATTTCTAAACTCACCACCATTATCACTTCTAAGCATCTTAACCTCATTACCGGACTTCTTTTCTATTTGGGTAATAAAGTTAATTAAAGTATCAGCAGTGCCACTTTTCAAAGCTAAAAAGAAAGTCCAAGTATCCCTAGAAAAATCATCAGTGATGATAAAACAGTAAGATTTACCATTCAAGCTTTCTATATTAGTTGGACCAAACAGGTCCATATGCAGCAAGTGAAGTGGTTTAGAACTAGAGTGCACCTGTTTAGACTTAAATGAGACCTTGTGATGTTTGCCTTTAAGGCATGCAACACAAGAGTGGTCATTGTGGAAAGCCTTTTCAGGAAAACCATCAACCAAACCATGTCTTACAAGTCTATTTATATTTTTAGAATTAATGTGCTCTAATATCCTGTGCCAAACATTACTCTCATCAACTGAAGCCTTAGCATATAGACATGACAAGTTATTATTCATCCTAATTCCATTAAGATTCACATTATAAATGTCCTTATGCCTAGGTGTCCTATAATCAATGAATTTCTCATCTGGTATTTTAAAATCCTTGCTCAACACCAAGCATTCAATATTAGTGAAAAGAACCTTATTTTTGTTATCACAAACTTGTGATACACTAAATAGATTATAGACAAGTTCTTTTACCAGAAACACGTTTTCAAAACGCAAATTGTTGGTGCGAAGAGTTCCTTTGCCTGTGATAGTTCCATATCCGCCTCCAAAGTAAACTTTATCACCATCCTTAATGGGAGTGAAGTTTATGAGATAATCTTCCTTCCCAGTCATGTGCCTAGAGCATCCACTATCCCAATAGCCATAATCATTAACCTGCTTTTTAATGCCCTGCACATAAAGAAAACAAAATAGTTTTCTTTGGGAACCTAAGCCTGAGTAGACTTGGATTCATTTGGTTGTTCAACAAGAACAGACTTAGTCCTCATAACAACCCCTTGTTCATCCCTTCTTGGATTAAACACCCAGTTAACCCCAATTGGTTTTGTTATGACCTTTGATATATAATTAAATCTATTACAGGTCATAGAAATCCCATCTGAATTAGGGTTTTTGTCTTGCTTAGGTCTCTATGTCAAGCTAGAGGAAGCTTTAGACCCCTTTCCCTTTGGTTGAAAATATTTACCATTATTTGGTCTGGCAACGTTTCTGACAGTGTTTGATTTGGTCTTGTCAACGCTGAAATTACCTTTGTCAGCGTTGAACCTAGGGTTTGCTATAGGAACCCATTGTCTATTAGACCATGTATTGGTCTTCTGAAATGGTCTTTGTCCATATGTATTAGACCCTTTAGTAAAGAATGGGGCTGGTCTAACAACTTGTGGACTTTGCTGAACAAAAGTTTTGGGTTTGACAGTGTTTGACTTTTTGTCAGCGTTGACCTTTGAAGCACTGACACACTTATAAGCTAAATGTGAAAAACTTCCACAAGTATAACAGGCTTTTCTAGACATAACTCTAGGTCTAGAAGAAAAGAAACCTGTTCCATTATCACTAATTTGACTTTTTGGTGACCTAGTTTTTCTATACATTTCTGCATATTTAATACTAGGTTTTCAAACAACGTTTGAGCCAAGGTCAACAGTCTTGCCAGTGATTGAGTTTGTTACTTTGATAGGTGTAGACTCATTTGGGCTTTCACTAAGCATGCCACCCTTAACAAACAAGGTAGGGTTGGCTTTCTTCCATTGGTCCAAATCAGTCAACTTCTGCCTATATTCCTCTACTGGGGTAAGAATTCTTGGTGGAGGAATAAATTCCTCTTCTTGGAGTTCTGGTAAACCAGTCCAAGATAAGTCCTTTCTTTGGACACCATAGAAGTCCCCAGCAGGTGGTAGAACACCAGCATACTATTGCATCCCAATCCCAGTCATATCCCTAGAATCCCTTTGTTCACTAACACATTTTTCTAGGGTTTGTGAGGCTTTATCAAATCTCTAAATTTTAAGGTCTACATTATCCTTATTTTTGATAGCCTCATCTAACTTAACATGTAATTCAGCATTGACCCTCTCCATGATGTTTCTAATATTAGTACTAGCATTTAAATCATGTTTTAAAATATTGATTTGATCTTTTAGGTCAAGCTCCATTTTCTTATACTCAGCTAGAGTCTTTTTAGTTTGAGTAAGAGCAATTTGATAGTTAGACAACTTGCATCTTTCATTACCCACATCTGTTGACAATTTTAAAACTTCTTTGTTAAATCTTTTAGTGTTTAGACGACAACCCTTACTACAAAAAGCATCATCATATACCTCATTGTCTGATGAAGATGAGGAGTGAGCCATGAGAGCATAGTGAACATGCTCTTCTTCTTCCATTTCAGCAACCAAAGCTTTATTCTCTTCCTCATCCTTAGCCAAATAGCTCCAATCCTATCCAACACCATCAATTTCTTGCATTGCAAACATGGCTTTGGGATCCTGAGCCTTAATGATTTGGCTTGAGGGTTTTCCAGCATCAGAACTTCTTGGAGATCTGCATTCTCTCATAAAGTGTCCAATACGATGACAATTGTAACACTCAACTTTGGATTTATCAAATCCAGCAGTGTCCTTGGCATTGAAGGTCATCTTCTTCTTAAATCTTCTATTCCATCTATTTGCCCTTATGCTTGCAAGGGCCATATTCCACTCTATGTCCATTTCCTCCAAATGTTCATCACTAATTTGCTCAAGGTCCTCATATGTAATCACTGAACCATTGGGCAAAGAAGCAATGTATGCACACACAATATCTAGATCAATACCATCAGGCTTAACTCTTGGAGAGTCAACTTTGTATGTGTCAACGTCTAAATATGAGGCGTTGTCAGGTGTTGATCCAGCGTTGACACAAGTTGATCCAGTAACGGGGTGCATATATGAATCCTTTTGATCAAATTGACCTTCACTATGTGAGAAGAAAGCCATATTTCCATTGGTAGACTTGCTTCGTTGATCCAAAAGAGTTTCATTCTCTATCAGCCTCAGTTTGTTGTAAACAAAAGTAGAACTTTTGTGAGTGTTATTAGCAATTATAGATCTTTCTTCAATTTTCCATGCATCACCAAGACTTTTAAGAAAAGTGGCAATAATATCAACATCACCAAGCATTGTTTCCATGAAGGACAGCTTGCTTGTAATGTCAAGAAGTATGCTTCTCACACTACTTAGCTTCTCATTGGGTTGAGCTTTGAAAACAGCATACTCATGCAAGAGTTGCTTCTTTTTCTCTTGTACAGTATCAGCATTACCACCATAAGCAACTTAAAGAGCTGCCCAAAGATCTTTTGCAGACTTATAGCTTCTATATTTGTGCTGATTTTCTTGTCCCAAAGAGAGTTTCAGAATGCTTATAGTTTTCATGTCAAACCCTCTCTTTGCTATGTCCTCAGTTGAGACAGCTCTACCATCTTCAGGTTTTTCTTGTCAATCCTCTTCAGTAGAACCTTGAACATTTGTTCTTTGTAAGATGGCAGCTGTAATCTTTTGAGCTTTATTGAATGTGTTTCCATATTCAATCATTTCCCAAAGAGTGTAGTCATGGATTTGTAGATATTGCTCAAAGTTAAACTTCCACAGCTCAAAATTGTTTGGGTCTAGCATGGGAATCTTGATGTTGAGGGTTGAGGAGGAGGAGTTTACTTCTGGGGTAGACATGATGTTTTTAGGGTTTTGTGAAATTTAGGGTTTTTGGCGATTTAGGGTTCTTGTGTTCTTTAGATCAAAGTTTCTCAACAAGCTCTGATACCACTTGTTGATCGCAAACTTAGATCGATTTAACTTGTGTAAACGAGATTAAATCAAGTTAAACACGTAGAGAAACTTTGTTGTGTATAAAACAATTTAAGTATTATGCGGAATTAATACGGAAACAAGAACACACAAAGAATGTAAATCAAACATTCACTTTGATTGATTAGAACAAACTTGCTTACAATGAAAGTGTTTAAATGACTGAAAACTTATATTGAAACAAAACCTAAAGGTCTTCTTTTATAGACTAAGAAGCCTTGTACAAGAGTCTACGTATCAGCTATTATAGGTAAAGATAAATATAGAAAATACATTGTTGATCATATCTTTACTAGAAATAAACTAGAAACATAATACGCGTACACTAAATCTTCTATTAGTGCTTGACTTCATCCTATCAACACTTGACTTCTTTCTATCAACGCTTGATCTGTCAACGCTTGTTTTCTTCTTATCAACGCTTGTTTTCTTCTTGTCAGCGTCCAAATGTAATGGATAAATTTTATTCCCAACACAAATAGGGTCTTACCACCAAACTCCAACTAAAAATAAACTTCACAAGATTCATCAGAAGGCGATGGATGAAGACAACAAAATCTTTGAAGAGCATGGCATCGTTGTCTCATATAATAGTCTCAAACAAAAAGAAGAAGATGATGAAGAGGCTGAATCAGATGCATCAGATAACCCTAATGAATCTTCTGATGGGGACGATGCCGATGATGATGATGATGATGATGACGATGACGACGATGACAACAACGAAAAGAATGATGAAGATGATGATGACGATGAAGATGATAACAATGATAAGAATGATGATAGTATGGACGAAAGTGATAACGAGGATGATAAGAAAAATAATGAGGATGATGATAAGGATGGGGAAGGGGATGAAGATGACGATGAGAAGAATGAGGATGAAAAGGATGAGGAAGTGGACGACGATCAGACAAAAAATGATGATGACAAGGTCGATGATGAAGAAAATGTTGATGATGCTACTGAACTACTACAAGTACAAAAACGCACCAAGAAGCGGCATGACATTAAATATCACTCCAGCATCCACATCCACTCCAACATCTACTTCAGTTCCAGCTATCGTATCTGCAGAAAAGGTATTATCTCTAACAAACCTACAGGTTCAAGATTCTACCGAGACTCTAGAACATGTACAAGAAGATGACTCCCCTGCAACATCTATACCAAATTCACCCCTCTCGGAACCCGATCATCACGTAAGTTAAGATATTCCAACCTCTAAACCCACACCTCAACCAACAGAGGCGATAAATGTTGATCCGGAGTGGGCTGATACTATCATAATAGATGAAAATGCATCCGAGCAACCTTAGATCACGGATGTGACACCACCAAATCAGGTTTGCAGCAGAATAGTAACTGGGTGTCACGTTGTGGATCATAGAACAAATGGCATACAAAGCATTGATCATAATTTTATGCTTTTGAAATACAATTGATACAATTATTGCTTTAGTACAATCAGTTGAAATATTGAATATTAGTTGTTACAAGTATCCCAGTGAAAAATAGATCCCCAGTCATTTTATGCTCGTAAATGATGCTCGGTCCATGCTCAAATAATCCAACTTAATTTCCTGAGAAAAACATGCTTAAAACGGTCAACATAAAGTTGGTGAATTCATAGAGTTTTATAAAATCACAGTTCAGGACTACAAAATGTTCTACATAGTGTTGCACAATGTTTGATATAAAAATCATGTTTAGGATCTCAAAATATCCCATATAGTATTCACAATGTTTGATAAAATCTACTTCAAATATCTCAAAATGTTCCATGTAGTAATGAATTAAGCAGTATAAAAATCAAGTTTAGGATCTCAAAATGTTCCATGTAGTAAATCACTAAGCAATATAAAATCAAGTTTAGGACCGCAAACATCACAAAAATAGTATTGCACAAAGACAAATACTATAAAGTAACTACATTTCCTATTGCCCGAAACTGACACTTAACTCGTTAAGCCCTCAATAAATGAGGACCCTTGGAATTTATAAAAATGCACCCATTATAATGTTCTGACATGATATACATCTGTTGTCCCGGCCCAGGCACAGTGAGCGCTACTCACTCAGACGTGGATGGTCTGTCCCAAATAGATCTATTTATAACATTCAGGCAATTCAATAATTTTAACCGTTTCAGTTCACGGGTAAATGAGGTATTCTACAATAGGAAAATGTAATCAAGGGTGATAGTTCAATTTGCGTCCTATAAAATGTGTTACATGTTTTTTCCCATAGTATTAATCAACTGTTTATTAAATAAAAGAGTGGTGTCATGATCGCACGACGTTAAAATCATATTATCAAAACAATTCATAGTTCTTTAGTAGCATGTCTCTCCCTCGCGGGTTAGTAAAAACATATATATTAGTGAAATGCGAGGCTATGAACTCACCTGATGAATTAGCAATGGAATATTGGCACAATGTAGACATGGAGAAATAATAGCTCGAAATAATCCGCAGTCTATGTGATAAACTGAAACCGAGGTCATTGCTTAATCTTATTTTACGACTATTTTTTAAATTTTTTATGAGTTTGAATGATATTTATTTTAGAGGTTTAAGTTTAAACCGATGTTGGAAGGCTTATATTTTATATTTAATAATTATAAGGAGTATTATCAAGCGTGGTGTCGTTGAATGCCAAATATTTTACATTTTATTGTCGGTTGTTTCATGTTTGTCATTTTTGATGTATTCTTTTAAATGACGTGTTAAGTCGAGTAGGGAGTCGATATTTTTATATTTGAGGTACGGTTTAACTTTTTAAAAGTATCTTTATGAAACCCGAGCCCCGTAAATATTTTCAAAATTGACTAATAGTTAGTTCCCGCTTTTAAGCTAACTATTTTCATTTTGAGTCACAACTATTGCAAATTGACAACAATGGTCCCTCAACCATTATATATAAGCTTCATTTTTTTCACAAAACACACATACATCCACTAACTAAAAATTTAACTCTCTCTCTCTCTTTTTTTTTTAATCTAGCCGTGACCCCCCTCTACCCCAAAATCCAACTTCAATCAATTTTTACTTCAAATCTATGATGATCTAAGCTAAACTAACACAAGACCAATCTTCAAAATTGTAAGGAGATCATTTTGGTACTAATTTTGGGTACATGCAAGATGATTTTTTTTAGGTTTGGTAGGTGAGAATTATGATCATGCATTTACTTTTTATGATGATCAAAGGGTTTTTATGCTAAAGTTTTGTTAAAAACTTGATTTTGATTTGAGGGTTTTAATTTTGATAATGATCCAAGTGTTATGGTTGATATATTTTAGTGTTAGGGTTATGGGATGATCATAACTATGGTTGGTTTTAGCTAAAAACATGATTTTAAACAAGTTTTAGAAGGGTCTTTTACATCAGTGGGTAAAACTGTATTTTCGGGTATCTTAGGTTGCGATAATGGTTTAACTAATTTCCTAGGATTGTAGAGCATTCGATTAGCTTCGATTTGATATAAAGTAGAGCTTCTAGCTCCAAACGAGCACGAAGTTATGATGTTTTGATTATTCGTGTACCGGGAGACGAGTATCAGCACTACATATAGTTGTTGTCGATATTTGGATCGAATCTCGGGGACTATAAATAGAAGTTTTGAAATTAGTCACATACTAAAGATGAAGTGTAAACCCTAGAGGGTGAGTTTATTTTCAAACCCATGTGTCGGTTTTGTAAATGGAGTCGTTTAAAGAAGTTAAAACGGTTTTATGAATTGGTAACGTAAAACTGTCCAGATTTTGTAGTTTGAAGATGAGTCGGGTAAAGAACATTAAAAGTAATTTCATTTGATAAACTTGTTAGAGGACTTTCTATAGATAGTAAGTTAGTTCCTCGAGTCGTTTCATAAACGTTTGACGAGTCTAAAAGGGGTAAATAAGCTAGTACATGGAGTATGTGCCGGCGGATTTTGTCGAAAGTGTAGAATGGTAAAGTAAATGTATAGAAGAGTGTAATAGAGTTACTTGTATCATTTTCTCTCGAGTTTATCGTGATTTTATGAGTTTGAGTTTGATGTTGTTATGTATGATTTATTTCTCGAGCCATTATTAATGAACGCGCCTTATTTGATAGGTAGCAGTTCTCGTATTTGAAAGGCATCCTCTATCATTGGCGATCATCTCACTAGGTCTCTTATACTAAGGTGAGTCTGTAGCCTCTCTTTTTATGCTAGATACTAAATGTTTTATTACCCGCGAGGGGAATACATGCTATTTGAAAATAAATGAACACAAGTCATGATTAATTGTTGGACCCAAATGTTGCCTATGTTGTTTACATTGTATTGAGTACCTTGTTGCTAAATACCCTAAATTCATGAGCCGTTAACTATGTTTTGACTTGATGTTGTGAGTTGGAAATAGCCGCTTATTCGAATGATAGTACTATTGGATTGACCACCCTATCTGAGACCAGGGCATTACGCTAAGTAACCCATGGGAAGGATAATTTACGAGAATAAGAATGTTGTATTCTAGCAACTTATACCCTAGAGGGGCAATGGTTTTATTCTAGTCATGCTGCATTTGGCGTGGGTGACTATTTGGTTAAGGGGTCGGTGTCATGAGCTTAAATACAATGTGTTACCTGGAAATAGATTGTGTGCATGACAATTCTATAAATGATTATGATTTATTTTCTTCTTGTGTTCAAATGTGATTTGATAAATCTATGGACTCGCTCAACATTATTGTTGACTCGTTTTAGCATGTGTTTTAGGTAATCGAAAGTGATGGAAGGAGGAGCTTTGATGTGGATGTTGTAGGTTGGATTTTGGATGATTGTTGGTCAAAAACTATTTCTATCTTTTTACTGTTGAACAATTCGTTAAATGTTTGTGTACTATACTGAAACTTGTTGGTTTGCTAGTCGAGATTCGTGGGGACTAAACGCTTTACTCTGGTGTCGTTTTAGTACATTATGGGATGAAATTATGTTTTATACTTATTGTGAAAATCTTGTTTATATTTTATGTGTAAACGACTCTCTTTTGAGTCGTTCAGTATACCTTGTGTGACGATGCTTGTGTCTAGCACCCAATTGTGTATTTCCGCTGCGCAATGTAAATTGGGGGTGTTAGAGATTGGTATCAGAGCTACAAGTTATAGAGAACTGGGTCGATTTTGAAAATTTTCCTAAACTATAACTTTGGTGTCGAAAGTATTTATTCCTCAAAAGCACACAACTCCTCTGCAATGCTCCGGTATGATCACTTTTAGATTTTTTTTGTATTATAGATGTATTCCTCATAGCTGAAATGAATTCCCAATTATTTTTTAAGTAAATACTATGATATTGTATTAATGTTATTGAAAGTACGCTGAGTGCTTGTCAGTATCATATTATTTTTTTTTTGCGAGCATTGCATAAACATCATTTGCATTGTGTTGCAGAGCATGGATTACGTATAACATTTTCATAAGTATTGCATAAATTTTTGTATTGTTAACAATGACCTTAAGTATCCTTGAACCCTTATAATTGTAGAAAATGGTTGGTACACCTCGTGAGGATGGATGGATTGACATGAATGATGTATTAAACGGTGAGGAAGTCGATAACTTTGGTGCTAGTGACAATGAGGAGCCTTATCAGTATTTAGATGATGGAATTGCTCCTACTGCAGTTGGACAGACCGAGCCTAAAGTGATTTAAGGTAGTTATGTTCCAAGAGCTAATGTTGTGCCACAGACTATTCAAGACTGTCAGCGACCTGTTGTACGTTCTTCGATGCCTACTTGTGATGCTTATTTGAGCAGTTTGCATAGGATTGCATTTGCTAGGGATGATGTTCTTGCTGAGTCGAGTAATGCTGCTAGTGCCTGATCTATTCATGATGACATATCTAAGGTTGATTTTCCAGGTCCTAGGTCTTATGACGATATTTTCCGGTTTCTCAAAAAGTTTGATAGATCTTTGTTTGAAAGGTATTTAGTTGAAACCTGTGTGATTAGAAGGTTCGAGCAGAATGAAAAGAGGTTTGACAGGTTTGTTACTAGTGTGAAGAGATCTGAGTACGTTAGAACAAGGGAAATGGATGAAGTTGTTAGATTAAGATCAATGGTGTTGAATTTGAGTGAGCAATTTAAAAGGTTTAGTGAGGAGCAAGAAAGGAATGAAAGGTTGAATGTGTGGGAGTTGCCGATGAGATCTTTTCCTAGTCGAGGTGTGGTGATTCGTGATGTGCCAAGTCAGGTTGAAGCTCAAGTGTTGGTGAAGCCAGGTGAAAGAAGAAGTCGAAAGGGAAAGGAACAAGTGGGGGAAGATTCTGAGGAAGATGATAGTGGCAGTGATGATGAACCGATGTACAAGAAGCTGCGGGGATCAGATGTTTAGTTTTCTTATGTTGTTTTTTAGCCTTGTTGTAATAGAACTTAAGTAGACTGGTACTTTAGTTTATGATGAAACTTAATGACTTTTAAGATTGCCGTGATGAAGGGTTGTAGTGACATTACTTGTAACAATTTTATGGAAATTTTCCAATGCAATCCAAATTACCTTCATGACTTATGATTTGTCTTATTAGTTCTTTTGTGATTTGGTTTATGATTCATTATGGACTATGTTGTTTCTGCATGTAGTATCCATGTTACATCTTGATAGAGAAATCCTTCTTCTTATCTTGACATGAATACTTACTTGTTCTTTTTCTTCTGTGTCATCACAAGAAGGAGTTAGGAGGCATTTTTCTAACTTTACTAAATTATTGTTTGGTTAGTTTCCTTAAACATGCCACCTAAATTGGAAACTGCTACTGTTAATACCATGATTGAGCAAGCTATTGCTAGACCACTAGAAGCCGAACGTGCTGCGAGGAACCAAGAGACTGAGAATAGGAATGTTGCTGGTCAAGTTGGAGGGAATGCTGCAAATCCAGTTGCAGGTAATATTGATGAACCAATGGGAGGAAATGCTGCGGAACAAGCTGGAGGTAATGCTGCTGTTTAGCAGATTCAGAAGGAATGTTCTTATGCTAGTTTCATGAAATGTGGACCTACCTAATTTTGTGCTATTGTGGTGCTTTGGAATTAAGAAGGTGGATTGAAAAGATTGGAAGTACTTTTGAAATCAGTGGATGTTCAGAAGCTAGTAAGGTGAAATTTGTTGTAGCTACTTTTCAGGATGATGCATTAAGCTGGTGGAATGGTGAGGTAGCTATTGTGGGTTTGGTTGAAGCTAATGCTAGAACATGGACTGTGACCAAGGGACTGTTAACTGTTAAGTTTTGTCCTGAGGAAGAGTTAGGTCAGATGGAGGATGAGTTGAGGCATTTGGTGCTGTGGAACAATGATATTGTGGCTTATACAAGGAGATTCTCTGATTTATGTTTGTTGTGTCCTGATGCTTTTGCTGATGACCGTAAGAAGATGAAGCAGTATATCAGAGGTTTATCTAGTAATATCAAGGGAGAGACTACTTCGTCAAAACCCAAGTCATTTGATGAAGCTATTCAGAGGGCTCATGCTTTGATGAATGTAAAGCTGCAGGATCGAAAGGATAGTATTGCTGAGGGGAATAAGAGAAACTGGGAAGCTGCACACTCAAACCAAGGACAGAATCGTGGTGGTTATTGTAACAACAATAACCAAGGACCAAATAGAATCAGCAATACAATTTGAGAAGGAATGATGGTGCTCTTGTTGCCACTGGAACTTAAGGTAACAAGGTGAACCCGAAGTGTGGTCGATGTAATCTGTATCATGTTGGAAATTGTCCACCTGCTTGCAACAAGTGTGGAAAGGCCGGACATAAGATGGCAGATTGTAGGAACAAGGGTGTGGCCACTAGAGCCAATGATATCAAGATAGTTAACTGTTCTGGATGTGGAGGCCGTGGACATAAGCAAGGGAACTGTCCGAGGGTTGGCATGCGACAAGGAGGCAATGTTGTTGCTGTTGCTGCTAGGACTGCTGCTCCAGCCTATGTCGTGGGAGATGCTGACAAACCTCAAGGGCCGAATGTGGTGACTGGTACGTTCTTACTTGATGCTTGTTATGCTAGTGTGTTATTTGATTCTGGATCCGACAGAAGTTTCGTAGATGTTAGATTTAGTCAGTTATTGGATAGAGAACCAGTGAGATTGATAACTAGTTATAATGTGGAGTTAGTTGATGGTAAGGTTGTAAGCACTAGTTCTATACTGAAAGGTTGTTCCTTGAAATTAGGTAATTATGTGTTTAGTATTTATTTGATGCCCATAGAATTAGGATCTTTTGACGTGATTGTTGGAATGGACTGGTTAGTTGGTAAAGGTGCAGTGATTGTTTGTGGAGAGAGATTAGTCCAGATACCGCTAAGGAATAGGGTATTGACTGTGAAAGGTGATGAGTGTACTTCTCGTTTGAGAGTTGTTTCTTGTTTGAAGATGATGAGGTATATAGAAACAGGTTGTGATGTGTTTCTTGCCCAGATAAGTAATGATGGTGTGAAGGAAAGGAAACTGGAGGATGTGCCTGTGATTAAAGAGTATCCTAAGGCTTTCCCTGAAGAATTTCCAGGATTACCGCCGCATCGTGAAGTGGAGTTTCGTATTGATTTAGTTACGGGAGCTGCGCCAGTTGCTCGTGCACCATATCGTTTAGCTCCATCTGAGATGAAAGAATTATCTGATCAATTGAAGGAATTGATGGATAAGGGATTTATTAGACCGATTCTGTCGTCGTGGGGTGCTCCTGTTTTGTTTGTTAGGAAGAAAGATGGTTCTTTTAGAATTTGTATTGATTATCGAGAGCTTAACAATTTGACTATCAAGAATCGGTATCCATTGCCGAGGATTGATGATTTGTTTGATCAGTTACAAGGATCAAGCGTATACTCGAAGATCGATTTGAGGTCTGGGTATCATCAACTGAGAGTTAGGGAAGAAGATATTCCTATAACAGCTTTCCGTACTCGATAAGGACATTATGAATTTCAAGTGATGCCTTTTGGATTAACGAATGCGCCTGCCGTATTCATGGATCTGATGAATCGTGTATGCAAGCCGTATTTGGATGAGTTTGTTATCGTATTTATTGATGATATTCTCATTTACTCCAAGAGTGAAGAAGAACATGAGAAGCATTTGAGAACAATTTTGGAATTGTTAAAGAAAGAGAAGTTGTATGCGAAGTTCTCTAAGTGTGAATTTTGGTTGAAATCAGTGCAATTTCTGGGGCAAGTGATTGATAGTGAAGGTGTTCGTGTGGATCTTGCTAAGATTGAGGCAATCAAAGATTAGTCAGTACCAACGACGCCGACTGAAATTCGCCAATTTCTTGGTCTAGCTGGGTATTATAGAAGGTTTATCGAGAAGTTTTCACTAATTGCTAAACCGTTGACCAAGCTTACTGAAAAGAATCGAGTGTTTGAATGGGGATTGGAAGAGGAATTTACATTTAATACGCTGAAGGATAAGTTGTGTTCTACGCCGATTTTGTCTTTGCCAGAAGGATCTGAAGATTTTGTAGTGTATTGTGATGCGTCTCATAAAGAATTCGGAGATGTGTTGATGCAAAAGGAAAAAGTGATAGCATATGCATCGAGACAATTGAGGAAGCATGAAGAGAATTCACTACTCATGATTTAGAACTTGCGGCTGTGATTTTTGCTTTGAAGCCGTGGAGACAATACTTGTATGGAACCAAGTGTGTGGTTTTCACTGATCATAAGAGTCTTCAATATATTTTGGATCAAAAGGAATTGAATATGAGACAAAGGAGATGGGTCGAGTTGCTGAGTGATTATGACTGCAAGATTCGTTACCATCCTGGTAAAGCGAATGTGGTAGCTGATGCACTTAGTAGAAAGGAAAGAGATAAGTCTATAAGAGTTAGAGCTTTGGCAATGATGGAAAGTGTTGATTTGACAGAAATGATATTGAAAGCCCAAGCTAATGGTTTGAATGAAGAGAATATTGAGGCAGAAAATTTGGGTAGAATGTTGAAACCATTGTTTAAAGTAAGGTCAAATGGATTGAGATATTTTAGGAATAGGATTTGGTTACCAGTATGTCCGTCTGAGGAAGGTTCTTTAGGAGTACGAGATTTAGTGATGAATGAATCTCATAAGTCGAAGTATTCAAAACATATTGGATCAGACAAGATGTATCAAGATCTTAAGAAAGTTTATTGGTGGCCGAATATGAAGGCATATATAACCCAATATGTTAAAAAGTGTTTAACTTGTGCGAAAGTGAAAGTTGAACATAAGAAACCATCAGGATTATTAGTGCAACCTGAGATTCCTGAGTGGAAATAGGAGAAGATTACTATGGATTTTGTAACAGGTTTGCCAAGGACTGCTAGTGGTTGTGATATGATATGGGTGATTGTAGATAGATTGACTAAGTCTGCTCACTTTTTACCAATGAAGAAGACGAATAGTATGGAAAGATTAACAACAGTGTACGTAAAGGAGATTGTTTGTCGACATGGTGTACCTTTGTCGATAATTTCTGATCGTGATAGTAGGTTTACTTTAGAATTTTGGATATCTTTGCAGAAAGCGATGGGAAGGGAGTTAAGTTTGAGTACCGCATATCATCCAGAAACTGATGGACAAAGTGAAAGAACGATTCAAACGTTAGAGGATATGCTTCGTGCGTGTGTGATAGACTTTATAAATGGTTGGGATAAACATTTGCCATAGGCGGAATTTTCGTATAATAACAGTTATCATGCTAGTATTAAAGCCGCACCATTTGAAGCTTTGTATGGACGTAAGTGTAGATCTCCAGTGTGTTGGAGTGAAGTAGGAGAAAGTCAATTGACTGGACTTGAAATGATATTTGAGACGACTGAAAGGATTGTGCAAATTAAGAAGCGTTTATTATCTGCTAGAAGTAGACAAAAGACTTATGCTGATAACCGAAGGAGGTCGTTGGAATTTGAAGTAGGAGACATGGTTATGTTAAAGGTATCTCCATGAAAAGGAGTTATTCGTTTTGGAAAGAGAGGAAAGTTGAGCCCGAGATATATTGGACCATTTAAGATTATCCAAAGGATTTGATTGGTTGCTTATAAGTTAGAGTTGCATGATGAACTTAAGGTTATTCATAATACTTTTCATGTGTCTAATCTTAAGAAGTTTTTAGCTGAAAGGGATGTGGTGATTCCATTGGAGTAAATTCAACTTGATGAAAAGTTGCATTTTATAGAGGAACATGTAGAGATTATGGATAAGGAAGTTAAGAAATTGAAGCATAGTAGGATTCCGATAGTGAAACTGAGATGGAATTCTAGACGTGGACCAGAGTTTACCTGGGAACGTGAGGATTTCTTTAATAATAAGTATCCTCATTTGTTTAGGAAGGATTAAGCGCTGAGGACGTCGCTCTTTTTAAGAAGGAGGGAATGTGATAACCTGAAACTGAGGTCATTGCTTAATCTTATTTTACGACTATTTTTGAAATTTTTTATGAGTTTAAATGATATTTATTTTGGAGGTTTATGTCTAAACCGATGTTGGAAGGCTTATATTTTATATTTAATAAGTATAAGGAGTATTAGCAAGCGTGATCTCGATGGATGCCAAATATTTTACGTTTTATTGTCGGTTGTTTCATGTTTGTCATTTTTTATGTATTCTTTAAAATGACGTGTTAAGTCGAGTAGGGAGTCGATATTATTATATTTGAGGTACGTTTTAACTTATTAAAAGTATCTTTATGAAACCCGAGCCCCGTAAATATTTTCAAAATGACTAATAGTTATTTCTCGCTTTTTAGCTAACTGTTTTCATTTTGAGTCACGACTATTGCAAATTGACAACAATGGTCCCTCAACCACTATATATAAGCTTTATTTTTTTCACAAAACACACATACATCCACTAGCTAAAAATTTTACGCTCTCTTTTTTTTAATCTAGCCGTGACCCCCCTCTACCCCAAAATCCAACTTCAACCAATTTTACTTCAAATCTATGATGATCTAAGCTAAACTAACACAAGAACAATCTTCAAAATTGTAAGGAGATCATTTTGGTACTAATTTTGGGTACATGCAAGATGATTTATTTTTTTAGGTTTAGTAGGTGAGAATTAGGATCATGCATGTAGTTTTTATGATGATCAAAGGGTTTTTATGCTAAAGTTTTGTTAAAAACTTGATTTTGATTTGAGGGTTTTGATTTTGATGATGATCCAACTGTTATGGCTGATATATGTTAGTGTTAGGGTTATGGGATGATCATAACTATGGTTGGTTTTAGCTAAAAACATGATTTTAAACAAGTTTTAGAAGGGTGTTTTAAATCAGTGGGTAAAACTGTATTTTCGGGTATCTTATGTTGTGATAATAGTTTAACTAATTGCCTAGGGTTTTAGAGCATTTAATTCGATTATATTTGATATAAAGTAGAGCTTCTATCTCTAAACAAGCGTAAAGTTATGATGTTTTGATTATTCGTGTACCAGGAGACGAGTATCGGCACTACATATTGTTGTCGATATTTTGATCGAATATCGGGGACTATAAATTGAAGTTTTGAAATGAGTCACATACTGATGATGAAGTGTAAACCCTAGAGGGTGAGTTTATTTTCAAACCCAAGTGTTGGTTTTGTAAATGCAGTCGTTTAAAGAAGTTAAAACGGTTGTATGAATTGGTAACGTAAAACTGTCCGGATTTTGTAGTTTGAAGATGAGTCGGGTAAAGAACTTTAAAAGTAATTTCATTTCATAAACTTGTTAGAGGACTTTCTATAGATAGTAAGTTAGTTCCTCGAGTCGTTTCATAAACGTTTGACGAGTCTAAAATGGGTAAATAAGCTATTACATGTAGTATGCGCCGTGGATTTTGTCGAAAGTGTAGAATGGTAAAGTAAATGTATAGAAGAGTGTAATAGAGTTACTTGTATCATTTTCTCTCGAGTTTATCGTGATTTTATGAGTTTGAGTTTGATGTTGTTATGTATGATTTATTTCTCGAGTCATTATTAATGAACGCGCCTTATTTGATAGGTAGCGGTTCTCGTGTTTGAAAGGCATACTCTATCATCGACGATCATCTTGCTAGGTCTCTTATACTAAGGTGAGTTTGTAGCCTCACTTTTTATGCTAGATACTAAATTTTTTATTACCCGCGAGGGGGATACATGCTATTTGAAAATAAATGAACACAAGTCATGGTTAATTGTTGGAACCAAATGTTGCCTATGTTGTTTACATTGTATTGAGTACCTTGTTGCTAAAGACCCTAAATTCATGAGTCGTTAACTATATTCTGACTTGATGTTGTGAGTTGGGAATAGCCGCTTATTCGAATGATAGTACTATTGGGTTGACCACCCTATCTGAGACCAGGGCATTACGCTAAGTAACCTCTGGGAAGGATAATTTACGAGAATAAGAATGTGGTATTCTAGCAACTGATACCCTAGAGGGGCAATGGTTTTATTCTAGTCATGCTAGCATTTGGCGTGGGTGACTATTTGGTTAAGGGGTCGGTGTCATGAGCTTAAATACAATGTGTTACCTTGAAATAGATTGTGTGCACGACAATTCTATAAATGATTATGATTGATTTTCTTCTTGTGTTCAAATGTGATTTGATAAATCTATGGACTCGCTCAACATTGTTGTTGACTCATTTTAGCATGTGTTTCAGGTAATCGAAAGTGATGGAAGGTGGAGCTTTGCTGTGGATGTTTTGGGTTGGCTTTTGGATGATTGTTGGTCTAAAACTATTTCTATCTTTTTACTGTTGAATTATTCGTTAAAAGTTTGTGTACTGTACTAAAACTTGTTGGTTTGTTAGTCGAGATCCGTGGGGACTAAACGCTCTACTCTGGTGTCGTTTTAGTACATTATGGGATGAACTTATGTTTAAGACTTATTGTCAAAATCTTGTTTATATTTTAAGTGTAAACGTCTCTCTTTTGAGTCGTTCAGTATACCGTGTGTGATGATGCTTGTGTCTAGCACCCAATTGTGTATTTCTGCTGCGCAATGTAAATTGGGGGTGTTAGAGTCTATATTAAAATAAAATACATATCACTATACAAGAATAATGACAATAAAAGTAGCATTTAATCCCCTAGTATGTGCTTGAGTTATAAATCGATGGCTTTTAACAATTGCGAAAGTTTAGCGTTTTAGTAATAATGTAGTCGTTCAATCGGGATATATTTAGAAATACTAAATATTTTGTTGTCGGGCCAGATTATTTATTCGGGTTATTTAATTGGTCAAATATCCTAAATATATTATATTTTTATTATAAAAATAATTAATTAAATAAATTAAATATTTATTACAAGAGTGTTTTTAAAATGTGAAACATGTTTCTTTCCAGGAAACACAACATGTTGGTGTTGGGGAAACATGAGACAAGGTTTTGGTGTTGGGGAAACAAGAAGCATTGTACATAAATGAAAACTTATTAGGTTACGTACTTCGTTTCTTTTAATTTTTTCAACAGTGGCTAGATTTGAACTAACGGTTGCAAGATCTATATGGTTCTTTATTTCTGAAAGTAAATAGCGAGCTCCTAAGTGATTCATAGTATAAACTAAAGGCATCGTTAGAAATCTAGCTGGGTCGTCTAAAGGCCCGTGTGTTTAGTTTTATAAACCGAGTTCGTTTGATAGGGTAAAATTATGTTCGTAGTAGGCGTCGTGAACCTATTTTAAAGAAAAGTGTTTGTCGAGTCACTTTTGATCTAGTCTACTATTTTCGATAAAGACTTTTGGTTTGAACTAAAAATAAGCTCGTGTAGACACCATTGTCGTCTAAAACTTTCATTCTTTGCTCGACTTGGGAAAGGTTGTTTCGAGGGTCAAAGATGGGTCGCAAAAGGTAGTGTTGAAATAATAAATAACTTATATATTTCGACTAAAAGTAAGGCATGTTCGACGTGTTTTGGTAAGTGATTTCTAGCTCGTTTCTTAACCATTTTAAGTGATTCGAGTTACTATGGATTCTTAGCTATCTCGACTACCTTTTGCCCCCATAAAACTTGTGGGCACTTATTACTAGGTGGTTCGTTTAGAGGTCTAAAGATAAGTTTTCACAACTATTTAATTTCTTTCATACATTCCCATTAACTGCATAACGTAGGTAACATTTCATGTTTCTCTTTAAACGCAAGGAATACTATAATGTAAATTGTTAAACAGTGGTCATTGATGAGACTGCTTTTATACATAGTCTCATCATCCAAAATGGGCTTAAATTGCATTAAATATCATGAAATATGCCAAATATATGCTTGTGTTTGTTACATATGTATTTTAGGTACGGATATTGAGAAAATGACAAAAGATCACAAGAAACAAGCAAAAACGAACACGGGAAACGAAGCCGCACAATGAACCAAGCCCTAATGTGGATTTTCCAAGAATAAACCTTGAAGAATTGAAGATTATACAAGAAGGGTCCTCCAATATTGAATAATTGACACTTTAAACCCTTGTTTATTCATAAATACAAGTTTGGTCCTTAAAGTTTGTCAATTTACAAAAAGGGCCCTCCACTTTGAAGAATTGGAAAGAATGGTCCCTCAAATTTGAAGACTTGTCAGTATTAGTCCTCCATGAAGTCAACAATACAAGTCAACACCTTGAAGAATAAAGAAAATGCCAAAACAACCCTTCAAGAATCATCAAATTACAAGAAATACCCCTGAAATTACTTTTGGAAACTTTTTGGGGCAGAAGTATAAAAACTGAAACTTGTATAACAAAGGGTTTCAGTTTGTGCTTATTAAACATGAAATGAAGAAGGAAGGAATTAAAAACTTAAACGGATCAAACACCATGTTCTTGGTGTTCTTCACAAAATTAGGCATTCAATAAATACACCAAATTAACCCTTAATCCTTTTCAGATTTAAGATTAAGGTGGTTATAAACATAACCCAACTCTTAAACCCCATACCACATCATCACCAAGCTCACATGATAAAACCTTGCTACATACTTTTAGGGAAACTATCAAAACAAGCCAGAGAATACCATCCATATACAAGCTTACATTTTAAGCTTTGTATGAGCCCTTAGATCAAATTCCAACAGCTATCAACTCCACAAACGTCCAAGAGAACTTCACATGTTCAAGAAAATTCAAATTCGACAAGGGCAATTTGGGACTTCTAACATTAGGGTTTATAGTTATTTCAGCTTTTCTAGTATCCATGTAGCCTATATAAAGGCATAGGGCTGCAACATTTACATTTGCTCATGGTTTTTCCTAGTTCAAATTTCTATAAATCCTTCTTTCAAATTTAATAAAAAAGTGTTTGACGTGTTGAAGAAATCCAAGTGCCAATCTTAATCTTTGCTTGTTTATGTTATATGTTTGTGATTGTTAAGTTCTAAAACCTGTTTTTAAACATTGTGCAAGAAATTGCATAATTTTCCAAAACTTGATATTTTGCTAAGTTCTTGGTTCAAGCCCTTGGAATTTTTGGATTACAAGTGATTATAGCACCCTGATAAGAAGATTATCAAGGTATTGTAAGCTTGTGCTTTGGGGATAATCAAGGAGTGGGAACAAGTTTGCATTAATCAAGCTTTTTTTCATTTTTCTGTTTTATATAAATTATGCCATTAACCTTGTTGAATCTTAGCAGGTGTTATTGGAAGCTTGTGTCTTGTTTAGCTAGACACATCAGCTCAAAAATTCGTAAGTGTGGATGTAAATTCATGAGGTTTGAGTCTCTTTTCCCAAAAATCAGTTAAAAAAGTGATATTTTGTGAATTTGTGTTCTGCTATTATAAGAGGTGTTCTTGTGGCTTGAATCTGCTTAATACTGCATGATAATGATGTTATGATGCTAGATTAGGCTTGGGTAAAACTGAATCACACATTTACTTGTTTAAATCTTGGATTAAAAAGTGAAAGGGGTGTTTGGGTTAACCTGTTTAAGCTTTGAATGCTATTTTGAGTTATTATTTAAGGTTGTTTAGTGTTTGTATCTGATAAATACTTGGTTGTGTGCTATTATCTGCAAGTTTTCAGCTTTGTAACATCAAATCCTATATTATGCTATAACTCACTTGATTTTGCCTATTTTGACCTAAGATTTTGGAAACACCTAGAGTGTATGCATGTTTAGGGCTAAAAAGTGTTAAATCAGAGTTTGTGTAACATGTTTAGGATATTTGAGTGTTTGAAATTGGATTTGTGGTCAAGTACATCAGCAAAGTTCATAATCTACTTGTTCTTTGTTCATCAGTAACTTTTTTAAGCTTGAATCCTATTCTAAACTTTGAATCATTGCATGAAACTAGTTGATTTATGTTCATTTGAAATTATATAAGCTGTTGTGTGCATTTGGTTCAATTTGGTTGGCTTATTCTTGCTAAAACTGCTTATTTGTTGAAATCTGCTTATTGTTCATGTCTGTGTGATATCTGGTGATCTTTTGAATTAACTGTATCATTTGGCTTGTTGATTTTGTGATTTTGTGATTGATATTGACTCCTTATAACCCACTGGTTCTAAGGGTGCCTTTTTGTGCCTTGAATCCAACAAAAATCCATATAAGACAAAAAGTCAAAGAAGTCAGACAATGGAAACTTTTCCCACTGCTAGACACCTAAAACTAGCCACTGCTAGTGTTAATTCTTAATCAGCTTATTCATAAGCCATTTTAGCTTATCCAGACTTGCAACAAATTAGTTTTTGTAATCAATCTTCCTTATTTGACTAATATGGAGCATATTGGGGTTTGACTTTTAGGTTTGACTAGAAAACCAAACAAGTTAACTTTTACATTATTGCTTATTGCTTTTTCCAGCTTATACTTTATGCTTATTTGAAATATTTTTGATTATTAAGCTTAGTTTTGTCATTTAAAATCTTTTGCAAGTTGAATCAGCACTTGAGGTGGCCTAGAACTAAAAAACGACTATTTTATCGTTTTTTGTAGAGAGCTTTTCCTTATTTCATGCTTATTTCTTGGGCTTTTTCAAAATTTCTTTTCAAAGATCTCTTTAGTATCCCAAAAGAAGCTTGTGTGTCAAATTAGAGCTTATGGCATTAGCTTATGGCTTAATGGGCCAAAAAGCCCATTAAGAATAAGTTGTTGACAATTAAGTTGTGATAAGCTCACTTTCAGCTTTTGGGCCTTTAGACTTTTGTTCTAAAAATCGAATTTTGAGTCAGATAGGTGATTTTCGGCTTATTTGGACAACTTTTTGCTTATTAGGCCAAAAAGCTCAATTTAGTGGACTGTTTTTCATTTCAGCCCATTTGAAGGTCCAATAGGGGTGTTTTGTAATTTCGAGTTCATTTCTGTGTTACTTAGGTTAAAATAAACTAGTTTGCAACTTTTTAGAATTTTCTAGAAATTTTGGATTTTTAATATTATTTTATTATTATTTATTATTAAAATTAAATTTTAGAAGTTTGCAACTTTTTCATTTTTCCTAGTTTAAATACATTAAGTTAGGAATTTTAAATTTTTAGATTAATTTTGTTGTCATTTAATTAATTTTAAGAATTATTTTAAGATTTTATAGTTTTTAATCATTTTTAAATTGTTTTAATTAATTTTAAATTTTTCAAAAATAGTTTTTAATTTAGTTAAATCATTTTAGAGGTTTACAAAGTGAAAAATCTCATTTTGGGCTTTTTGTTAGTTAAATTGATTTTTTGGGCTTTAATTCGCATTAAAAAATTATTATTTAATTAAATAAAAGGTTTGAGTGATTTTTGATTTTTTTGTAAACTCTAATTACATTTTTTTAGGACTTATTGCAATTTTCTAGGAATTTTTAGGGTAATTTTTAAATTTCTTCACTTTTTACGGTTTATGTGCACGACTTCGTCTTAGTGTAATTTTATCGCAACCGTCATCCTTTTCTATTTTCTTTTCTCTTCTCATAATTATAATCAAAAACACTTAATCATTTCTTACACAACACACTTTCCTCCTTGGGAAACGAACTTGAACTTCACTTGGTCATTAGTGCTTGGTTTTCCTAAACTGACACTTAATACTTGCCACTTTTATGCCTTTTTCCTAGAAGGTCGTATTTTACTACAATCATTTTGGCGCCGCTGCCGAGGAGGCGTGTTGTGTTTTGATTTGAACAATTGTTGTTTTAATATTAGCCATAATATCTATTTGTATTAGTAGCACTCTACTAATACGTATTATCGGTTTTTCGTTTTTGTGTGAATATTATTACTATATTGTATACGTACAACAATAAATTCACAAGTACTCCAAAAGTGTGAAAACACAACCTTGATTCGGGATTTCATCACTCGATCCTTGTATTCGAATCTCAAACAAAGAAAAAAGGCAAAATAGATAATTACTTTCTTGAAGCTTAATTTTGACAAACACAAACTATAAGATGGGTATAAGGCGGATATTATAAAGATACCCTTAGGAAAAAGGCTCTTAAGTGCTTCGCGCCACCTCGTTTCCCCGCTTGCTTGTGCGTGTTTAGATAAAAAGGTCTAATCGAGGGTTTCCCAACCAAAGTATTATCTAAGTATCATATATATTTTCTTGGTTTCAATTGATTAAACCCTCTTGAACGTTTTGGTGTTCCACCAATGTTCTAAAGTCATCGAAGGCGTTCACTTCACGTGATCGTTTTCATTCCTTGAGGCTCCTTTAATCAAGAGATTTGATTTGAGGAGAGATTTGTATATTTTTGTCTACTTAATACATCACAAAATCCAAAAAAAGTGAAAACAATCAAAAAACAAAAAAATTGAAATAGTTAAAACACCAAAAAGAATCTTCTTTGCACATCCCCACGTTGTACGTGACGTTTATGCTTACTCGTAATCAAGAAAGACGTGCACATAAACGAAAAAACCAAAAGGAGACCACACCTAACCTTTCTAGTGAGGAGTCTCCTATTGACGAACCTATCATAGAAGAAGAAGTCACCATGGCTAATCGAACTATGATGGAGTTACTTCAAGGACCAACCGAGGGTTATGGAGAGGCTATTGTGATTCTCGCCATCCTTGCGGAGAATTTTGAAGTTAAGACAGGTTTGTTGTCAATTATCCAAAACAAGAAATTCCGTGGAGATGAAAAGGACAACCCGCACAACCATATCCGCCAATTCAATCGTCTTACCGCCACTTGCAAGTTTAAGGACGTTGCTAAGACTCGATTAAGATGATGCTTTTTCCGTATTCCTTAGCGAGGCCCGCTAAAATTTGGTTAGAAAAAGAGCCACCCAATTCTATATTGAAGTGGAAGGATCTCGTTTCAAAATTTGTGAACCAATTTTTCCCGCCCTCTAAGACTACGCATTTGAAATACGAGATTTCAAAATTTTCACAAGAATTTAATGAGAGTTTTTCTACGGCTTCGAATCGGTTTAAGGAAATGTTGCACGAGTGTCCTCATCACGGTTTTTCCGACTTGCATCAAATTGACACGTTTTACAATGGATTGAATGATCATGAGAGAGATTATCTTAATGCCGCCGCGGGTGGTAATTTTTTTGTGTAAAACGGTCGAGGAAGCGTTGTTGATTATTGAGAATAGGTCTAAAGTCTATAGTCCTCATAACACATCGAGTGTTCGTAAGGCTTCGTCATCGGCTTCACCTTCATTATCCAATACCATCGATGCTTGCCAAATTGAGGCAAATTTGGAGAACAAAATCTTTGATAAGCTTAAAGGACTTTTAATTGAATTTAAAGTTGGTGAACAAAGTGCTCCCGCTACAGCTAAAGCGGTTGAGGTTTCTTGCATGTATTGTGGTGGAGGTAATGATTTCTCCGAGTGCATTACCAACGGTGGTAACACTTCGAGTGCCTACGCGGCCACGCGAACTTACAACCAAAACGGTCAAGTTACCCGCTCTAATCAAATGACTCCACCGGGTTTTGCTCCCAATCAAAATGCTAACAACAACTATCAAAACAATCAAGTTGGTTACAAAAACAATTACAAAGGTAACAACTATGGGAATCAAGGGGCTAATAACAATCAAGTTTCAAACAAAATTCAAAACAATGATTTTCAAAACAACAACAAGGGTTTGCAAAACTTGAAAGATCTTCCAAATGAATTTGTTGAATACGCTAACGGGAATGATGCTAGGTTTAATAATATTCAAAAGGAGATCATTAGCCTATGATCCGAGTTTAAGAATGACTTGAAAAAGGAGTTGAAAAACGAGTTAGCAAATGAGCTTAAGATCCATACCAACAAAATGGAGGGGAATGTAACTAGGTTACAACAAAACCAACAAAAAATTGAACAAGGGCAACATGAAATAAAACAAGAGATGGTTAAGGCCGATAAGAGGCAATCTATGTTTGAGGATAAAATTTCATCCATGTTTGAGGCTATAGTGTGTAAACCGTCTTCGAGTAGTCTCCTAGCAACACCATATCGAACCCTAAGGGAGAGATGAAAGTGATTAACACACGAAGTGGTAAGACACTTAAGGAACCGACCCCTCAACCAATTACTCCAATGGTGGAGGAAATTGAGAAAGAATCTAAGGTGGTGGTCGAAAAGGAGCATATCCCAATCCCACGAAGTACCGTTCATGCCACACCTACGGTTGACCCATTACCATCATTGGAACCCGAGATTCCAAAGGCTATGCCTAAGCCTCAACCCACACCACCTTTGCCCTACCCATCGAGACTTAGAATGGAGAAACATCAAGAGCGCGACAATTACCAATTTGAGCTTTTTCTAAAGATGTTTCGTGATTTTCATTTCAATATAAGTTTTGCCGACGCTTTGGTCATGATGACTCAATATGCCGCTAACTTTAAGAGTATGTTAAACAACAATGAGAAATTGCAACAATTGTCTAGTTGTTCATCGGTTTATCTTAACCGCATACCTCAAAAAGTCGGTGATCCTGGTAAATTCTTGATTCCATGTGCAATCCACGATATGGAAGAATGCTATGCCTTGGCCGATCTTGGTGCTAGTATTAACTTGATGCCCCTTGCAATCTTCAAGACGCTCAATCTTCCTAATATTACTCCTTCACTAATGTCTATTGAATTGGCCGATCATTCCACTATTCCCGCATGTGGATTGGCTGAAGACGTTTTTATGAAAGTGGGTGTTGAGTCTTAGGATCTAGACTCATCTGGGATATCATAATCATGATTGTAAATGCACAGTGGAATAACAAAGAACAAAATCACAATTAAGAACAAGGCTTTCACTAATAAAGATTAGTATTAATAATGCTACCGACTACTACTCCTAATGCCTTATAGGCTTGACACCAGGAGGAACGCACACACATATATGGTTTACATTGTTTGTGAATGAGTGAATAATATGCCTAACCCTCTTTATATAATAGAGGTACTAGGGTTACATCACAACCCTAGCTTACTATAGAAGATAAATATTTGCTATTAGGTCCTTCATCTTGTTTTGTCATATCAACTCAAGATCTCTAAGTCCCAACAACCTTCCCCTAGTTGATTTGACAAAACAAGTAAGCACAAGCTCCCCCTGAAGCTAATATATATGAAGGCTAAGCTTCCCCTTGATCCATGCGTTCTTCCCCTTTTTGTCACATCAACTAAAAAAGGATCGTCTTCCCCTTAAGAAGAGCATGTCGAATCGAGTAGGCTCCATGGAGTGATGACTGATGAAGAAAATAAAGTATAACAAATTTGATGAAGAAGTGGAATCTCCCAAACTTGTGTCTTATATCTTGCACTAACCACGTGACGTCGAGCTCGAACAAAATCATCAAATAAATGAGACACTGAGAACAATAACGTAACCCCTTCAAGTGATAGAAATGTACGCATAGATCACTATGAAAATAGATCTTACCCCTTCGCTAGATGTGCCAAGTCTTCGTCACCATACAAACCAAGCAAGTTATCTTAAAATGGGCCCTCATTCCATTTTAAGATATGATAAGAACACAAAACCTGTGAAAATCAACTACAACATAAAATAAGTGATAATCAAATGTCTTCTTCAATGAATCTCCATAACTAAATGATGATGGCTGAGAACTCCTCCTCCAGTAACAGTAGTGACATCATACTAGTCACTAAATCAGAGTAGTAGCAATATTACTTGACTAGTAGGAACCAAAACCGACCAAAGAAAGTTAGCATACAACAAGCCAGCAAGAACCATAATCAAGTCAGCAAGAACATACTCCTACCTGGAGGAACAAACCAGTAGGAACCGAAAACACAACCAGCATGAACATATGAGACCAGTAGGAACCATAGCATACTAGTAGGAACAATATAACCAAACCCTACCAGTAGCATCTCAAAACCCTTCTCCCTTTTGTTCCTTTTCTTTGTTTTTTTTTCTCTTTTTTTTCACATGCTGTCACTAAGCTGTTTCCGTTGCTGTCACAAATATTGTCGCTAAAAATTGCAGTCATTCATACAAATCTCCTCCAATAGTTTAGTGACACTCTAATCTGTCACGACACTATCACTGGCCTGTCACTCAAACCTGACAGAATAATAGAATAGACGATTGCTTTATGCTTTGTCAATCTGAAGCCCATATTCAACCCATATATGGTAGTAATATAATCCACCCTTCCTAAAATACAGCCAAAACTCACGCAATATATTCCAGTACCACACGTTTTTCCATACCACGTCCAACTCCAATAAATTAGGGATAATATTTTCCATTAATTACTAACCAAATATAAATGCATATCCCATAATTCAGGAACACATCCATTCCATATTTCGCGTAGGACATATCACACGTCTAGGAATATATATAGTCAAATATTATCCATACACTTTAGCAATCTCAAAACGTGTTCTTACTAAAATCTCGTACCTATATATCACGTCCAAATCATAGAATATCCCATATCATCCCACAAACTTAGGAACCAACCTGTAGACTTTGTAATCATATCGTGGGATATAAACAACCAATATAGTTCCCATAAATAATTCTAAAACCATTTTCCTTGAAATTATGCAAATAAGAATCGCATCCTTCCACAAATCACGATTTCTTCCTTATTCATGGTAACTATACGTTTGACTACAATAGTATTCATACGATAAAATAGCAATCCCGTGTCACATGATTTGCCATATCCCACAAAAATAGGACCTAAAACCTGACGTTTTTTTTACTTTAGCAAAACCCATGTGAATATTCCCATACACATAGAAACAAATATCACGTTCAAAAAGAACAGGAAAACAAATTCTTACCAAATCTTGTGGATCCCATAACAATACGCAGCAACCCACGTTCTTGTGATCAGCAGCACATACCTTTTATTTGTGAACGTGAGTACATCATGGGACCATATGAGTAGAAGTACATCGTGAACCATTAGTACCACTATCTGCACTTGTCTTTTGGCATACAAACTTATCAAATGATGTACCCAAAGCCACACGTGATCTTTGAATCCATACAAAATACGTGCATAACCAGCAAACACACCACACCAATGTACGATGTCTTGGCAGATGCGTATCAACATCAAACCCCAAATCATCTTTCTGAGTTCTTGGAAAAATCGATCAGCAGCAACACTCATCATTCACCTTAGATCATACGGGGTTCATCGTTGATTCGAGAATCAACTCACCAAAACAAGTATGACCACCATCACACGAACATGTTGCCTTCTTGATCAAACACAGTAACATGAATTAACAGCAACATGAGTGAAAAACAACAACCCCAAACAACAGCAGTAACATCAAGCACGAATCATCTAGGGTTTGTTGGGGAAAACCCTAGATCAGCAACTTTATTTATATAAAAACATAAAATACTAACGAAAACCTTGTAGATCAACCAGATCGAGAGCCAACAAGCTCTGATACAACTTGTTGAGTTTTAGGATCTAGACTCATCTGGGATATCATAATCATGATTGTAAATGCACAATGGAATAACAAAGAACACAATCACAATTAAGAACAAGGCTTTCACTAATAAAGATTACTATTAATAATGCTATTGACTACTACTCATGGTGCCTTATAGGCTTGAAACCAGGAGGAACGCACACACACCTATGGTTTACATTGTTTGTGAATGAGTGAATAACCATGTGTGCCTAACCCTCTTTATATAATAGAGGTACTAGGGTTACATCACAACCTTAGCTTACTATAGAAGCTAACTATTTGCTATTAGGTCCTTCATCTTGTTTTGTCATATCAACTCAAGATCTCTAAGTCCCAACAGTAGGAAAGTTCTATTATCCGGTAGACATTATCGTTGTCGATATTCCCACGGATCCTCAAGTTCCTCTTATTTTAGGTCGTTCGTTTTTGGATACGTCGATGGCGTTGATTGATGTGCATGCTAGAAAAATCACCTTACTTTTCAACGACGAGGAACTTGTTATAAACGCAACACAAAATTCTCCAATTTCTCATATTTATTCCGTCGCGACCATAACCTCGTTGATATGATCGACGTTGTTTGCGAGGAATTTTCACAAGAAGTTTTAGGTTTTGGTGATGATGAAAATAGTGGCAATCCCACTATGCTTGATCCCATTCTTTATAATTCGACACCATCCTTTACTCCATTTGAAGGTGGTGGTTTTACGTTGGAAGAATTTGATGTTCCGCGTACTTGTGACGAAGACCTCGAAAACGATGAGGACTTCTCGATTATCAAGAATTTTCTTAACGATTTCCTATTTCCTCCACCCAAGGAGGTTATGAGTATCGAGCCCAAATCTTCAATTTAGGAACCACCAATCCTAGAGTTGAAATACTTACCTCTTCATCTTGAGTACGTATTCTTGGAGGAGGACGATAAGTTGCCGGTTATTACTGCGAAAGATCTTCTGAATGATGAAAAAACCGCACTTATCGATGTTCTAAAAGACCACAAAGGTGCAATTGGGTGGAATTTATCCGACATTAAGGGGATTGATCCCAAATTTTGAACCCACAAAATCTTAATGGAGGAGTACTACAAACCCGCAATCCAATGCCAAAGGAGGGTGAACCCCAAAATTCACGACGTCATCAAAAAGGAAGTCCTTAAACTTCTTGACGCGGGAATTATTTACCCTATTTTCGATAGCCCTTGGGTGAGTCCTACTCATTGTGTCCCTAAGAAGGGAGGAATGACCGTTTTGCCAAACGATGCCAACGAGTTAATTCTAACTCGAATCGTGACTGTTTGGAGGGTGTGTATCGACTACCGTAAGTTGAATGACGCCACTCGTAAATACCATTTTCCCTTGCCCTTAATGGACCAAATGTTGGAGCGTCTTGCGGGAAACGATTTCTATTGCTTTTTAGATGGTTTTTCTGGTTACTTCCAAATCCCCATCGATCCTCGTGATCAAGAAAAAACTACGTTTACATGTCCATATGGAACGTTTGCCTATCGTAGAATGCCATTCGGACTTTGCAATGCACCGGGAACCTTTCAAAGGTGCATGATGGCTTTTTTTCATGATATGATCGAGAAGACGATGGAATTCTTTATGGATGATTTTTCTGTGTTTGGTTGTTCTTTCACTTCGTGTTTGTCGAATCTTGAGAGAATGTTAAAACGTTGTGAGTAAACCAAACTTGTGCTCAATTGGGAAAAATGTCATTTCATGGTTAAGGAAGGAATCGTCTTAGGGCACAAGGTTTCGAAAGCGGGGATTAAGGTAGACAAATCTAAGGTAGACGTCATTGCCAAATTACCTCATCCCAAAACTGTTAAGGGAGTTAGGAGTTTCCTAGGCCACACGGGCTTTTATCGTTGATTCATCAAGGATTTTTCAAAGATTTCTTGACCTATTACACATCTCCTCGAAAAATATGCTCCTTTTGTCTTTAACGACGATTGTGTACGAGCCTTTGAAATCCATAGGAGGAAACTTACCGACGCTCCCATTCTTGTTGCTCCCAATTGGAACCTCCCCTTTGAGCTCATGTGTGATGCTAGTGATTACGCTATTGGGGCAGTTTTGGGGCAACGTCATGAAAAGAACTTATTGCCTATCCACTATGCTAGCAAGACGATAACCAAGGCTCAACTTAAATACACTACAACGCAAAAGGAATTCCTTGCCGTGGTATATGCATTTGAGAAATTCCGACCTTACCTCGTCTTGACTCGATGCATAGTGTATACGGATCACCCGGCAATCAAGTATCTCATGGCTAAACAAGATGCGAAGCCGAGATTACTTCGTTGGATTCTCCTCCTACAAGAATTTGATTTTGAAATCCTTGACAAAAAAGGAGCTGAGAATCTAGCGGTCGATCATCTTTCTCGTTTGGAAGATCCTCACCAAAGTGTTTATGAGCCAAAGGAAATCACCGAAACATTTCCTCACGAAACACTTGGTGTAGTGAATTCTAAGCTTGACTCATCTACCCCATGGTTTACGGACATCGCAAATTACCATGCGGGGAACTTCATCATTAAGGGTATGACGACTTAACAAAAATGAAAATTCTTTCGTGACGTCAAGTTCTACTTTTGGAACGCCCCTTACCTCTTTCGGACTTGTGCGGATCAAATCATTCGACGTTGTGTGTTTGGCACCGAAGCCTCTAATATCCTTAGAGCTTGTCACGAGGGACCCACGGGTGGTCACAATGGTGCTAATCTCACGGCGAAGAAGGTCTTTGATGCCGGATTCTTTTGGCCTACTATTTACCGAGATGCACACGCACTTGTGAAGTCGTGTGACTCCTGCCAACGACGAGGAAAAGCCTCACAAAACGATGAAATGCCACAAAACATCATCCAAGTGTGTGATATCTTTGACGTTTGGGGAATTGATTTTATGGGGTCGTTCCCATCATCTCGTGGTAATAAGTAAATCCTTGTCACCGTTGACTACCTATCCAAGTGGGTGGAAGCTAAGGCTTTGCCCACGATGCTCGTGTGGTAGTTAAGTTTTTGAAGAGCCTGTTTTCTCGGTTTGGAACCCCTTGTGCGATCATAAGCGATCGTGGAACCCATTTTTGTAATGACCAATTAGAAAGTGTCCTAAGGAAATATGGGGTTACACATCGGCTTTCTACGGCTTATCACCCACAAACGAGTGGGCAAGTCGAGGTTTCAAACCGTGCGTTGAAGAGGATCTTGGAGAGATCGATTGGAGAGAACCGACAATCATGGTCGGATAAGTTAGACGATGCTTTATGGGCCTTTCTAACCACTCATAAGACGCCCATCGGGTGCACTCCTTTTAAGCTTGTGTATGGGAAGAATTGTCATTTGCCTATTAAACTCGAACACAAAGCTAATTGCGCCCTTAAGCATCGTAATGATGATATTAAGACCGCGGGAAAACACCGGAAAATGAAATTGAATGAATTGGATGAATTGAGAGACATTGCTTATGAATATTCATTGATTTATAAAGAAAAAACTAAAAAGTTTCATGACTCATAAATTAAAAACCGGGTTTTTAACATTGGAGATCAAGTGTTGCTTTTTAACTCACATTTGAAAATCTTTTCTGGCAAGTTGAAATCCGGTTGGTCCGGTCCATTCACTGTTACCCAAGTTTTTCCTTATGGGACCATCGAGCTAGCTCAAAATGATGGCCCCAATTTCAAGGTGAATGGACATAGGTTGAAGCACTACTTTGGTGGGGAAGTTCCCTCTTTAAAATACCTCGACCAAGTCACCTTCCCCAATGATAATTAGTATTGAGGGGATCGAGTCGAGCTCATGACTCGGTAATAAAAAACTAGGTGCCTCGTGGGGAGTCCCATGCTTATCCATGTACATATTATCGCTTTCTAATGTAGTAACGTGAGGGGATTTTTGCCCTTCCAACCTTTGTTTCGTGGTTGTTTGTGATATGTGGTTCTTAGATGATCATGATCTTCACGATTTGAGCCTCTCGTGTTAGTTTTATGGGAGCACTCGATCGTTTGCTTTGAAGAATTTCTCAATATCCATGATATATCCTTTTATGTTCTAACCTTAGGTTTATAGCACACTTCATAAACGGTATTAATTTAACGGTTACACCCTTTCTATGTTAGATTAAGCATTCGACTACATCTCTAGTAGGGGGTATCCTACCCTTAAACTCGAAACATTAAGGACAATGTTTAACTTTAGTATGGGGGGGTGAATAGATACTTGCCTTGCCAAACCTTCACGCTTTTCAATGTTTATCTTTTTGTTTATTATTTTGTTGCAAAATAAGGCTAAAATGGTCAAATTTTAAAATTTTTCTCATGTTTCATAAGTGTTTGAAGACACGAATGTAGATTTTCCGATGGAGAGAATAAGAGTAAGTTTTTTACTCGACCGTGCGTGGTGAGCACTTAGCTTCGATTCCTTAACTTTACATTAGTATAAGTCTCTTAAATGAGGACGAGAAATGATAGAGTTAATTATAAGTTACTATGCTAAACGTAGAGTATTTGTATTCTTTCAAAAACTCATGTGTTCTCGTTGTTTGCTTATTCTCCCTTCGCTTGTATATAAATTTTGCTTAATAAGTATTGGCTTAGCAGTTTAGTCTTAATTGTTGGTTTTTAGTCTTTTCTTGTAGCTTCCATGTAATTAAATTGGTAAGACATTAAGGTATCGCCAGCGTCACGGTTTTGAAGTATTCGTAACCTGATTAATCGAAAGCTTCACCCAATAATAAGATTTCAAGTGCTCACCTAAATCATGCAAACAATTTGAAGCTCACAAGGCCGAAAAATCTATGCGAAATTGAAAGTGAATTATGCCTTAATCTATGAAGCTTTAAAGATCCAAAATTCGCTTTTAGCGTGAGGATATACGTCTTTGGCCATAATAAACACCTCATGGCGAGGTTAAATAAAAGGCAAGGCAAGATCGAAGTCATAATAAAAGCTTCATGGCGAAGTTGAATAAAAGATGGAGGTAAACCTATGATAATAAGGCCCATCCGTTAGGGGCGTATAAAAGTCTTGGTAATAAGTCTCATGTTTAAAACCGTTATAAAACCGTGTTTATCGATCCTTCTTGTTGACTTAGTTTTTTGACATTGTTGTCTATTAGGGGGTGTTATTAATTCGATGGTCTTGGTTACACCGTTATGACTCTATTTTTAGACCTAAATCTCTATCATCGCATAAGTAAAAAATGTATCCTCTTGAACATTCAAGACAAAAATAAAATATAAGAGAAACCACTTTGGAAAATGGGAGGATAAGTACGTGATTAGGGCATATGAGTAGTGTTAGCATTACTAACTTATAATGACAATGATCTCGTTACACGCTTGGCATGGAATTAGGGTGAAAATCGAGGACGACGAAATTATTTCTAACGAAGCATTCATGTGTTCTTGTTCTATGAACCTAAACGTCCCATTTTGCGATGAAAATCATACATTATGTCTAAAACGCAAGTAGTATGTGACAACCCTGGTTTTGAGGTTCGTCACATAGTTTTATTTTGTGCTAGTTGCGTGTCTTTACGTGTTTATGTGCTTATTGGTGTGTATAGATTGTGGTTTGGATATCGTTTCCGGTACGGGGTACCTTGTGAATGAAACGATGTGTGATGATTTCATGTTCATGAGTTCACATGATGGTGACTATGAAGTGAAATGGTGTTATTTAGTGGTTTTACGTATATGTATATGTATTATAGAAAATCGTATTTTTACGATTTACGGTTTAGCATTTAGAGGTCTCGGATGAGGTAATTAGTCATATGGATATTTTTCGGGATGGTTTTAAGTCATTTAGGACTTAAATATAAAGTTTATTTCAAAATTTGAGATTTTTTTATAAAAGTGTATATTTTACGTCTTTTACGGTAAAACGCGTAAAAACTGACTAATTTTACGGTTTTGAGGTTTTGGAGGCTTTAGGAGCTGAAATAAATTAAGTAAAATTAAGGTAATATTATTAATACATATATTAATAATAAAAAGGGAAAAAAACGAAATTAAGGGGCATATGGGTCGGTTTAGACGCACCAAAGAAGAAAGAAAGAAGGGAAAAGCCCAAAACAGGCCCAATGGACTTGTAATGGGATTAGGGGGCCTTTAGGACTTAACCAAACCCAACTCCTAACCATAATAATCAGGTTTTTAACCTCCATAACATCTTCTAGCCGAAATTCATCAATAGTAGCCAATTAGGGTTCTTCAAAAATTAGGTTTTCTTCATCTTCTATTAATTCAAAGGTAAAACCTTCTTAACCCTTTTCATATTAAATGTTTTTAATGTTTCTATGATCATATGATGGATTAGATTAGGGTTTAATTAAAAACAGTATATTAATAATATTTTAATGATTAAATAAATTAGGGCTTGTAATTAGAGGGATTAGGGTTAATTAATGAGGTTGATTTTGTTAAACCCGTTTTTAAAAACTGGGCATAATTTTGAGTCAATTGTTTTGATCATATCTGGAGTTCTAGGAACATTCAAGATGCGATCAAACTAGACCTGAAAAGGTATTTGAAGTGGCTTTCCAATGCAAGAAACTAGAACTAAATTGGAGGTCGGAAAGTGGGTCAAAAACAGGTTACAACAGTCGGAGGTCAAAACAGTTTTGAATTCAGCCTGTTTTCTTTTTATGTTTTGGGTTGTTTGGGGTACTTAGGGTTGCATTGGGATCTTCTCACGAACATGAGAGATGGTTTATATATTTTAGTGAGTATCTACACTTGGGCTAAGATTGTGGTTTAGGGTAAGACCCTCTAATGGTAATGAACTTTTCATACGTTTAAAATCAGTGAATTCTGGATAGGTAGCAATATATACACATATATCGAGGCCTTAATAGTAGCTTTAAGGTTAGGGCAGGTGGGAGGTTTTAGCTAACATGTATAAAAGTGTGAATATTCCTTTTACAGGGACCATGGGTATGTTTAAGTGGACGTTTGACTTAAAGTTTTGAGACCTAAAACTGGGACTGTTTTGTGTAAAATTATGAACGGGATAGCTATTAAACTTAACCAAGTTAGGGACTTATTAAGGAAGGGTAATGGGGTGATTAGAGCTTAACAATGAGGTAATTATACGGGAATAGACTAGATGTCCATCATAGGTTGATGAGCCATCTTACTGATTGGTTCGTGTATTGATTTCGTGTTTTTGATTTGTTAGCTTGTTGCTAGTGCGAGGACTTGTGAAGAAGCTATCAGGTGAGTTTCATAGTCCCATGTTTACTATTGATTTTGACTTCTAGATGGGATGGAAGATACACTGTGTTATGTTATTTATAAACTGATGCTGTGAATGTTTTTAAGGTTTGAGATGGACTTGTGTGTACATTATGTGATTAACTGCTATGTGATTTTTTATTGTGTATGATTTGGATTGGGGGACACGTGCCGTCTCAGTTATTGTGGTTTGACAAGGTAGTGGCCTTGAGGTTTGACAAGGTAGTGGCCTTGTGGTTTGACAAGGTAGTGGCCTTGAGATAGGTACATAGTGTGATCATCTACGGTACCATGTTGTTTGGCAAGGTAGGAGCCTTGGATTTTGGTTTGGAATGATTGATCTTGAATGCTAGTTGTTAATACATAATTGTAGCACATTGTCCATATGTTATTGTGTTGATGGTTGTTATTCACAGCTTGTAATTGATTTAGCGTTGGAGTCTAAACCTATAACTTTCACCAACTTTATGTTGACGTGTTTTAGTGTCTCTTTCAGGTGATACTATGGTTATGCATGAGAACATAAGTGGCTAGGATTGGAGAAGCTTAGGAATGCATATAGAAGGAGAATCCTCGTTTCCTTCTTAGTTTTTATTTGTTCTTTTAATAAGTGATACTGTGGCACACATATATTTGTTTGGTTATGTTATTTGTTTGTCTTGGGTAAGCGGTAGGACTGTTACCTACTTACCTAGACTCCTGAGTCTGATGAGATATTGTCATGAATTTGTGTCTCCATTTTATGACATTTCTTATTTCATATAGTTATCCCTATAGACACGCCAAAATAGGCTTAAAATGCATTAAATAGTAGCTAGTAGTAGTAGTGTAGCAAGTATATCATTCAATAAAAGTGCATAAAAATGAATTTTGGAGGTGCTACGGTACTTTATTCTAGCATTGCGTGAGGGCACGACAATGGTTTAATATGGGGGAGTGATGAGACTGCTTTTATACATAGTCTCATCATCCAAAATAGGCTTAAAATGCATTAAATATCATGAAATATGCCAAATATATGCTTGTGTTTGTTACATGTGTATTTTAGGTACGGTTATTGAGAAAATGTCAAAAGATCACAAGAAACAAGCAAAAACAAACACGGGAAACGAAGCCGCACAATGAACAAAGCCCTAATGTGGATTTTCCAAGAATAACCCTTGAAGAATTAAAGATTATACAAGAAGGGTCCTCCAATATTGAAGAATTGACTCTTTAAACCCTCGTTTATTCATAAATACAATTTTGGTCCTTAAAGTTTGTCAAATTTACAAAAAGGGCCCTCCACTTTGAAGAATTAGCAAGAATGGTCCCTCAAATTTGAAGACATGTCATTATTAATCCTCCAAGAAGTCAACAATACAAGTCAACACCTTGAAGAATGAAGAAAATGCCAAAACAACCCTTCAAAAATCATCAAATTACAAGAAATACCCCTGAAATTACTTTTGGAAACTTTTTGGGGCAAAAGTATAAAAACTGAAACTTGTATAACAAAGGGTTTCAGCTTTGTGCTTATTAAACATGAAATGAAGAAGGAAGGAAAGAAGAGGGGTTTAATGTGGTCAGACAACAGACTTACCTAGACCAGTGGTGTGTGGACACGTGCCCTACTACCACTTTTCCACCAATCACAAGCCACTTCTCTCCCAGAACAGCATTCCACCATGGCCGTTATAACTAATTTATTAATTAGTCTAATTAGGCGCCTAACACCTAATTTAAAAACTTAAACGGATCAAACACCATGTTCTTGGTGTTCTTCACAAAATTAGGCATTCACTAAATACACCAAATTAACCCTTAATCTTTTCCAGATTTAAGATTAAGGTGGTTATAAACATAACCCAACTCTTAAACCCCATGCCACATCATCACCAAGCTCACATGATAACCCTTGCTACATACTTTTGGGGAAACTGCCAAAACAAGCCAGAGAATCAACCATCCATATACAAGCTTACATTTAAAGCTTTGAATGAGCCCTTAGATCAAATTCCAACAGCTATCAACTCCACAAACGTCCAAGAGAACTTCACATGTTTAAGAAACTTCAAAATCGACAAGGTCAATTTGAGACTTCTACACATTAGGGTTTATAGTTTTTTTAGCTTTTCTAGTATCCATGTAGCCTATATAAAGGCATAGGGCTGCAACATTTACATTTGCTCTTGGTTTTTCCTAGTTCACATTTCTATAAATCCTTCTTTCAAATTTAATGAAAAAGTGTTTGAAGTGTTTAAGAAATCTAAGTGCTAATCTTAATCTTTGCTTGATTATGTTATATGTTTGTGATTATTAAGTTCTAAAACCTGTTTTTAAACATTGTGCAAGAATTTCCATAATTTTCCAAAACATGATATTTTGCTAAGTTCTTGGTTCAAGCCCTTGGAATTTTTGGATTACAAGTGATTATAGCACCCTGATAAGAAAATTATCAAGGTGTTGTAAGCTTGTGGTTTGCCGATAATCAAGGAGTGGGAACAAGTTTGCATTAATCAGGCTTTTTTTTTCATTTTTCTGGTTTATATAAATTGTGCCTTTAAACTTGTTGAATCTTAGCAGGTGTTATTGGAAGCTTGTGTCTTGTTTAGCTAGACACATCAGCTCAAAAATTCGTGAGTGTGGATGTACATTCATGAGGTTTGAGTCTCTTTTCCTAAAAATCAGTTGAAAAAGTGATATTTTGTGAATTTGTGTTCTCCTGTTATAAGAGGTGTTCTTGTGGCTTGAATCTGCTTAATACTGCATGATAATGATGTTATGATGCTAGATTAGGCTTGGGTAAAACTGAATCACACATTTACTTGTTTAAATCTTGGATTAAAAAGTTAAAGGGGTGTTTAGGTTAACCTTTTTAAGCTTTGAATGCTATTTTGAGTTATTATTTAAGGTTGTTAGTGTTTGTATCTGATAAATACTTAGTTGTGTGCTATTATCTACAAGTTTTCAGCTTTGTAACATCAAATCCTATATTGTGCTATAACTCACTTGATTTTGCCTGTTTTGACCTAAGATTTTGGAAACACCTAGAGTGTATGCATGTTTAGGGCTAAAAAGTGTTAAATCAGAGTTTGTGTAACCTGTTTAGGAGATTTGAGTGTTTGAAAATGGATTTGTGGTCAAGTACATCAGCAAAGTTCATAATCCTCTTGTTCTTTGTTCATCAGTAACCTTTTTAAGCTTGAATCTTGTTCTAAACTTTGAATCATTGCATGAAACTAGTTGATTTATGTTCATTTGAATTTATATAAGTAGTTGTGTGCATTTGGTTCAATTTGGTTGGCTTATTCTTGCTAAAACTGCTTATTTGTTGAAATCTGCTTATTCTTTATGTTTGTGTGATATATGGTGATCTTTTGAATTAATTGTATCATTTGGCTTGTTGTTTTTGTGATTCTTGTTGTTTTCCCACTGCTGGACACCCAAAACTAGCCACTGCTAGTGTTAATTCTTAATCAGCTTATTCATAAGCCATTTTAGCTTATCTAGACTTGAAACAACTTAGTTTTTGTAATCAATCTTCCTTATTTGACCCATTTGACTAATCTGGAGCATATTAGGGTTTGACTTTTAGGTTTGACTAGAAAACTAAACAAGTTTACTTTTACATAAGTGCTTATTTCTTTTTCTAGCTTATTCTTTGTGGTTATTTGAAATATTTTTGATTATCAAGCTTAGTTTTGTCATTTAAAATCTTTTGCAAGTTGAATAAGCACTTGAGGTGGCCTAGAACTAAAAAACGATTATTTTGTCGTTTTCTGTAGAGAGCTTTTGCTTATTTCAGGATTATTTCTTGTGCTTATTCAAAATTTCTTTTCACAGATCTCTTTAGTATCCCAAAAGAAGCTTGTGTGTCAAATTAGAGCTTATGGCATTAGCTTATGGCTTAATGGGCCAAAAAGCCCATTAAGAATAAGTTGTTGACAATTAAGCTGTGATAAGCTCACTTCAGCTTTTGGGCCTTTAGACTTTTGTTCTTAAAATTGAAGTTTGAGTTAGATAGGTGATTTTGGGCTTATTTGGACAACTTTTTGCTTAATGGGCCAAAAAGCCCAATTTAGTGGACTATTTTTCATTTCAGCCCTTTTGTAGGCCCAATAGGGGTGTTTTGTAATTTTAAGTTCATTTCTGTGTTATTTAGGATAAAATAAACTAGTTTGCAACTTTTTAGAATTTTTTATAATTTTTTGATTTTTAATATTATTTTATTATTAAAAATTAAATTTTAGAAGTTTGCAAATTTTTCATTTTTCCTAGTTTAAATACATTAAGTTAGGAATTTTAAAATTTTTAGATTAATTTTGTTGTCATTTAATTAATTTTTAGAATTATTTTAAGATTTTATATTTTTTAATCATTTTTAAATTATTTAATTAATTTTAAATTTTTCAAAAATAGTTTTTTAATTTAGTTAAGTCATTTTAGAGGTTTATAAAGTGAAAAATCTTTGGGATTTTTGTTAATTAAATTGATTTTTTGGGCTTTAATTAGCATTAAAAAATTGTTATTTAATTAAATAAAAGGTTTGAGTGATTTTTTATTTTTTTGTAAACTCTAATTATATTTTTTAGGATTTATTGCAATTTTTTTGGAATTTTTAGGGTAAATTTTAAATTTCGTCACTTTTTACGGTTTTACGTGCACGACTTCGTCTTAGTGTAATTTTATCGCAACCGTCATCCTTTTCTATTTTCTTTTCTCTTCTCATAATTATAATCACAAACACTTAATCATTTCTTACACAACACACTTGCCTCCTTGGTAAACGAATTTGAACTTCACTTGGTCATTTGTGCTTGGTTTTCCTAAACCGACACTTAATACTTGCCATTTTTACGCCTTTTTCCTAGAAGATCGTATTTTACTACAATCAGTCATTTCCAAAGATTTTTGCATTATGTTTTTACTAAGCCTCGAATGATATCAGTTAGTTGCAAAAGTTGATATTACATGTTTCTAGTTTCTAAATTTATCACAGTAGAGTTTTACAAGCACAATACTAGGATTAAATGAGAACAACATGTTAATGATGAAGTATTTCAAGCTTACAGTGATTGGATGAATGTTAAAAATAATGCAACGAGCCCTACTTATTCCTATTTTCGTTACCCAGCTACACCAAAACCATAGGTTTTATAGATCTCACAGTAACCCTTAGTGTTATTTGGTTAATATTTTTGGCTAGTCTTGCTTGCTGCTTGAACCAACGAGAACAACAAAAGAGAAGGGAAGGTTGGTATGTGTTTGTCCCTGCTTGTGACTCAACCAGAAACACAAATGGAGTGTAGTATGTGGTGTTTTCGGTTTTAAAGAGTGAGAGCCGAGAGAGGTGAAATGCAAGATGTTGGAGAGATTGAGGAGATTGCTAGTAGTACTGGGAGATTTAATGGTTGTAATATATATATATATATATATATATATATGAGTTCAATACTAGATGGTTGTGGTTTCGAGCTATTTTCTTCCCATGATCATTTTAGAGTTACTAAGTACTTGTCATACTTGAAAGGATGATGTCCATAAGCAAATATATGGCTCTAATAGTGTCTACATAGTCACCAGCAAGTTTAGAGAACTAGGAGATGTGTCTAAATTTCGGTGGAGGAGGGTAGTCAAGGGAGTACAAATGTTCGGTTTGAGATGTGGTTGTAAAAGGAAACACAAGGGCATGAATTTGGTGCCATGCAAACATGTGATAATTAAGGTATAAACATCACCATGATTTGATTATCTAGAAGGAGAGTGATGTGTTTGATTCTAGGTGGTAGAGGGTAGATTAATATTTTCATACTTAGTGAAAATCTTTGTATTAGCTACGGTAGCTAACTTGCGAGATTCTTTACGGATCAAGCTTGTGTCAACTAGAAAGCAACAATGGTAAGATTCTTTATGAATCAAACTTGTTCCACGAATTTGACCGGGTAAACTCTATTGGAAAGCAGTGAAGTGGATTAAATATTTGCAGGGCAATGTAAACGTGGGTTTGGTGTATGGGGCAAATCGTGGCAACCATGTGGACGTAACAGGTTTTGTTGATTCAGACTACGCTAAGGATCCTGATAAGGGTAGGTCTCTCACTGGTTACGTATTTTTAGTACAAGGATGTGTTGTAAGCTGGAAAGCAACACTACAACACGTGGTGGATCTTTCAACTACAGAGGCAGAGTACATGGCCCTTACGGAGGCTGTGAAGGAAGCTATTTGGCTAAGGGGACTCTTGGAAGAGTTGGGCGTGAAGCTCAACACTGTTGCAGTTAATTGTGATAATCAGGGCGCGATTCACTTATCGCGGAATCATGTTTTTCATGAAAGAACTAAGCACATTAATGTGTGTTATCACTTTATCAGAGAAGTCTTGGAAGGAAAGACGATTGAAGTTCTGAAGGTGGGTACTTGATAGGTGTAATCCCTACAACAATGATACATGAAACATAAATGATTGAAACTCATATATCAAAACTTATCAGAAAAAAATTATGTGACTAATTATGAACTACTGGGGTTCAGTCCACATAGTCACAGTTCACGAGGAACATTATGCATGAAACAATGACACATAACTAAATATGAATGACGGTTGTCCATCCATATTAGTAAAACAATATCGATGAAAACATCAAGGTTAAAACCTCAAGGTGCTGAAAACATCATGGTTAAAACAACAATGCGCTGAAAACATCAATACGTGGAATAACAAACGTTGGCTTAGGAAACTCCTGGTGACTACCCACTAGTCACATGTCGAGTTTTAGAGCCTACAGGCTGTAAAACGGCTACCCAACCCCACTAGAAGAGAACCCCCAGTCAGATCAACACACGCATGTTTTCCTCCAGCCCATCATAAAACCAAAATATCCGCTGGTCTGAGTGTGGATCTTCCATCTAACGGATCAGTCAAGAAGTTCACAGGTGGGCTAAAGCAAAGATAATCAAAAGGTGGAGAAAAGGAGTTACTTGGTCTGTAACAGGAATTGAGAAGTTTAGGATTTACCAAGTTGATGATACTCGTGGTCATTGATTTAGACCCAAACTCTTGGATGTGTGAGGTGTAAATCATGGGATTGATGAGAAGAGCCACTCTAAAATACGAAGATTTTAGAACTTTCGAAGATTACTGTAGGCATTACGAAATAATTGACCTACCTGCCTGCCTGGTTTCATTAGTTTTCCCGCCAATTGAGGTGCTAGCCTGGCAGCTTCCAGCTGCCCCTTGTAGCAAAACCGCAAGTCGATCCCAAAGATCCTTGGCCACTTTATGTTCACTCACCATTCTAAAGATATCAGGTGGAAGGGCTTGAAGAATTGTCTGAACACCCCTTTCATCGACATCTGCAATGAGTTTGTTGGCATCGGTTAACTCATCCGAGGAAATGCGTTAGCAGCTTGGATCTCATCATTAAGCTGAAGGAAAATCTTCGTATACGTGGGAATACGAAAGGCGTCCTTCATGGTTATGAATATATGAACCATGGTGAAAGAAGGAAAGGACACATAAGCTGAAAAGACATGTATGCTGGAAGGACATGAACGTGACATGACTGAAGAAGACATGGAACGTAATCATGACTGAAAGAACATAACTGAATTTTATGTGTGCAAAAGTGATGATCAATTCCACGAATATCGGAGATTTTCTAAGCAATCGCTTTCTTATGATTCTTCAGCACAGCGATAAGTCGAGATTTTTCGTCTTCTTTCAAATCCTTAGCGATGATGACGGGTAACTTCTTATTGTCTTCAAGGAAAATGTACTCGAGATGAGACGGTAAAACGTCAAGAAGTAGCTAGCACCTTTCCTTGACACATGTCTAAGTGGTCCACAAACATCAGTGTGTATTAAACCAAGTAGTTCAGTAGCCCTTTCAATATTGCTATTAAAAGGTTTCTTGGTCATCTTCCCAGAGATACAAGATTCACATTTATCAAATGATTCATCATTGATATAAACACGAGCATATATTTGGCAGTTTTAATGATATTTAATGCCTTTTAAGCCCGATTATCATTGATGTTGATGACGAAGACAATGGTATTACTGATGATGAAGACGCCCCTCATGATTTAAGTGATGAAGAACGTGTGAATGATGATGATGGTGAAGACAGATTTTATTCAAGTGAAGAAGAGGACTTAAAGGTACAACTTAAAGGTACAATTTACTTGTTGAAGGCGCGAAGTGATGTGGTCTATAGAGATGGAGGTAATTATAGTCTAGTATTACTCGTTTTCCAAAAATTCATTTTTGACCAAAACCTTTGTAAAAATGATCATGAGATTCTTCAGAAGTTTGACATGGATCCTCTTATACCAACAACGACTCCTTATGAAGTTGCTAAAATCAAACTTAAGAATGAGCCAGACCCCCCGGTTAATGTTCACATGTACAGGTCTATGATTGGCTCCCTCATGTATTTGACTGCATCACGTCCGGATATCATGTTTGCAGTAAGTGCTTGTTCTAAACACCAAGTTAGGTTACATCTACGTTCCCCTCGTTTCGGCCTTTGATTCGCCTCGTCACGGGCCTAAAACGGACTCTTGTAGACCAAGTTATACCATGTTCAAGAAAGCCCTTTTCTTCACGCGATCTGGGGCTTCCGAATACATTTGGGCTCTATCTTCAACACTTGAACATCCATCAAACCTTCTACACCGACCAAAATGGACCGAAAGGGAACTTAACTTGGCAAAGCCGATGAAAGTCTGATCAACCTACCCATGCCAAATCTGTGGAAATTGTACGTTTTACGTATTTATGAAGGATCGGTCGCTCTAACGATAATTATGTAATGGGCTCGTGATCCACTTAGTAAATGTATAGTCCATATAGCCCACATGTAGGGTGGGCTATATATATCCCCTCCTAGCATGTTAGGAGGGGTTGGTCATTTTCATTCATTCACTAATCAATCTTTACTTTCTCTCTCTACTATTCTCTTTTCTCTCCTTTCTCTCTCTACTCCCTCATCTCCCTTCTCATCTCTTTTATATTTATCAATCAATCCATACATCAAATCCATCTAATACAATCATGTAGAATAGGCCAAAGATCACGTAGACCTTCAATTGTTATCAGAGCATGGTTAGATTGGTTTATTCTTGTTTTTTTTTCATTTGTTTGATTTTGATGGGTTTTGATTTAATCACGCTTAAATATTAAAAAGTTTGTATATTTTTATAAAAAGTTTGTGTTTTTATGTTTTAAATCATAATTAAATCTTTGATTTACTTATTTTATATAAAAATCACAAATTGTTTTATTCAAAAATCAATTTTTTTTATAATCAGTTTCCATTTTAATTTTTTATTATTAGTTTTTCTTTTATCAGTTTTTTATAATCAGTTTTTATATAATTTTTTTTATAATTTTTTATATAACCTTTTTTATCATATCTGAGTTGTTGTTTATCAGTTTTATATAACCTTTTTATTTTTTTATTTTTTTATATAATCAGTTTTTATAAATTTTTTTATATAATCAGTTTCTCAATTTTTATCAGTTTTCTGTTTTTCCTTTTTGGTCAAAACTGTCAAAAGTATCTTGGTTATCAACATTCATCATCTTTCTGTCTAAATCTGTCCCAACAAAACTGTTCTTCCATTCTTAAAGTTCCGGACGAACAAAAGTTCCGGACGAACAAAAGTTCCGGACGAACAAAAGTTTCGGACGAACGAAATCTTCCGGACGAACGAAATCTTCCGGACGAACGAAATCTTCCGGACAAACGAAATTTTCCGAACGAACAAAATCTTCCGGACGAACGAAATCTTCCGAATGAACGAAATCTTCCGAATGAACGAAATCTTCCGAATGAACGAAATCTTCCGAATGAACGAAATCTTCCGAATGAACGAAATCTTCCGAATGAACATTCTTCCGAATGAACATTCTTCCGAATGAACATTCTTCCGAATGAACATTCTTCCGAATGAACAAGATTCAAATATAACGGGTTACTAGACTCCCCCCCCTCGACCAACCACACACTCAACGCAAACACACAACCACTCGAGAACCAAAACACAGACTCACGTAGACTCTATTTTAAAAAAAAAATAACTCAAGACAAAACTCATTCTCGAACCAAATCCATTCTCGAACTCTCGACTCGACCCCACCCTCGACTCCCTCAATTACTCAACTCAAACCAACGACATCTCCCTCACACCCTCGAACAACACCCTCACTCTCTCGGACACCACATCGACCCAAACAACCTCACACCCCTCACCCTCACCTCTCTCGGTCAAACCAACCAACCCCAGCTGACCCTATCCTCCCCCTCACAACCCTCGACACCCCTCTCTGAATCACACCATACCCAACTCAAACTCGAAAACCTTTTGACTAGATCACACTTTCTATTTTAAGAAAAACCCACAACAAAACTGACTCAAAATCACTTTGACCCTCGACCCAACATCAATTTGAACTCAAAAACCAAAAAGACTCCAACAAACCAAAATCATTAGACTCTCGATCTCAGTTTCACTCCAAACCTTCATCGATCTACAAACTCAACCCAAGACTGACAAGAAAGACTCTTACAGATGACAGAAGACTCGAGTTTATCATAGAAAACATAAAAATACCCACCTAAGACCCCTAAAAGGATCTTGAAGAAGTTCCTTGATTCGATTCTTGCTCATAATAATTACTTGACAGTACTGATTCGATCTGGATATGAGTGGCGTGGATTAGTGTTTGATTGGGAGAGAGAGAGTTAACAGAGAAAGACTGTGTGTTTTGTGAGTGTATGTTTGAGAGAGAAAGCGATAAAGTCAAAGAGGGAGTATAATATATTGGGGCGGATTAAACAAGGAAGTGGATTGGGGCGGTGGACACACTTTGATTGGGACACGTTTTGTTTTTCCCAGCCACACGTATCAAATTTTTTTTATTTTATCTCTTTGCTTTCTTTTCTAAAAAGTTTCTTTTATTTTTTATTTTCAAATACTAGATTTTTTATTTTTATTTTTTATATTTTACAAGTTAAGGTTATTAGTTAATTTTTGTATTTTGACACTTTTATTTTTCTAGTTTAATATATTTTGTTTATGAATTTTTGGCAAATCGTGTTGAGGCGGGTATTTTAAAAGTTAACGTGGAAAAATATTTGTCAGGTTAAACGTTATTGTGGCCGGATTTAAAGACAAACGTGACGAGTCAAAGTAACGAGCTTCATTTATATCATCAATCGAGGAATTTTAAGTGTTATTTACGGGTCTTTCGTTTTTCACGAATTCTAAAATCCCGAAAACAACAACATCCACGTCATTTTTAATCGATATTTAATGGATTCGTTCGATTCGACATGTCAAAAGGGAGAATTGCATTTACTGCAAAACAAAGATAGGAAAAGTGGCATCACTTCATTTCAAATGCTTCAGTCTCATCTTGTCACTCTTTCATGGATTCAAGGAGGCAGCGAATTTGTGACCATCTTTGGACAAGATCGTCATATATTCATCGACTCAATATTCACCACTTTGACCCAACTCGCCGAGCAACTCAAAAATGAAAACTTCAATCACTCTGCATCGGCACTTGCATTTAAGACTCTTGTGACCCAACTCACGCCTTTTCTCCAATTTAACATCATCAAGTCTGAAAGTTCAGTGATTTGCCAGTCATTTCTTCGAGATACACATACCGAGCTTCGAGTTTTCCGTGATACAATATTGAAACTCATGACATCGGTCTCATCTTCGATTTATCAAAGATCACGACCTCAGCAAGCGTATGATAATGGAGTACAAGAATCAATGACGCATATGCAAGAGGAGAATGGTCCTACGGTTGACAACTTGGAGCATAACGATGGCAAGAGCACGGAATCAGGAGAACAACATGATATCAGTGGCACGTCAGGGAATGTTCACGAGATCTCTCTTGATGACACCTTACCCGTTTATGACGAAGAGCCGAAAAACATGATACAATGTAATGTTGTTTATGATGTATATGCTGATGCCATGCCGCATATTGAGCATTCTGAACCTAATTATGACAAACATCGGATGGAAAAGAGTGATAGAAATACCACTTCTGATTCATCCGATGTGAGTCATAATGGGGGAGAAAGTGTTCAAAATGCTAAACATCATGATAATTGTCTTATAACTGCTTCATTGACTGCTTCTGATTCCAAGATTAGAGAGCTCGAAACGATTGTAGCTCAACAATCAAAAGATCTTGAGGATGCCAAACTTGAATTTTCTAAGAAAACGGACAAATTTGAAAAATACTTTGAAAAACTTGAAAAGTCAAACGTTGTTCTTGAAAGAAAATTGGATCAAAAAGTTTTAGATTCTAAAGCTGAAAAGGATAATCTTTTGAAACAAATTCAGTTTCTAGAGTCTAAATTGGCATCCCAAGATAGATTGCTCAAAGAAAATGAAACGTTAAAAGCCCAAGTTCAGGAAAAGGTGTTTGCTATAGCTGCGTTGAAAAACAAGTTAAGGAAAAATAGAGGACCTAGTGTGGACACTAAGCTTGAAAAACCATCAATCTTGGGGAAACCGCCTACAAATCAGTTCGTCAGACAACCGATTGTCAGACAACCTACTGCATTTAGATCCGAGCGACCATAATCCTCGAGACCGCGGTTTGCCTCCCAAGTTGATTTGGGACATATTTCTAGAACAGTCACTCCACCAACTAGGCCTAATGTGACTAAATCAGTTTTAGCAAGACCTCATCACATGATTGTCCCTAGTTTCTCTAACAATAGTTCAATGAACACGTCTAGAACTAGTTCAACTGATGTGCGCCATGATTTTGGTCAAAGGGAAGCTATTCAAAAGACACATGTAAGAGATAGCAATGTCCAACCTAGTCAGATGCCTTCTAGATTACCCAACACTGCTAACCGTAGCATGTCACATGCTAGGAGCATCAATCAATCATCTAGGAATTCTAGATCTTACTCGGACATTAAATATGCTACTTGTAAAACATGTAGAAAATGTGTCTTTACGGCAAATCATGATTCTTGTATCAAGAAACTACTTAATGAGGTGAAATCCCGTGCTAGACTTAAATCCCAGTGGGTCGCTAAAATCAAACCCATTGGTAAAATGTGGCGCCCTACTGGTAGAACTTTCACTCTTGTAGGAAACGAGTGCCCTTTAACTAGGATAGTCTTTGATTCTATGAAGACTACTAGGGAGGAAATTGCAAAGGATGATACATCACTTAAGCCTGAACTTAAGGTTTTCTATAAAAGGAAACGTTTGCCTACTAAGACAAGTGAATCATCCCCTCAGGCCACCTCTGACACAAGAAAAGAAAACCGTGAACCCCCACGTGCTTCTAAAATAGCTATCTCTAACCCATGCAAAAGTATACAAACTCCTAATGAGAATGCAGGTACCAAAGTTGATGTTCCAAAAGAACGAAGCGGTCCAATCATTGTATACCGTTCAACTAAGGACACTCTCAGAGTTTGGTTACTGAAGAAGCAGATATCAGAGAAACTAGTATCTCAGGGGATTCATGGTTAAAGCTTACACAGGACTTACAGTCACATAACAGACTGTAACTCGCTCTCAAAAGACAGGAAAGTTCATCCCGATGATGACTTATCCTCATTAACGAGAAATTAAATTTTCTCGGACACGAGCTTACGTTAAAACCATTCAAAGGTTTTAAGCTCGTGTATATGGTTTATCATTAAATATCAGATGGTAACCCGTGCTTCAAAGAAAGGATAGTTTATCGCCGATGATAAACTTATCCTAACAACGAGAAATTAAGTTTTCTCGGGCATGAGCCAATATTAAAAACATTCGAAGTTTTTAAGCTCATGCACAATGACTTACAGTTAAATGTCAGACTATAACTCGAACTTAAAATAAAGGAAAGATTATCTTTTATGATAACTTATCCTCTTAACGAGAAATTCACCTTTCTCGGTCATGAGCTTGTATTAAAACATTCTAAGTTTTAAGCTCAGAAAGGAAAGTGTATCTTTTAAATAAGAGAACTTTTCCTCGTAACGAGAAATTAACCTTTCTCGGTCATGAGCTTTCCGTTAAAACAGTCAAAGTTTTCAAGCTCATGAACACGACTTCTAAGTAAATGTCAGCTTAGGACTCGTTCTTCAGATAAAAGGAAAGGTTATCGCCGATGGTAACTTATCCTTACAACGATAAGTTTACAACTTCTCGGACTTGAGCTTTCCTAAGATATTCCAAATCTTAAGCTCAAGTAATTGGTTTTCAAAACTTTGAACACAATTTTTCAAGAATTTCTCAAAAGATTTTTCTAAATCTTTCAAAATTGTGTGTTCAAAAATGTTTTGATAAAAAGAGCTTGTCTTCTGGAATCGATAATATTTACGAACCTAGAAATGTCATTCAATAATGACACGGGATTGTAAATAAAGTTCGAGCAGAAGTTTAAAAAATTTAAAACATGCTCCATTATGGTTTGCTATTATTTCTGATGGTAACCCGCTTTTCACTTTGAAGTCAAGCATTTCACTGGAAAGCTTTGACTTCAGAATCCGAAGTTATCATCTCCACCAACCATAGCAACTTACTATTGATATCTACATACTCGACGATGCGACTACTCAAACGGTGACTACAGATCTTTCAATAGAACACGGGTCAACAATTGAGGGGGAGCAATTGTCCAGCATTCAGAATCCGTGATGCCGAGAGTGCCAAGTTCACATATTGGTGTCAAGACAATGATATCAATCATACACATGGAGTCAAGAGATAACTTCAGAAGTTACGAGGAAGACCAACATTCGTGAACAAGAACCATGTGCTTCTTTCATATGATGTTCTCCATCATTCAGGTCCAACCTCGTAAATTGCTAATATTGTGAATTCATTATCATATATAATCTTTGTACGTGATAAAATGTATTTTATTTACGTTTCAAGTACACCCTCATTAAATTGAGGGGGAGCTTGTGTAATTCTTGAAGATAATTGGATTTGCATTTTTCTTCCCAAATCTTCTTAAAATGCTATTAAATCAATTGATATTAAAAACATCGATTGGGTTAATATTTTTAATATAGGGAGAAAATGTGATTTAATATGGGATATGATCAATCATAAATGGTTTGACTTAACGTGATAGCTCATCCCGACATGTGCGAAATGTTTTCGGATATCGTGGCATATGTTAAGGGGGAGCAAAATGGATTTGCACTTCAAAATGGATTTCATGGTGACATACACTTACCCAAAACATCTCTATTCACGATGGTGAAGATTGTGGTGACATAAGGATGGTAGGATAGGTTAAAGTCCAATGATTTCTCTAGAACCGGAGGAATCTTCCCAAGGACATTCCATAGCTAGAAATAGTAGTCCTTAGAAAAGATGGAGAAAGACTATGAACGTAGCTGAATGCTGACCAAGTACTTAAGTTAGCACTGGAACAATCACAACAAAGTGCTAGTTATGACGTATTGGTAAGCATTGAATGGGTTGAAGAATGAAAAAGAATTGTAAAGAAAAAGGGTGTAAAGAAAGAAGCCCTCCTTACAACTTTAGGCAGGAACCGGGTCAATACATATGCTATTGAGATCATTTTTGTTAATGATTCTCGATATTGAAGAAAGACATCATGGACCCAGTGATGCAATGCACAACCCTTCCCAGCTAACTCAAATATCTCTCAAAGGTATTTGTTTTAAATCAAACGGAGATCAACACGTTATCTATTGGTTTATTCACTCCGAATAGAATAATATTGAAAAAGTGGCACTCCTCTCCAGCCTCCGATCGCTAAAATCCAAAATGCACGATCGAGTCTAGAGCCATTTGAGATCATCAAATATCTCATTAGGAGACACTTTCATATTTTCTTGCTTCTTCACACACTGTGAAAAGTAAGAAAGATCTTAAGAGTCCTACGCAAAATCTTCATGATCTTGCCTGAACATCCGAGTAATAGGAAGGATTTACAATGAAGATGGAAATCCTTCTTGAGCGAATATCAAAAAGCTCATGGTAGGTGACTTGTGCGATTCTTTATGAATCAAACTTGTGATAACTGGAAAGCAACGGTGGTTTAATTCTTAAATGAATTTAAACACGTTCCAGGCCTCTACGCAATATCTTAGTGATCTTGCCAGAACATTCAGAGTAATACTATTAAGTATTTACAGTGACGAATGGAAATCCTTCTAGTGTTAACATCAAACAGCACTTGGTAGGTAACTTGCAAGATTCTATATGAATCAAGCTAGTGACAACTGGAAAGCAACGACGGTGCGGTTCTTAATTGAACTTCACTTGTTCCAGGAACATGAATTGACGGCTTCAAATCATGCAGATAAGATTATCCAAATGATTCACTCTTTACGTTCGCAGTCAGCTTTGGACGGTCGAGTAAAGAGAACGGGTTTACCCGCGAAATCTTGTCAAGGAGGTTCTTTATTGAAACTACCTGCCACAAGTACGATATTTAATATCGTCCAACGGTCTTCACCGACCAGAGGTAAAATGCTACCAAATTAGAATGAAATGTTCAAGGCCATTTCATCCGTGTATATTGTTTGTTGCTAACTGTCTTATGCAGCGTAACAAGAAGATGGCATTGCGGTGTACAATCCAAAAGAAGTCGTCACCACATGCTCATACTACATAAAATTAGTACTTCAAGAAATTCAAGAAAGCCTGAAGGTCAAGTCTTCCGCTGTATCAAACTCTGAAGCTTTCAAGAATTTAAAAGTATAAGTATGTGGAACATGAAGTCACGAAGAGGCAAATATCACAAGTGAAGAATGCACAAGGTCAAGGCAAGAAACATGCTCAAGACTAAAGTCAAAGATCACATCAAGCATATTCACAAGAACAAGATCGAAGACTCAAGCATAGATGTTAGGTTTAAGATTTTGTAAAAAGATGTGACCTCCCTTAGGGGGAGATTGTTGGAAATACGTTTTCCCAATAAAGTCTCGGTCACATCTTAGTTAGCATAGATCACGAGATATAGACTATTTAGAACTTTGTCTCTTGGAGCGACCTCCCTTATGGGGAGATTGTTGGAAATACGTTTTACGTATTTATGAAGGATCGGTCGCTCCAACAATAATTATGTAATGGGCTCGTGATCCACTTAGTAAATGTATAGTCCATATAGCCCACATGTAGGGTGGGCTATATATATCCCCTCCTAGCATGTTAGGAGGGGTTGGTCATTTTCATTCATTCACTAATCAATCTTTACTTTCTCTCTCTACTATTCTCTTTTCTCTCCTTTCTCTCTCTACTCCCTCATCTCCCTTCTCATCTCTTTTATATTTATCAATCAATCCATACATCAAATCCATCTAATCCAATCATGTAGAATAGGCCAAAGATCACGTAGACCTTCAGTATTGTACTGAAAGTTTATGTTCAAAAATTAATGTATATAGTTTTAATAAGTAATATTTTGGATCGTCATTATTAGTTATAATTATAATTAATATAATTGGTAATAATTTATGCACATAAAATGTGTCTAAAGATAAATAAAAAAATAGCTCTATGGTTAAAATGTCAAGTTTTTAAGTAAGATAAGTAAATATATAATATTTACTATATTATGTTCTTTTATGTAAAGATAGTTTATAAAAATAATATAGGATAAGTGATAATAATAATAATGAAGCCGGTGATGTGTCCAAAAGGTAAAACCAAGGGTTTTAAAGCACCTACCCGTTATTTTAGCTTTGTCCTCAAAGCTTAAGATGAGGTTACTCGTCCAGGGAACAAGTGAGGACACTTTTCTTGAACGTGTAATTTCGTGAACTCCAGTTTATACTCATAGGTGTAGTTATTGATCGTATGACTCCGATGAGTAAATTTTAATACACAAAGTAAATTGTCTTTTATGTTTTGGTAATTTACACATTTGGTCCTTCTATTTTTGTAATGTGGCCCTTAGGGCACAAATAGTTTTCCAATAAAATAACTTAGGGCTCAAATTTAGTTCCAAAAGTGGAAAAATCAACCGCTAAGGTCTTTAATCCGCGTTAAATCAACTAGGGCTTCTTTTAAGTTTGTTTAAGTCCACGTTTAGCCCTTAGAGTTTTACAAGTCTCGTCTCAATATTCTAAGGCTTATAATATGTTTGACAAATGACAAATGGCAGAAGATTTTGTAAAAGGTTCATCAAATTATATTTGAGTTCTAATAAGTTTATAAGGTTGAATAAAATGAAACAAGCTCGTTTTAAGTCTTGGTTTTATTTAAGTGTCCTTCATAGGCCTTATTGGGCCTCGGTATGCATAGATAAGGTTCATTAATGTTTTTAATAGTTCTTTAAGAGATTTTTAAGTCTATTAAGCTTCAATAAGCTTATGTGATGTTAGGGTAAAAAAATAAGTCGAGAATCAATAGCACAATGCTATGATCCAAGAGAGATGAACACTAATCTTTCTTAGGTTTCTTCATAAGGACGTAATAATGATAAGATATTTTTGGAGGAATCTTGAGTCAAAAAGGAATACACTCCATAGCTGGATTAATAAAATAATATAAATAATGAGTCATGTCGAATATATTTAAGCCCACTTGTTTATAAATTTTTATTTACATCGATAACCGTCATCATCCATGTAAAGTAAAAATTTATAACTTCATGGTTCGGTGACCTATGATTTCTTTATTCAAACGGAAAAGCGTCCTAATTCGTTTCAATAAGGATTTCATAGCCCAACCTACCTAAATATTCCCGGCAAGGCTTACCATCAAAACGGATATAATATCTTAGAAAATAGATATTACTAAGAGGGTTTACAGTCGGTTTATTTATAACTTTCGTCTTCAGACGTCCCATAACATCTTGATACGAAACTACAAATAAACTTCTGGTCCGGTGGCTTATAATCAAGAGACTTATGCTCCATATTTAAACGTCATCAAAATATAGAGTCATAAGTATTTTGGTTTGAGTCCCATCGCATCATTTAAACATGCAAACTTATCCAAATAATATCACATAAAATTACCAAAAGCAAAGCGTATGAGTGGTCAATAAGTTGTGTTCCATAGGTGAAGTTCAAATCACGTACGTTAAAATATGTATCAATCAAGGATCTATAATATAATGATATATTATAAATGTTGTCAAATAAGTATAAAGAACTATCAGCGTATAAGCTTAACGCTTAAATAGATACAACAAGTAGTCCTGAAGGATTCCAAAATCTTGGTATAAGATTTAGGGTTTACTTGGATATTATTAAGGTATGAAGTACATGTTATTAGTTGGTAGATAGTGCACAAGGTTTTAAAAGGTGGAGAGTAATCTTACACACTAGCTAGTAATAATAGCCAAAAGCCTTAGTATGAGATTCATAAAGATTTAGTTAGAAACTCCATGATTTTTCAAAGGCATAATTTAGTTAGATTTTCAAATATTTAATTTTCTTTTCCAAAATTTGATCAAATTTCCCCCCGATTTAGTCAGATTTCCATGATTTGGTTTCCAAGATATGATTTTTCTACCATGAAATTTTCTAAGATGAGATTTTCTAAGATTTACCAAAATCCTTTTTAGATTTTTCTAAATTTATGAAATCTATTTAGATTTTTCAAGATTTATAGAATCTGCTTAGACTTTCTAAAGATATGGTAAGATTTCTAAATATTTCCAAAGATTTTATTTAGATTTCCATTTAGATATTTCTAAGGATTTGTTATGTATCGTTTAGGTGGTTATAATGCATTGTTCGGGTCATTATTCTTCAGAATCCATTCTATAAACGTTTGAGGAGCGAGGGCACTTTAAATCGTAAACCCAACCACTCAGTCAAAACGTAATATCGAGATGGAAAATCTTTAGTATAAAGCTCCTTACTAACATGACATGTTTATATTCCAAATAGGGTTTCATTAAATATCTTAAGTATTTTAATAGCTTCATGAAGATATTAAACAATCGTAATATGTAAAGCACGTAAACAGTTAGTATCTAGTACTATCATAAATTATAAATGCATAGGATAATGAATTGCATTTAAATCATATTATGCATGCTCTCTATGCTAAATGCTCTCTAAGTATGTCCCTTTCAAAAGCCCAGTTTTTAAAATCTCAGTTTTTGACATTTTTGTCCGGTTATAGTTCAGTTAATAAAATAAAATTTATATTTTTGATCTGATTCTCTATAACCATTGCTCTAATACCATTCTGTGACACCCTCAAATCAGGTTTGTAGCAGAATAGTAATTGGGTGTCACGTTGTGGATCACAGAACAAATGACCTACAAAGCATTGATCATAATTATATGCTTTTGAAATACAATTGATACAATTATTGCTTTAGTACAATCAGTTGAAATATTGAATATCAGTTGTTACAAGTATCCTAGTGAAAAATAGATCCCTAGTCATTTTATGTTCATAAATGATGCTCAGTCTATGCTCAAATAATCCAGCTTAATTTCCTGAGAAAACATGCTTAAAACGGTCAACATAAAGTTGGTGAATTCATAGAGTTTTGTAAAATCATAGTTCAGGACTGCAAAATGTCCTACACAGTGTTGCAGAATGTTTGATATACAAATCATGTTTAGGATCTCAAAATATCCCATATAGTATTCACAAGGTTTGATAAAATCTAGTTCAGAGATCTCAAAATGTTCCATGTAGTTGTAAAACCCGTAAAAATAAGGTCATATTTATTTTCTCGTGACTTTTAATTAAATTATATTTTAATTATTTTTCCACTTATTTAAAATGATTTATTTTGATTTATGGAAATTTTTAGATATTTTTCAGATTTAATTTAAGTCATGAAAACTGATTTAAACGCCCTCTCGCATAAATTTTATAAAATCGTGACGGGTTGACGGGACGGGAACCTAAGGCGATATATTTCGACTTTATTTAGTCATAAATATTATTTTTTATAAATTTCATATTTACGTAAATAAATTTGCACCAAATTAGATTTTTAGCGACTTTTAGGAATCAAGTCGGGCTAGAACTAGTTGTATTTTTATTTGGGCTTAAGTTATTAATAAGAATCTTGTAAAAGGGCCAAAGCCCATTCTTTCTTCATTTCATTTTAGTCGACTACACACTAACACACATTACAACAGCCATATTTTTGTTTACCAAAAATACTCTCTCTTTTCCCCTGTTTCTTCCTATTCGAGGAACACCATCACCAACAGCCCAATTCATAGATTTTCCTTCATCAATAACTCAATTAAAACATACCAAAATTATCATTGGTAAATCCTAAACATAAACCCATTACTTATTTGCACATGCAATTGATTTTTATAAAGTCATAAAATTCAAGGTTTGTGTTGTTGCATGTTTGATCATGGGATTAGACATGCGGCTTTCTAATGGTGGAAAACCCCGAGAGATGTGGTCTTGATGTTGAAAATCAATCCTGGCCTTCGAATAATCTCTTCTCCATTCTCTCTCTTGTCAGTCGATCATCCAAAGGCTGAAAATGGCCCATAGTCACACGGATTGCCCTCGTGGCAATCCGTTGTGCTTCTCGTGCTTGTTGAAAGCTGATTTGGCAAGCTATGATTGGTGGAATGGTGGGGATGATGTGTTTCACCCAATCAGAGAAGAGAAAAGGGCCACGTAGCTTTGATTCTTCCATCTTCAAACGCCTATTTAGTTGGGAATTAATTTCCCAAGCGTGTACTTCATGCGCTCTTATAACTAAAAGCCCCAAATTATTTTACAGTCTAGGGTTTGGGGAAATAGTGACTGGTTTATTTGGTGAGGTGAGAGAAGGGAGATGATATAACTTTGGTTATATCGAAAAGGTAAAAAGTGTGTGTGTTTATGAGTTTTGTGTTTGACCGAATGAAAAAAATGTTTAAGTAACTTCCACCGTTCAAAGTAAATAAACTTAACGGGTTATAAAGCCCATTAAATCTTATTTCGTTTCTATATTTAACCATTCAAAATGATAATGGTCTTGTAGCCCAAAACAACTTCATTCGTCACATGGATTGTTGACATGGGCTTGTATTTGGGTTTTTGGTTACAAAACAGATAACATGTATTACTAATGGACTTTTTAGCCCATTAGTCCCAATGTGGGTCCCACAAGCCCAAATAATCTTCAATAACCAAAATCCACTAAAAATGGACTTGAATTGGCTTTGTTGATCTTTTCTTTAAACTCGTGTCGATTTTGTCGGTTTTCGCGAACTTCGGTACCTATACACATTAAACAACAAAAAAATGTATACAATGCCATATTCATACTTTTTATGCATTTATTTATTTTTTTATGGTACAAATGATATGAGTAAAATCACTCATATCAATAGCTATCACCTAATGGTTTTTATGACTAAAACGGTAAACCAGAGTTTGAAAACCGAATTCTGATTTTGTAACCTTTCAAAGATCGCAACTTTCTTGATAAATGGTATTAGATCTTGACTCGTGGTTGGTCTCAGTCGTTAGTATATTCATGAGGCTTACTAATGGTGGAAATCTCAGTACCTTAAACATTAATTGTTAACGGGTTTTTTGTTTACAAGGTTGACTATTGCAGTTTGACCATTAAGTGCTTATGGTGGAGCTGTTAGTGTTTTGGACTTTTAGAAAGTTCCGTAAACTCTTAGATCGAATGGTTGAGCATTTTGGAAACTAAATTCCAAGCTTGTTTCAGGGGTTTATATCCCATAGCAATCGGATTTATTGTTTGGGAGAGACACTCTTCCCAAGACAGCCTTATCAGAACTTTTTGACTTTTACGTCTTTTGTTATGTAAACTTGAGGCGTTTTGTGTGCAAACCGTATTGGATACTTGGTTTAACACTCAGAACATGTAGAATACATAATTCCTACAGGTTGTAAGCTTTGTCTATCCTTAGTTCACTTTGACTTAAGTGTTGGTGCAAAATTTACCCGTAATACATTTTTATCGAATTATTTTCGTATATTTGTTTTATAAGCATATAAAACGCGTACGTAAGGGTCGTGATCACCTTTGTAGGTCACGAATCGCCTTGGAGTTCTACTACCTACTCTTATACATCCCGGTTCCATTGTTCATCCGTCATCGGTTCATCCGTTTCGCTTAAAGGTGAGTCTACATCCTCGCTTTTATACTATCTTGTAAATGGTTTTTAAACCCACGAGGGGGAATACATGTTTTTTATAAACTTAGAACACAAGTATTTTATGGTATGGTTGTCCCTTTATGAATGGATCTGTGGTTGCCTTTGAATTGCATTAAGTGGTTGCCTTTGTTAAATCCTCAATTGTGGACCGTTAATTAACCTATGATGGGTTAACCGCTAGTACACTTAATAGATATATGGTGGAAGCCGCCCCGGTTCAGTTTGTGTGGACTTGTTCATAGAAGCTTAGGCCTGACATCCACACTATTTGAACATATTGTATTGATATGTCTCGTACGCGGCAATGTGCCTATAGTCTGGAGGTAATGACAATTAATAAATCTCCTGTCTTATTAGACCTACAAGGGAGTGTCTAAGGGTTCGGTTCCATGAGCTTAATGCAATTTATGTTATATACAATTATTATTTTTGATGTAAATTATTATTCGATGCTTGTTGCCTTCATGTATACCACAAACTTATAATCTTTGCTTGTGTTCAAAATGATTACATAAACCTATATATTTCACTCGGCATTTTTGCTGATCATTTTTACTCACATGTATTTCAGGTAATCAAGAAGTGGAAGCTTGGTGGTCACGGGATTGAAGTTGTGCATTGATGTAGCTATTAAAACTCTTTGATTCATTTATCGTTCCATTTCTAAAGGAAATTAATATTTTGTTTGAACTTATCTTTTGGTTTCGATATCTTGGGACTACGCTACTCTGATAAATGTTTTAGGAACGATAAATCTAAAACTTCTCTTTTCGAGTCGTTCTTTATAAATTATGTGTTATTGTATCATTGTTTAGCACCCAAAGATGTATTCCGCTGCGTGTAAATTTGGGGGTGTTAAAGATTGGTACCAGAGCCATGAGTTATAGAGAAATAGGTCTTTTTTTAAAAAACCTAAAGTATAACTGTCAGTTTTAATTTTCAAAGAGTCAGTGCACATGACTTCGCGTGACTTCAGGTTCAAGCTACTTCTGAGATTACAATTTTAGTATGAGTTATTACGTATCCCTTATTGCCAAGTATTTATAAATAAATACTATAATCCCTTTATTGATATATAATTATATCTAGGATCCCATTATCGAAATATACTTATATCGTTAAACTTTTAGATGAAAGTTTATCATTTATTAATGATTAATTTAAATAAATCTCTATTATTCATTTTATTTATTTTGAAAGTATTCGAATTGCTTTTATTGCAAAAATTCTATACTATGACCTTACATATCCGGGAGCGCGACTAGTTAATGTTTCATTCTTTTCTCGGTATATTTTGTGTTTTTGGTGAATCGAGCCACCAGAGATTTGTGTACCTTGCACCTTGAAACTTAAATTATGAACGTCATGAACCGTTTTGGCTTTCTAATTTCTTGTGGGTATTCTTGCATTTTTATGTAATATTTTCTTTATATGCTCATTTATATAAATTATATTTCCTTACTATGTAATCCATGATACATGTGTGTATGAAAAATTTTGGGTCATTAAAAAGTGTTGGTAAAATATATTAGATGACGTGGAATATAAATTGTGTTATAATGAAAATTCTAATAAAGTCTGATTAAACTTTGAGTTATGTTTAAAAAAAAAACTACTGTGCAGATTCTGCAGGGGTAAAATCGTCCATTTCTGGTCTGTTTCAGGGTTCGAGTAAAACTGTGAAGTTGTTTAAAATGTCATTTTACGTCTACCGCGAGGAAAGTGGTATTGAAACTGAATATTTAGGGGTCTTCTATGTAATCTAAAACCTGCGTTTTTTCTAAAAATCGTCATTTTTTACAGATCTGATGCAGTAACGAAAAAGGGAAAAATCGCCCAGTTCTGGTTCGTTTCAGCTTTCGTGTGAAACTATAAAGTTGTTTAAAATGTCGTCTTACTTTTATCGCGAGGAAACCAATTCTGAAAAAGAATATATACGGGTCAAAACTTAAAAGTTAAATCTGCATTTTATAGTAAAACAGTCAAACATGCGCAGCAGCTTGCAGTGGCATTTTGGTCATTTTCTGTTGAGTTTCAGGTTTCGGGTAAAACTAGAAAGTTGCTTGAAACGTCGTTTTACATAAAAGTACTTTAGACTCTGAGTCTTGAAAATGTCATTTAGTTGGCCAATTAGTCGGGTCAGACCTGAAAAGTCAAAGCTGAATGTAAAAAGTCAAATCTGATAGAAAAATTGGAATATGTTTTTTTGAAACGTTTCTAAGCAATTTTGAGTTCATTTGAGATCATAAAATTTTAACGAATATTATTTTACAACTAACGAATATTGGTTGCATGTGAAAATGTTTAAAAATAGAAACTTTACAAGATTAGCAATTACCGGATTAACAGTGTAATTTGAAGACGAATAAAATACTTTCTTAAAAGCATGTTTGTATCGTGTAGCTTACGATTAGTACACATGTGGATTGTTTAATCTTTTTATATACATGACTCACTTGTCATTCTATTTTGTTTTTCTTCTAACCTACCACTGAATTGGGTGAGATTTGAAGTTCTGTCTTCACATTCTTCGTCGATATTTTTAGCACGTGTCTCATGGCGATTCCGTCTAAACATTATAACATCTTGAAACTTATCAACTTGTAATAATTTCATTGGTTGTTTTATGAGCTACTATTTGCTACTTTTTGCAAACCTTTGGCTACTTTATACCTTGTCATAATGTCACCTTATAAAGAAATCTGATATTGTTTTACGATTATTTTCACCAATTGTTTTTACTTTGGTCTTATAAAATACTTTTTGTATCATTAAAAGTTGTTTATTGAATATCTCGCACATTACTTGCATCCTATAAATTTATAAAATATTTTAAAATTCCATTTTACAAATGGCTTGGTTTATATATAAACCTAAGAAACGTAATACTAGTTCGACGAAACTAAGCACTGCATTGCTAGTCCTAAATTATACATGACCTGATCACCTATGTCTAATTTAGAAGGAGCCATGCTAGGCTGAATAGTAGTCAACTTAAAAATCTTGATAATAATCAACTTTTTACTTGTATTTATGAAAAAGGTAGATAAAATGAAATAAAGTGAAAATAAGATTTTGAAAGCCTTTATATTTTATGCAAGTAGTACAATTTAGAGACATCCGCATATGTTTTCTTACCTTTTCTGGAACGAATTACGCGCTTATGAGTACGTTTTTACTCAACGATCGTTTTCCTACTTGTTACTTCATCTTATCTCGTAACTAAATTCTTTTGACAGTTCGTCTAACTACCGACTATTGATACTAGACTTGAAAGTCTTGATGTTTTATCCTTCGATCTCTACCAATCTTATTTATGCGATTGGGTAGATCTTTCGAAATGTCTCCACACGTGAATAATGAATTATCACTAGAGTGATTTTCTTATATCCGGGATGACGTCCGTCACTCTCGTTTGTCTCGAAATCCACTCTTGTGAACCGTGCATTGACTTCTCTCTTTAAACACTAACATTGTTTATTTGATTTATTTTAATTACAAGTCATTATTAGGAATTTTCTTTGATTAAAATTTTTGTATGGATATTATTTTCGATCGTGTATCGACCACCGCGAACTTAATGAGATGAGGTTGGTGAACCACCGACCGCATTAACGAAATTGACAACTTATTAAGAAACCATAACCATATTATCATTATTTTGAAAATGTCCTAACATTTCAACATAATAACCGAACAAACCTTGTATTTTAATCAAGAAAGTACCTCAACCGATGTTTAAGGTAATACCAAATCTGGGACGGATAATTGTGACCAACCTTGTTTTAATATTAATTTTTAATTGATTCTTCTCCCTCGTTTCCTCCTAATGTGAATTATTATGTTTTACGGTTACGTGATTGGAGATCCCTCGTCGATCGTTAACCTTAAATCATTTTAACACATCTTGTCCGTTTATCGAGTTCATTTTATCTCGTTCTGTTCCACTTATTGAAATCACTATTTTATTCTGAGTTTAAAATAAATCTCGAGAAGTAGTGTATAAGAAGAAACGAGCCCCGGACGGTGCTCCCTTAAAGTGGTGAGGATATAAAACCCGTAAAAATAAGGTTATATTTATTTTCTCGTGAATTTTATTTTAATTATATTTTAATTATTTTTCCACTTATTTAAAATGATTTATTTGGATTTATGGAAATTTTTAGATATTTTTTAGATTTAATTTAAGTCATGAAAATTAATTTAAACGCTCTCTCGCATAAATTTTATAAAATCATGACGGATTGACGGAACGGGAACCGAAGGCGATATATTTCGACTTTATTTAGTCAAAAATATTATTTTTTATAAATTTCATATTTACGTAAATAAATTTGCACCAAATTAGATTTTTAGAGACTTTAAGGAATCGAGTCGGGCTAGAACTAGTTGTATTTTTATTTGAGCTTATGTTATTAATAAGAATCTTGTAAAAGGGCCAAAGCCCATTCTTTCTTCCCGTCATTTTAGTCGACTACACACTAACACACATTACAACAGCCATATTCTTGTTTACCAAAAATACTCTCCCTTTTCCCCTGTTTCTTCCTATTCGATGAACACCATCACCAACAGCCCAATTAATTGATTTTCCTTCATCAATAAATCAATTAAAACATACCAAAATCATCATTGGTAAACCCTAAACATAAACCCATTACATATTTGCACATGCAATTGATTTTTATAAAATCATAAAATTCAAGGTTTGTGTTCTTGCATATTTGATCATGGGATTAGACATGCAATATGTTTATTAGTGTTTAGACTAATAGAATTACTAGGAATTTTGTCCAAGAACACCATGGGTGGCTTGATTGAGCCGCGGCCAAATATGATCCCATGGGGATCATGTTGTGGTCTTGAGTGATTGGTTTTGTTGATTAGCTTTGTTGTTATGGTTATTGTTCTTAGGTGGGTTTTGATTTTTGACCATGCATGATATGGATTTATAGTGTTCTGATCTATATAGGTTAATATAAGATGTGTTTTTGATTATTGGAAATGAATTAGAGGTTGTTTGGTATAGATGTTTTGATACCAAAATTCGGACAGCGGGTATGTGATCCCAAAACTCACATATTTTCTACTGTTACCTGCCCTTTTTACAGCTTAAATGGGTTCCTTAGACCTTTTTCATGTTAGTGGCGAGTTAGACACTCAACTCCTCCGGATGAGGAAGTTATGACCTATTAAAGTTCGAAAGGCATATTTTGGGACAGCAGGTTTCATAGCTTGTGGCTACAGGTTATTGACTCCCATTTGTGCATTTTAAGGTTTGATACAGTAGTAGAGATCATATATGAAGTCCTCCCACTGACCTCATGTTAATAGCTATCACCAAATGGTTTTTATGACTAAAACGGTAAACCCGAGTTTGAAAACCGAATTATGATTTTGTAACCTTTCAAAGATTGCAACTTTCCCGATAAATGGTATTAGCTCTTGACTCGTGGTCGGTCTCAGTCATTAGTATATTCATGAGGCTTTCCAATGGTGGAAATATCAGTACCTTAAACCTTATAGGTTAACGGGTTTTTTGTTTACAAGTTTAACTATTGCAGTTTGACCATTAAGTGCTTATGGTGGAGCTGTTAGTTTTTTGGACTTTTAGAAAGTTCCGTAAACTCTTAGATCGAATGGTTGGACATTTTGGAAACTATATTCCAAGCTTGTTCCAGGGGTTTATATCAATAGCCATTGGACTTATGGGTTGGGAGAGACACTCTTCCCAAGACAGCCTTATCGGAACTTTTTGACTTTTACGTCTTTTGTTATGTAAACTTGAGGTGTTTTGTGTGCAAACCGTATTGGATACTTGGTTTAACACTTAGAACATGTATAATATAATTTCTACAGGTTGTAAGCATTGTTTATCCTTAGTTCACTTTGACTTAGGTGTTGGTTCAAATTTTACCCGTAATACATTTTTATCAAATTGTTTTCGTATATTTGTTTTATAAGCATATAAAAACGCGTACTTAAGGGTCGTGATCACCTTTGTAGGTCACGAATCGCCTTGGAGTGCTACTATATATTCTTCTATAGCCCGGTTCCATTGTTCATCCGTCATCCGTTTATCCGTTTCGCTTAAAGGTGAGTCTATTGCCTCGCTTTTATACTATCTTGTAAATGGTTTTTAAACCCGCGAGGGGGAATACATGTTTTTTATAAACTTAGAACACAAGTCTTTTATGGTATGCTTGTCCCTTTATGAATGGACCCGTGGTTGCCTTTGAATTGCATTAAGTGTTTGCCTTTGTTAAATCCTCAATTGTGGACCGTTAATTAACATATGATGGGTTAACCGCTAGTACAATTAATAGATCTACGGGGGAAGTCGCCCCGGTTCAGTTTGTGTGGACTTGTTCATAGAAGCTTAGGCTTGACATCCACACTGTTGAACATATTGTATTGAGAAGTCTGGTACGCGGAAATGTGCCTATAGTCTGGAGGTAATGACAATTAATAAATCTCCTGTCTTATTAGACCTACAAGGGAGTGTCTAAGGGTTCGGTTCCATGAGCTTAATGCAATTTATGCCATATAGAATTATTAGTATTGATGCAAATTATTATTCGATGCTTGTTGCCTTCAAGTATGTCACAATCTTATAATATTTGCTTGTGTTCAAAATGTTTACATAAACCTATAGACTTCACTCGACACTTTTGCTGATCATTTTTACTCACATGTATTTCAGGTAATTAAGAAGTGGAAGCTTGGTGGTCACGGGATTGAAGTTGTGCATTGATGTAGCTATTAAAACTCTTTGATTCATTTATCGTTCCATTTCTAAATCAAATTAATATTTGGTTTTAACTTATCTTTTGGTTTCGATATCTTGGGACTACGCTACTCTGATAATTGTTTTAGGAATGATAAATCTAAAACGTCTCTTTTCGAGTCGTTCTTTATAAATTATGTGTTATTGTATCATTGTTTAGCATCCAAAGATGTAACCCGCTGCGTGTAAATTTATGGGTGTTAAAGTAGTAATGCATTAAGGAATATAAAAATCAAGTTTAGGATCTCAAAATGTTCCATGTAGTAAATCACTAAGGAATATAAAATCAAGTTTAGGACCGCAACATCACAAAAATAATATTGCACAAAGCCAAATACTATAAAGTAACTACATTTTCTATTGCCCGAAACTGACACTTAACTCGTTAAGCCCTCAATAAATGAGGACCCTTCTCCTTTATAAAAATGCACCCATTACAATGTTCCGACATGATATAAATCTGTTGTCTCGGCCCAGGCACAGTGAGCGCTACTCATCCAGACGGGGATGGTCAGTACCAAATAGATCTATTTATAACATTCAGGGAATTCAATAGTTTTAACAGTTTCAGTTCATGGGTAAATGAGGCATTCTAAAATAGGAAAATGTAATCAAGGGTGATAGTTCAGTTTGAGTCCTATAAAATGTGTTACGTGTTTTTTCCCACGGTATTGATCAACAGTTTATTAAATATAAGAGTGGTGTCATGATCTCACGACGTTAAAATCATATTATCATAACAATTCATAGTTCATTAGTAGCATGTCTCCCCCTCGCGGGTTAGTAAAAACATAAATAATAATGAAACGCGAGACTATGAACTCACCTGATGAACTAGCAATGGTATAATGGCACGATGTAGACATGGAGAAATAATAGCTCGAAATAATCCGCAGTCTATATTAAAATAAGATACGTATCACTATACAAGAATAATGACAATAAAAGTAGCATTTAATCCCCTAGTATGTGCTTGAGTTATAAATCGATGGTTTTTAACAATTGCGAAAGTTTAGCGTTTTAGTAATAATGTAGTCGTTCAATCAGGATATATTTAGAAATACTAAATATTTGTTGTCGGGTCAGCTTATTTATTCGGGTTATTTAATGGGTCAAATATCCTAAATATATTATATTTTTATTATAAACATAATTAATTAAATAAATTAAATACTTATTGTAAAAGTATTTTTAAAATGTGAAACATGTTTCATTTAAGGTAACACAACATGTTGGTGTTGGGGAAACATGAGACAAGGTTGTTGGTGTTGGGAAAACAAGAAGCATTGTACATAAATGAAAACATATTAGGTTATGAACTTCGTTTCTTTCAATTTTTCCGACAGTGGCTAGATTTGAACTAACGGTGGTAATTATAAACTAACGGTGGCAAGATCTATATGGTGCTTTGTTTTGAAAGTAAATAGCGAGCTCCTAAGTGATTCATGGTATAAACTAAAGGTATCCTTAGAAAGATAGTTGAGTCGTCTAAAGGCCCGTGTGTTTAGTTTTATAAACCGAGTTCGTTTGATAGGGTAAAACCATGTTCGAAGTAGGCGTCGTGAACCTATTTTAAAGAAAGTGTTTGTCAAGTCACTTTCGATCTAGTCTACGGTTTTCGATAAAGACTTTCGGTTTGAACTAAAAATAGGCTCGTGTAGCGGCATGGCCGTCTACAACTTTCATTCTTTACTCGACTTGGGGCAAGGCTGTTTCGAGGGTCAAAGATGGGTCGCAAAAGGTAGTGTTGAAACAATAAATAACTTATATATTTCGACTAAAAGTAAGGCATGTTCGGCGAGTTTCGGTAAGTGATTTCTAGCTCGTTTCTTAACCATTTTAAGTGATTCGGGTTACTATGGATTCTTAGCTATCTCGACTACCTTTTGCCCCCATAAAACTTTTGGGCACTTATTACTAGGTGGTTCGTTTAGAGGTCTAAAGATAAGGTTTCACAACTATCTAATTTCTTTCATACATTCCCATTAACTGCATAACGTGGGTAACATTTCATGTTTCTGTTTAAACGCAAGGAATACTATAATGTAAATTGTTAAACAGTGGTCATTTCCAAAGATATTTGTGTTATGTTTTTACTAAGCCTCGAAATATATCAGTTAGTTGCAAAAGTTGATATTACATGTTTCTAGTTTCTAAATTTCTCACAGTATAGTTTTACAAGCACAATACTAGGATTAAATGAGAACAACATGTTAATGATGAAGCATTTCAAGCTTACAGTGATTGGATGAATGGTAAAAATAATGCAACGTACCCTACTTATTCCTATTTTCTTTACCCAGCTACACCAAAACCATAGCTTTTATAGATCTCATACTAAACCTTAGTGTTATTCAGTTAACATTTTGGCTAGTGTTGCTTGCTGCTTGAACCAACGAGAACAACAAAAGAGAAGGGAAGGTTGGTATGCATTTGTCCCTGCTTGTGTCTCAACCATAAACACAAATGGAGAGTAGTATGTGGTGTTTTCGGTTTTACAGAGAGAGCCGAGAGAGGTGAAATGCAAGACGTGGGAGAGATTGAGTAGATTGCTAGTAGTAGTGTGAGACTTAATGATGGTAATATATATATATATATATATATATATATATATATATATATATATATATATATATATATATATATATATATATATATATATATATATATATATATATATATATATATATATATATATATATATATATGAGTTCAATAATATATGGTTTTGGTTTCGAGATATTATCTTCCCATGATCTTTTTAGAGTTACTAAGTACTTGGCATACTTGGAAGGATGATGTCCATAAGCAAAGATATGACTCTAATAGTGTCTACATAGTCACTAGCAAGTTTAGAGAATTATGAGATGTGTCTAAATTTCGGTGCAGGAGGGTAGTCAAGGGAGTACAAATGTTTGGTTTGAGATGTGGTTGTAAAAGGAAATACAAGGGCATGAATTTGGTGACATGCTAACATGTGATAATTAAGGTAGCAACATCACCGTGATTTGATTATCTAGAAGGAGAGTGACGTGTTTGATTCTAGGTGGTAGAGGGTAGTAGCACAAAGATCTTGGATTTTGAATGAACAAGTATTGTACTAAAAGTTTATGTTCAAAAATTAATGTATATAGTTTTAATAGGTAATATTTTGGATCGTCATTATTCATTATAATTATAATTAATATAATTGGTAATAATTTATGCACATAATATGTGTCTAAAGATAAATAAAAAATAGATCTGTGGTTAAAATGTCAAATTTTTAAGTAATATAAGTAAATATATAATATTTAATATATTATGTTCTTGTATGTAAAGATAGTTTATAAAAATAATATAGGATAAGTGATAATAATAATGAAGCCAATGATGTGTCCAAAAGGTAAAACCAAGGGTTTTACAACGGAAGCTGCTAGTCTTCGTCCAATAACTGATAAAGATGAAAATGATTTTGCTTAGCTCCTCAACAATCCCATCTGCTTCTCTGGATTTTTTTTATATAAGTATAGGACTCATAACATCACTCATTAACGCATCTAAAGATCCCAACTTCTTTGCCAGCACGCAGATCAACAGACTTGAATGTGATTATCATTCCAATAAACTCATAAAAGCAATGAACACTTTGACGTCATATCTTAACAAGCCAGCCAAAGCTCCTGTACTAACTGTAGAAATTGTAGAAGGTAACACAACTATCCCCATTGACTTATTTCTTAGTGATGACTTCAATTACTTGGTTCAAGGAGAAAACAAATATGAAACTTCCTTAACCATGGTCAAAGCTGCACTTTGGGATAACGTAGCTTGGATTGAAGAAAAGGTTGGTCGTATCTGGAGACAACATATTGTTCCTCAATATGATCTTTATGCCGAATTGGGTGCTTCGCACTAGGGACCCAACTTGAGACGAGCTTACAACTATGCACGTCGACAACAATCAATTCACGATGTCTTCTCCCTGTTACAAGTTAAAAGTGTTCTAGGAGTGAAGACAGATCCCAATCAAGGCTATCCTCACATAATAGAGATCAAACTCAAGAGAGAAAACAACAAAACCTACATTACAAGGAAGGAGACTTCTCCAGACTTCGCCTTGAAGACATCGAAGATTTATTGATTCTCCTAACTTAACAAAATTTAACACATTTGGAACCAGAAGAAATCATTACCTTGAATTCAGTTGTTCGAATGTACATGCATCAGATTGTGATCAAGAAACAAGTTAGAGACTTGCAACTTGGCGTGGAAAGCTATCAGAGGAAGTTTAATCTCACCCGTCCATACACCAAAGTTTCTATTCAGCATCTCACCAAATGTCCCTACACAAGTACTACAGACCCCATTCCAGGTACTTTTTACTTGAACGCCTCTAGAGAGAAGAAGTTTATGAGAGTCACGGAACTTCACAAGTTCAGTGATGGGACTCTTAAACATGTATAGGATAAATTGTTGCATCTTAACGTCGTCAAGAGGCTCCTAGAGGTCAAGATAGAGTGGCACGAGGGCTATATTCAAAGTGCCAAGTACATGATAAAAAAGATTGAGACAAAGTTGCGGGAAAGACGGTTGATGAGAAGTTTAGAATGATTCGTGGGTGGTAGATCGTATGGAGCTCACCACAGGCTAATGTAACGATCCGCTTGATGTGGTGATCGTACTATATCAGGTCAACTCCATACATTTAATTGTGAATATGTATATATTGTGTATATAAGGCTTTTTTATGGCATGCTGTAGTGTGAAAGTATGATATTTTTCAAGAATTTTTCACGAGATTCAAGATCTTTCAAACATATAGTACTTAAGCACTACAGTTAACCCTCATTAAATTGAGGGGGGGAGCATTAATAGGTTCTATGGCCTAAAAATGATTTCATTTTTCACCCAAGACCGGTTAATCCATTAATATCCAAAATATTAACGGTTAACATTTTGGATAAGGGGAGAATATGGGATTAAGGAGACTTGTAAATATACATGGCTAAAGGTGAAAAAGACTTAATGCAAAATCCAACTTAATATTTGTAATGCATATGTCAAGGGGGAGCATTTTGTTGTCAAAAAAGACTAAGGTACAAAATATTTGATATTTATATCACAAGTACCTTAGTGATTTCAAGGAATTTTCATGGTGACAAGTACTTACCCAAAACACACATATTTCACGAAGGTTTTGGTGACAAAAGGGTGGTAGGATTACGTACAAGTCTAATGATTTTTCCAGAACCGGAGGAATCTTCCCAAGGACAAATTCCATAGCTAGAAATAGTAGTGCTTAGGAAAGATGGGGAATGGATTGTGAACGTAGAAGAATGCCGACCAAGTACTCATTCTAGCACTGGAACAATCACAACAAGGTGCTAGTAATGATGTATTGGTAAGCATTGAAGGGATTGAAGAGTAGAAAATAATTGTAAAGATAAAGGGTGTAAAGAAAGAAGCCCTCATTACAACTTAGGCAGAAACCAGGTCAACACATCTTGAAGGCGATAAGGCATCATGGACCCAGTGATGCAATGCACAACCCCTCCTCGCTAACTCAAATATATCTCAAAAGATATTTGTTTTAATATCACGGAGTTCAACACATTATCTATTGGTTTATTCACTCAGAATAAATTGATATTGAAAAGGTGGCAATCCTCTCAAGCCTCTGCTCAGCAAATCAAAATGCACTATTGAGTCTAGAGCCACGAGATCATCAAAGGTCTCATTAGGACACTTTTCCAAGTATTCCTTGATTCTTCACACACTGTGAAAAGTAAGAAAGATTTTTATGAGTCCTACGCAATATTCTTGTAATTTTGCTAGAACATCCGAGTGATACGAAAGTATTACAATGAAGGTGGAAATCCTACTTGAGCCAACATCAAACAAGATCATGGTAGGTGACACGTGTGGTTCTTTAAGAACCAATCTTGTGATAACTGGAAAGAAACGATGGTTTGACACTTAATTAAAATCAAACTTGTTCCAGGGCCTCTATGCAAAATCCAAGTGATCTTGCCAGAACACTCAGAGTGGCACTCTTTAGTGTTGACAATGATGAGTGGAAATCCTTCCGTGTGTCAACATTAAATAGCACCGCGGTAGGTGACAACAAGATTCTATTAGAATCGAGCTCGTGCCAACTGGAAAGCAACGATGGTGAAGCTCTTAATTGAATTTCACTTGTTCTAGGTTCATGAATTGACGACTTCAATCATGAGGATAATTTTATCCAAATGATTCACTCTTTATGTTCACAGTCAGCTTTGGACGATCGAATAAAGAGAACATGTTTACCCGTGAAATCTTATCAAGGAGATTTTTAATTAAATCTACTTGTCACAAGTACGATATTTAATATCGGCCAACGGTCTTCACCGACCGGAGGTAAAATGCTACTGAATCACAATGAAATGTCAAAGCCATTTCATTCATGTCTAATTATGTTGCTGCATTCGAAGACGGTGGCGTTGCGGTATACCAGATGAAGTCGTCCTCACATACTTAGGGGGTGTTTGGTTAAGCTTATGAATTGAGTTAGGCTTATATTATATAAGTAATTTATGGCTTATATATTATAAGCTTATAAGCCTAAATTTAGTGTTTGGTTTAGCTCATCAAAATTAATAAGTTAAATGACAAAAAAGTCTATGAGTATTAAATGATTTAGTTATTAAATGTGGGGTATAAAAGTCTTTTTATATATTATTGTTATGTAAGCTCACCTTTTGTTATAAAAGCCTCACTTTTATGGCTTACCAAAACACCCACATATAAGCTTATAAGCCCACTTATATAAGCTTAACCAAACACTTGGTTTCGGCTTATAAGCTTATATAAGCTAATAAGCTTATAAGCCTACTATATAAGCTAAACCAAACACCCTCTTATACTTATTGCACCAAATATTTTAGCAAAATTCAAGAAAGTTCAACCTAAAAGTCTTCTGCTATATCCACTCTGAAACTTTCAAGAATTCAACAAAGTATAGGTGTGTGGGACATGAAGTCACGAAGAGGCAAGCATCACAAGAAGGCGAAGATCGTACGTGAAAAGTCAAAAGAACATGCTCTAAGCCAAAGCCTAATGATTATCAAAACATATTCACAACAATGAAGAAAAATAAAAGAAGAAAAGAGAAAGTGGACTACGAGCACAAGAACAAAGATCTAATATGCTAGATTTAGGACTTTGTAATTTGGAGTGACCTCCCTTAGGGGGAGATTGTTGGAAATACGTTTTTTATAGTTAGAAAGTCTCGGTCACTCCAACAATATAGTTAAGGGCTCGTAGTATAATATTGGTAATAGTTTAAGAAAGCCCGACCCATGAGCATGTTCATGGGCCGAAGGCCCAAGTCCATTTATGGACATGGGTATATAAACCCCTTTCCTTCATGGAAAGGGGTGTTGGTTTTTTCACATTTTTACTTAATACATTCCATATTTTCTCTCTACTTTCTCTCACTACTTTCTGTCTCTAGAAACATCAACCTCACTCTAGGATCAATATTACCATTGTTCTTCACAAAAATAGGGGAGCTTCTATGGTTGCAGGGGCACCCGTTGTGGCGGGGGGATCTGCTTTAGTAGGTTTTTGCATCAAATAAGACATCTGCAACATCATTTGTAGTAGCACTCCCCTTATCACTCCCTTTCTCACCACTACCTTTTTCCCCACTTGGAGTTGGATAATCAAACCATTCTGTTTCACCTAGATTATGATCTTCCTCCCCGTTGGAAACATCCTCAGCAACTCCATGGTTGAGGGTTTTCTATAAACATATATCTGGTGGTCTAGGGTGGTGGTAGTAGATGGCGGCCATGGTTAGAGAGAGAGAGATGGATGTAGGTGTTTCTAGAGAGAGAAAGAAAATTTATAAAATGAAAAAAGAAAAACACAAACAACAACCCCTCCTTGGAAGCCTTGGAGGGGTATTTATAGTCACACGCGTATTTACTATACAAAGTTGCCTAATCTAGTCCCTGCGCGTGTGACTATGATAACTATGGGAATTCTTAAATGTCGTCACATAAAGTGAGTTTCCAACTATCTTCTCTCATGGGACGACATGTAGAATTCCTTAAAATATTTTTCCTAACAAGTACATAATGATTAAGAACAAGAGCTTCTATGAAGCGTCCAATGTTGATGATGTCTTCTATGGCCTTTGACTTCAAGTCTTCACTCCAAAACGACTCATCTTTGTAGTAACTTTTAGAAGAAATAATGTAACAGGCACGAGCTAAGTAACCCATATACTTCTGGTTAAGGAGAAGCTTCTGGATTAACTTCCCCTAATTCATGCCACATATTCTTGATGTAGAAGATTTTAATAGCTTCCCCCTAAACCGACAATCCTCATGAGTAGTAGCAGAGCTTTCAATAAAGCTTAGAATGATTAAGCGCACAACATAATTTAAAAGCAAACCCCATCATATGAAATGATAATGTTGGTATGAGTGATTGAACGTTTGGGGCACTTCCTTCACTTGTCTATTCAAAGGACAAATCATGCTCAACATGTGAAAAAGGGAAGCACAATAGGGCCAGTTTCAAAACAAAACAATCTTTTCAATCAAAGAAAGTCTTCATCTACTCCACATGGACTTGTTTGGCCCAATATCACCTAGGGCTATTTTTCATGAAAAATATACACTTGTCATTGTTGATGAGTACTCTACGTACACCTGGGTATATTTTATGACAAAAAAAAGACATGCACCATATGCCATTATGTCTTTCATCAGAAGAGTTGAAAATCAAAATGATACTCATGTCAAACAACTCAAAACTGACAATGGCACTGAATTCAGAAATCATACACTAATCAAGTTCTGTGATGATAAAGGAATTTCACAAAATTTATCATCACCTTACACACCTGAACAAAATGGTGTGGCTAAAAGAAGAACAAAACCTTGATTGAAGCAGCAAGGACAATGCTAGTTAGATCATCTCTCTCTCTCTCTCTAAGCATTTTTGGACTGATGATGTAGCAACTGCTTGCTACACTCAAAATAGATCCATAATTGTGAAGAGACATATGAAGACTCCCTATGAAGTCTTCAGGGGGAGAATTCCAAACATCTCATTGTTACATGTGTTTGGGTGTCCAGTATTCAATCACAATCACAAGGATCACCTTGGTAAGTTAGATGAAAAATTTGATGATGGTTACTTCCTTGGATTCTCTAGTATCTAAAGCATAGAGAGTCTTCAACGCAAGAAGACAATGTTTTAAAGAAACTTTTCACATCTCTTTCAATGAAAGTTCTGAAGCTATCAAATTTAAAAATCCATCAGATGATGAACTTTATATTTATGAATCTCACAATTATCCATCTGATGAATTTCAACATTATGAGCCTTCTCAAAGATATCAAACAAGCAATTCAGTTCCTCATATTGATCCATTTGAAGACATGACAAGTCTTACTAAAAGAAATCCTTTAGTATCAAATACTGATGGCTGTCAATCAAATGATCAAAATGATCAGTCTCAAAATGATTAGTCTCAAATAAATGATCAAAATGATCAGCAAGCTCAAACAAATGATTAAAATGATCAGCAAGCTTCAAATGAACAACCTGAGCCTTATGTTCAAAACTCTCTAGTTATCTTAAGAGAACTAGGTCTTGGAAACATTTCCTTTGAACAAGAGGAAAGCCCTCCAATGATTGAACCTTTGTCTATGTAATATCCTTCAGTAGACACTAGAGACAATCCAAATCCAATTTCATGTCATGGACTTCCAAGCTCTAGCTCTCATCATGATACCAGTGCTTATTCACCAGCTCCACAAAAATCTTGGACTAATAATAGTCACATTCAGTTGGTGAACATAATAGGCAATCCTGTAGAAGGTAGAGTTACTAGATCTATGGTAAAGAAACTAAGTGTTGCTTCACCTGGTGAATGTCTCTATGCAGTTTCTCTCAGAAATTGAACCTACAAAGATTTCTGAAGCACTCTCTCACCCTAGATGGGTGGATGCTATGCAAGAGGAACTAAATCAATTTGAAAGAAATGAAGTCTGGAATTGGTTCATCTTCCATATGGTAAATCAACCACTGGCACCAAATAGGTTTACAAACTCAAAAGAGATGAAAAAAATGTGGTGACTAAAAATAAAGCTAGGCTAGTGGCTCAAGGATTCAATCTAGAACCTGGTGTTGATTTTGATCAAACCTTTGCTCCAATAGCACGTATGGAAGCCATACGTATCTTCCTTTCTTATGCCACTTACATGAACTTCACCATCTACCAAATGGATGTCAAAAGTGAATTTCTAAATGGTAACCTAAAAGAATAATTTTATGTCAAATAGCCTCCTAGCTTTGAGAGTAGTAAATACCTAAATCATGTCTACAAGTTTTACAAAGCTTTGTATGGACAAAAGGAAGCCCCAAGGGCATGGTATGAAAATCTCTCAACATTCCTCACTGAACATAAATTTGTCAGAGGAAAAATAGATATCACCTTGTTCATCTATAAATCTAAAACTGACACCATTCTGGTACAAATTTATGTGGATGACATCATCTTTGATTCAAGAAGCTTGAAACTATGCAAATAATTTGCCAAGCTTATGACCAACAAGTTTGAGATGAGTATGATGGGAGAACTCACATACTTCCTTGGTCTTCAGATAAAAAAATCTGACCAAGGAATCTCCATCAATCAAGAAACATATGTCAAGGATCTGCTGAAGAAGTATGATATCAATTGTGCTTCAATAAAAACACCAATGGTACCCCCTAACAATTTAGGACCTGATCTCAATGGAAAATCAGTCAATAAGACTCAGTATAAAGGTATGATTGGTTCACTCATGTACTTAACAGTAAGCAAGCCTGACATTCAATTCTCTACATGCCTTTGTGCAAGGTACCAAGCAAACCCAAAGGAATCACGCCTTACTGCTATAAAGAGAATCTTCAGATACCTAAAAGGTATACCAAGTCTAGGTTTATAGTACCCCAAGTCCTCAGGATTTGATCTCAAACAGTACTCGGACTCTGATTATGTTGGATGCAATTTGGATAGAAAATGCACTTCTGGTGCATGCCAATTGCTTGGTGGCAAACTTGAGTGTTGGAGTGCTAAAAAGCAGCAATCAATTGCCAGGTCTTTAGCAGAAGCTGAATATGTGGTTGCTGTTGGATGTTGTGCCAATGTTTTATGGATGAAAAGCCAATTGGCTGGTTATGACATAGACTATGAAAATGTACCAATTTTTTGTGATAAAACTAGTACTATTGCAATATCCCAATAATCTAGTCCTCCACTCAAGAACAAAACACGTTAATATCAGATATCATTTTATCATAGCTCACATTGTGAAAAGGGACATTGAATTACATTTCATCCCCACTCAATACCAATTTGCTGATATCTTCACCAAACCACTGGATGAACCAACTTTCAAAAGATTGATAATGGAGCTTGGTATGCTAAACATCGATGATACAAAACCTGAACCTTCAGCATTCATTAAAGAAGTCTAAAGGTTCAGTATTTCCTAACTGTTTTGATTATTGTGAAGTAGAAGTGTCTGAGTAAAGGATTGTGTAATGCCATTTGTCTATTTCATAATATGTGATTGTGTACATGATGTTCTGTCGCCTTATCTGACACACTGAATCTGAACAACTAATCACAAAAAATTCATCAGTGTTCCTTCAAAATTCTGAACAAAGTTTTTATCCAAATGAGTAGCTAGGCCTAAGTAAAGGAGCATGCAACTTCATATGTCTTGTTCACTTATGTGAACATGTATATGGGGTTTTGTTACCTCATTTGACGCACTGAAGCTCACAAGTATATCCATCAGGTTCAGCATATCTGGCCAACAGCTTTTAAAACAAATCAATCATGTGTTTTAAAAAATTAAATGGCATTAAATTTCTTTGGAATAAATATCAACATTCTTTCAAAAGATGTAAATTGTTTATTAAGGAAATTTCAAACGTCCACATCCATAGTCAACAACCCTCTGACACATGAGGCGTTTCACAGTTCAAGGAAACATAAAAAATATACTTTTGCAGAACATTAATGAGAGAGTTTGTGCCATCTGTTCAAAAGAAACCCTAAAAGTTTTGTAACTCTTTTAAAAGTTTTATAAAAACTTTCAAATTTTTGGGAATAAATTAAGGCCAGATCACTTGAACGCTGACAAGAACAACTCAAGCGTTGACAAGAACAAAGTGAGCGCTGACAGCCCAAGCGTTGACAAGATAAAGTCAAGCGTTGATAGATTGAAGACAAGCACTGATGGAAGATATAAGCTACACGTTTATTATGTTCTAGAATACTTCTAGTAAGGATAGAAACGACAATGTATTTTCTATGTTTATCTTTACTTAGAATAGTTGATACGTAGCTTATTGTACAAGGCTTCTTAGTCTATAAAAGAAGGCCTTTAGGTTAATGTTTATTATCAAGTTTTCATTAAGTTTTCATTCGTAAACATCTTTCATTGTAAGCAAGTTCGACATTCATAATCAAAGTGAAAGTTTTGTTTACATTTTGTGTTCTTGTTTAAGTATTAAATTCCGCATAATACTTAGATTCACAAAGCATATAACAAAGGTTTCTCTACGTGTTATACTTGATCTAATCTCGTATACACAAAGCTAATCGATCTAAGTTTGGGATCAACAAGTGGTATCAGAGCTTGTTGAGGAACTTTTGATCTTTGAAGAACACCAGAACGATATACGAACACCAAAACCCTAATTTTCTCAAAACCCTAAAAACATCATGTCTGAAGCAATAACCTCCTCCTCCTCACCCTTACCAAACATCAAGATTCCCATGCTTGATGCAACCAACTTTGACTTATGGAGGTTCAACTTTGAACAATATTTGGGGATCTTTGATTACACACTCTGGGAGATTATTGAATATGGAAACTCGTTCAATAAGGCTCAAAAGATTCAGGATGCCATTACGGCAAGATCAGCTGTTGAAGGATGTCCTGATGAAGATAAGAAAGAAAAACCTGGAGATGGTAGAGCTGTAAGTGCTGAAGATATTGCAAAGAAAAGGGCTGACATGAAAGCCCTAAATATTCTGAAAGTCTCCTTGGGACAAGAAAATCAACACAAATATAGAGGCTATGAATCTGCTAAGGATCTTTGGGAAGCAATTGAAGTTGCATATGGTGGTAATGCAGACACTAAGGAAGAAAAGAAAAAGCAACTTCTGCATGATTATGCTGTCTTCAAAGCTCAGCCCAATGAGAAACTGAGTAGTGTGAGAAGCAGATTGCTTGACATCACAAGCAAGTTGTCCTTCATGGGGACACAAGTTGGTGATATTGACACCAATGCTACTTTTCTGAAAAGTCTTGGTGAGGCATGGAAGATTGAGGCAAGATCTATTCTTGCCAATAATACTTACAAGAGCTCCTCGTTTGATGACATCTACAAGAAACTAAGACTGTTGGAAGATGAAACTCTTTCAGCACATGGAAGCAAAGCTAGCACCAGCAACATGGCCTTCTTCTCTCATAGTGAAGGTCAATTCAATCAGAAGGACTCTTTTATGCATCCAGTTACTGGATCATCATTTGTCAGCGCTGGAACAAGTCCTGTCAACGTCTCCTTTTCAGACGCTGACACATTCATGAATGACTGCCCAAGAGTTAAACCTGCTGGTTTGGATTTGGATACTGTGTGTGCTTACATTGCTTTTTTGCCCAATGGTTCAGTGATTACATATGAGGACCATGAGCAGATAAGTGATGAACACTTGGAAGAGATGGACATCAAGTGGAACATGGCTCTTGCTAGTATAAGAGCAAATAGGTGGAATAGAAGGTTCAAGAAGAACATGACCTTCAATGCTAAAGACACTGCTGGATTTGATAAATCCAAAGTTGAGTGCTACAACTGTCATCGCATGGGGCACTTCATGAGGGAATGCAGATCTCCTAGAAGGTCTGATGCTGGTAAACCCTCAAGTCAGGTTGTTAAAGCTCAAGACTCCAAAGCCATGGTTGCAGTTCAAGGAATTGATAGTACTGGATGGGATTGGAGCTATTTGGCTAAGGATGCTGAAGAGGACAAAGCCTTGATTGCTGGTATTGAAGAAGAGCATGTTGAATATGCTCTCATGGCACACTCCTCCTCTTCATCTGATAATGAGGTATATGATGATGCTTTTTGTAGCAAAGGTTGTAGGTTAAACACTGACAGACTTAATAAAGAGGTGTTAAAACTAAAAGAGGATATGAGCTCTGAAAGGTGTAAATTATCCAATTACCAACTAGCTCTTACTGAAACTGAGAAAACCGTTTCTGAATACAAGAAAATGGAATTTGATTTAAAAGATAAGATAAATATCTTAAAACATGAGCTAGAGGGTAGTATGGATATTAGAAATATCATGTCAAAGGTCAATAAAGACCTACAGGCTAAGTTAGATGAGGACATTAAGAATAAAGATAATGTTGACCTCAAGATTCAAAGATTTGATAAAGCCACCCAAGCCCTAGGAAACTGTGTAGCTAAACAAAGGGATCCTAAGGACATGACTGGGATTGGGATGAATGATTACTCTCTGGTTCCACCACCAGCTGGTGACTTCTATGGTGTCCTTAGAAAGGATTTATCTTGGACTGGTATACCAGAATGCCAAGAAGAGGAATTCATTCCTCCACCAAGAGTTGTCACTCCAGTGGAAGAGTATCAACAAAAACTGACTGACCTAAATGAGTGGAAGAAAGCTAACCCTACTTTATTTGTTAAGGGAGGTTTGCTATGTGAAAGTCCAAATGAATCACCACCCATTAAGGTTACTCACCCAGTTACTGGTAAAGCTGTTGACCTAGGCTCAAACACTGTTAGAAGACCTACCATTAAATATGCAGAGATGTATAGAAATAATAGGTCACCCAAGAGCCAAGTTAACAATCATGGAACAGGTTTCTTTGCTTCTAGACCTAAGAGTGTGTCTAAGAAAGCCTGTTATACTTGTGGTAGCTTTTCACATTTTGCATACAAGTGTGTCAACGCTCCCAAAGCCAGAGCTGATAGGCACAATTTCAGCGCTGATAGGAAGAAAGTCAACGTTGTTAGGAAGTCAAACGTGGTCAGACCCAAACCTTGTGTGCAGCAAAGTCCACAAGTGATTAGACCTGCCCCATTCTTCTCTAGAAGGTCTAACACTCATGGACAAAGACCTTTTCAAAAGACAAACACCTGGTCAAATAGGCAATGGGTTCCTGTAGCAAACCCTAGGTTCAATGCTGACAAGGGTAATTTCAGCGTTGACAGGACAAAATCCAACGCTGACAGAAACGTGACCAGACCTAAGTATTTGCAGCCACAAGGTAAGGGGTCTAAAGCTTCTTCAAGCTTAACATGGAGACCCAAGAAAGATCAAAACCCTAATAATAATGGACTTTCAATGACTTGCAACAGGTTTAATTACATTTCAAAAGTCATTACAAAACCAATTGGGGTTAACTGGGTTTTTCATCCTAAAAGGGATGATAATGGGGTTGTTGTGAGAACTAAGTCTGTTCTTATTGAACAACCAGTTGAATCCAAGTCTTCTGAGACTTGGGTTCCCAAAGAAAACTAATTTGTTTTCTTTATGTGCAGGGCATTCAAAAGAAGATCAATGATTATGGATATTGGGATAGTGGATGCTCAAGGCACATGACAGGAAAGGAAGACTATCTGACGAACTTCACTCCTATTCAAGATGGTGATAAGGTATACTTTGGAGGGGGCTACGGCACCATCACAGGCAAAGGAACCCTTCTCACCAATAATCTACGTTTTGAGAACGTCTTCCTGGTAAAAGAACTGGACTATAATCTGTTTAGTGTATCACAAGTGTGTGATAACAAAAATAAGGTTCTTTTCACTGATACTGAGTGTTTGGTGTTAAGCAAGGATTTTAAGATCCCTGATGAGAAGTACATTGAGTATAGAACACCTAGGCATAAGGACATATATAATGTGAATTTAAATGGAATTAAAGTGAATACAAATATGTCTTGTTTTTATGCTAAGGCCTCAGTTGATGAAAGTAATTTGTGGCACAGGAGACTAGGGCACATAAACTTTAAAAATATAAATAGACTTGTGAGGCTTGGTTTAGTTGATGGTTTTCCTGAGAAGGCCTTCCACAATGACCACTCTTGTGTTGCATGTCTTAAAGGCAAGCAGCACAAGGTCTCATTCAAGTCCAAACAGGTGCATACTAGTTCCAGACCTCTTCATATGCTTCACATGGACCTCTTTGGTCCAACTAATATAGAAAGTTTGAATGGCAAGTCATATTGTTTTGTTGTCACTGATGACTTTTCTAGGTTTACTTGGACATTCTTTCTAGCTATGAAGAGTGACACAGCTAATGTTCTTATTGAATTAATCACTCAAATTGAGAAAAGGTCTGGCAATGAGGTTAAGATGCTTAGGAGTGATAATGGTGGAGAATTTAGGAACAAGAAGCTAGATGATTTTTGTGCCAGGAAGGGAACTACTAGGCAATTTAGTATTGCTAGAACCCCACAACAAAATGGGGTTGCTGAAAGGAAAAATAGAACCCTAATTGAAGCAGCCAGAACAATGTTGGCTGATGCTCACTTTCCCATAGCCTTTTGGGCTGAAGCTGTTAATACAGCATGCTATGTGCAAAATAGAGCATTGGTTAACAAAATTCAGAACAAAACACCTTATGAGTTACTTTGGGGAAGAAAACCTAATATTGGTTTTCTCAGACCTTTTGGATGTCATGTAGTAGTCTTAGACACTAGTGATGCCTTAGGGAAATTCAGTGCAAAAGGTGATGAAGGTTACTTCATGGGGTATTCAGTCTAGAGCAAGGGTTATAGGGTTTATCTTAAGGAGGACAAACGTATTGTTGAAAGAGTACATGTTAGGTTCTTAGAGAATAAACCTAGTGATCCTGAAAGTGGTCCTAATTGGTTGTTTGATTTGGAACCCTTATCTAGAACTTTAAATTATATGCCTGTCACTAATCCAGACATTGTGAAGGTAACTTCAAATGTTGTGAAGGAACAAATTGTTGATGTTTCAGGTACACAGGTCAATGAGAGGGTTGGATCACAAGCAGAAAAGGCATCTCCTACATTTGAATATGTCACAATTCCCATTTGGACTGATGCTTTTGCTGCTGCTGCTGCTGCTGGACAAGAAAATGGTTGTTTCCAAATACCACCAGATACAAACATGCATGGTTCTTCAGGCGCTGACAAAGGCAAATCTAGCACTGACAAGACCAATTCAGACGTTGACAACAACATTTCAGGTGCTGTCAGCCCTGACGCTGACAACCAAGGTTCAAACGTTGACAACACTTATGGGCATCTTTTCTCTTCCAGTTTTGAACAAGGTGGACCATCCAATGTCCATGAAGAGATTCTTGCTGCTCAAAGAGAGTCTGATGAAGAAGATATTGGCAACATGGAGCGTGAAGTTGAGGACACCAGACTTTTTGAAGGAGGAGTTCTCACTTCCACAATGAAGAATCACCCCCCATCTCAGATCATTGGTGATGTTATGACTCCAGTTCAGACAAGAAGATCCCATCAAAGTCTTGGTGGATTTATTGCCAATATACACAAGAAGGTTGATACCCCTCTTGTGCAAGCATGTTTGTTTGCATGTTTTCTGTCACAAGAAGAACCCAAGAAGATATTTGATGCTCTCAAAGAACCAAGTTGGGTGGAAGCAATGCAAGATGAGCTTCACCAATTTGCTATTCAGGATGTTTGGGAGCTGGTTGATTGTCCTAGATATGTCAGACTAATAGGGACAAGATGGGTTCTCAGGAACAAAAGAGATGAAAGAGGTATAGTGGTCAGAAACAAGGCAAGGTTAGTGGCTCAAGGTTATACACAAGAGGAGGGGATAGACTATGAGGAAGTCTTTGCACCAGTTTCAAGGATTGAAGCTATTAGGATTTTTCTAGCCTATGCGTCTTGCATGGGCTTCACAGTCTATCAAATGGATGTGAAGAGTGCATTCTTGTATGGCACCATTGTTGAGGAAGTTTATGTCATGCAACCTCCTGATTTTGAGGATCCTGAGCATCCAGATAAAGTGTATAGAGTCAAAAAGGCTATGTATGGCCTTCATCAAGCCCCTAGAGCATGGTATGGTACCTTGTCCACTTATTTGGTGGACAATGGATTCAAGAGGGGCACCATAGATCAGACACTATTTACAAAGAAGAAAGGCAAAGATGTGTTGCTTGTGCAGGTCTATGTTGATGATATCATTTTTGGGTCTACTGATCCAAAGATGAGTGAGGATTTCTCCAAGCTTATGACAGACAAATTCAAGATGAGTGCTATGGGGGAGATGAACTTCTTTCTTGGTTTACAAGTTCAGCAGAGAGAAGATGGTATCTTCATCTCCCAGGACAAATATGTTGCTGAAATCTTGAAGAAGTTTGGCTTTTCTCCACATGAAAAGAGGGCTTCTACTCCTATGGATAGAGAACACCCTTGGGGAAAGATTGGAGATGGGAAAGATGTTGATGTCAGGCATTATATATCCATGATTGGATCCTTGATGTATCTTACTGTTTCCAGACCTGATATCATGTTTGCTGTATGTGCTTGTGCACGTCATCAAGTGACTCCCAAAGAATATCACCTTTATGCTGTGAAGAGGATCTTTAGGTACCTAAGATGTTTTCCCAATCTTGGTTTGTGGTACCCAAAGGATTCACCATTGGAGCTGATTGCATATTCAGATAGTGATTATAGAGGTGACAAGTTTGATAGGAAATCCACAACTGGTGGTTGTCAGTTTCCTGGGAGCAGATTAATATCTTGGCAATGCAAGAAACAAACAGTGGTGGCTAACTCTACAACTGAAGCAGAGTATGTGGCTGCAGCAGCATGTTGTGGTCAAGTGTTGTGGATTCAGAACCAGCTGTTGGATTATGGGTATAATTTCATGCATACTAAGATATTTGTTGACAATAATAGTACTTTATGCATCATTAAGAATCCTGTACATCATTCTAAAACTAAACACATAGAAATTAGACATCATTTTATAAGTGATTGCTTTGAGAAAGGTTTAATACAACCAGATAGGGTTGACACTGAGGAAAATGTGTCAGATTTATTAACTAAACCTTTTGATACTGGAAGATTTCAATACTTGGTAACAAGTATTGGAATGGTTAATCTCACTTAATATGTGTTTTGGATTCTTTTTGTAAAAGTATGTACAGGATGATGCATTATTATTATTGGTCTTATTGATGATTTAGATTTTCCACTATATTTTTCTAACACTGACAAAGGTTGTTTGAACACTGATAAGTGTTTTTGCAACGTTGTCAGCAATATAATTATCTAACGCTGACAAATCTTCCTTCAACGCTGTTATGTGTTATCGGGGCGTTGTCAGCAACAATGTTAGTTTTGTGGTTTTCAATCTAAATGTGCAGATGGTGTTAGCAGTATACCATTGGATACAGAGTTGCTTATGGATCAAAGGAGAAGCATTTGAACAAGTTTTAATTTATGGATGATGGTTGGAATGTTTCATTCCTATCTTGACATAAATTTTTTATGTTCATGCATGATTTTAGCAAACTTTTTGTATCATAGTTTAAGGGGAGGTTTTAGGAACCTTTAGGAGTTTTGGGTATCCATATGATACTCTTATCACAATTCTAGATTGTGTCCACTGGTGAGTATGGGTTAGTTTTACTAAACCATGAGGCACTGTAGCATGCATAGTATATCAACTTTGCATGCTGCCAGGACATTTTTGCCCTAGAATTGGTTGTGGTCTGTTGGGAGACTTGGGAATGATTTTGATATGGGATTTACCTGGGAGTAACAAGGATTTTATAAGGTAACTTGGTTGTTAAGAATTTTGGTTAGCAAGGGACACTAGAGGACTGTTATGTCTATCTTGCTTATGCAAGTGTGTATAACTGGACAGTGCTTGCCGCCCTATAATAATTATCAGCTTTTGGTTATTTTCTCTAGGATAAATTACTTGTTAAGGTCATTTTTCACTTTTTAAAACAATTTTATTTTTGGACGCTGACAAGAAATTTCCAAGCGTTGTTGTGACCAAATTGGACGCTGACATGGCTTTAGGCGAACGTTGACAAGATTATAGCCGTTGGGCGTTGATAGGTTATATTTGACCGTTGACACTCAATGGGACCTACCCAGTTGTTACTTTTTGACATTTTATCAAGCTGTAATTTTAGGAGTTGTTACTTTCATTAAATGCATGAGATAACTTATAACTTTTTCAATATTTTCATGATTAGTTTTTGAAAATCTTTGCCTATTTTTGGGCCAATCACATGCATTCTTTCACTCCTATAAATTTGGCTCCTATTTTTAAACAGGGTATCTATAATTCTTGTCTAACATTTTTCTCTTATCAACCTTCCTCTTCTACACTTCAAATTAACAGCTTTCATCAATGGCACCAAGATTTAACTCAGCAGAATTGGATTTGGGGTTCAAGTCTCAACACAACATGATTGCTTATCTTGTTGCTGATAATGATTTGTTTCCTCAATACACACAAATGGTGGCGTATTTGAACGCATCCCCATTAAGGTATGCTCTTTCTCATGCACCACTCATTCCAGTCACACACATTAAACAGTTTTGGAACACTGTTAGTTCCTCAACAGTTAATTGAGTGACCACATTAACTTCTATTGTTCATGGGAGATCTTGGGTGGTTACTGAGGCCTTGGTACGCCAGGCCTTGCATCTTGATGATGCTGATGGTGTAACCATTCTTCCCATAACTGAAATAGAACAAGGGCTTAGGGCTTTGGGATATCCAATTCCTGATGCAGGTACTCTCAATAAGTACCATAAGCAGGAATTTCCCCCAGCCTGGAAGTACCTCATTCACATTCTCCTTCAATGTTTGAGTCCCAAATGTACTGCACATAATGAGATTAACAGGTCTATTGCTAGTGCTATTGTGTGCATTGCAACAGGGCAAAAATATAACTATTCTAAAATGATTTTTGAAGGAATGTGTAAAAACAAGGGGACAAAAATGACTTTGGCTTATCCCCGTTTTCTGCAAATGATTTTTGATGATCAAAGATATTGTTCAAGGGATCCCAATGATTTTTATAAAATCCCTGAACAAAAGAAAGCTATTTTTGCAAAGATGGATTCACCACCTCATAGAGACTTACCTTTAACCCCAGCCATGCTTGCTGTTATTGCAGCATCACAACCCCAACCAGATCCCCAACCTCATATTAACCCTCACCCACAACTTGAACCTATTCCTGAACCTTTACCCTCACCTGAACAAATGCAAATAGACCAAGAACCCTTTGACGCTGATACATCAAATGTTGGCGTTGATGTGCCTATTTCCCGCGCTGACACCCAACCATCACAATCCCAAACACCCCTTAACCAACCCACATCTACCCATTCTTCCACACCATCTTCCACACCACCTGAATATAGGTTGATCAAACGCCAAAGGACTACTGGAGTGTTCTCCTCTGGTGGTCCTAGCCATGAAGCAGAGAGAACCACCACCACAAGTGTGGCTGGTGACCTGGATGAGGCTGGGACTATTGGTTCTGGCTTAGAAGCTGGCCAAGGAAGTCCCACCATACTTAAGTCCTCATCCATGCCCAATGAACCTGACTTGGGAGGTCAAATCCCCACTTCAGAAGAGGGCAGTATGGAACCAATGACTCTTTTGGAATTGACGGCAGTCTGCATTCGCTTGCAAAAGCAAAATGCAGACTTAGTACAAATTGTCAGCTCACAAGGTCTTGAACTCAAGGAATTGAGGGAGAGGACTGTTGTTTTGGAGAGTGTTCATGCTAGGAGGGGTATGGAGGAGTCTTCCAAAGGGGAGGAAGATCAAAGAAATCTGAGTGATAAGAGCAGTCAAGATGGTCGATCAATGGATGTTGCTGAAGCTCTTACTACTTTGAAGGAACAAACAGGTTTTGATACATCCTTAATCTCTCCAACCAATCTAAATTTATCATTTACAGCTATGTTGAGAGAGGTTACACAAGGCGCTGAGGGAAAATATTTGAGCGTTGACAAGACAAATTTGGACGCTGATAGAAGTATTTTGGGCGTTGATAGAGGAAATTTGGGCGTTGACAGATCTGCACATGAAGGTGATGTATTCCAGTCATCATCTATCATCAAGGATGTTCCCACTCAGGTATTACCATCTACCTTACCAACCATTGCACCATCAGATAAGGGTAAGGGTATATTGGTAGAAGAAATTGTTCCAAAGAATGCAGCTCAAGTTGAATTTGATAGAAGATTGGCTGAGCAAATGATGGAACAAGGTGAAAAGGAAAAGTCACCATTTGTTGTGACTTCTGAAGAAGAAAGTGATGGAGCTAGCTCAGACTCAAGTGTGATGATTATTGAACCAGAAAGGCTTGAGTATGGTGATGAGCTTGCTAGGGAAAAGTTGAGAGATTTAAAGTTGCAGATTGATTTTGACATGCCAGAGGTGGTTCAGATGTACAATTCTTGGGAAGAAAGTTGCATGGATAATCCAGACTTGACCATTTCAGATCAAATATGGGGTTTGGAGCTTCTTCTTAGAGTTCAGAAGGATTGTAAGGTGATTTTGAAGCACAAGGCAAGCAACATTCTCTCTGAGTTGAAAAGGGATAGAAGGAAGCTCTACTTTATGTTGCTCAGATGTCATGGAGTTGGATGGACACATCAGAAGTTGAAGGCTTTGACATTTGATGAGTTGGAACATAGGGCTTATCCTATTTTGGTGAAAGTGCAGGAAGAAAACACTTTCAGACTTCTTTCAGATGAAAGAAAGGAGCAACTTGCAGAAGAGATGGAAATCAAGAAAGCTATGATAGTTCCCAGGCCAGTGAAAAAGGGATTTACACTTGAGTTTACAAAAGATATGAATCAACTATATCCAAGTGAAGCAGTTATTAGAAAGAGCCTCAAGCTCTCCCCATTAGAAGCTTCAGATATGGTGCAGGTGTTACCACTAGATTCCAGGAATCCAATTGTGAGTTATGATGAGGATGAATGTGGATTCTGGAAGATTGGAAGATATGGCAAGGAGGTACATACTTTTACCACTCTCATATCTTTATTTGCAAGTTGTGATAGAGAAGACTTGGTGGACCTTTGGAGGTTGCTGGAGACCAAGTATGAGGCTGAAGCACCAACTTCAGCTAATGGAATAAAACTTTGGACCACATTCAAAAGAATGTGTGGGACAAATGAGGAAGATCCTGAAATATGGAAGGATCTTGAAGATGACCTCAGTGGTCTTCAATGGAGGTTATATTCATCTGCTAGTGTATATCATTTGAGTTCTACAAAGTTTGCTGAGTATCTACTTGTGGATGCTCAATATTTCATATCCAAGGCTGTTTTGGAAAAGATGAAGGACACCTAGTTGGAGATAGACTATACAAGTGACGTGGCAAAGAATTTGATCAGATTTGTTTATTACCAATATGATAAGGTTTGTCAGACTCCTCCAAGTTCTTAATGATTATTCAGAAACTTGATCATAAGAGTGGATATCAAGTTTAGGGGAGGATTGTTGGGAATAAATTAAGGCCAGATCACTTGAACGCTGACAAGAACAACTCAAGCGTTGACAAGAACAAAGTGAGCGCTGACAGCCCAAGCGTTGACAAGATAAAGTCAAACGTTGATAGATTGAAGACAAGCACTGATGGAAGATATAAGCTACACGTTTATTATGTTCTAGAATACTTCTAGTAAGGATAGAAACGACAATGTATTTTCTATGTTTATCTTTACTTAGAATAGTTGATACGTAGCTTATTGTACAAGGCTTCTTAGTCTATAAAAGAAGGCCTTTAGGTTAATGTTTATTATCAAGTTTTCATTAAGTTTTCATTCGTAAACATCTTTCATTGTAAGCAAGTTCGACATTCATAATCAAAGTGAAAGTTTTGTTTACATTTTGTGTTCTTGTTTAAGTATTAAATTCCGCATAATACTTAGATTCACAAAGCATATAACAAAGGTTTCTCTACGTGTTATACTTGATCTAATCTCGTATACACAAAGCTAATCGATCTAAGTTTGGGATCAACACAAAATTCAGTCTATTTTTTATATAAATTCTTTAAAGTTGGATTTCATATCACGCTTACAAATCTTTCATCCCAAATACACACACAAACTCTCTCTCTTTAAAAAAACCACACCTAAAACAATGGCTGAATCATCTTCTCAACAAGATACTGAGATCACCCTAAACCCATCCATTCATGTTAACTATCCTATTGAGGATATCATCTTTAAACCCAACAACCTTACTTTGGTCAAACCAGAAGTCATCAAATCTATTCCTGGGAATGAGGTCATGAATTTTTTGTCAAAGTGTGTTCTTCGTGAAGCATTGTTTAAAGACCCAGGAATGATGTTTCAAAACGTTTTAAAGGAGTTTTGGTTCACTTCACAACCTTCCTAGAACAAGAAATTCATTGAGTTTGATTCAACAACTGACGGGATTCATGGTAAAATTGGTTTAAAAATGTTTAGAAGGGTTTTGGGCTTAAACTATTTGGGAAACCATAGTGATTATGAGGCTATACCTGATGATTTTTCTATTGTTAAAAATTCTTTAAAGAAATTGGGTATACTAAAGAAATCACTAAAAAGGGTGGGCTGAAGAGAAGTTTTTTTCCACTTAAGTGGAAATTACTGATGGCAATTTTGATAAAATGCTTAGGGGGGGGGGGGGAACTGGTGGGCTTGATCAGATAAATCAAAAGGATGCTATCATTTTATATTGTCTGGCCAAGGGGGTCAAGGTGGATTTTGGGAGGTTAATATTTGAAGATCTCCATGGAAAATTAGAGAGAAGAAATAGGGAAAAGAATGTGTTTTACACCATAATTTTATCCCTCCTTTTTGTTGACCACCTTGGAGAATCATTTACTCAGCTCCAGGGAGAAAAACTGGTCTTTCAAACTTTTGAGCTTAAGCGCTGGAACATTCCAGTTAGTACCACTGATCCTCCTTTTACACAACCCATGTTGGACATCTGCTCAGCAGAAGGTCCAGTTATGTACAAAGCTCCTAAAGACACTTCTCCAACTAGAGAAGGGGATCTCAAAGGAAAAAATTATGGAGCTTCATCTAAACCACGTCAGAAGTCCAGATCTGTTAATACTAAAAAATGTAGACGTGAGTCTAAGAAAAGGAGAACCCACACAGACTCTTCATCAAAGGAGATTTCTGATGTATCTCAGGGCCATCTCTCAAAGAAGCTAAAGTCCTCGGCCAAGGACAAGAACCCTAACCAGACGCCATCTTCAGCACCTCCTAGGAGTGGCATGCATAAAGAGGCCGAGAAGGAAACCTCTATCCCAACTTCTTTAGGGGATAAAGGTGAAGAAGGAGCGCACCCTCAGCTCAGTAGTGTGGAGTCAGCTTTGGTAAGCAATTTAAATTTAAATACATTTCCAAGTTCCTTGCCAGATTCTATCATTTGTCATTATGAGTTAGCATCAGGGCGTGAAGCATCAGTATATACAACAGCTGGCGTTGACCCCAACCAATCTGTTCCTAATGATGTAGCACCCCAACAACATGGTCCTACTAAAGGAACCAAAAACATAATCATTGATATTAACATATCAGGGACTTTTTCTCAAGATCCATCAGGTAAATCAACCCTGGTGGTGAAGGAGTTGAAACTGATCCTCACACAGGAGGTGATGCTGAGAAGACAAAAAAGGAAGTGCGTCTCACCACTAGAACCAAAGTGGGACACTTACCTTCTTTCAGGTTCAATATGTCTTTAGAGGACTTTGAAAAGGAACTTGGTTTTGATGAAAGGGCTACAGTAAATCTTGATGTGAGTGAGCCAGAAGATGACTTAGCTGACCAACATCCAAAGCCACCATCCTCTAGAGCTATCCAGGTAAAAGAACTGACCAATCAAGTGTTGGTTCTTCAGTCACAAGTGAATAGGCTGAATGAAGAAAAAGTCATTGCTTGTGCTGAAATTGCCACATTAAAAGCAAGACCAACTCCTCCCACTGTTGAACAAATCAAAGACGTTATTCTTGATTCCTTAAAGCCTATGGTGAAAGATATGGTAACCACCACCTCTTTGAAGCAAGAGATGTCCTCGCCAATGGACTCCATCAATGGTGCTTCCATAGAGTTTCCACCAGAGTTCACACCAGTACCTGGCCAAATTAATGACTTATGTGACTATGTATCAAAGATTAAGGATAGAGTGGCATTGCTGGAGAAACAAAAGTTGACCTTAACTGAAGAGGTTCAACTGAAACTCGGTGCCCTTGAACATGTTCCAGTAATGCTGGCTAAGGTATCCTCCACTTTGGACTCTCTTGTTGGCTTCCTCCCTTATGGTGGTTCATCAGAAGTTGATGGGCAATCTTCTGCTGAGGGGGATAAAAACACCATTCAGGAGTTATTTTAAAAACATGTACCGAAGAAGGCTAAAAAACAACCAGTTGTCTATGAGTCACACTTTGCTGAGAAGAGTCCAACTAAGACTAAGGGGGAGTCTTCAGCTAAGGACAGTCACATTGATGGTCTTACCACCAGTGATGACACAACTGATGATGGTACAACTCCTATCCAACCCAAGAATAAAGGTGACTTTACCTTGAATGATAGGCTGATCAAAGCTGGGGTGGCCACACAAGAAGAAATTGAAAATTTGTACATGCTTAATGAAGAAGAAAAGCTAAGAAATCTGAAGCAAAGCTTGTATGAAGAAATTAGGAAATCAGAAGTTGAAAATCTCTAGAAAAGGAAAATGTTGTATGAGAACTTTTTCATAACAAGGTCGAACAAAATAAATCCATCATAAAACACAACCATTGACATGCTTACCACCAGAGGTGATATTCATCTAAAGTTCTACAGGGGTGATGGGACTGATGAAATTCTGGAGGACTTCCAAGCAAAGGACCTCTCTTATACTGAATGGTTATAAATGAAGCAAAAGCTTGAAAAGAGGAATTCCAAGAGACTGGATGAAGTCCACATTAGAATTGATCACTCAAAGAGAAATCATGAAAGAATGGGTGAGATCCTCAACATCTGTGTTGATGTTCTACTGGAGGATCAGGATCTTATACTGGAGCTGAACAACAGAGCCCATCTGATCAAACCTGGTGTGGGTGACATCTTTGTTACCACAAAGGAATACAAAGGCTTTGTTCAGTTTCAGAATCATCTCCCATGGCATGTACTTGACGAACTAGAGTTGGGATGATTATGTTCAATCATCGTGAACGTCAAGACTTTGTTGGTATTAGTGATTTTGATGATATGAACAATGAACTACTTGGAAATGTTTAGAGGATCTTCTACTCTCACCACAAAGGTCCAAGACTAACTGAAGCTCCAACAACCTTCAGCATGTGCTTACTAGAAATACTGGACAACAGATGCTGAGATCCATCAGTTCAGACTCCTATTATTGAAGAACTTAGGCCTAAGAAGGATTGAATAATAATTTTTAATTTTCAGTTGTAATTTGTAATATTTTTAATGAATGATTATCTGATGTTTATAAGTACTTTATTATTCGGTGCAAGTAAGAAGAAGTTGTTATGCTCACTTACTACTGACCTTAGACTTAGGCTATTTGTATATCCAAATAGGGGAGATTGTTGGGTCAGTATTTGCTGACCTTGAAGCAACTCTAGGATTTGAATATAAAACCCCCTAATTGTTTCATATTCAGCAGAAAGGTGACTTTGCTGATGCATGACCAGAGGAACAAAGATTCCTACTAAAGAATGTTTTGTTGATGGATGTTTAGCTTTCCTCTTCCAGTGAACTTATAATACAAAGGAGTCTTTGCTTCAAAGACTAGGCGGTCTAGTTGTTGAAGAACAAGTCATGAAGAAGAGCTTTTAGTTTAGTTTAGCTTGACAATACCAAACTGAATCATGTCGATCTCCTCTAGAATGCTGAAGACACTTCAATATTCTGAAGATTTACATTAGGCGGGAAAAGATTTACTTTAAGTCAAAGTAGAAAAGAGGTTGCTTGTATTGTTAGCTATAAGTACAACCTTTATCTTTTCTAGATTAGTTTATTCTATACAACGTACTGTTTATAGCATGGGCATCAACCACCCAATGGATAAACCCTTGCATGGTTACATGTGAATGTAAACCCTAGTTTTGCACTGCCTATATACGGAGTGCATTTGGGAGAGAATCAGTTAACCTTCACAAGAGAAATAATCTCTAATTAACCTTCTCTCCCAATAGCAACCAAACCATATAGCCAAAGTGCATATGAACGTTTAGGTTGGAACTTAAACTATTAACTTTGGTTAAAAGTTTAAGTAGAGGATATCACCCCACTTTGTTATTCCGCAAACAAAGTGTGTTATAGATTCTATATTGAATTTTAATAAAAGTTTATACGTTGAAAAGTTAAATTGGTATTGTTGTTTTATTTGTTCTTAGTTCTTATTAATTGATAAAACAACACACTTGAGTCTCAATAGGTAGTTACTACTTAAGGTTGATAAGTAGTAATGAGTTAAAAGGGACCAACAATAAGTCTTTTTGAGATCCAAGGAGGTATAAGCTGATTATGCAAGTGTGGCCTGACAAGTCAATCTTGTGTAAAGCTTATATCTTGTTGTTACTTTTCCCGTTCTTTAAGTACTTTGCAAAATTTCTTTCCAAAATTTTTTAGGAAATCAAAAGACTTTTTTTTATTATTGTGTGTTTTAACTATAGAATAAGCTAGTGATAAGCTCTCTTGACAAAAGAGTTTATCATTTAGCTTTTGGTACTTGGTGGTTTGTTCTTTGTTGTGTTTACATGTACACAAGAAGTGGTAGATTTAGTTGATTTTTATGTTGATTTTTCTTCACAACCAGAAGCTTCTCAAAGCCCAAGGATCACATAAGCCCACTTTAGAGATGGCACCAGTTGGCCATAGAGTGGCTTGGATGTGATTCACTCTAGGCATAAGCCTTGAACCTTTCATATTTGCAAAAGTGTGAATTTTGTGATTTTTGTGGAAATTGTGCTTGGCTTATCACCTGTGTAGTGTTTACTTGTGTTTATTTAATGTCTTAATATTGTTTAGTTGATTAAAAAATGGTTTAAGTTTGATTTTACAAAATGTCTTTTTGTTAATTGTGATACCCAGAACCCGAGGTCATTTATTTTACCCTAAATTACGAATATTTTTGAAATTTTTGAGAAATTTCGTTTATTATATATTTGACTGTTTAAGTTGAAACCGATGTTTAAGGTCGTAATCTTAACGATTGATGATTTAAGGAAGACGACGACTACGATTCCGACGGATGCCCAATTTTTATGTTTTATTATCGTTTTGTCGATATTATAATTTTTCGAGAATTTTATTTTTGATTAGTGTTAAGTCGATCCGGGTGCGTTTTATTTCATCCCGGTTGCGTTTAAATTGCTTTAAAAGTATTTTCTAGTGTTCGGGGAGACCCTCGACTCCCGCAAATTTTCATAACCGACTAGTAAGTCGTTTCCCGCTACTAAGTTGTGTCGTTTAAAAAGGAGGCTAAAAGAAAACCAAAATGGCAAAAGAGGCCCCTCTAATTTTTACAAAAGGGATGGACTAAACACACACAAACAAAAACTCATTCAAAAAAAAAATTCTCTCCTCCCTTTCCTCTCTCTTTGGCCGTCGGCCTCCACACCACCACCACCACTAATTTTTTTCCCCTTTAATTTTAACAAATCCAAGTTTATACCACATCCTAGTTTTTCTTTGTAAGTGTTTTGATGTAGTTTATAACAACATGCATTAACAAAAAAATTTCAAGAATCAAAGATTTTTCAAAAATATGTTTTGATGTAATTAGACTAGTTGCATGTTTGATTGATGTTTGGGTAATGTATAATCATTCACAAAACCAACCAAAATTAATTTGGTTGGGGTTTTTTGAACACCAACACCCCACGGCCAAATGGGGGTGTTTGGTTGTTCATGGTGGTTGAGGATTTGTGTTGTGGGTTTGTGTTTAGAGTTAAGTTTTTATTGTTTTTAAATGGGTTAAACATAATGCATGTGTGATTTAGGATTTGGGTTTTTATGAAGATTTGATGTTCTTAGTGGTATAGGCTGATTAGGTTATTTGGTAATGATCATAAGTTGTTAGGTTAGGTCTAGGTGATGTTAGAATGGAATGAAAACAAGTGTTGGGTTGATTTTGAGGAAGGAAATTTTAGGCAGATTGGTTAGGCATGTTTTCGTGGGTTTAATTTTGTAAACAGGTCATGAGGCTAGGATGTATTTGTAGATCATTTTCTTATCTTCGATTTGGTATAAGAAAGAGCTTACGACTCCTAACGAGTCAAAAGTTATGCTATTTTGAAAGTTCGTGTACCGGGAGATGAGAATCAACATAATCCGAAATTATGTTTGGTTTTAGGTCAAATCCCGGGGACCATAGATAGAGTTTTATAAATAATTGAAAGTTGTTCTTTAGTTCCAAACCTGCATTTTTTAGTCTATTTTTATACTTAAGGGTCAAATTATCTAATGGTACATTTTAAACAAGTCAAACAAGTCTTACATGGTAAAAGTGCAAAATCAGTCCGAAAAGTTTACTTCTAGTAATGTAGTGAGTAATTGGTCTTAAAAGTAAAAACTTTTTATGGGATTTAAAATGGGTTTTCTACAGATTATAAGGGATTTTTACAAGTTTTCTCGTGATTTATAGAAATGCTGTTAGAAAACAGCCCGTACTTTTGGTAAGTACCGGGAAAGCTATAAAATGGGAAACGTTTCTAATTACATAGATAGATAGTATGAGTTTAGTAATGATCACATGTATGAGTTTTGGAGTGAGTTTATAATTATTAAGTGTTTTTATGTACGCGTGTTTACAATAATGTACATGGAATATTGACTTGGTTTTCGTATTTTGATTTCTAGGTCATGTGTTAGATTTTCCGGGGCAACCAAATCGTCGGTGATATTTACGTTACGTCTTCGCTAGAACCACTACTACTACGCAAGGTGAGTTTATAGCCTCGCTTCTTACGCTTTTAAATGGTTTTACCCGCGAGGGGGATGCATGCTATTTTAAATGAAACGAACATAAGTGATGAATGATTGTTGGACCCGAAATTTGCCTAAATTGTGTTGAGTACCTAGTTGCATAAGACCCTATATTCGTGAACTATTAACTATTGTTTAATCCTTGTGTTGATTGAAAATAGCCGCTTATACAATTGATAGTATTATGGGGTTGACGACCCTATCCGAGCGAGACGAGAGCTAGTACGTTGAGTACCCTCTGCGGACGGATAACTTGTGATAAGAAATAAGGTATAATTGCAACTAATGCCTTTAGAAGGGGCACTAGTTTCATCTTAATCATGCCGGTAAATGTACGCGGGTGATTGAGTTAACGGATTAGTTTCATGAGCTTAAACACAATTATAATAACCTTTAATGATAGATTGTTTGATCGACAATTCTTTAAATGATCGTGATTGATTTTATATACTTATGTTCAAATGAGATTGTAAAACCTATAAATTTCGCTCAACATTATTTGTTGACCCCTTTAAGCATGCGTTTCAGGTAATCGATGATATGGTAGCAATTATCATGCGAGGATGGAAGTTGTTGTGGCTTGGCGGTCTACTTTGCCTTTCCTCCCTTTTTATAACTTAAAACTTTTTATATTATGTCAATGAACTAGTAATGTACTTTTGGGTTGAGATTCAGTGGGGACCTAAACGCAACTCTGTTTTGCATTATCTTTGGGGTTTGGGAAGCGGTAGACAATGTTGTTTTAACAATGTTTAATTCATGTTTAAATTTCTACGTCTCTTTGAGTCGTTCGAAATAGCTTGTGTGTAATGATAACTGCCTAGCACCCAAATGTTGTAGTTCCGCTGCGCATAGCATTTGGTGGGGGTGTTAGAGATTGGTATCAGAGCCATGAGTTATAGAGAACTAGGTCGTTTTGAAAAATCCTAAACTATAACTTTTGGTGTCGTAAGAAATTATCCCAGCACACAACTATCCTACATGGCTCAGGTAAGATTTACTTTTAGTATTGATGGAAATAGATGTATCCCTTTTAGATTGAAATGAATGTATGAGTATTTATTACGTAAATATTGAACTACTATATGTAAACGTTGAAATTGTACGTGGAGTACTCGATACCGTAATTCTTGTATTGCATATGCATGAGCATCATATTATCGCATTTTGGGCATGTGTACCACCTTTGCATTGCATTTGCATGCATATAATTACAATTATTGAATAATGACCTTACGTACCCTCCAAAATTTTCTATGATTCCAAAGATGGCGAGGTACCGCCTAACGGTAATGGAGACGAATTTGTCGTGGGATACGAAGGGATACCGTTTCCTCCAAACCCGCCGGATAACGACAATGGATGGATAGCTCAAGAAGAGGAAATAGAGCCGGCAAACGATAGTGATGAAAGTGATGTAGACAACTTCAGTGTTAGTGACGATGGCGAAGAGGATTCTTATGAGGAGGATCCGGTGGATGACGAAATTCCAGCAGATGCCGTCGGTCAAACTGAGCCCCATTTGGTTCAATCCCCCAATTCACCAAAAGGATACGAAGTGCCTCCAACAGGCCGTTACGATCAGCAACCTATTCGCCCCCCAATGACTACTTGTAAGGATTATCTGAGGACTGTGTCAGGGTTTGCTCGGGTAAGTAATGAGTTTGGTGCGGAGTCCAGTGCTGCAGCTAGATCGCGTTCTCTTCACGAAAATATTGCGAAGGTTTACTTTCCAAGGCCAAGGAACTATATGGAATCTGAAAACCATTTGAGAAGGATTGATAGGCTAATGTACGAACGTTACGTGGTGGAGACAAGAGTGATCAAGAGGTTTGACGAGAACGAAAGAGCACATCAGAAGTTATTAACAAGGACTGCAAGGGCTGAGTACGATGGAGCATCGACTAAGAATGATATTGACAGCTTGAGATCCATGATAGCAAATTTGAGTGCAAGTCCTGAGCGGGTTAAGGAAGACCAGACGGGGTTGGTCAGGATGCAGAGTTGGGAGCACCGTGTAAGATCATCCCTATCGCAAGATTGGAGATTCGTGGATGACTCTGAGCTGGAGACCAATGATTTCATGGTTCAACCGCCTGCCAGGGGTGAGTGTGTCGCTTTTGGGAATCAAGTAGCACCGGAGTTTGGGTCAACTTCTAGAAGGGAGAAGGTGGCAGAATGTGAGCCGAGCGATAAAGGGAAGAGAAAGATGGATGAGAAAGAAGATAGTGATGAAGAGCCCGAGGAGGATGAGGAAGAACCACCGTCCAAGAAGTCATGTGATCACCACGTGGCTAGTTACTTGTATTTCATTTTTATCTTTTGATCGTTGTAATCGAACTATTTTAGACTCCCGTATGATGGCATTGTGATGAAAACTTGATAAATTTAAGTTTGTTGGTGTATAGTTGTAGTGGCATTACTTATCACATATTTTGGTTGATCTATCAATGCAATCCATGTTTACCTTTCATAATCTATGATAAGTCTTGAATTTGCTCTTTTGTGATGTGACTGATGAATATTAGTAACCTTGTTGATGTGTTGTTGTACTTATATTATGTCCTTAAAGAGAAATCCTTCTTAATCTTGATATGTATACTTGCCTTGTTTTCTATTTCCCTGTCATTGCACAGAGGTGTAACTAAGACTTCACCATGCCTCCAAAGTTGACAGCTACTCGTGGGAACACTATAATTCAAGAGGCAATCGCCAATGCTCTTGAGGCAGATCATGCGAACAGAGACCAGGGTCAAGGTGGAAATGTGGAAAGGCAACCAGCCCCAAGGGAATGTTCATATGCCAGTTTCGTGAAATGTGGTCCCACACAGTTTCGTGGTACCGGTGGAGCTTTAGAACTCCGTAGATGGGTGGAAAAGATTGAGAGCACTTTCAAAATCAGTGGGTGCTCTGAGGGAAACAAAGTTAAATTTGCAGCTGCTACTTTCCTGGATGATGCTTTAAGCTCGTGGAACAACCAGGTGGCTACTGTCGGATTGGTAGTAGCAAATGGAAGAACTTGGCCTGCAACCAAGGCACTTTTGACTAAGAAGTTTTGTCCCGAGGAAGAGTTGGGTCAGTTAGAGGACGAGTTGAGACACTTGTCGTTGAAGAATTATGACATCACTGCTTATACAAGAAGGTTTAATGAGTTAAGCCTATTGTGTCCTGATGCTTTCGCAGACGATCGCAAGAAGATGAAACAATATATTAAAGGTCTGTCGAGCAACATTAAGGGTGAGACTACTTCGTTAAAGCCCGGATCATTTGATGAAGCCGTTTAGATGGCTCATGCACTGATGGATGTTAAGTTGCAAGACAAGAAAGACTATATTGTTGAGGGAAACAAAAGAAAATGGGAAGCTGCCTAGGTGAATCAACCGCAAGGACAGAATCGTGGGGGTAATCACAACAACAATCAAGGACCGAATCGTAACCAACAATTCAACCAGAGGAGGAATGATGGGATGTGAGCCGCTACTGCCACCAGAGGATTTAAGGTCAATCCTCATTGTGTCCGTTGTAACTTGTGCCACATTGGGAATTATCCTCCTGCTTGTGGCAAGTGTGGGAAGGCTGATCATAGAGTTGTAGATTTAAAGGTGTGGCTACAGGGGAAAATTCCACTAGAGTAATGGTTTGTTTTGGTTGTGGAGAAAAGGGGCACAAGCAAGGAAACTGCCCGAAAGCTGGGAATAGGCAAGGAGGAAATAATGTTGCCACTGTATACCGAGTGGGTACCGCTAATAAACCGCAAGGCCCGAATGTGGTGACTGGTACGTTTCTACTTGACGCTCGTTATGCTAGTGTATTATTTGATTCTGGATCCGACAAAAGCTTTGTAGACGTAAAATTTAGTCGCCTTATCAATAGAGAACCGGTGATGCTAACGACTAACTATAATGTGGGATTAGCCGATGGAAAGATTGTTAGTACTAATTCTATACTAAGAGGGTGTACCTTGAAGTTAGGGAATTATGCGTTTGATATTGACTTAATGTCTATAGAGCTAGGATCTTTTGACGTGATTATTAGGATGGATTGGTTAATGGCGCATAGTGCGGTGATTGTTTATGGAGAAAAGTTGGTCCAAATCCCGTTTAGAAATAGGGTATTGACTGTGAAGGGTAATGAATGTACTTCTCGTCTGAGAGTAATATCTTGCTTGAAGATGATGAGGTATATGGAAGAAGGATGCGATGTATTTCTGGCGCAGGTTTCTAGTGATGGTGATGTAGAGACAAAGTTGGAAGAGGTGCCTGTGATTCGAGAGTATCCGGAAGTTTTTCCTGATGAGTTGTCGGGTTTACCACCCTCTCGTGAAGTGGAATTTCGGATCGATTTGATGCCAGGAGCTGCACCAGTTGCTCGTGCACCTTATCGATTGGCACCGTCAGAACTGAGTGAGTTATCTGATCAGTTGAAGGAATTGATGGATAAGGGGTTTATTAGACCGAGTTCATCGCCATGGGGAGCACCTGTGTTATTTGTAAAGAAGAAGGACGGGTCGTTTAGTGTTAGAAATACGTTTTTACGTATATTAGAAGTATCGGTCACTCCACAATATTATTAATTTTGTAATAGCTCGTAGTTATTAGTTACTTATTAAGTTAAGTAAGAACCGGTCCATGGGCTTGTCATGGGCCGGCCCAAGTCCACATAAGGCTTGGAAGTATAAATACCCCTTTCCTCCTTGGAAAGGGGTTGGTTGTTGAACATTTCTCATTTCCACTTAATGAAATAACACATAGTTTTCTCTCACTTTCTCTCTCTAGTTTCTCTCTCTAGAAATCATCAACCCCCTTCATAGATTCATAGGTTATCAAGATTCTACATTTGGTATCAAGAGCTATGGGGTGATTTAAGGTAATGATTTGTGTGGTTTTTTAGTTTTTGATTGTATAGTGTTCTTTAAGAAGATCCATCTTGATTCTTGGTGTTTTTGGTGTTTTTGTGATTGGGATTAGTGGATAAGTATTAGTTTTTACTTATTATTGTAGAAATCACAAAACTTTTTGGGTTATTTGGTAAAAATCTGGGTTTAATCTTGTTTTTTTGATCGACTGTTCATCACGAACAACCTTCTGTTTACCCAGACAAACTTCCGAACCAAAAAGTTCCGGATCAACCAAAGTTCCGGACGAAAAAGTTCTGAACCAAAAAGTTCCGGATCAAACAAAGTTCCGGACGAAAAAGTTCCGAACCAAAAAGTTCCGGATCAACCAAAGTTCCGGATCAACAAAAGTTCCGAACCAAAAGTTCCGAACCAAAAGTTCCGAACGAAAAGTTCCGGATCAAGGAAAGTTCCGGATCAAGGAAGTTCCGAACCAAAAGTTCCGGATCAAGGAAAGTTCCGGATCAAGGAGAAAGTTCCGGATCAAGGAAAGTTCCGGATCAAGGGAAAAGTTCCGGATCAAGGGAAAGTTCCGGATCAAGACTTCCGAACCAAAAGTTCCGAATCAAGGTATTCCAAGCCAAATCTTCCGAATCAAACTTCCGAATCAACAAAAAGTTCCGAATCAAGGGTTATTTTGCTTGTTTTTTCGACGATTTTTTAGAGGATTTAATCTTGGTTTCTTACAACAAAAACTCAACACAATTCACAAGCTTTACTTCACTGCTCGATCAACCGATAATCTTTGTCTCTTTGAAGTTAACAAAATGAATCCGAATTCAGTAATGCCTCAGATGACATCACTTACGGATATTTCCGTCATTACGGGAACGGATAATCGCCCGCCAATGCTCATCAAAGAAGGTTTTGAAGCATGGCAAGGCCGGATGATGTCTTACCTTAAGGGAAAACCGGTATATGGGAGGCTTATGGTCAAGTCAATTTTAAATGGTCCACTTGACTATGGTACCATCGTGGTTAACAACGTGACTCGACCACGAGAATTTGAAGAACTCACTCCAGCTCAACAACTTGTTGCAGATGCAGACGAAAAGGCTCTTCAAACCATTCTCCAAGCTCTTCCACATGACATCTATCGGATGGTAAGTCAGTACACGGTGGCAAAGGATTTATGGGAACGTCTTAAGGTGTTTCTACAAGGTACGTCCCTTACCAAACAGGAAAGGAAATGTCAGTTGTATGATCTGTTTGATAGATTCACGTACAACCCAGGGGAAACGCTTCACGATTATTACTTCAGATTCACCACTCTCATGAATGATCTGAATGTATACAATCTCGTGATTGCTCCATTCCAGGTTAACACCAAATTCTTGAATACTTTACCTCAAGCTGAATGGGGTGAGTATATTACCGATGTTAAGTTAACCAGGGATTTGCATAAGTGCAATTTGGATCAACTCTATGCTTTCCTTCAGCAGCATGAGAAACATGTGATCATGCACCGTTGGCCTCGAGGTATGTACCCTGATTCATTAGCTTTGATGGCGAATCAACCAAGCTTGTCTCACAACAACACTCCTTATATCTTGGGACATCAAGCCTATCATCCATCACCTTACATGACACCAACCTTTCCCCAATACTCGATTCTACCACAACCACCCACCTCACATCAGCAACAATATCGGTTCAATGCACCTTCACCACACTATGCTTCACAACATCACCCAGCAAGTATTGCACCTTATGTACAATCTTCATATTCTTCTTATCAAGAGAATGCAGCATATCCAACAAGCTACCCTGATCAAATGAGTATTCCTTCTAGTGATTATGCAGCTCATCAAGACCAGGCAATGTACTGTGATGATGAGGATGTCCCCATTCCTGTATTCAAACAAGGTGTTGGCCCAGTTGAAGTGTTAACCACTATGTCTGCTTATCTCACAAGGACTTTAAGCAAACGAGGATTTAGGGGATCAGCTCCTACCAACAATCAGTTGAGGAATTCATCCAATTCTCGCCAACAAACAACTATTGAGAATGGCAGGGTAATGGTTCAACCTATTCAACCATATCAGGGGAGACCTACCACATCAACTACCAATGCTCGCACGGTCAATCCTGCTCCAATGGTCAATCCTGCTCCACGGGCTAATTCCACAGGCAAGTTGAGAATGATTACATGTTACAACTGCAAGGAAGAAGGACACATGTCCAGGGATTGCAAGAAACCCAAGAGGAGAAGGGATGGTCAATGGTTTGCAGAGAAGATCTATCCGGTGAATGCTCAGGCACAAGGAAGGGAACTTGATGAAGAGGAGCTTGCATTTCTTGCTGATCCAGGGATTGCTGAACAAGACACTCTCACCACACAGAATGCAGCATACCAAGCAGATGATCTCGATGCGTATGACTCAGACTGTGATGAATATCAATCTGCAAAGGCTGCTCTCATGGCAACTATCTCCAGCTTAGGGCCAGAAAAGAGATCTGAGGTACTTATTAATACCACCGATAATACCACTGATGCTAGTATTCAACCACATCAAGTTGTGCAAGAGAGTGCTGATTCGAATGAGTCTTCGGTGGTGAGTCTTTCACAACCGGGAGCCATTTCGCATACGCCTACTCTTGCTCAACAAGATTTGGTCATGGTTCCTGCTACATTACTTAGCCAAATGAATGCTGCACTCTTAGAAACCCTAGCTAAGAATAAGAATTTGTCTGATGAGCTTGCCTTAAGCAACGAGAAAGTTCAAACTTTGGAATTAGTGCCTTCGTCTAGTGTTCTAACAAATCCCGAATATGATCACTTTCGAAACAAACAAATGGGTCACTTGCAAGAAATTGAAAACTTAAGAGCAAATCTGTCTAATGAACTTAAAGAAAAGGAGTTAGTGGTCACTAATTTTCAAAAACTTCAAACGGATTTTGAATCACTCGAGTCTAAGAAGAATGAAATGGAGATTAATGCTACTAATAAGATTAGAAGTCTAGATTATTTGCTTTTAAGACAATACGCTGCTTCTCAACTAGTGCACTTATTTGATGCTTCGTTTAGAGAATTTAACTTATCACGTCAAAAAGGCCTTCCCCCTAACCCACGGTATGCAAAACAAGCTTTAAGACATAGTCCTAGACTTTATAATGCAACCCAATTAGGATTGGTCTTAGACCCGATTGTTATTTTCGATGATCGAACAAGTAAGGATCTAGTTGATGAGGATCGGTCATACAATTCTGCAAAATATCCCGAGTGTGATTATTTTAAAATGAATAAGGAGCTTGCAAAAACGGATTTTAGAATTCGCTTCCATATGGACAAAGATCTCATAACAGCACCGACCTACATATTAGATGAAGAAAACCCTAGTACATTTCCTACACTTGTCAATATGGAAGGTCCTAATGAAATTCCAAAGGATCTTCCACCTGTTAGCACTGTATGGTTAAACTTGCAAGAGATTAATCAATACTTTACTAATTTTGACAAGGTCATTTTAAAATGTACGACTTCAAATGGCTTAAACGCCGGAGAATGGACTTTCGAACATATGACCGAGGTGTTTAAAAATGAGATCAATCCGTTTGTCGAAAGTCTAAAAGGAAGTTTTGCATCTCTTAAGGAAAATCTTGTGTTTGAAATTGGTGAAGTTCAAAAAGTGTTTTATGAAATGGACACCGCTTACGAACTACAACTAATTGAAAAAGAAAAGATTTTAACCGAATATGACCGATTCTTGTCTGCAGTAATCTCGTGTGATGTGCTTACTACTGTAAATGTTAATTATTCGAATGAGCTTACATCCGCTATGATTAATTGTGATGCTGTGCATATATGTGATGATGTTTGTGATCTCTCTGTAAATGTTGCTGATACTGTAAATGAGGTAGATAATCATTCTTGTCACGAATCTAACGCTGAGTTTTTAAAGCTACAAGATTCTTACAATTTACTTTCAAAACGCTTTAATCAACTAGAACAACATTGTATATCTTTAGAACTGAAACAACAAACTCAAAACGGTGTTGAGATGAGTGACAAGATGATTGCAATTGTAAAGGCATTAGAGGAAGAGATTATGAGTTTGAAGAGAGATGTGTCATCAAATGAAACACTAAAATTGGAACTAGAGGCTGCAGAGTCTAAAAACCAGGTCTTAGAAATTAGACTTTCGTCTGTTCTAGGGGAGATGGATCGGACAAGACAGGGACTATCCGCTCTTTATGGTTCACTAGAAGAACGCTTCGCTTTTAATGCGGCGCAACAACAATCTTATGTTGAACAACTGAACCAAAAGTGTGAGGAAATCTCTGACTTAAACATCCTGCTCATTGACAAAAACATGGTTTTGGCCGAGTTAAAGGAGACACTTCTTCTCACCCGACAAGAAGTTGTTGATAACTTAGCTACCGACTCTGCACCGTCCACTAGTGCCCCAACAACCAAGTTAGTAGTGCTTTATAAGAACCCGCTTCATAAGAGAAACCCGGTTACCTACGATGATTATATGAGGAATGCCATTAAGCATGTAGATCTTGTTAGGGATATCTTAGACGATCTTTATGCCTTAGATCCCTCAAGTAGCTACTATTATTCGGCTCATGAATATATTAAGCGAGTTCAATATTGCTTAGCATATCTGCAATACATAGGTAAACCAGGCTCTGCACTACTTACTAATAGGCCCATTGCTGTAACTCCATTCAATAAGACTCCAGGAGCAAAACCGTCACTGGCACAACCAAGTAAGGCACCTTTAAAATCTGTTGCTAATGTTCCCACTTTGCCTTCTACAGGATTAAAAGAGACTACTATGGCTAAAGGATCGCCACTCAAGAAAGATAAGATCAAGCCCTCCACTAGTAGTACCAACAAGAAGAACGTAGAAGCTCACCATAGGAATGCTAGTTCAGTTTTAAATAAAAAGAATCATGTTAATACTAAAAGCTCTGCGCCTGTGCAGAAGCCTAAACCATTCGTGAATTCTAATTTGAATTGTTGGAATTGTAATGAATGTATGTTTTCCCAACGTCATGATTTGTGTCTTATTGATCATGTGAATGAAATGAATGCCATTAGGAATGGTCTTGAATGGAAGCCAACGGGTAGAACTCGTGCCCAAGTTGGCTGGCAATGGCGTCCCACTGGTAGGACCTTTACATTAGATGGAAAAATATGCCCTTTAACTAGGAATGCATCCGTTGAGGTTAGGTCTGAGCGTCCTTTAGTTAGGCACACTCGCACTCAAGTATGGAAACAGCGCCCTTTAATTAGGTCAGCTCCCACTATAGTGCCTATCAGTGAAGAAATACCTCAAGATTTAAGCCAACTAGAATCTACACCACCAACTAGGAAGAAGAAGGCTAGGAAATCTAAGAAACCTAGAGTTAGCAAATCTAAGATTATTAAATTTGTACCTGCTAATAACAAGGAACACTCAGATTCTGATACCTCTACATTGTCTTCGTGTGGTGATATTTTCAGGTGGTCCAAATCATCTTGTGGTATTTGGACTCCGGTTGTTCAAAGCATATGACCGGAGATCGCTCGATGCTCCGAAATTTCGTCAGCAAGTTTCTTGGTACGGTTAAATTCGGTAATGATCATATAGCAAAGATAATGGGGTATGGTGAATATCAGATTGGAAACGTTACGATTTCAAGGGTATACTATGTAGAAGGTCTTGGTCATAACTTATTCTCAGTAGGACAGTTTTGTGATTCCAACCTAGAGGTTGCTTTTAGACAACACACTTGTTTCATCCGCAACTTGGAAGGAAAAGATTTGTTGAAGGGATCTCGTGGTGCAAATCTTTATACGTTGTCTCTACAAGACATGATGGCCGCCTCTCCAGTATGTCTTCTCTCTAAAGCATCTAAGACCAAGTCATGGTTATGGCATCGCAGATTATCTCATCTTAACTTTGATGCTATTAATCATCTGGCTAAAAACGAATTAGTTCGTGGTCTTCCAAAGCTCAAATTTCACAAGGACCATTTATGTTCCGCGTGTTCAAGGGGGAAAAGTACCAAGAAATCATACAGGCCCAAAGCTGAAGACACCAATCAAGAAAAACTTCATCTTTTGCATATGGATCTTTGTGGGCCAATGAGAACTGAAAGTGTGAGCGGTAAGAAATTCATTCTGGTTATTGTGGATGATTTCTCCAGGTTTACATGGGTTAGATTTCTACGTACAAAGGATGAAGCACCGAAGGCTATCATCACTTTTCTGAAATTCATTCAGGTACGTTTGAATACTACTGTCCGCCGTATTCGTACAGACAATGGAACAGAGTTCGTCAATCAGACTCTTTGTGATTACTATGAGGGAGTTGGTATCTCACATGAAACATCCGCTGCACGTATTCCACAACAAAACGGTGTCGTTGAAAGACGGAATCGTTCGCTTATGGAAGCTGCTAGGACTATGCTAATTTATGCGAACGCTCCATTGTTCTTGTGGGCAGAAGCTATATCTACTGCATGTTTCACCCAAAACCGTTCTATCATTCGGAAACGCCATGGAAAAACACCTTATGAGCTTCTACATGACCGTAAACCCGATGTCTCATTTTTTCATGTGTTTGGTGCTCTTTGTTATCCAAACATTAATAGTGAGAACTTGGGTAAGCTTCAACCGAAAGCCGATATAGGTATTTTCATTGGTTACTCACCGTCCAAGAAAGCATACCGAATTTACAACCGTCGTCTTGGCAAGATTGTAGAAACTATGGATGCAGATTTCGATGAGCTGACAGCGATGGCTTCTGAGCAACACAGCTCTGAACCCGCGCTTCATGAGATGGGAACCGGTGCTATTAGTTCCGGATTAGTTCCCAATAATCCTACTTCTACATCATTTTTACCACCAACAAGGCCCGAGTGGGATAAACTGTTTCAACCGTAGTTTGACGAATTCTTTGATCCCCCAAATGATGAAGTTCCAGCACCCGTAGTGATAGCTCCAATTCCTGAAGTTGTTGCTCCAGCTAATGAAGCTTTATCAAATGCATCCTCAATTAACATTGAACCGGATGCACCTTCACCAAGTAATTCTCAAACTACACCGGAATCGTCACCCCTACTTGTGCCTAATGATGTGGAAGAGGATTCTATTGATCACGACTTGGAATATGCTCACCTACAAGAGCTTCCTTTCTTTGGTGTAGCGATACCTGAAAACCCTTCAGCCGCGTCTACCTCAGAAGAAGCTCCTTCTATTGTTCACTCCAGACGACCTAGGATTAAAAACCATAGCACTAAATGGACAAAAGATCACCCAATTCGGAATGTCATTGGAGATCTAGATCGACCAGTCTCTACACGCCATCAATTACAAGAGAGTGCACTCTATTGCTACTTTGATGCATTTCTCTCTGAAGTTGAACCTAAAAATTGGCAGCAGGCTATGACTCAATCATCTTGGATTGGAGCCATGCAGGAGGAACTAAATGAATTCCAATGACTTGAAGTATGGGAATTAGTTCCTCTCCCTGACAAAGTTAACATCCTTACTTTGTTATGGGTTTATAAGGTTAAACTTGATGAGATGGGTGCAGTATTGAAGAACAAGGCTAGATTGGTCGCTAGAGGATATAAACAAGCCTTGGGTATAGACTTTGAAGAATCTTTTGCTCCTGTTGCAAGATTGGAGGCCATTAGACTATTCCTTGCGTATGCTGCTCATATGAACATGATCGTCTATCAAATGGATGTGAAGATGGCATTTTTGAACGGTGAACTAAGGGAAGAAGTCTATGTTAGTCAGCCGGATGGGTTCGTTAGCACGGAGTTTCCTAATCATGTGTACAAGCTTAAGAAGGCTCTCTATGGGTTGAAACAAGCTCCACGCGCGTGGTATGATCTCCTTTCAACATACCTCATCTCGGAAGGCTTCTCCAAAGGCAAGGTGGACCCCACTCTATTCACTCTCAAGGAAGGCAACGACATGATTCTGGTACAAATTTATGTTGATGATATAATATTTGCTGCCACTAACATAGAGTTGTCAAATCGATTTGAGAAGATAATGTCCACACGCTTTCAGATGTCAATGATGGGAAAAATCTCATTTTTCTTAGGATTACAGATTTCTCAAAATCCCAGAGGCATCTTTATTAATCAATCCAAATATGCTCTTGAATCTTTAAAGAAATATAACTTTGAAAATTGTGACCCCGTGGACACTCCAATGGTGGAGAAATCCAAGTTAGATGAAGATAGAAATGGGACTATTGTCGATCCAAAACTTTACCGTGGAATGATCGGCACCCTTGTCTATCTGACTGCTAGCAGGCCTGATTTGCAATTTGCTGTATGCATGTGTGCCCGGTATCAGGCTCGGCCTACCGAAAAGCACCTACATGTTGTGAAAAGGATCTTTCGGTATCTAAAAGGAACACTTCATCGTGGTCTATGGTATCCGAAAGATTCCTCTATTGCTTTAATATCATACGCAGATGCCGATCATGCTGGATGTCAAGACACGAGGCATAGCACTTCTGGCTCTATGCAACTCCTTGGAGATAGATTGATCAGTTGGTCATCAAAAAGGCAGAAAAGCGCTGCAATTTCTAGCACGGAGGCTGAATACATCGCCATGTCCGGTTGTTGTGCTCAAGTCCTTTGGATGAGATCACAATTAACTGACTACGGTTTGGGATTCAACAAAATCCCGATGTATTGTGACAACAAGAGCGCCATTGCCCTTTGCTGCAACTATGTTCAACACTCCCGGGCCAAGCACATAGACATTCGCTACCATTTCATTAAGGAGCAGGTGGAGAACGGAGTGATCGAGCTATATTTTGTCACTACTGAGTACCAGCTGGCGGATATGTTCACCAAAGCCTTAGATCGAGGACGAATCGAGTTTTTGATCGACAAGCTTGGCATGAAATCATTCACTCCAACGACTCTCAAAGAGTTGGCAGAAGAAACAGCTGAATAGTCATGGTAAATAATAATTGGTTTTTGACACCTCGTATCAAAATTCGTTAGTCCCAAGTCTTTTCGAATTGAAAACCGGTCTTAAGTGCGACTCAATCGTCTTTTGGTGAATCAAGAGAATGGTTTGGTTTGATTTAAACTAAATAGCAAGTAATTAAAGCGTCGTTGAGTAAAATGGAAGTTAAAAGATTAATTTGAATGACGAGTAAAAATAAATGCATATAAACTTAAAGGTAAAATGGAAAGGTACTAACTCACTAAATAAAACTAACACTTTGAAAATTTTCAGAAAATAAAAAGTACTATAAGAAAGTGATATCGAAAGAAACCAAAACAAACCAAAAAGGCCCCCGATCGGAATGTTTTCCGATCGGTTGATCGGAAAGAGGGTAGGGCAGCAATCGGAATAACCAAGATATGGAGCCTATCGGAATGTGTACAAAATGCTACCAATCGGAAAGTTCAACAAGGTTATAAATCGGAATACGGGACAAATCCCAATCGGAACAAGCAAAGACCTTACCGTCGGAATATGGATAAAGCCACCAATCGGAATGCTTAGTGATGCCAGTCGGAATTCACAAACCCTAATCCGATTGATCATTCGGAATATGGGGAAGGGGTCTTGTCAGAAAACTAGCCAATCGGAAAGGGGGTGATAGAAACCTTTCCTAAAATTGTGGAAATTGGTTATGATGGTGTACCGGTCGGAAAAGTCAATCGGAAAGGGGATTTAAACTCCCTTTTCCGAAAATAAAGGGATTTGTTTAGGCTAGATGATAAGCTAAGTTCAATAAGCTACTATCCAAAACTTATCAATCCAAATACTTAACCGAATCAAATAAGCACTTTAATCAACTTATCTAACTCGAAATCAAGCAACTTTTTAGATCAAACAATAAAAACATAAACTTTTTAATAAAACTTTTTAATAAGAGAAATAAGGTAATCATAAAAATAAGCCAATAAGCACAAAAGTCTTAAAGCTTATTCAAATGAAAACTTATAAAATGATCAAAAGATCAACTTTTTAAGCACGAAATCAATTAGAACAACACGGATCTTATGATATTCGCACCAAAATCAATCTTAAATCAAAGAAAAGTAGAATGAGATTAAGAAATAAAAGCTTAAAATGAACTTGATTAATAAAAATAAGCAATACAAAGTGTTTAATCTTGAAAGATTAAAAGAAAAAGATGAACTAGTGAGAGAAAGTTTAAGACTTTCTCTCTTTAAAAACTAGAGAAAACTAAAAAGTGAAAATTAACTAAAAACTCTAACTCCTTTCCTAATGACTATTAGGAAGGTATTTATAGGGAAGGTGGAAGGAGTGCATGTGTTGCATCTTCTTTCTTGCTTTCTTCACGTTTTCTCGACTCGACTTTAAATTCTTCGTCTTTGTCGTCTCGGGATTTGAACTTGTCTTTTTAATTCTCTTCTATTAGACTTAAGTTCTTCGACTTCGTTAAAACTTCCGTCTTTAGACTTTTTCTTCGATAAATCTTCAGAATAGGCCTTGGACTTCCGTTCTTTTTGCACTCTTGATCTTTTGACTTCGTCTTTTCCCGTTTTCTTCAATAAAAGCTCGTGAAAGCCCGTGTTTTCTTCCTTTTTAATATTTTGGTCCTAAAACACAATAAAAACACAAACCACGCATAATTCCGACTTTTATGACATAAATCACACGTTTTGGTCTTGTTATTATTGGAAATAAGTGGTAAAAGGATAAGTGTTTTCACACTTATTAAATCCCCTACACTTGACCATTGCAATGCCCTCATGCAATGCATTAATTTTAATGCACGATTTACATTTTCCATCATAAATAACCTACTTTGGCCTTTATTAAATTCTAAACATAAAAGATAGGAATAAGCACAGAAATTAAAAACTTACATTGGGTTTTGGCGGCCATGAACGTTTATCATCCTCAAGTTTCACGTTCCCCATACCAAGCTTAAAAACGAGATCATTGTTATTATAAGTTAGCAAACTATCACGAACTCATGTGGGCTAATTATTCACTTAGACTCCCTTATTCCTAGGTGTATCTCTTATATTTTATTTTTGTCTTGAATGATCACGAGGATGCATTGTTTGACTTATTTCAATAGTTATTTAGTCCGAAAATAAGGTGAACGATTTAATCAATAGTTAGCTGAAGGACCAAATCTTTTAAAACCGCTTCTCGGGATATCAGAAAGTTCATATCTTGCATAACTTGGTTCGCGATTTGAGACCTTTCTCGGGCCGATATTTGGCAGCGACTTCATACTTCGAATCTTCGAGAGACGCTCTTGAAATTATGGTCTTCTCTTCATAATAGGAATTTCTTCATTTGAAGTTTTTGAGAGATTCTTCATCTTTGGACCACGACTTCTTCATTTTTCTCCAATCTTTATTTCGGACTTTGATATACAACGATCCGCCTCCTTTTAGGACTTGGATCTATTTATCCTCATACCTTGTTAGGGTCTTTTCGGATAGACTTCTCCATGACTTTTGAGGAGTTCTTGCTTCTCGTCGTGTGTCTCGATCCTTCATATTGATTTTCGATAAATGATTCTTCACATCACTTTTTGGATCTTTAGCAACAAAATGTAGCCCTCATGCCTTGTTAGGGCCTTTTCGGACTCGCCAATCTTCGCGCCCCGCTTCATAAGTTATGCCTTGGCTATGAACTCTCGTCATTACCGAGCAACTTTTAAACGATCTGGGGCTAGAAGCTAAGTAACCTTTTAAATCGTACAACCTTATTTATTAGCAGATTAAATTATTAGCAAGCGGAGGGAGAATAGGCTCAGAATTAACTCACATAAATTCACGAAATAATACCGAACTTATAATTGACTCTATCATCTCTCGTTCTCCACAGTTTAAAATCTCAAGGAATGAGACTCGTGGATGCTTAGCCAATTAAATCAAAGTTTTGGGTTTTCGAGTCGCCTATAGGATCTTGCAACTTCTTAGACTTTTTCAAGTTTAGAAATTGCGTTTTAGAGTTCCCTTGATAAACGACTCTCTAGGATCAATTATAGGAACTTGCGAAAAGTTCTTGTTCTTAACCCGTGCGAGTTAAGACTTTCGCGTTTTATAGCTCCCTATATAAAAGCCTAGCAAAACTTGACTTAAACACGTTAAGGATACTAGCTAGAGTAAACTTAGGCAAGTAAACTCGGGTTGAGTCAAAATGTTCACGACTAAGAAAAATCTAAAACCACTTTATTAAAAATTTATTCTAGCAAAGGAAACATAACAAAAGAAAATACAACTATACAACTAGGCCAACATAGATTAAAAAAATTTGAAAAATGTCGAAAAATCAAATTTTCCGGTTAAAATGAGGGCAAATTCATGGAAAAGACCACTTACTTCGATAGAAGTCCCCCCTACACTTGAGATAAACATTGTCCTAAATGTTTAAGCATGTGGGAGTAAACTCCCCTACACTTAGGACATTGTGCACTTTGTTTAAATCTTGCTAAGGAAAGGACAACTAAAGTGAAGTCAATGTGAACATATAGAATATGAAATATTGAATCACAAGAGTTTAGGACAGAACCGGGAAGATGGAAACACGGTATCACGGTTCGTCAAAAGTCATCAAGATGCTCTCTGAAGCTTTAATCCCTGCACAACACAAGAAACAAGAAAACAAACATATGCAGGGGCTCCCCCTACACTTATTATGAAAGCAGTAAAGGATAGAACACGGGTTGCCTCCCGAGAAGCGCTTGGTTTTGTTCACCGAGTCATGAGCCTGACTCGGCCCAATTTTAGTTCATGGGGAACGTGGTGAGGGATGGAATCATCTCCTGAGAGATGTCCTCACCAAAGTACAGCTTCAAACGCTGGCCATTCACCTTGAAATTGGGTCCATTTGGCTGAGAAAGCTCAATGGTCCCATACGGAAAGACTTTGGCGACGGTGAATGGACCAGTCCAGCGGCTCTTCAACTTGCCAGAGAAGATCTTCAGCCGAGAGTTAAAAAGTAAGACTTGATCTCCAACGTGGAACTCTCGGTTCTTGATTTTAGCATCGTGGATCATCTTCGTCTTCTCCTTGTAGATCAGCGAGTTCTCATAAGCTTCATTCCTCAGTTCATTTAGCTCGTTGAGTTGAACCTTGCGATGATCACCGGCTTTGATGATGTCGAAGTTAGCCCACTTCAAGGCCCAGTGCGCCTTATGTTCCAGCTCGATGGGTAGGTGGCAGGCTTTCCCGTACACAAGACGATAAGGTGTACAACCGATTGGGGTCTTGTAAGCAGTACGGAAAGCCCACAGAGCATCATCTAACTTATCGGCCCACGCGGCGCGATGCTCTCCCACAGTACGCTCCAAAATTCTCTTCAAGCCACGATTGGAAATTTCGGCTTGCCCATTAGTTTAGGGATGATAGGCGGTGGAAAGACGGTGATTGACACCATACTTTGCCATGACTCGTGCAAATTGATCGTTGCAAAAATGAGTCCCGCGGTCACTGATGATAGCACGAGGAACGCCAAATCGAGCGAAAAGCTGCTTCAAAAAGTTCACAACCACCCTCGCATCATTCGTAGGAAGAGCCTTAGCTTCAACCCATTTAGAGACGTAGTCGACGGCGACGAGGATGTACTTGTTCCCTTTGGATGATGGAAATGGCCCCATAAAGTCGATGCCCCATACATCAAAGATTTCACATTCCTGTATGAAATTTTGAGGCATCGCATCCTTATGTGTGATCTTGCCTTGACGTTGGCAAGCATCACAATGCTTAACCATTTCGTGAGCATCACGATAAATGGTGGGCCAGTAGAATCCAGAATCAAACACTTTCTTAGCGGTGTAGTTGGGACCAAAGTGACCACCGGTGGGTCCTTTGTGGCAAGCTTGGAGGATATCGAAAGCTGCCGGTCCGTCAACACATCGACGAATAATCAGGTCAGCACACTGTTTGAATAGATAAGGGTCATCCCAAAAGTAAGTCTTAACATCGTTCAAGAACTTCTTCTTTTGTTGGGATGTTAACCCTTGGATGAGAATACCACCCGCTAAGTAGTTTGCAATGTGTGCAAACCACGGGGTGCTATCAAGATTGAGATTTACAGACTTTAAGGTCTCCAGGGGGAAAGAGTCATTGATCTCTTTGTTCGGATGATCCCCCTGATATGGATCCTCAAGTCGACTCAGATGATCCGCGGCCAGGTTTTCGGCTCCCTTCTTATCACGAATTTCAATGTTGAATTCTTGAAGGAGCAAAACCCAGCGAAGAAGTCTTGGCTTAGAATCGTTCTTAGTCATCAAGTACTTCAACGCGGAATGGTCCGTGTATACGATAGTGGTGGATAAAACAAGATAGGGGCGAAATTTCTCAAAAGCATAGACAACAGCTAAAAGCTCTTTTTCGGTTGTCGTATAATGCAATTGAGCCCCCGTCATTGTTTTGCTAGCATAGTGGATTGGTTGGAAGTGTTTATTCACTCTTTGGCCCAGAACCGCACCAATAGCAAAGTCGCTAGCATCGCACATCAATTCAAAAGGCAGCTCCCAATTAGGGGTAACCAAGACCGGTGCCTTAGTTAGCTTATCCTTGAGAAGATTGAAGGCTTCGAGACACTCTTTAGAAAAGATAAAAGGAGTATCTTTTTCTAAGAGGTGGGTCATCGGGCGAGCGATTTTAGAGAAATCTTGAATGAATCGACGATAGAAGGCCGCATGACCCAGAAAGCTTCTCACACCCGTCACGGTTGAAGGTGGAGGTAATTTGGCTATGACATCAACTTTAGCACGGTCGACTTCAAGACCGGCTTTAGAGATTTTGTGTCCTAGCACAATGCCTTCTTTTACCATAAAATGGCATTTTTCCCAATTCAGAACAAGGCGAGTGTCTTCGCACCGCTTAAGCATACGTTCCAAATTTGCAAGGCAAGCAGAGAAGGAATCCCCGAAGACCGAGAAATCATCCATGAAGACTTCCATGGTTTGCTCAACCATGTCATGGAAGATAGCTAACATGCACCTTTGGAAAGTCACAGGGGCATTGCATAAGCCAAAAGGCATTCGTTTATAAGCAAATGTGCCATAGGGACAAGTGAATGTTGTCTTCTCTTGATCTTGGGGATCGATGGGTATTTGAAAATAACCCGAGAAACCATCAAGAAAGCAGTAATATTCATTACCAGCTAAACGTTCAAGCATTTGGTCCATGAAAGGTAGGGGAAATGATCCTTTCTCGTGGCATCATTGAGTTTGCGGTAGTCTATACAAACTCTCCACCCAGTAACGAGACGGGTAGGAATTAACTCGTTGTTTGCATTGGGCACAACGGTGATTCCGCCTTTCTTAGGCACACAATGGACTGGACTAACCCATGGTGAATCCGAAATAGGGTAAATCATACCCGCATCAAGAAGTTTGATAACCTCTTTTTTGATGACTTCATGTATTTTAGGTTTCACCCTTCGTTGACTTTGAATTGTGGGCTTGAAGTCGTCCTCCATGAGAATTTTATGTGTGCAAAAGTGAGGATCAATTCCACGGATGTCGGAGATTTTCCAAGCGATAGCTCGTTTATGCTTCTTTAACACAGCGACAAGGCGTTCTTTTTCGTCTTCTTTCAGATCCTTTGCGATGATGGCCGGTAGCTTCTCGTCGTCTTCAAGAAAAACGTACTCAAGATGAGGAGGTAGGTCCTTAAGCTCGAGAGTAGGAGGATCCTCAATAGATGGTGAAACTAACGATGGATCATCATTAGTCACCTCTTTAGGAGCAGGAGGAGAGAACGGGTCCTCATTGATAAGTCTCTCAATAGTACTAATGTCTTCATCCCAATTGGTGGACAAATTATCATACTGAATATCGAGGGGACCCAAGCTAGCTTCGAAATCATCCAAGTCACTTTCTCCAAAAGGAGTCAATGCTGGAGCAATTGAGGCAACGGTCTCAACATTGGGTAGAGAAGGAGTACTTTTGCAAGCATCATGAAAATGTTCTTCACAAGCCTCATCGAGAACATCAATAGCATTAACACTCTCATATGAATAAGGTTGCTTAGAAATCTTACCCATGTTGAAGACAATTTTATCGTCACCAACTCTCATGATTATTTCGCCTGCGGCAACATCAATGAGAGTGCGACCGGTCCTCAGAAATGGACGTCCGACGATTAATGGAACACGGGGATCCATCTCGTAGTCAACGACAACAAAATCCGCCGGGAAGGTGAATTTGTCGACGCCAACAAAGACATCTTCGGCTATCCCCACTGGATAAGCAACCGTACGGTTGGCTAACTCCAAAGTCATTTTGGTGGCGACTAGCTCAGGGAGAGATAATTGCTTCCAAACACTTAAAGGCATTAAGTTTATACTGGCACCTAGATCGGCTAGGGCCATGCAATTCTCTACTCCTGGGAAGTTGCAAGGAATCAAGAAGCGACCCGGATCACCAAGTTTGGTGGGCAATTGCCTTAAGAGCACTGCGGAGCAGTTCTCATTAAGATGGGTCTGAGCGATGTCAAGAAGCTTTTCCTTATCACTTAGAAGATCTTTAAACATCTTAGCGTATTTGGGCATGTGAGCGAGAGCCTCGGCAAAGGAGATGTTAAAATTCAGTTGTTTAAACATTTTAAGAAAGTTTGAAACTTGAATATCATCCTTGCTCTTTTGCTTCTCTTTCCTCAACCTTGAAGGATAAGGTATATTGGATGAAGAAGAAGGCTTTAAGGGAATAGGATCACTCGCAACCACGGGTGGTGGGGAAATGGGGATAGAAGGTGAAGGAGGTGGGGATAGTTGCTCTTTTTCCTTGTTCACAATCACGGGTGGAGGTGTAGGAAGCTCGGGTTCCATATAACCTTTTCCACTACGAGTGGTGATTGCTTTCATCTCCCCTCTTGGATTCGCAACGGTGTTACTCGGAAGAGTACCCGAAGAAGAGGGTTGATTACTTTAGATGAGCGAACCAATCATATCACGAAGGTGAAGAGCTTGATTGTTAAAAGAGTTTTGCATGTTGGCATTAATATCATTGCTGTGTTTGGCCATGTCATTCCTTAGCTCGGCTCGAATATCGCTCCCTTGTTTCACCATGTCATTCTTTAAGTTGACAAATTGACTCTGAAGATTCGTCACCATCTCACGATTAGTCTTCATGAATGTCTCAACGTCTTGGTTTACGGCCATCGGTTGATTGAGAGGTGGAGCTTGAGAATTTCCTTGGGTTGGGTATGGGTTTCTTTGGGATTGATATTGATTTTGAGCACGAGGTTGGGATTGGTTGTTGCGGTTGTAGCTTTGTTGTTGGTTTTGGTGTGCAGGAGGGAAACCCGGAGGAGCAAGATAATTGTTGGAACGATAACTTAGCAAGCCACGGTCTCCTTGAGGGCGAGCTTGATAGCCTCCCGTGGGATAAGTACCATATGCTGCGTTAACGTCTTCAGAATAATTGCCGTGGGTAGAAGGACACTCATTGTAGGAATGAGGACCACCACATGTGTCACAAGAAATAACAACGACTTTAGCTTGTTGAGTTTGGTTAGAAGTCAAAATTTGGAGACTTTTGTTAATATCAAGAATAGCACGTTCCAAAATAGACGAGTTGGTGGTGGAAGAAGTAGATGAAACATTGACTCTCTGATTAGATCTTGAGGATGCGGAAGAATCCCAATTCTTGTGGTGAGTAGTCATGTTTTCAATCAACTCTCGACACTCCTCCGGTCTCCTTTTCATAAAAGTACCACCGGCGGCGGCATTGATCGTGTCACGATCACGAAAGGTGAGACCATTGTAGAAGGTGTCAATGAGAGTGACGGGGAGCATATTGTGATTAGGACAGCGGTCGATCAAATCATTGTAGCGTTCCCAAGCATCGAAAAGCGATTCATCATTCTCTTGCATAAATCCACTGATTTGGTTACGAAGGCTGGTGACCATGGATGGGGGAAAGTAGCGCGATAAAAAGCGTTGAGTCATGTCATTCCACGTGTGAATAGAATTCTTAGGAAGACGGTCAAACCATTTCTCGGCATGGTGAGAAAGTGAGTGTGGAAAAAGTTGGAGGCGAAGGTCATCCATAGAAACACCGGAGCACTTCATGCTTTGGGTCATGGTAATGAATTTGTCGAGGTGTTTGTTGGCATCGTCATCCGGAATTCCACGAAATGGGTTCGTTTGCACTTGTTGTATCATGTGATGCTTCAACGAAAACTCCTGAGCCGTGACGTGCATTGGCGCAATCGGGCCTCCGCGTCCGTTCATGGTGGGTTGGCACAATTCCTCCATGGTTCGTAAATCAGGTAGAAGGACATTGTTGTTGTTGTTGTTGTTGTTATTCAAATTGTTTTGAGGTGGGTGATTATTGTTGTTATTAACACCAGCCATATCTAAATCTTCAAGAGTCTCGGGCTCAGAATAGTTGGAAGATCTAGTACGCATACACCTGCAGAAGAAAAATATACACAAAGAATATAATATTTTTGGTTTTTATAGGTTTTTTAATGTTTTTGTATTTTTGAAGAGTTTTATATTTTTTTATGATTTTTGAAAATTTTTAAAGCAATGAAAATAACGTTCAAAGAACGGGTCCCAAAATTCAATGCGTCTCTCACTAAAAACCGTTTATCTTAACGAAAAGAGCCGGCAGCGGCGCCATTTAATAATTGGTTTTTGACACCTCGTATCAAAATTCGTTGTTCCGAATCTTTTCGAATTGAAAACCGGTCTTAAGTGCGACTCAATCATCTTTTGGTGAATCAAGAGAATGGTTTGGTTTGATTGAAACTAAATAGCAAGTAATTAAAGTGTCGTTGAGTAAAATGGAAGTTAAAAGATTAATTTGAATGACGAGTAAAAATAAATGCATATAAACTTAAAGGTAAAATGGAAAGGTACTAACTCACTAAATAAAACTAACACTTTGAAAATTTTCAGAAAATAAAAAGTACTATAAGAAAGTGATATCGAAAGAAACCAAAACAAACCAAAAAGGCCCCCGATCGGAATGTTTTCCGATCGGTTGATCGGAAAGAGGGTAGGGCAGCAATCGGAATAACCAAGATATGGAGCCTATCGGAATGTGTACAAAATGCTACCAATCGGAAAGTTCAACAAGGTTATAAATCGGAATACGGGACAAATCCCAATCAGAACAAGCAAAGACCTTACCGTCGGAATATGGATAAAGCCACCAATCGGAATGCTTAGTGATGCCAGTCGGAATTCACAAACCCTAATCCGATTGATCAATCGGAATATGGGGAAGGGGTCTGGTCGGAAAACTAGCCAATCGGAAAGGGGGTGATAGCAACCTTTCCTAAAATTGTGGAAATTGGTTATGATGGTGTACCGGTCGGAAAACTCAATCGGAAAGGGGATTTAAACTCCCTTTTCCGAAAATAAAGGGATTTGTTTAGGCTAGATGATAAGCTAAGTTCAATAAGCTACTATCCAAAACTTATCAATCCAAATACTTAACCGAATCAAATAAGCACTTTAATCAACTTATCTAACTCGAAATCAAGCAACTTTTTAGATCAAACAATAAAAACATAAACTTTTTAATAAAACTTTTTAATAAGAGAAATAAGGTAATCATAAAAATAAGCCAATAAGCACAAAAGTCTTAAAGCTTATTCAAATGAAAACTTATAAAATGATCAAAAGATCAACTTTTTAAGCACGAAATCAATTAGAACAACACGGATCTTATGATATTCGCACCAAAATCAATCTTAAATCAAAGAAAAGTAGAATGAGATTAAGAAATAAAAGCTTAAATAGAACTTGATTAATAAAAATAAGCAATACAAAGTGTTTAATCTTGAAAGATTAAAAGAAAAAGATGAACTAGTGAGAGAAAGTTTAAGACTTTCTCTCTCTAAAAACTAGAGAAAACTAAAAAGTGAAAATTAACTAAAAACTCTAACTCCTTTCCTAATGACTAATAGGAAGGTATTTATAGGGAAGGTGGAAGGAGTGCATGTGTTGCATCTTCTTTCTTGCTTTCTTCACGTTTTCTCGACTCGACATTAAATTCTTCGTCTTTGTCGTCTCGGGATTTGAACTTGTCTTTTTAATTCTCTTCTATTAGACTTAAGTTCTTCGACTTCGTTAAAACTTCCGTCTTTAGACTTTTTCTTCGATAAATCTTCAGAATAGGCCTTGGACTTCCGTTCTTTTTGCACTCTTGATCTTTTGACTTCGTCTTTTCCCGTTTTCTTCAATAAAAGCTCGTGAAAGCCCGTGTTTTCTTCCTTTTTAATATTTTGGTCCTAAAACACAATAAAAACACAAACCACGCATAATTCCGACTTTTACGACATAAATCACACGTTTTGGTCTTGTTATTATTGGAAATAAGTGGTAAAAGGATAAGTGTTTTCACACTTATTAGTAAACTATTCAGAGTATCCTTTGTTCGTGATCATGTATATTATAGTAAATATATAAACCACAAAAGAAAAATACAAAAATATAAAACCAACAAAAACCATAAAAAATATAAAATCTACAAAAACCATAAAAATTATAAAATCAAGAAAAACCAAAAATATTTTTCGTTTTTAAATCGGGCATGTCTTTTAGTACGGTAATATTTACGGCTTTAGAAATGTCGATCAATATTGACACGGCGCCATAAATAGAGTCCGTATAAAAGTTGTACATTTTTAAAACATGCCCATAATGGCTTGTAGTTATTTCAGACTGCAACCCGGTTTTCATATTAAAGTCACGTATTTCCTTGGAAAACGTTGGCTCACAACGGGAATTAATTTTCTCGGGCATGATTTACAAGCCAAATCATGCAAAGGGATCAAGTTTACTTTACAACTTGGTCTAACACGAATTTCTGTACGTCTCAGTGCATTAATTTGATATAATAAGAGAAATCTTATTGACACCACGAATCAATCTTTTTCAAGACATCAATTGGAAATGCTTTCATCAATATTTGACTCTTTAAACAATGACTACAGCTCTTTAAATAGAAAACGGGTCATCGTTTAAGGGGGAGAAAATATTAAATCATCTTCGTCATTAAATTGATTTTCAAAAGTGATTGTGGAAAATTAATGGCTAAATGGTAAATGAGTGGTATTGCTTTAGAAAACGACTTGTGCTCGTTCAATGTGATAGGACTTGCTTTAGATTTTGGAGATTTGCAAATAGGTTGCGATTGCTAAGTTGTGTGAAAGTTAATAGTGGCTAAGTTTAACAATGGTTAGAAAAAATGAAAAGTGTTAAACCAAAAAGGAAAAGGAGTGAAAATGTAGGGTAAAAAGTGACATTTTGTGAAAGTTGTCAAAATTTTGACCTAAGTCAAAACTTAACCCCCCCCCCCCCCCCTCGTCCACTTTACTGTTTCACTGTTTCTTCATTTCTTTCCGCCATTAAACACACACACAAGCTTACAAAACTTGCGTCTCAATCATCCAAATCTGTTCCATTCGATCTTAGAAGGTAATTACATCAATATTTAAACTTATAATTCGTCAAATTCATCATCTAAATCTTGTTAATTGATTCGGGTAGTAAACTTTATCAGATTTAGGGTTTATTTGCCTATTTAGGATTAATTGTTTAAGATTTTTGGTGGGTTTTGCTCGGAATAGCTTTAGATGATGTGGTGTTGCCTTAGATTGCTTTAAATCTCACAAACGCGCTTAGAATTAATCATCATAGCTACGTTTGAAAAGTTCCGGATGAACATGGATATAAACTTCCGAATGAAGGAATTTTCTGAAAAACTTCCGAATGAAGGAAAGTTCCGAACGAACTTCCGAATGAAGGAAGTTCCGAATGAAGGACTTCCGAATGAAGGAAGTTCTGAATGAAGGACTTCTGAATGAAGAAGTTCCGAATGAAGAACTTCCGAATGAAGAAGTTCCGAATGAAGAACTTCCGAATGAAGAACTTCCGAATGAAGGACTTCCGAATGAAGAAGTTCTGAATGAAGAAGTTCCGAATGAAGAAGTTCCGAATGAAGAAATTCCGAATGAAGAAGTTCCGAATGAAGAAGTTCCGAATGAAGAACTTCCGAATGAAGAAGTTCCGAATGAAGGACTTCCGAATGAAGAAGTTCCGAATGAAGGACTTCTGAATGAAGAAGTTCCGAATGAAGGACTTCCGAATGAAGAAGTTCCGAATGAAGAACTTCCGAATGAAGAAGTACCGAATGAAGGACTTCCGAATGAAGAAGTTCTGAATGAAGAACTTCCGAATGAAGAAGTTCCAAATGAAGGAATGTTCCGGATGAAGAAGTTCCGAATGAAGGAAAGTTCCGGATGAAGTGTTGTTTGATTGATAGTATTTGCATGCTATAAGTACTTGTTGAATTATGTTGTTGAAATATGTTATGCTTAGATATAAGAATGATACATATATATATATGTTTTTGTGCATCAACCTTTCATGTCTTATCTTAAGCAGATACAATGACTAATCCAACAGTACAAGCAATCCAAGACACTAGAGAAGCCGCAATTTCCAAAGCACGAACACTCAAGTTCATACCAAACAACCACCGGCTAAAACCAGTCTCAAAATCCACTCACCATGGTTTCAAAGTCGCCATAGCAATTCTTGATCAATCTCATTTCAAGAATGCCTTAAGGAGTAATGCCTCGGTGCCTTATGATTATATGTATGAGTTTTGGGCTACCAAGGAAATCACTTCAAACAAGATCACCTTCACTCTCGACAACAAGCAGCAGACAATTAAGGTTTCAGACTTCCGTAAGATATTTGGCATTCGGGATTCACCCAAAGGTATGGTATTTTCGAGGGATCCTACTAAAGACGAACTCATGGAGTTATTCGATGCTATTGGATGTCCTGACATACGAGTTGCGTCTGAGTTTACCACTGCTAAAGTAGGACAACCTTGGAGAGCATTGTTGGGTATTCTCAGTAGATGTCTTACACCAAAAACAAGTGGGCATGATGCTTTGCGCAGTCCATAATGAACATCTTCCATGGGATGTACAAAGGCGCAAATGCAGATTATGCTTTATTGTTATGGGAAGAATTCACCTTTCAACTCTTCCATAACAAGAAGCTGAAGACTAATTTCTTTGCTTACCCTCGGTTTATCAAGCTTATCATTAACTATTGTATGAAGAATGATGTTACAATTGATAGGCGTGCAGCAAGTCGTCATCACACTGAAGAGGCTGATCATATTGTGGACTTAAGGCATGAAGGACCATCTGGTGGTGTGATTCCTGGTCCTATTCCCGATTACCATCTGACGGATAGAATTAAAGGTTCTGCTGATTACAAACTACTGTAACTAGAAATCAAGAAGTTAAAAGCAAACCTTCAGGCTGGAGAAGACTCGTCTACTACGGTCAAGAGTAAAGGTAAACTCAAGCAACCAGCTACGTTACCTGAACCCGAAACCAAGAAGAAGAAGACTGAGGTTAAGAAGGGAAAGGGTAAGGCTGATGAGATGGTTCTATGTGACGAAGAAGATGTTGTTGATCCTACTCTTGACAAGACGGAGAGAAAAATGATGAAGATAGCTATTGAAAGGAGTAGGAAAGATACGGGCGGTAGTGGTTCAGGTGCAAGGATATATATTGAATAAGAGTATGAGGAGCCAGAGGATATTGATGAGTTTGGGTCACCTGAACGGTATTCTACTTCGAAGGAGCCATCAATCCCTGTTTCAGCAAGTGTTGAAAAGGAGTCTGGTGCTCCTACAATAATGGTGTCTACTCAACCGTTAGTAACTCAACCTATAGCAATTCAACCTCCAACAATACAACCCTTACCAACCAGACCGGCTTCAACACCATTCCTTCCACCACCAATAACTCCCATCCTTAGTACCGTAGTAACAACCAAGCCTCTTCAATCAACCTAGAGCAGCTCTGCAACATCTACAATGGCTGCATTGGTGATGGCCGAAATGTTGGATAAACATACGGATAATCACAAAAGAGAAATGGATGAACTTCGCCAAGAGCTACATAGACGAGCTCAAAGTGAATAAGCATCTAGGAAAGCCCAAGAAGAGATGCTTGCTAAGTTCGCTGCAGATATGGAATTGACGCGAAAAGCTCATGTAGAAGAACTAGCTCAGGTTAAACAGGGTGAGGCTGATAAGCATGCTGCACGTATCACTAGACTTCAAGCGATGAGGGATAGATACAAGGAGCAGAAAGAAGCACTTGAAGCTTCTGTTGAAGAGAGAGTAAAAGAATCCGTTGAATCTATTATGCCAAAACTGCGTGATGAGTTGAAGACACTCGCGGCTGATAATTTGATGATCAAGTCATCCAATCCTTCTGAATCCGCCTACAAAATTGCTTATGACTTGACGGATTTTGAATTGAAGAAGATCCTGAAAGCTCGAATGAGGGAACTTGGATCGTTTGATAAATCTAGGATTCAACGGGTCTCTACAAATCCCTGAATGACGCTAGCATGGAGGATGATAGGTTATTTAAAACGTTTGGAAGTGTGGTACCATACCACATTCTACCTGAGGAAGAAAGGGAAGAAAGTGAAGAAGAAGAGTGTACTGGTGAAGATGAAGGTGGAGAAGAAGAAGAAGAAGAAAAGGATGATGAAGATGACGATGATGGTGATGATGATGAGGATGAGGATGATGATGATGATGATGGCGATGATGGTGGTGATGGTAATGAGGAGAGTGCTAGGGGGAGCAATGAGGATAACGATGAGGATGATGATGGGGGTAAACAGCCAAAAGAGGGAGATAAGGTTACCAGCTCCAAGAAACCTGCTAAGTCTGGAACCAAGTCCAAGAAAGATGCAGCGCAGAAGGACAAATCAACATCAACGGAATCAAGACGATCTAAGTGGCGCCACGATGTGAATGCTACTACAGCTTCATCGATTCCCGGTACTTCTATTGCTGTATCTATACCTGTTACCACTAACCCTATTAGTCCTGTTGTTGTTGCTCCTGTGATTGCAGAATCAGTAACGGAACCTGAAGCTGCACAACACTCACCCGTTCATGACACCGCCGAGATGCCTGAATCAGAACCAGCAGATGTTCGCGTTTCTACTCCTCTACAACAAGCACAACAATCTACGGTTCCTAAACCAAGCACACGAGACTGGGCAGACACGTTGGAGATTGACGAGACTGCACCGCCACAGGCTTGGATCACGGCAGCGGCGCAATATGATCCAATCACGGACGCTGACAGAGATGTTCTATATCTCCGTATCCGTAGTCCGATTGACTTGTGTGCATTTCTTGCTCATGAGTATAAGACTTCGGTTACTCCGTCTTTGGTAAAGAAAGAACTTAAGGATAAAAGACTTCGCGCCAAAACCAGGTTAACCCGAATGGAGTTCGAGTACTATGCTGATGAGATCCTGAAAGCTCTGAATACCGTTCAACGGCCAGGTCTTCATGATTCAGAAAGAGCTCCACCTCCACTTGATCCTACTCAAGATAATCAGATTGCTCTCGACTTCTTTGTCACCTATGATCTTGAGTATCTTCTGAAGGGTTCATCAACGTACGCAACCTCCTTGACCTTGCTGAAAGCTGCCAACTGGTAGACAATACCCTGGATCGAGGAAAAGGTAAACAGACTCTGGGTCCCAAGAGTAACTCGTAATTATGATATGTATGCTGTCATAGGTGCATCTCATTGGGATGAACGAGTCCGAAGGGCGTACAGGGGTTGCTGCCTAGTCAATTCTGGAAGCAACTTAGATCTGATATCCGCATCTCCAGTATTTTAGGGCTGAAAACTGAAGCCAAGAATGGCTATTATCATGTGACGGAGATTCGTTTGAAAAGGGAGGATGACAGAGAATACAAAATCCAGCAGGGAGATTTTTCTATCATTCGTCTTGAGGATATTGAAGATATGTTGCTTCTGATGACCCGTGGTCAACTCACACATATTCCTCGTGAAGACCTCATTGCCTTGAATACAGCACTTCGTATGTTCACACGAAGCGTTGTTATCAAGAAACGAGTTGAAGATCTTCAGTTGGGAGTCGAAAGTTACCAGAGGAAGCTTAACCTAACCCGTCCAGTGAATCAAGTGTTACCTCAACATGTCAACAGATGTCCCTATACCGGCATTTCTGTTCCGAATTGTGGGATTTTCTACTTGAATAGTAGAGGATTGATGAAGTTTATGAGGGTGGGTGAGCTTCATAAGTACAGTGATGGGACTCTCATCTACGTCAGAGGAAAGTTGGATCATCTCAATTCGGGTGGGACTTTGCCAGAGATGACTGAGGATTGGCATCAGGGTTATCGGCAGATGGCGAAGTATGTGATCAAGAAGATCGATCAAAAGCTCCGTGAACGTAGATTGATGAGGAGCATGGAAAGATTCGTTGGTGGTAGACCATATTTAGTGCACCACAAGCTACTGCAACGATCCATTTAATGGGTCGTACATTTCAGGTCCACTTTATATTGGTTTTCAATTGTGAATATGTATATTTGTGAATATTGTGCTTGTACGGCTTGATGTAGTGTTAAAGTATGATAATTTTTTCAAGAATTTCTCACGAGATTCTAAATCTTTCAAAATATATCATACTAAAAGCACTACAAATATCCCTTATTAATTTAAGGGGGAGCATGAACATGTTCTATGGCCAAACATCGATTTCATTTTTACCCAAAGACCGGTTAATCCATTCAATATCCCAAATATTAATGGTTAACATTTTGGATAAGTGGAGAAAATGGGATTAAGGAGATTTAAATGATACTTGGCTAAAAGATGAAAAAAACTTAACGATTATCCAACATAATATGTGTAAAGCACGTGTTAAGGGGGAGCGTTTTTGATGATCAAAAACACCTAAGGTACGAAACTTTTGATTTCAATATCACAAGTACTTTAGGTGATTTTCAATGATTTTTCATGGTGGCAATTCCTTCCCAAAACACGCTTAATTCACGACGAATGTGGTGACAAAAGGGTGGTAGGAATAGGTTTAGTCCAATGATTCATCAGAGCCGATGGAATCTTCCCAAGGACAATTCCCTAGATAGAATTAGAAGTCCTAGGAAAGTTGGAGAAAGATTGTAAACGTAGCTGAATGCCGACCAAGTACTTAAGCTAGCACTGGAACAATCACAACAAGGTGCTAGTAATGACGTATTGGTAAGCATTGAAGGGGTTGAAGAATGAAAAAGAATTGTAAAGATAAAGGGTGTAAAGAAAGAAGCCCTCCTTACAACTTTAGGCAGAAACCGGGTCAACACATATGCTATTGAGGTCATTTTTGTTAATGATTCTCGATATTGAAGAAAGACGTCATGGACCCAGTGATGCAATGCACAACCCTTCCCAGCTAACTCAAATATCTCTCAAAAGGTATTTGTTTTAATCACACGAAGATCAACACGTTATCTATTGGTTTATTCACTCCGAATAGACTGGTATTGAAAAGGTGGCACTCCTCTCCAGCCATCGCTCACTAAATCAAAACGCACAATCGAGTCTAGAGCCAAGAGATCATCAAAAGTCTCATTAGGACACTTTCCATTTATTCCTTGCTTTCTCACACACTGTGAAAAGTAAGAGATTTTCATGAGTCCTACGCAATGTTCCTGTAATATTGCTAGAACATCCGAGTAATACGTAAGTATTATAATGAAGATGGAAATCCTGCTTGAGCCAACATCAAACAAGCTCATGGTAGGTTACACGTGCGGTTCTTTTAGAACCAATCTTGTGAAAAACTTGAAAGAAACCGTGGTTTAATTCTTAATTGAACTTAAACTCGTTCCAGGCCTCTACGCATTATCATATGATCTTGCCAGAACACTCAGAGTGACTCTTTATTGATCACAGTGACGAGTGGAAACCCTTCTAGTGTTAACATCAAACAGCACTTGGTAGGTGACGTGCAAGATTCTTTATGAATTGAGCTCGTGACAACTGGAAAGCAACGATGGTGAAAATCTTAATTGAAATTCACTTGTTCCAGGTTTCATGAATTGACGGCTTCAAATCACAAGGATAATTTATCCAAGTGATTCACTCTTTATGTTCGCAGTCAGCTTTGGACGGTCGAATAAAGAGAACGGGTTTACCCGCGAAATCCTGTCAGGAAGTTACTTAATTGAAACTATCCGTCACGGGTACGATATCTAATATCGTCCAATGGTCTTCACCGACCGGAGGTAAAATGCTACCGAATTAGAATAAAATGTTCAAAGCCATTTTATTCGTGTAGTTGCTTTGTACCTGTTAAAGACGGTGGCGTTGCTGTGTACCTGTTGATGACGGTGGCGTTGCTGTGTACCAGTGAAGACGGTGGTGTTGCGGTGTACCTGTAGAAGTCGTTCCACATGCTTATGTTTTTCTGCATCAAAGTTTAGCAAAAATTCAAGAAAGTACAAGATAAAGTCTTCCGATGTACCAAACTCTGAAACTTTCGAGAATTCAACAAAAAGACATAAGTGTGTGGAACATGGAGTCACGAGGAGGCAAAATTCACAAGAAGGCAAAGATCGCACGTGAAAGGCCAAAAGACCAATGCTCTCAAGCCAAAGCCTAAAAGATCAAACCAACATATTCACAACTAAAGAAAGAAAAGAAGAAAAGACTACGAACTAAAGAACGAAGACTTAGTATAGTATGCTAGGTTTAGAACTTTGTAACGTGGAGTGACCTCCCTTAGGGGGAGATTGTTAGAAATATGTTTTTATGTATATTAGAAGTATCGGTCACTCCACAATATTATTAATGTTGTAATAGCTCGTAGTTATTAGTTACTTATTAAGTTAAGTAAGAACCGGTCCATGGGCTTGTCATGGGCCGGCCCAAGTCCACATACGGCTTGGAAGTATAAATACCCCTTTCCTCCTTGGAAAGGGGTTGGTTGTTGAACATTTCTCATTTTCACTTAATGAAATAACACATAGTTTTCTCTCACTTTCTCTCTCTAGTTTCTCTCTCTAGAAATCATCAACCCCCTTCATAGATTCATAGGTTATCAAGATTCTACATTTAGAATGTGTATCGACTATCGAGAGCTTAACAAATTGACGGTTAAGAATCGGTATCCATTGCCGAGGATTGACGATTTATTTGATCAGTTGCAAGGATCCTGTGTGTACTCGAAGATTGACTTGAGATCAGGGTATCATCAACTGCGAGTTAGAGAGGAGGATATTTCTATAACTGCTTTTCGTAAGCGATATGGACATTTTGAATTCCAAGTGATGCCTTTTAGGTTAACGAATGCGTCTACAGTGTTCATGGATCTTATGAATCGAGTGTGCAAGTCGTATTTGGATAAGTTTGTCATTGTATTCATTGATGATATTCTTATTTACTCCAAGAGCAAAGAAGAACATGAGAAGCACTTGAGGACAATATTAGAGCTTCTGAAGAAAGAGAATTGTACGCGGAGTTCTCCAAGTGTGAATTTTGGTTGGAATATGTACAACTTCTTGGGCATGTGATTGAAAACAAAGGAGTTCATGTAGATCCTGCCAAGGTGGAGGCAATTAAAGAATTGTCGGCACCGACAACGCCAACTGAAGTTCGACAATTTCTTGGTTTAGCTGGTTATTATCGGAGATTCATCGAAGGGTTTTCATTGATTGCAAAGCCGTTGACCAAGATTACTGAGAAGAATCGGGTGTTTGAATGGGGAAATGATGAAGAAATCGCTTTCAAAACACTTAAGGAAAAACTGTGTTCTGCTCCGATTTTGTCATTGCCAGAAGGAATCGAAGACTTCATGGTTTATTGTGACGCGTCTCATAAGGGTTATGTTACGCGTCGAGGAAATTGAGGAAGCATGAGGAAAACTACACTACGCATGATTTGGAATTGGGAGTTGTACTTTTTGTGCTAAAGTTGTGGAGACACTACTTGTATGGGATTAAGTGTGTTGTATTCACTGACCACAAGAGTTTGCAGCACATATTAGACCAGAAGGAGTTGAATATGAGACAAAGACGATTGGTGGAGCTACTGAGTGACTATGACTGCGAGATTGGCTACCATCCTGGCAAGGCGAACGTTGTAGCGGATGCACTTAATAGGAAGGATAGGGAGAAACCTTTGAGAGTCAGAGCATTAGTGATGACTGAGGGTGTTAATTTGACCAGAACGATATTGAAAGCACAACAGAAGGGATTGATGAAAGAAAATATTGGCGCCGAGAATCTGGGAAGACTGCAGAAACCTCTTTTGGTGGTAAAGTCAGACGGGCTGAGATATTTTGAAAATCGGATTTGGTTACCGCTATGTCCACCTAAGGAAGGAACGCCTGGAGTACAAGATTTGATCATGAATGAGTCTCATAAGTCGAAGTACTCGATACATCCTGGAGCGGATAAGATGTATCACGATATGAAGAAAGTCTACTGGTAGCCGAATATGAAGGCAGAGATTGCTCGTTACATCAGTAAGTGTTTAACTTGCGCGAAGGTTAAAGCTGAACATAAGAGACCGTCTGGGTTGTTGGTACAACCTGAGATCCCAGAATGGAAATGGGAAAAGATCGCTATGGATTTTGTGACGGGTTTACCGAGGACTCCTAGTGGTTGTGATATGATTTGGGTGATCGTGGATAGATTAACGAAATTTGCTTACTTTTTACCTATGAAGAAGACGGATAGCATGGAGAAACTTGCCAGTGTGTACGTGAAGGAAATTGTTTGTCGACATGGAGTACCTTTATCGATCATTTCGGATCGCGACAGCAGATTTACTTCAGAATTTTGGAAATCTCTTCAACGTGTGATGGGCACCGAATTGAGTTTGAGCACGGCCTATCATCCTGAAACTGATGGCCAAAGCGAACGAACCATTCAGACGTTGGAGGACATGCTCCGAGCATGCGTGATTTATTTCGGAGGAAGTTGGGAACGCCACTTGCCTTTAGTGGAGTTTTCGTATAATAACAGTTATCATGCGAGCATTAAGGCTGCACCTTTTGAAGCGTTGAATGGAAGGAAGTGTAGATCTCCTGTGTGTTGGAGCGAAGTTGGAGAGAGTCAGTTGATTGGGCCCGAAATGGTTTGAGACTACAGAGAAGATTGTGCAAATCAAGAACCGTTTACTTGCTGCGAGAAGCCGACAGAAGAGTTACGCCGATAATAGGAGGAAACCGTTGGAATTTGATGTCGGATACATGGTCATGCTTAAGGTGTCACCATGGAAGGGTGTGATACGTTTTGGGAAGAAAGGAAAGATGAGTCCAAGGTATATTGGACCGTTCAAGATTGTTAGACGAATTGGACCTGTAGCTTATAAGTTGGAATTGCCGAATGAGCTTAGTGTTATTCACGACACGTTTCACGTATCGAATTTGAAGAAAAGTTTGGCGGATAAGGAATTGGTGATTCCTTTGGACGAGATTCAGCTTGACGATAAAATGCATTTTATGGAGGAACTAGTGGAGATTATGGACCGAGAGGTTAAGAGATTGAAGCACAGTAGAATTCCCATTGTGAAGGTACGATGGAATTCTAGACGTGGACCCGAATACACTTGGGAACGTGAGGACTTCTTCAAGGAGAGATATCCTCATCAGTTCTAGCGGCACGAAATGTGAGTATAAGAAGAGGCGAGCGTCGGGACGTCGCTCTCTTTAAGGAGTGGTGGATGTGATACCCAGAACCCGAGGTCATTTATTTTACCCTAAATTATGAATATTTTTTAAATTTTTAAGAAATTTCGTTTCTTATATATTTGACTGTTTAAGTTGAAACCGATGTTTAAGGTCGTAATTGATGACGTATAGTCCCCAGTCGGGTCATGAACCCGGCCCACGGGTACTACCCGCATCCGGCCAATTACTGATCGGTGGGATTAATGTCATTTAAGCTAATGGGCTTAGATGAATAGTAACCGTACACACGTGTGCGGCCCACGGCCCGGCATGGCCGGTACAGGGTTAGACATAATCATACTCTTACTATGATTAGGATTTACCCCAAAGAAGAGGATATTCACTCACCAAAATTAGAAGATAACAATCAATCTAATTCTGGTACTTATCCTTTCCTTGGGGCCGAAGCATCAGTGACAGCCCATTAGGGTTTTACTGCCTATATAAGGAACCCCCAAGGGTTCCACAAAGGTATTACATTCTAAACACTCACATCTCATCCGATTCTCATAACCCTAACCGATTACTTACTCTCACGCCAGAGTCTAATCGTGGGATACATTCCCACGGTAAGCCTAACGCATGTTGTTTTAGTGTGCAGGATCCTAACCAGATATTTCACTTGGTGCAGGAGCTGGAGTCCAGCCAACCCGAATTAAGGCAAATCGAGTCTAGCAAGGATCACCCAACTTTTGTATCAACAAGTTGGTGCCATCCGTGGGACCAATACACTAAGCTAGAGCAAACCTCATCTCAATCTCTTTCAATGAAGAAAGGACACCAGCTAGGAAACCCCAGGAACATGAATCCTACGAACCGGAAGTCCATAGGGGACGGGATACTCATTCCCAACCGATCCCCTAGTAACCAAACATGCGGACCGAATAACCGAAGTGTTCTTTAGTCCACGGGTGTGACGAGCACGTTCGCTATCACCCCACCACCTACTTCGATCGTGGAGAACCCTGATCTAGGGAGTGCGCCTAACCCCCCTAACAAGGAGCCGCGCATACCATCGGCTGAGGAAGAAGTGGAGGTCGAACCACTTAGTGAGGAAGATCTCACTCGAGTTCTCACGCAGAACTTCGACAGGATCGTCCCAGGAATCGCATCCAGGTTGAACCTAGCGAGGGACCTCCAATCTAGGTTCAACTTTGGCAGTGCCGGACCGGGCACCTCTCCTCAAACTCGAAGGAAGCGAAGGACACGACCCTAGGAGCGAAACCTCTTTGAGGAAACTTCCCAACCTAGGAATGTGTTCGAACGTATAGGGGATCGTATTATGCAGGAACTACTACAATCCCGTGAGGAGGGAGAGAGGTCCGACGATTCACCCGAACGGCCAGATCTGGAGCTAACCGGAACTAATCGCCGCACAAGCGTGTGGGACAGGATGAATACCGGGAAGAAGGCTCCTAGCTCTTCTCACAAGAGCGATCCTCAACCAAAGAATGGGGCACCGCCCCCTTCTCTCGGTCAATCAGGAGAGGATTTGGATGACCATCCACCCAAGCGTCGCCGATCCAGGCGTACTCCTCCACCGCCACCAGACAATGAAGAGTATGATGGCAGCCCCTATTATCGCGAGACGGAAGTAGAAGATCTCTCCCGCCCATGGTGTGACCCTAATCTCACCCGTCCATGGGCTGATCCCAGGGAAGATCCTTTTACCCTCCGCATACGGAATTACTCCGAGGACACAAAGCGTCCCATGCCGGCGTGCGTCAATACTTATGATGGGACTGGTGATCCGGATGATCACCTAAATATATTTGACACGCAGGCGATAATTGAACGATGGCCCATGCCTATATGGTGCCAAATGTTCAATTCTACCTTGATCGGCAATGCTCGTGATTGGTTTGAGGGACTTCCTCCCCGAAGCATTGATAGCTTCACTGAACTGCGTACTGTGTTCAAGAACAATTATACTCAGCGAAAGAAGTATAATAGGGACCCGGTCTCATTGGCAACTGTCAAGCAACGGCCAGGGGAATGTACGGAGGCCTTCACCGAACGCTTCAATGAAGAGTGCACGCGCACAAAGACAATGCCGGAACTTCTGAAAATTTCCGATTATATGCACGCCATAACAGACAGGGAATTAATCAGATGTCTCAATGACAAGCGACCGGAGAAGTATGACGACCTTATGGAAAGGGTCAGGAACTTCATAGAGGGAGAAACCGCGGTAGCCGCTGCCTACCCTTCAAAAGGAAACAGCTATCGATCGAACGGCCAGTCCAGGAGACAGTCGGGCAGTCAAAGCAACCAGGGCAGTGGGAGGAGCTCGGACTACAAGAGCCAAAACAAAGGAGGGCGGTCGAAGGACAAATTTACCCCTCTAAAGATGTCCTACCGGAAGATCTTGTTGAAAGAAGGGGCCAACTTCCCGAGACCTCCCCCAATGACGACTCCGGTGGACCGTCGTCAAGGAAATCGCTTTTGCGAATTCCACAACGTCAAGGGCCATGGCACGGAGTAATGTATCCAGCTCAAGAAGCACATTGAGTCACTGATCAAGTCAGGCAAACTCAAACATTTGGTCAAGGATTGGATGGACGAAAAGGACAACAATAAGTATGACAAGAAGGATCCCCAAAAGGACAAACCTTCGACTATATACATGATCCAATCCAGGAAGCGCCGCACAAGGCAGAAAATTAGTCAAAAATTTTCACGCGGCAGAGAAATCTCATTCCCTCCCATCACAGCAAGTGATATAGCCGATGCACCTCTCACGATTGAGATAAGCATTGGAACACACAATGTCCGCCGTATGTATTGTGGATGGAGGGTCATCAGCAGAAGTACTATACGAACACTGTTTCGTACAGTTACGACCAGAAATAAGAAGCCAATTAGTATCGGCCACATCGCCGCTCATCGGCTTTAGTGGGGACACCATCTGGCCGATAGGACAACTGCGTCTACTTGTAAACATTAGGATTGAAGAGCATTCCACCACGGCGTGGATGAACTTTATGGTGATACGCTCACACTCTCCATACAATGGGATCATAGGCAGACCAGGTATCCTGGCCATACGGGCAGTACCCTCCACAGCTCACAGAATGATTAAATTCCCTATGGAAGGAGGAATTGTCAATATCTATAACATAATCATACCAGCATCCGAATGTCATGCCGTGACAACACCGGTTCCACCTGTTCCCCCCAAGGATGGATCACCACCTCCCAATTGGAAGGTGGCAATCCATCCTGATTATCTGGAGCAAGAGGTATTCATAGGGGGAACACTCTCGGATAGCGGCAAGAGGGCCATGTGCTCTCTCCTAAAAGCAAAGTTAGATATATTCACATGGGAGCCCAAGCATATGACGGGCGTACCGCGTGCGATAGCAGAACATAAGATCCAAATCCGCCAGGGATATCCTCCCGTTAAGCAAAAGAAGCGCGGTCAGGCACCAAAACGCAGCCAAGTAATATTGGATGAAGTACGGAAATTGGTAGATGCAGGTATCATGCGCAAGGGTATACTACCACGAGTGGTTATCCAACCCGGTCATGGTCAAGAAGCATGATGGGAGCTGGCGCATGTGCGTGGATTTCACAGATCTGAACAAAGCCTGTCTGCAAGACTGCTATCCGTTACCGGAGATTGATTGGAAGGTGGAATCCCTATGTGGATATCCCTTTAAGTGCTTCTTAGACGCATACAAAGGATACCACCAGATCCAGATGGCGGAAGAGGACGCAGAGAAGAGGACGTTCCATACTAGTCAAGGCGTATACTGTTATACAAAAATGCCATTCGGACTAAAGAACGCCGGGGCAACATATCAGTGGCTTGTTGACAAAACCTTCGACTCACAGATAGGCCGCAATCTTGAGGTCTATGTTGATGATTTAGTCATCAAAAGTCATACGGTGGATGCACTTCTCCGTGACGTCCAAGAGACGTTTAACACATTGAGGAGGATTAATATGAAACTAAATCCAAAGGAATGTACGTTTGGGGCAACTGAAGGGATGTTCCCTGGATATATGATTGATCCAAATGGCATCAAGCCTTGCCCGGAAAAGACGGACGCGGTAATACAGTTACCATCTCCCCAGACGCGAAAAGAGGTACAATCATTAAATGGGAAGTTGGTCGGGCTAAACAGGTTCTTGTCGAAGTCCGCGGAGAAGTCACTCCCCCTATTCAAAACACTCAAGAATTGCATCAAGAAGGGAGATTTCCGGTGGACAAAGGAAGCGGAGGAAGCTTTTGGTCAGCTCAAGCAACACCTCGCAGCTCTTCCCATGCTAGTGGCCCCCCGACCCAAGGAGGAGCTCATCATGTATCTGTCGGCCACACATGGAGCAATAAGTGCGGTACTCATGACGGATAGGGACACAGTCCAAACTCCAGTATACTTCATAAGTAGAACACTACAAGGGCCGGAGTTGAATTATTCTTCTATGGAGAAATTAGTTTTGGCATTAGTGTTTGGCACGAAACGGTTACGCCGGTACTTTCAGGCGCACCCAATTGTGGTTATTACTGATCAACCAATAAAACAAGTCATCTCCAGACCAGACGTGGCCGGTAGGCTACAGAAGTGGATCATTCTGTTGGGAGAGCATAACATCTCTTATAGACCATGGACATCTGTTAAAGGCCAAATCTTGGCAGATTTCTTGATAGAGAAGTCGGACGAGGACGGACCGGTCGTACAACGAGAGGAAAATCCAGTAGAACCATGGGTATTATTTACGGACGGATCCTCGTGCACGGATGGATCAGGAGCTGGTCTCATCCTTACGAATCCGGAAGGAATGGAGTTTACATACACCCTGCGCTTTGAGTTCACAGCCACCAACAATGAGGCAGAATGTGAGGCGTTGATTGCGGGTTTAAAAATCACCGCTAGAATGGGAGTCCGCAACCTTGATGCCTACATGGACTCACGGCTTGTCGCGAACCACATTCTAGGGGGTTACGTAGCCAATGAGGACAACATGGTTCGATACTTGGAGAAATTCAAGTCACTCATCGTTGCTTTCAACAAGTTTTCTATCAAACAGGTACCAAGAGGTGAAAACAAGAAGGCGGACGCTCTTAGCAAGATCATGTCTACAAGTTTAGCCCACTTATCCAAGCAAGTCTTGGTAGAAATACTAAAGGAAAAGTCTATAACGGAAGGGGAAGTCGTAGCTATAGTTGAGGAAGATGGACCTATATAGATGACCCCGATCATCAACTATTTAACTAATGAAACCCTTCCAGACGAGGAAAAGGCGGCACGGCGTATCAGAAGGAAGTCGTAGCACTTCGAGCTTCGAGAAGGTATTCTTTACAAGCGCTCTTTCTTACAGCCGTGGTTGCGGTGTGTTGGGGCACGCCAGGCTACTTATGTGATCAGTGAGATACATGAAGGGTTATGCGGCATGCACGCGGGCCCCCGATCTGTAGTAGCTCGAGCTCTACGCACAGGATATTATTGGCCTACTATGCATATGGATTCACGCGACATGATTCGCAAATGCAGTGATTACCAAGTGCACAGACCAGTACCACGACACCCGCAGCAGGAACTGACACCCATTACATCCCCATGGCCATTCTATAAGTGGGGGATTGACATTGCATGACCTTTCCCTGTAGCTGTAGGGGGAGTTAAGTTCTTGATTGTCGCAATGGACTACTTTACACGCTGGATAGAGGCTAAGGCAGTTAAATCCATCACAGGCAAACAAGTTAAAAAGTTTGTTTGGGAGAACATCGTGTGCCGTTTTGGCTTACCAGGAGAAATCATCTCGGACAACAGGAAGCAGTTCGCGGATAATCCATTCAAGGACTGGTGCACAGCATTGAATATCATGCGGCGCTTCGCATCTGTTAAACATCCGCAAACAAATGGTCTTGTGGAACGAGCAAATAGAAGCTTGGGTGAAGGCATCAAGGCAAGCTTGGATGAACGAAGTGCCAAATGGGTAGATGAACTTCCACATGTTCTATAGGCACATAGGACTATCATTAAAACAGCCAATGGGGAAACTCCATTTGCACTGGCCTACGGCACTGAAGCTGTTATACCAGCAGAAATCGAAATGCCGACCATCCGCACAGCGGCGGTTAATGTCGTCACGAATGACGAGCAGCTCCGGATCAATCTGGACTTGTTGGAGGAAAAAAGAGAAATAGCGGATATCAATGAGGCCAATTCCAAGGCACGGATGAGGCTTATTATGACGCCAAGGTTAAAGGTGTTTCTTTTCGACCAGGAGATTTTGTTTATCGTTCCAACGAGGCTAGTCGAGCGGAGAATACAAGAAAGCTGGGCCCTAAGTGGGAAGGACCATATGAGGTTACGGAAGCCTTAGGACGGGGCGCGTACAAGTTACGTGACATGGATGGCCGCGACCTAGAACGCACATGGAATATCTGCAATCTTAAAAGGTGCTATCTTTGAAAAGCTACGGCTTCCACATGGACACTTCGCTATATCTGGCTTCAATGAAGATCCATGTGTTCTCTTTGTTTTTTTTTATGCTTTCTAGGTTCCCTTTGTGTTTATGATTTCCCATTCTTGTCAAAACAAAAAACGTAAACGTTCTAATAAAATGTTGTGGTGCCTAGCTAGCTCCACCGCTCGTTCTTGTGCAAATTATTGTCTTATCTTTTAGATTCTATGAACAAATTATTGTCGTATAGATTTAGTTGTTATTACTATAATGTGCTATCTCTTATTCATATGCATTCATTCAATACCATACATGTACTATGCGCCTCCAGGCGGGGTAAGAGGATTAAGTGAACCTAATAATTCAACTTGTCGCATAAGAGGGATGCAACCCCAGTGACGTGGATCATGTATCCTTACTAGACACCTTACTCACAAGACGTTGTGATAAGTTTCCATAAGCCGCGCTCACGTAGTGCTTTGCATGGTAAAGACGCACGCCGCACGTCTAGTAAAATATAGACTTGATTGTATATTTGAGTAAGACGTGACATGTCATGCAACACAGGTATATGATATCTAAAAAAACAATAATACACAAGTTTCAAATTCAAAACACCAAAATAGCCGTGGTCATCATGGACTTGCTTGCATAAGTATAACAAGTTATCACAATAACATCAGTTCTAGCCGTATACATACACGGACGAATAAAATGGTACAAATATTTACAATGTAAATTACAAAGGAGGTAGGAACTCCCCTGTCTCTTTCTTCCCTTCTTCAATCAAGGTGTAGAGGACCTCCCCGTGAGCATTCCTTCCATCTTGTGCCCTGATCATGTTTGTGTCCAGCGCCTCGGCCAGCAACTTTTCACCTTTCATCACCTTCGACACAGAGTCGTAGGTAGGCAGGGTCAGTTGGATGGGATCGGCGGTGAGCTTCGACATTATTACCCCATTGGGAGCATCCTTCAGCGACTCTAGCTCGTCTAGGAAGGGGTGTTGGATTTCAGCAAGGACGGCCATTGATGCAGTCATCTTGTCTTCGGCTAGAGGGTTGTGGTAGGCATGCTGGGTAATATCTTCTTTCTTGCCTATTAGCTCCGCAGCTTTGATCAGCCCCTCGTGCCTACCACGGTCAATATCGTCGGATACAACGTAAGCAAAGGCCTGCAACAGGTAAGGAGCCTCCATTACCTTGCTCACGGCAAGCCGCATTCCCTGGCCAACCATCCATCTACGCCCAGCTATGGCTGTGAGAAAAGGAGGACACATCATTTCGGCGCAGTCCGTTGCCATCTTGCTTAGTTCACCATCCGCTGTTTCAGCTTGCTCTTCCAAGGTAGTCCGCGCCTAGGTTAGTTCATCCTTCAGCGTGTCGCGCTCCTGAGCAATAGTGAAGGCTTGTACGGTTACGGCTTTAGTAGCAGCTTCGGCTGCAGATACCTATACATGACACTTGGAGTTACAACAAAGACTCTATGGTTTTTTGCGTGCACAAATTAGTGTTAATGTAAGAGTATACCTTCTCATTGGATGCAGCTAAAAGGGCCTCCAGCTCGGCAATACGTTCCTCACGAGCGTTGGCGTGATGGGCTTGCTCCTTGACGGTTGACTCTGCCACGACCAACGCTGCCTGCAAGGATGTGATAGTTTTCTCGTGCTTATCCCCCGGTTCTTCACGGCGAGCTATCTTTCTATCAACACGGCTCACGTTAGCGAAGGCCTTGATCAGACGGCGTCTTAGGGCCGCACCAACTGTCACCTGGTGTGCGGAGGATACATCAAACTGCTCCAGCAACGTCTCATGCTCTAGTTCGTTCAAATCTTACGCCAGCGCTGGAGGAGTGATGTGTTCAATGAATTCAGTACACTCGGACTCCGCCTTCAACCTTGTTAAGCTGGACAAATTCCATGCTAGGCGAAGGCTGGTGTCGGGTGTTGGGAATAAATCTAGGCCAGAACACTTGAACGCTGACAAGAACAACTTAAGCGTTGACAAGAGCAAAGTGAGCGCTGACAGCATAAGCGTTGACAAGTTAAAGTCAAGCGTTGACAGATTGAAGACAAGCACTGATGGAAGATGTGAGCTACACGTTTATTATATTCTAGAATACTTCTAGTAAGGATAGAGATGACAATGTATTTTCTATGTTTATCTTTACCTAGAATAGTTGATTTGTAGCTTATTGTACAAGACTTCTTGTTCTATAAAAGAAGATCTTTTAGGTTAAAGTTTAATATCAGTTTTCATAAGTATTCGCAAGTTAAACTCTTTCATTGTAACCAAGTACGATTATTCGAATACAAGTGAAAGTTTGTTTAACATCATTGTGTTTTAGATCAAGTGTTAATTCCGCATAACACTTTGTTACTTTATTCATAAGCAAAGGTTTCTCTACGTGTAGTACTTGATCTAATCTCGTATACACAAAGCTTAATCGATCTAAGTTTGGGATCAACAAGTGGTATCAGAGCTTGTTGAGAAACTTTTGATCTTTAAGTAACGCAAGAACCCTAAAACACCAAAAACCCTAAAAACCCTAAAATTCTCAAAACCCTAAAAACATCATGTCTGGCACAAATCAACCTCCTGCTTTGCTACAAAACAACTTCTCAAACCCTAGTATCAAAATTCCCATGTTTGATGCCAGGAACTTTGAGCTTTGGAAGTCCAATTTTGAGCAATATATAGCTATTCATGACTATACTCTTTGGGAGATTATCGAATATGGGAACACATTCGATAAAGCAGCAAAGATTACTGCTGCAATTGCCACAAGGACAGCTGTTCCTAATTGCCCTGAATCTGATAAGGTGGAAAAGCCTGAAGATGGGAGAGCTGTAGCTGTTGAAGACATAGCCAAGAAGAGGGTGGACATGAAAATCTTGAACATCTTGAAACATGCCCTAGGTCATGAGAATCAGCACAAGTACAAACGCTTTGAGTCTGCAAAAGAGCTTTGGGAAACTCTTGAAGTAGCACATGGTGGCAATGCTGATACAAAAGAAGAAAAGAAGAAGCAACTATTGCATGAGTATGCTGTCTTTAAAGCTCAACCTAATGAGAATCTCAGCAGTGTGAGAAGTAGACTTCTTGACATCACAAGTCAACTTTCCTTCATGGGAAAACAGATTGATGACCCTGAATTGAATGCTACTTTTCTCAAAAGCCTTGGTGATGTATGGAAGATTGAGACAAGATCCATTCTTGTCAATAACACCCACAAGACATCCAGGTTTGATGACATCTTCAACAAACTAAGACTGTTGGAGAATGAATGGCAATTGGAGAGTGATAACAAATCTTCCAGCAGCAACATGGCCTTCTTCTCACAAAGTGAAGGCCAATTTGATTCCATGAACTTCTATGGACATTCAGCAACTGGATCTCAAGGTGTCAGCGCTGGATGTCAATCTGTCAGCGCTGGATCATATCCTGTCAACGCTTTGTACTCAAGCGCTGACACACACAATCATGGCGCTGATAGAATTAAACCTGCTGGTTTTGATCTAGATACTGTGTGTGCTTTCATTGCTTCTTTGCCCAGTGATTCAAGAATCACATATGAAGATCTTGAGCAGATAAGTGATGAACAATTGGAAGAGATGGACATCAAGTGGACTATGGCTCTTGTAAGTTTAAGAGCAAACAAGTTCAATAAAAGGTTCAAGAAGATGATGACCTTTAATGCTAAGGATGTTGCTGGATTTGACAAGTCCAAGGTTGAGTGCTACAACTGTCATAGGATGGGGCACTTTATGAGGGAATGTAGATCTCCAAGAAGATCTGATGCTGGCAAGCCTTCTAGCCAAATGATTAAGAGCCCAGATCCCAAGGCCATGGTTGCTGTTCAACAAATTGATGGTGTTGGAGAATGGGATTGGAGCTGGATGGCTAAGAATGAGGAAGAGGACAGAGCTTTGGTTGCTGAAGTTAAAGAAGAGCATGTTGAATATGCTCTCATGGCACACTCCTCCTCTTCATCAGATAATGAGGTAAATGATGATGCTTTCTGTTCTAAGGGTTGTCGTTTAAATACTGAAAAATTAAAACAAGAGATAGTTAAATTATTAGATGAGGCAAGTACTGAAAGATGCAAAGTATCTAATTATCAAATTGCTCTTACCCAAACAGAAAAGACAGTAGCTGAGTATAAGAAAATGGAGTTTGATTTAAAGGATCAAATAAACATCTTAAAACATGAGTTATTTCAGAGTAAAGATGTTCAAGATATAGTAAATAGGGTTAATCTTGATTTAATAGCTCAGTTAGAAGAGGCTAACAAAAATAAAGATAATGTGAGTCTTAAAATCCAAAGATTTGATAAGGCCACACAATCCCTAGGAGAGTGTGTTAGCAAACAAAGAGACTCTAAAGATATGAGTGGGATTGGGATGAATAATTATACTGTTGTTCCACCACCAGCTGGGGATTTCTATGGTGTCCAATCAAAGGACTTATCTTGGACTGGCTTGCCAGAATGTCAAGAGGAGGAATTCATTCCTCCACCTAGAGTGATTTCCCCAGTTGAGGAATATAAGCAAAAGCTGACTGACCTAGATGAGTGGAAGAAAGCTAACCACACCTTGTTTGTTAAGGGAGGGTTATTGTGTGAAAGTCCAAATGAGCCCACACCAATCACGAGCCTTGATCCTAAACCTATTAAGATCACACACCCTACCACTGGCAAAGCTGTTGACCTTGGCCCACAAAATGTTAGAAAACCTAGTGTTAAGTATGCAGAGATGTATAGGAATACTAGGTCACCAAAAAGCCAAGTTAGTGATCATGGAACAGGCTTCTTTGCTTCTAGACCTAAGACTATGTCTAGAAAAGCTTGTTACACATGTGGTAGCTTCTCACATTTGGCATACAAATGTGTTAACGCTTCTAATGTCAACGCTGATAGGAACCATTTCAGCGCTGACAAAAGTCAACATAGGTCAAACACTGTCAGACCCAATACCTTTGTGAACAAAAGTTCACAAGTTGTTAGACAACCCCATTCTTTTCTAGAGGGTCTAACACACAAGGCCTAAGACCTTTTCAAAAGTCAAACACTTGGTCAAATAGGCAATGGGTTCCTGTAGCAAACCCTAGGTTCAACGCTGATAAGAGCAATCGGGGCGCTGACAAGAGAAATTTTAGCGCTGACAGACACACTGCTAAACCTAGGTATTTGCAACCACAGGGAAATAGGTCTAAAGCTTCTACTAGCTTAACATGGAGACCAAAACAAGACCAAAACCCTAATTCTACTGGTATTTCTATGACATGCAACAGGTTTCATTATATTTCAAAGGCATTGTCAACACCAATTGGGGTTAACTGGGAATTTCATTCAAACAGGGATGAAAATGGGGTTGTTATGAGAACCAAGTCTGTTCTTGTTGAACAACCAAATGAATCCAAGTCTTCCAAGGCTTGGGTTCCCAAAGAAAACTAATGTGTTTTCTTTATGTGCAGGGCATTCAGAAGAAGATCAATGACTATGGATACTGGGATAGTGGATGCTCAAGGCACATGACAGGAAAGGAAGACTATCTGACCAATTTCTCTCCTATTCAAGATGGTGATAAGGTATACTTTGGAGGGGGCTACGGCACCATCACTGGAAAAGGAACCCTTGTCACCAACAATCTACGGTTTGAGAATGTCTTCTTGGTAAAAGAACTGGATTATAACTTGTTTAGTGTATCACAAGTGTGTGATAACAAAAATAAGGTTCTTTTCACAGATACTGAGTGCTTGGTGTTAAGCAAAGATTATAAGCTTCCTGAAGAAAAATATATAGATTTTAGAACACCAAGGCATAAAGACATATATAATGTGAATCTTAATGGAATTAAGGTAAATAATAAAATGTCATGTCTGTATGCTAAAGCCTCAGTAGTTGAAAGTAATCTTTGGCACAGGAGATTAGGGAACATAAACTTTAAGAATATCAATAGACTTGTGAGGCTTGGTTTAGTTGATGGTTTTCCTGAAAAGGCTTTCCACAATGACCACTCTTGTGTTTCATGTCTTAAGGGCAAGCAGCACAAGGTCTCATTCAGGTCTAAACATGTGCACTCTAGTTCTAAACCACTTCACTTATTGCATATGGACCTCTTTGGTCCAACTAATATAGAAAGTTTGAAGGGTAAATCATATTGTTTTGTCATTACTGATGATTACTCCAGGTTTACATGGACTTTCTTTTTAGCCAAGAAAAGTGAAACTGCCCTAAGTCTGATTAATTTCATTACCCAAATAGAAAAGAAGAATGGTAATGAGGTCAAAATTATTAGAAGTGACAATGGGGGTGAGTTTAGAAATCAGTTGTTAGATGATTTTTGTGCCAAGAAAGGGATTACTAGGCAGTTTAGCATAGCTAGAACCCCACAGCAAAATGGGGTTGCTGAAAGGAAGAATAGGACCCTTATTGAAGCAGCCAGAACCATGTTGGCTGATGCCCACTTTCCTATAGCCTTTTGGGCTGAAGCTGTTAACACAGCTTGTTATGTTCAAAATAGGGCATTGGTCAACAAGATACATAATAAGACACCTTATGAATTACTTTGGGGAAGGAAGCCCAATATTGGCTTTCTCAAGCCATTTGGTTGTCATGTAGTTGTTTTAGAAACTAATGAGGCCCTAGGTAAATTTGATTCAAAAGGTGATGAAGGCTACTTCATGGGTTATTCAGTGCAGAGCAAAGGATATAGGGTTTACATTAAAAAGGAAAAACGTATACTTGAAAAAGTACATGTTAGGTTTTTAGAGAGTAAACCTAGTGATCCTGAGAGTGGTCCAAATTGGTTGTTTGACTTAGAACCTTTGTCTAGAGCTTTAAACTATATGCCTGTTACTGATCCAGACATTGTGAAGGTAACTTCAAGTGTTTTGGAAAAGAGAATTGGTAATGTTTCAGGTATACAGGTTGCTAAGGAGGATGGACCACCAGCAGTTAAATCATCTCCCACACAAGAATTTGTTACACTTCCTATATGGACAGATGAGTATTATGCTGTTGCTACTGCCGCAAGGAAAGATAATGGTGGTGTTCAAATACCACCAAATACTAACATGCATGATTCTTCACGCGCTGACAAAGGGAAATCAAGCGCTGACACGACCAATTCAGACGCTGATGACTCCAACGCTGACAACAACAGTTCAAGTGTTGTTAGCCCAAACGCTGATAAACAAGGATCAGACTTTGGAGACACCTTTACACAGCTTTTCTCTTCTCATTTTGAACAAGGTGGACCTTCTAATGTCCATGAAGAGATTTCTGTTGATCAAGAAGAATCTGAAGAAGATATTGGCAACATGGAGCGTGAAGTTGAGGACACCAGACTTTTTGAAGGAGGAGTTCTCACTTCCACAGCTAAGGATCACCCCACATCTCAAATCATTGGTGATGTTATGGCTCCAGTTCAGACAAGAAGATCCCATCAAGGTCTTGGTGGATTTATTGCCAATATACACAAGAAGGTTGATACCCCTCTTGTACAAGCATGTTTGTTTGCCTGTTTTCTGTCACAGGAAGAACCCAAGAAAATTTTTGATGCTCTCAAAGAACCAAGTTGGGTGGAAGCAATGCAGGATAAGCTTCACCAATTTGCTATACAGGATGTTTGGGAGCTGGTTGATTGTCCTAGATATGTGAGACCAATTGGGACAAGATGGGTTCTAAGGAACAAGAAAGATGAAAGAGGCATTGTGGTCAGAAACAAGGCACGTTTGGTAGCTCAGGGATATACACAAGAGGAAGGAATTGATTATGAAGAAGTTTTTGCACCAGTTGCAAGAATTAAAGCTATAAGAATTTTTCTAGCTTATGCCTCTTGTATGAACTTCACTGTTTATCAAATGGATGTGAAGAGTGCTTTCCTCTATGGGACAATTGTTGAGGAAGTATATGTCATGCAACCTCCTGGTTTTGAAGATCCTGAGAATCCAGACAAGGTTTATAGAGTGAAGAAAGCAATGTATGGACTTCATCAAGCCCTAAGAGCATGGTATGGTACATTGTCCACCTACTTGGTGGAAAATGGTTTCAAAAGGGGCACCATAGATCAGACACTGTTTACAAAGAAGAAAGGAAAACATGTGTTGCTTGTGCAGGTCTATGTTGATGATATCATTTTTTGGTCTACTGATCCAAAAATGAGTGAGGACTTTTCCAAGCTCATGACAAATAAATTCAAGATGAGTGCAATGGGTGAGATGAACTTCTTTCTAGGGTTACAAGTTCAGCAGAAAGAAGATGGTATCTTCATCTCCCAAGATAAGTATGTAGCTGAAATCTTGAAGAAATATGGTTTTTCTCCACATGAGAAGGAGGCTTCCACTCCTATGGATAGGCAACACCCTTGGGGAAAAATTGGAGCTGGAAAGGATGTGGATGTTAGGCACTATAGATCAATGATTGGATCATTGATGTATCTTACAGCCTCAAGACCTGACATCATGTTTGCTGTGTGTGCATGTGCACGCCATCAAGTGACTCCCAAAGAATGTCACCTTTTTGCTGTAAAGAGAATTTTTAGGTACCTAGGGTGTTATCCAGATCTTGGATTATGGTACCCAAAAGATTTTCCATTGGATCTTATTGCATACTCAGACAGTGATTATGGTGGTGACAAGTTTGATAGGAAATCCACAACTGGTGGATGTCAATTTCTTGGGAGCAGATTAATATCTTGGCAATGCAAGAAACAAACAGTGGTGGCAAACTCTACAACTGAAGCAGAATATGTTGCAGCAGCTGCTTGTTGTGGACAAGTCTTATGGATTCAGAACCAGCTGTTGGATTATGGGTATAATTTTATGCATACCAAGATTTTTGTAGACAATAACAGTACTTTATGCATTATTAAAAATCCTGTACATCATTCTAAAACCAAACACATAGAAATTAGACATCATTTTATAAGAGATTGCTTTGAGAAAGGTTTAATACAACCAGATAGGGTAGATACAGAAGATAATGTAGCTGATTTATTAACTAAACCTTTTGATGCTGTAAGATTTCAATATTTGGTAACAAATATTGGAATGGTTAATCTCACTTAATATGTGTTTTGGAACCTTTTTGTAAAAGTATGTACAGGATAATGCATTGTTATTGGTCTTTGTGATGATTTCGATTTTCCACTTTATTTTTCTAACACTGACAAAGGTAAATGTAACGCTGTCAAGTGTTCTTTTGCCGTTGTTGGAGATATTATTGTCTAACGCTGACAAGAGTTCCTTCAACGCTGATAAGTGTTGTCGGGACGCTGTTAGCAACAAATGTTAGTTTTGTGGTTTTCATCTAAATGTGTAGGTAGGTGGTAGCTTTATGCCATTGGATACAGAGTTGCTTATGGATCCTTGAAGAGCTATTTGGACATGTTTTGTTTATGGATGATGGTTGGAATATTTATATTCCTATCTTGACATAAATTTTTTAATGTTCATATATATATTTTGAAGAACTCATGTATCATAGTTTAAGGGGAGGTTTAAGGAACCTTTAGGACTCTTGGGTATTCTTAGAATACTCTCATCACAATTCTAGATTGTGTCCACTGGTGAGTATGGGTTAGTTTTACTAAACCATGAGGCACTGTAGCATGCATAGTATATCAACTTTGCATGCTGCCAAGACATTTTTGGCCTAGAATTGGTTGTGGTCTGATGGGAGGCTTGGGAATCATTTTGATATGGGTTTTACCTGGGAGTAACAAGGATTTTATGAGGTAACTTGGTTGTTAAGAATTTTGGTTAGCAAGGGACACTAGAGGACTGTTATGTCTATCTTGCTTATGCAAGTGTGCATAACTGGACAGTGCTTGCCGCCCTATGATAATTATCAACTTTTGGTTATCTTCTCTAGGATAAATTACTTGTTAGGGTCATTTTTTCACTTTTTAAAACAATTTTATTTTTGGACGCTGACAAGATTTTTCCAAGCGTTGTTGTGACCAAAATGGACGCTGACATGGCTTTAGGCGAACGTTGACAAGATTATAGCCGTTGGGCGTTGATGGGTTATTTTTGACCGTTGACAAACAATGGGACCTACCCAGTTGTTACTTTTTGACATATTTTCAAGCCGTAATTTTAGGAGTTGTTACTTTCATTAAATGCATGAGATAACTTATAAACTTTTTCAATATTTTCATGATTGATTTTTGAAAATCTTTGCCTATTTTTGGGCCAATCACGTGCATTCATCCACTCCTATAAATTTGGCTCCTATTTTAAACAGGGTATCTATAATTCTTGTCTAACACTTTTCTCTTATCAACCTTCATCTTTTATACTTCAAATTAACAGCTTTCATCAATGGCACCAAGATTTAACTCAGCAGAATTGGATTTGGGGTTCAAGTCTCAACACAACATGATTGCTTATCTTGTTGCTGATAATACTTTGTTCCCTCAATACACACAGATGGTGGAGTATTTGAATGCATCCCCATTAAGGTATGCTCTTTCTCATGCCCCACTCATTCCAGTCACACACATTAAACAGTTTTGGAACACTGTCAGTTCCTCAACAGTTAATGGAGTGACCACATTGACTTCTATTATACATGGGAGACCTTGGGTGGTTACTGAGGCCTTGGTACGCCAGGCCTTGCATCTTAATGATGCTGATGGTATAACCATTCTTCCCATATCTGAAATAGAACAAGGGCTTAGGGCTTTGGGATACCCTATTCCTGATGAAGGTACTCTTAATAAGTACCATAAGCAGGAATTTCCCCCAGCCTGGAAGTACCTAATTCACATTCTCCTTCAATGTTTGAGTCCCAAGTGTACTGCACACAATGAGATCAATAGATCCATTGCATCTGCTATTGTGTGTATTACAACAGGGCAAAATTATAACTGGTCTAAAATGATTTTTGAAGGAATGTGTAAAAACAAGGGGACAAAAATGACTTTAGCTTATCCCCGTTTTCTGCAAATGGTTTTTGATGCTCAAAGATATTGTTCAAGGGATCACAATGATTTTTATAAGATCCCTGAACAAAAGAAGGCTATTTTTACCAAGATGAATTCACCACCTCATAGAGACCTACCATTAACCCCAGCCATGCTTGCTGTTATTGCAGCAGCACAACCCCAACCAGACCCCCAACCTCATATTGACCCTCACCCACAACTTGAGCCTATCCCTGAACCTTTACCCTCACCTGATCAAATGCAAATAGACCAAAATCCCTTCGACGCTGACACATCTAATGTGGACGTTGATATGCCTATTTCAACCGCTGACACCCAACCATCACAATCCCAAACACCCCTTAACCAACCCACATCTACACCTTCTTCTACACCATCTTCCACACCACCAGAATATAGGTTGATTAAACGCCAAAGGACTGCTGGAGTGTTCTCCTCTGGTGGTCCTAGCCATGTAGCAGAGAGAACCACCACCACAAGTGTGGCTGGTGACCTGGATGAGGCTGGGACTATTGGTTCTGGCTTAGCAGCTGGCCAAGGCAGTCCCACCATAATTAAGTCCTCATCCATGCCCAATGAACCTGACTTGGGAGGTCAAATTCCCATTTCGGAAGAGGGCAGACTAGAACCAATGACGCTTTTAGAATTGACGGCTGTCTGCATTAGCTTGCAAAAGCAAAATGCAGACTTAGTACAAATTGTCAGTCACCAAGGCCTTGAACTCAAAGAATTGAGGGAGAGGATTGTTGTTTTGGAGAGTGCTCATTCAAGGGGAGGTATGGAGGAGTCTTCCAAAGGGGAGGAAGATCAAAGAAATCTGAGTGATAAGAGCAGTCAAGATGGTCAATCATTGGATGTTGCTGAAGCTCTTACTACTTTGAAGGAACAAACAGGTTTTGATACGTCCTTGATCTCTCCAACCAATTTAAATTTATCATTTATAGATATGTTGAGAGAAGTTACACAAGGCGCTGAGGGAAAATATTTGGGCGTTGACAAGACAAGTTTGGACGCTGACAGAAGTATTTTGGGCGCTGACAGAGGAAAATTGGGCGTTGACAGATCTGCATATGGAGGTGATGTATTCCAGTCATCATCTATCATCAAAGATGTTCCTACTCAGGTATTATCATCTACCTTACCAACAATTGAACCAACAGATAAGGGTAAGGGTAAGTTGGTAGAAGAAATTGTTCCAAAGAATGCAGCTCAGGTTGAATTTGATAGAAGATTGGCTGAGCAAATGATGGAACAAGGTGAAAAGGAAAAGTCACCATTTGTTGTGACTTCTGAAGAAGAAAGTGATGGAGCTAGCTCAGACTCAAGTGTGATGATTGTTGAACCAGAAAGACTTGAGTATGGTGATGAGCTTGCTAGGGAAAAGCTGAGAGATTTAAAGTTGCAGATTGATTTTGATATGCCAGAGGTAGTTCAGATGTACAATTCTTGGGAAGAAAGCTGTATGGATAATCCAGACTTGACCATTTCAGATCAGATATGGGGTTTGGAAATTCTTCTTAGAGTTCAGAAGGATTGTAAGGTGATGTTGAAGTACAAGGCAAGTAACATTCTCTCTGAGTTGAAAAGGGATAGAAGGAAGCTCTACTTTATGTTGCTCAAATGTCATGGAGTTGGATGGACACATCAGAAGCTGAAGGCTTTGACATTTGATGAGCTGGAACATAGGGCTTATCCTATTTGGGTGAAAGTGCAGGAAGAAAACACTTTCAAACTTCTTTCAGATGAAAGAAAGGAGCAACTTGCAGAAGAGATGGCAATCAAGAAAGCTATGATAGTTCCTAGACCAGTAAAGAAGGGATTTATTCTTGAGTTTCCAAAAGATATGAATCAACTATATCCAAGTGAAGCAATCATTAGAAAGAGCCTCAAGCTCTCACCATTAGAAGCTTCAGATATGGTGCATGTGTTACCACTAGATTCCAGGAATCCAATTGTAAGTTATGAGGAAGATGAATGTGGATTCTGGAAAATTGGAAGATTTGGCAAGGAGGTACACACTTTTACCACTCTCATATCTTTATTTGCAAGTTGTGACAGAGAATACTTGGTGGACCTTTGGAGGTTGCTAGAGACCAAGTATGAGGCTGAAGCACCAACTTCAGCCAATGGAATAAAACTTTGGACCACATTTAAAAGAATGTGTGGGACAAAAGAAGAAGATCCTGAAATATGGAAGGATCTTGAAGATGACCTCAGTGGTCTTCAATGGAGGTTATATTCAGCTGCTGGTGTATACCATTTGAGTTCTACAAAGTTTGCTGAGTATTTACTTGTAGATGCTCAGTATTTCATATCCAAGGCTGTTTTGGAGAAGATGAAGGACACCCAGTTGGAGATAGACTATACAAGTGACGTGGCAAAGAATTTGATCAGATTTATTTATCATCAATATGACAAGGTTTGTCAGACTCCTCCAAGTTCTTAGTGTTTATTCAGAAACTTGATCATAAGAGTGGATATCAAGTTTAGGGGAGGATTGTTGGGAATAAATCTAGGCCAGAACACTTGAACGCTGACAAGAACAACTTAAGCGTTGACAAGAGCAAAGTGAGCGCTGACAGCATAAGCGTTGACAAGTTAAAGTCAAGCGTTGACAGATTGAAGACAAGCACTGATGGAAGATGTGAGCTACACGTTTATTATATTCTAGAATACTTCTAGTAAGGATAGAGACGACAATGTATTTTCTATGTTTATCTTTACCTAGAATAGTTGATTTGTAGCTTATTGTACAAGACTTCTTGTTCTATAAAAGAAGATCTTTTAGGTTAAAGTTTAATATCAGTTTTCATAAGTATTCGCAAGTTAAACTCTTTCATTGTAACCAAGTACGATTATTCGAATACAAGTGAAAGTTTTTTTAACATCATTGTGTTTTAGATCAAGTGTTAATTCCGCATAACACTTTGTTACTTTATTCATAAGCAAAGGTTTCTCTACGTGTAGTACTTGATCTAATCTCGTATACACAAAGCTTAATCGATCTAAGTTTGGGATCAACATCGGGCCCCTCAGGACATGGTTCCTCGGCATGAGTTACGGGAAGGTATGGAGGTCTCATTAATGTCATGGGTGAGGGTTCCCTTTCCACCTCCTTCTCTTGGGCTACTGCCGATGGGTCCTCCCTGTTATTTAACGCACTTATTAGTTCTGTTTATGGACTTATATCCTTTGGAGTATTAAATGGGTACTTACGTAGTGCCAGTCACGGGTTCCGTGATGGTAGGATCCACGGCATTCACAGGGGTGGCCATCCATACTTGCTCATCCGCGCGCAGCGAGGGGTCGACCTGGGCCGTAGCGGCGTTGCTCCCTTCCTGGAACTACGGATGGTCTTTCCTTAGCTTCTTCGGGGGAGCATTATGTACCCCTGCCCCATCCGCTAGATTTTTTGCTACCTTCCTGGTAGTCTTCCATTTCCTAGATTTTGGCTTTGATGACTTCGGGGACCCTGAAGCTTGTGTTATATCTTCATCATCACCGGTGCGATTGTCAGCAGGGTTGGTGAATTCTTCCTCTTCTTCTTCATCCTGGTGCGGCACGGCGTCCTCCAGCAGCAGTTCTCCACCATCTTCATTATGGAAGTCAAGAGGGGACTTCTCAATCACGGGCTCTCCCTCATCTGATCGTTGCTCAGTGGTTTCTTCCAGCGGGATGGTTTTGTCTACGGTGGCTTCCAGTAGGGGGAGTTCATTTTCTTTCAGTGGTCGGAATCCTTCAGGAACTTTGCTTGGATCGCCTTGGCGCAATAATCCATGTAGCTTCATCTCTGCGGACATGTGCATATATAAGGATTAGTAAATTCACAAAGTACAATGCGGTACTTTTACATTTAAAATATAAGAAGACCTACCCTGCCTACGTTCGGTCAGAAAGCACGGATATCTATCCTCCCTCCCATAGTAGTAGCGACTGATTCCTACTAGGCACAAGAAGTGCTCCGGCAAACCCCTATGGAATTTTGTGCGGTGGGTATCTAAAATTTTCAAATCCTTACTACTATAGTCTTTGGATTTGGGAGGATAGTCTTTGGGTACTCTGGTTTTGAGGACGAATGGGGTGGGGAATACTTTCTCATCCACGAAAAAGTAATGGTCGTACCAATTCTTGAGGGAATCTAAGGGTTTCCTATAAGTCATGGGGGCGTTCGCGGATCGTTTTTTGAACGAGAGCCACCCATTCACTAGTTGGGGGGAGTAAAAGACCCTAAATAGATTCACGGTCGGGGTTACCTCGCACGTATGGCAGGTAATCTCAAACTGATTGATTTTACATGACCCTATGCAGTGCAGTTGGGTTATGTGGAAGTCATAATATAGAAGCAGATCTACCAAAAACTTAGATAAGGGGATGTGGTAGTTTGCCGAATCAAATAGGCGCGTGTACACGCCTATCTTTCCCTTTGGAGCATCCGTAATCGCTTCACCGTCACCTAGATAGGTCGGATGTACGCTTTCAGGAATATAATACTTAGACTAAAAGTCTATATATTTCTCTGCAGGCATCACGTTAAGGACATCTGTAATAAGAGGATTGTCCTTCACCATGTTTTATAAAAAGGATTTGAGAGGCGTGATGATCTAACTTGCAGTGGAGAAAATACGTGGAATAAGAAGCGAAGGTATGAAGGAATGAGCTTGGGAATAGCAATGGCGGAATGAATATAAACTGTGTGTGTAAACAGTAGCACACACCAACTCTTATATAGGGTTGCCTCGATTTCTGAGGTAGCGTGGATGTTCGCCACGTGTAAACCACTACGCCCATCCAACTGATGGGATTTCTAAAACTTCTGAAACGTCAGAAGGGACCCACGGGTCACTTCTTGACAGTTTTACGCGGCTCAAGGGTGGGCCTTTCTGGTGCACGTTTGCAGCATGCGTCTGACTATTGACTACCATTAATGCATTCATTAAAGTTGTCCCGATCGGCTTATTTTGGAGTGCGGCCGTAACTACAACAAACAGGTCTACGTGACATTGTATAGTCTAGAGGTTACGCCTACGGCTGTAACAATTAGACTGGGGGGACATGATGACGTATAGTCCCCAGCCGGGTCATGAACCCGTCCCACGAGTACTACCCGCATCCGACCCATTACTGATGGGTGGGATTAATGTCATTTAAGCTAATGGGCTTAGATGAACAGTAACCGCACACACGTGTGCGGCCCACGGCCCGGCATGGCCGGTACAGGGTTAGACAGAATCATACTCTTACTATGATTAGGATTTACCCCAAAGAAGAGGATATTCACTCATCATAATTAGAAGATAACAATCAATCTAATTCTTGTACTTATCCTTTCCTTGGGGCCGAAGCATCAGTGACAGTCCATTAGGGTTTCACTGCCTATATAAGGAACCCCTAAGGTTTCCACAAAGGTATTATATTCAACATACTCACATCTCATCCGATTCTCATAACCCTAACCGATTACTTACTCTCACGCTGGAGTCTAATCGTGGGATACATTCCCACGGTAAGCCTAACGCGTGTTGTTTTAGTGTGCAGGATCCCAAGCAGATATTTCACTTGGTGCAAGAGCCGAAGTCCAGCCAACCCAAATTAAGCCTAACTCGGGTCTAGCAAGGATCACCCAACTTTTGTATCAACGGTAATCTTAATGATTGTCGATTTAAGGAAGACGAAGACGACTACGATCCCGACGGATGCCCAATTTTTATGTTTTATTATCGTTGTTGGAAATACGTTTTACGTATTAAGAAGGATCGGTCACTCCAACAATAGTCCATGTAATAGCTCGTAGTTTAGTTACTTATCTTTATTTAACAAACAAACCAAAGCCTAGCCTACAACATGTGTAGGCCGGCCCAAATGTAAGCCCAAGCCCATGACAAGGGATTGGGTATATAAACCCTCTCCTTAGATAGAGAGGGTAGTGTGGTTCTTCATTTTACACATAGTTGAAAAGTGTTTTTATTTCACTTTCTCTCTCTAAGTGTGTGTGTTCTCACCATCTCTCTATCTCTTTCTCTCTCTAAAACATAAGCAAGATTTACATATCCTACAAATGGTATCAAGAGCCATGGGATGATTGTATTGTTTATGTGTTCGTGTTCTTGATTTTTGTAGCCTTTTGATCTATATAAACACACGTCCAAATTTTTTTTTT